>OX438771.1:16569253-17236253 GCA_949316455.1 Acleris holmiana
TCTTCGTGTGATAACCGAATTTGCAATTGATTTGCAATTGAGAATTATTCTTATGAAGTTTGGACATTAGTCAAAAAAATTATAATAACATTTGTAAACGAGAAAAAAATTACAAAAAAATGGCATTTGTTTTAAGTAACGTTACATTTAGGTTAAAAGAGATACTCGTTAATGTGATATGTAGAAAAAAGTAAAAAAAAATGCTTATAAGCGTACACGTATTTAAAATATCTAGTTACTAAGAAACGCTTTGATTAATTTCTGTTCGTTAGGATTGATTTTTGTGATAAAAAAATATTCTCGTCGTTCGCTTAATTTGATTAATCCCTTTATAACGATGTTTTTATATTTTGAGGTAAGAATTGAAATTGGACCTTCCCGTCACGTTTTAAGTTGTATTCTAGACTAGCTTCCAAGATTTGTACTTAAAACTATCACTATTGTTTGTAAGTTCATTTGTGATACCGAACCAAATGTAAAAATGTTAATGTACACGCTTACAAGGGATCGACTGAGGTAGCTTAAGCAGATAAAATCTAGGAAGGGAATATTAGTAATGGTGTAATTTTGAATTACAGTGGGTAATAGTGTGATATTTGGATGTAAACGTTGAGAAGACAAAGATAAATGTAGCCGGATCGAAACTATCGATACCGGCCGAGGGACCGATAGTGTAAACTTGATGCATTGAATGCTTAACTGCCAAAGAATAGACAACTTTAAAGATGGCTTCCTCTAGTTATTCTAAAAATAATTCTGTCTTCATATTAGGTGTATTAATTAGGTGTAGCCATGATTTAAAATCGACTGAAATTTTCTTATACACTGTTAAAATACCACCAACGCCGTGTTTTACACGCGCCGACCGTTATGTCGCCGACGGAGGTATCTAAGGAGATACTTCAACAGTTGATCTAGTTACATCTTAAATTATAATTTGATCTGTTACATAAAAAGAAAAATATTTCTGGGGAGTGACTTATTAATTCTAAATTTTTTATACCCATTGGTAAAGCAGAGTTCAAGAGTAAGATGGAAAATAGGTTTCTGTACATTGTAAAGCGTCTCTTCTACGGTACCCATAGGACAAAAGAGCTGGCACCCTAAACAAGATGACGATATTATAAGACGAGATTAAAAAACTGTTCAAATTGTATGTAATTAACATAAGGCGACCATCTCGGCAGGCTTACGTCAATACAATCGTTACGTTCGCCGAACGCATTTTGCCTAGGGCCACTAAAGAACACAATTTCGCAAAGTGACACATGTTACAGTCACAGAGAGAATTGGTATAATATAGGGATTACAATAAAAATTGTCAGGTTTGGTTACTTACGTTGCTACATTTTGCCCTAAGGGCAATGCGCCTGGGAATTGGAGCCCAAATAAAATAAATAGTTTTTTGCTGTATCAAGGAAAAAATCATATTTGTCCATTGTTTATATGAAACTAAATCAAATTAAGCCATGTTGTAGACGGGATGCTTTATAATTAAGAGTTTTATTTAAGCCAAACTATTTGAATTTGAACTGTCCCTGATAGTATTTTTCCACCTTTCATACATATACAAGTAATTTTAACTGACATTCTATGGATAATTTGTAACTAATAATTTAAATTCACTCTTGTCATATTGTAAATGTGAGTTGTGGATGTTTGTAGCTAATTTTACTCTTTGTGTTTGTTAATGTTATTTTAAATAGAACATTGCGTGAAATTGCTCATTTAGTGTGTTACTTTCGTGGATTTAGTTTATCTTGTTTGTCATTGATAACGAATGTTACGAGTAACTAATGTTAAGACTGACTTAATTGTATAGTAATTTATTTCGTGTTATTTTAAATGGTCTTTGTTACCAAGCTCATTAATTTATTAACGTTGACATAACTTTCTCATTTTAAACATGACAACGTCACGGTAGGTAGCTCACGTTTAGAATGTTTCGTGTAAGCTTTCTATTTGGAATTAATAAGGGGTTGACATTTTGTTTTTCGTATTATTTATTTAATTAAATATTCCACGCTTCTGAAAACCCAAATAATCCTGGCCATGTGTTGTTGTTTAAGAGTCAAATAATAAAAGATGTTATAATATTTATGTTAAAAGAGATCTAGATAATCTTTCCTGCGATTTCTTGTCAATTATAATGACCAATTTTAAAATTATTGCGTAGGCGCAGTAAGACAAGAAAATGATGAGAATGATAAAAAGCTTTACATTAGGTATTGATAAATTTAGTCTAGCCGCACACATACAAGAATATGGACGATATTTAGGACACGCTGAAACACCCTTCGGAGCAAAATGCACAAAACGCAAAATGTACATTACAGGCAAAAAGTAACCAATGGCAAAATGCACAATACGCAAAAGGTACAGATCGCATAATGTGAAATACGCAGGGCGTACAAAACGCAAAACGTACATACGCAAAATGAACAAAAAACGAAGTGTGTGATGTAGTGTCACATTTTGCGTATGTACGTTTTGCGTTTTGTACGTTCTGCGTATTTCACATTATGCGTTGTGTACATTTTGCGTTTTGTGCATTTTGCTCCGAAGGGGCTGAAACACCCGCTAAAATACAAAAGCTTATTTTGTCTTGTCCGGACGCAATTGCTCCCCAGAGCTCACTACGCTTTTACGGAAAGAAAATTTATTATTATTTATTTATTCAAACAAAAATTTTACAGCTGAGAAGCTTGATACTACTATACTGGGTGATTTTGGGGTAATGATCCGGAATGGCCAAAAGTGAGTAAGATGGTCATACTGAACAACTTTTCCGATAGGACCAACCACGAAATCGACAAAAAAAACAGCTGTTCCATACATTAACGGTGAACCAATTGAGAGTTAATGTATGGAACAGTTTTTTTTTGGCGATTACGATCACGAGTCGACACCGTAAGCCACTACAGGCCACCAAAGACTCCAGCTAGTGTTGTCAATAATACTAAATGTGTGCGGCCTGCCATTCAATTGTTTTGTTTTTTTTTTTGGTAACATTATCAAACGTTTATCCTAAAATCCAATTTTATATAGATTTATATTATTTTAGAGAATTATCGTTATGTATAAACGGTTGTGAGAATAAAGTGTTTTGTATATATCTTAGAGGCAAATGGGTATTGCAAAAAGTTTAGGGTGCGTTTCTACCCTAGCGGGGGGTTGAGAGCAGGCACACTGAACGGGAAATAACCAATTCGATTTTTCCACATCGACTTTGCGTTTCTGTTTTGTTACTCGATTGGTCGTTTACTGTTAGTGGGTCTGTTCAAATCCCCGCGAATAGTAACGCTAGGTTACACTCAATCACGAACTGGTTAGTTGACCTAGTACGTTGTTTACATAACTAACAATATAAAAAATGGCGTCTATATATTTTTGTCACTTATTTATTAATTATACTAAAGATTTCCCATCTTATACCTTTTAAACTTGACAAATGAAATACCTATAATTTATATCTACATATCACCGCTATTTATAAAGCACTAGATGTGCTAGGCATGCGTTATATTATAATGACCGTTTTTTATCTTGAACTGTTCTTTATTTTCTTTAAAGGTTTTAGTAAAAACTGCTTTGACATCCGTTCTAAAGTTTTTGAGAGTATAGGGGAGATACAATTATTTTATTTTTTTATTTAAAAGATTTTCCGTGACGAAATATAAGTATTTTAAAAAATGATTATGAATTGTTTTGTGTTGCCGTTGATTAACATCACATTTTTCATTGTATTCTGTTAGGGTTGCCTGTGTTGCAATGTATTATTTATATCTGTATTAGGGTTTAACCTTTATAATATAATGTGTGTATTCTCATTGGATTTTCGGTCGGCAAGCTTGTCGAAACGAAACCGTGTTACGAAATTCCATTGATGATTTTATCAGGTGTAGTGTCACAATTCAGCTGACTATGATGTATAAATAATGTTAGGCGTATTATTGAGACCAGCCACCAGTAAAAATGAATATAAGTACCAACTGAATAGGTCTGGTATAGTTTGTCTACAGGAGGCTTGGTGACAGTAGCAAATACCATAGGAACCGGCGTTTCGGGTATAATTGGATAATAAAACCAATACACCCCAAACAACGCCACGATTTCCAAACTTTTTTGCCAAGCTATATGTTGTTATCTATATGTCATAGTGTATATGCTATACGGATCGACCTTAATATTTGAATAGCATGTGGAGTTATTAATGTCAGAAGCGTATGATTATGTTCGTACTTGCAGTAATTATCATCTCTACAGAATATTCAAATGTTATATTCGGTTTGTTAGTTACGAGATCTGTTCAATGTCGTGAATTCATGTATTATTGATGTATGTCGGATATCAAAGAAAAACCAAACTACAGCCATTATCGTCTTTTATTTACAGAATGATTACATAAGCCAACCTCTTTTAGGACTTAGTAAATACACCTATACTATAATACATTTTGTATAAACATTTCATTGGCAATACTCTAAAGCCGCGAACTCGCAGAGATCGGAGGCGTCGCGCAGCGGCTCGTCCCATACTAATTACGGGATATTTACACCTGTTTTTTTCCTTCAACCCCACCGTCGACGGACCGTAGCGGTAAGGTAGGTAATATTTTTTCCCTACGATACCACCGCCAAGACACTGATTGCGATTACAATTTTCCCACAGCATTAAGGTCAAAATACGTAGGTACAGATGTGTTGCAGCAGAGCCGGAGGGCCAAACCTCCCAGAAATAGGAGCTCCGCGACAGCGGAGCTCCGTCGACACTAACCCGTCGGAGCCCAGTGACATCAATAGATGTCATACCTTTAAATACTAATTTCGAACTTTATTGTTGATTGACAAAAGATTTAAAATTCGAATTTTAATGATTCAATTAAAATGTCTCGCGGGTTCCGAAAAGTTAATTAATTTGAAATTAGACGGTGTCGACGGTGCTCCTATTTCTAGGTGGTTTGGCCCTCCGGCCCTGCTGCAATACATCTGTACTAACATAACCTAAACTTACCTACATATTCTGTTATACATATAGATGTTGACATCACTATTAGTTAGTGGTATTGTTTAACTTTAAAATACCCACCGTACTACCAAGTCCATTCCGACTAGTTACATTATTAGTTCCATTGATGGAATTAGATGGTCTTTTTTTCCTAGTAGTTCCATTTAACGAAGATGGTTTCCGTAATGGAACTACCTGTTCTTTTTTTCCCAAGTATTTACATTAATAATGCAGGGTTTAATTTAATGCAATTACATATATATACTGCCCTGATGGCTTATGAGGTCAGGCGGTAATTCAAATAAAATAAGCATAGCAGATTCAAACCTCACTTGTTAGTAATATGGTCGAACTTGCTGCAGCAGTTTTGTCTGAGGTGCCACTATTTCTATTAAAGCAGTAATAGTTAATTTTCGTGACGTGATGGAATAATTACGGCTGATAATTTGTGTCCTTAACTATAGGCCCCTTTTTTGGAACGCCCATGGTTGGCTTTAAAACTCCAAGTCAGTCGGCCCGGTTTATTATGCCCCACAATGCCATGGTATGTGGTGGGATCGTGAGAGTGGGAGCATAATAAAATAAGCTGAGCCGAAATAAATAAATAGTACAAACTTGTTCGATTGCTGACTAAATTAAAATATGATGAAATTTAAGAATGTATTAAAAGTCACAGAACAAAAGTTGTTGCTTATGATGTGTATAATTTAACCCTGAGTGGTTGTTAGTGTTTTACAAATAACCCTGTATAATTATTACCGAAAATGGCGGCAATATTTAGACCGACTTAGATTTCAAAGCTAAAATGTAATTGAAAACCTTATATTAGTAGTAAACATACACTAACAGATTCCTCATAAAAGCAGAAAAACTGTTAAAAAGTCTCGCAGGGGTTTCAAATCAAATTCTCATTGAAACAAATGACAAAATTAACGTGTATTCAAGCCACGTTCAAACTCTTGTTGGCGGCCTGTCTGCATTTGCCATTTTAGGCTAAAAATTTGTTCATATTTTTTTTTTTGTTTGTGTATATAATTTTAAATTCAATAAAGTATGTATAATCATTATAATAACACTTTACTTACGTTTCTTTTGATAAACTATCCATATATCAGCAAAAACTCACAACAGACGCACACTCGTTCGATCAACGACTGAAATTACCGCCAAATTGTGACGCATCTTTTGGAAAAAAATTACCAATCACAGGTAAGTTATGGATAACGGTCATTAGTTTGGGTTTCAAGCTGTTCAAAAAGCACGTGAAACTGGCTAAAATAGCCTTGATTACGGGGGAAAAAGGTAGAAATTCGGGTGTAAGCAGTGAACGGAAATAAAACATGGAAGCATAACGCCATACAAAAATGACGTTGAAATATGTCCCGTCTCCCACAACGTTTATAGCTAAAACGTCTTATGTATAGAGTTGATTTAATAACCAACCTAAAAAGTAGTTTATTACATATATTGGTGACGTGTTTGAGTAGACAACAGTTTTGCAAAGGCTTTATACGTTTTCACCAATGAAAAAGTTTGTGATGCTGTTATTGGTCACAATCACTTTGACATGAGAATTTGATTTGCCAATAGTTTCTTTAAATAAAAAGCCGTCTACCTGAATACGGCTATGACATGGATGGTTTAATGCAATAATGATCATTCAAAAATAAGTTCGAAGGGTAAAAGGCTATTTGTTTGAAAGGTTTTTTTTTGCAATATACGTGTTACAAAATAATCCGTAAAAAAGAAATTACAAAAGTAGTGTCATATCTTATTAAATAACGTCAGTTCAGTATCTTAGGTATACAGTATACTAGGGTTGACACTACTTTCGTAATTTCTTTTTTACTGATGATTTTGTAACACGTTGTACCTATATTCGCAATCAGTAAAAAATACTGGTCTACCCAAAAATATTATAAAGAGGAAAGATTTGTATTTTTTATGTTTGTTACCTAAACTCAATAAACTACTGGACCGATTTCAAACATTATTTCCTTTAGAGGGCTACATTATCCCTGAATAACATTTTTTATTATGTTTAACCCGAAGCGAAGCGAGGGCAGATCGATAGTATCTAATATAAAAAAAAAACTTTAAGAAAATTACGGCTAAAACAAATAAGTAGCTACTTCTTGAGTTATTTATTTTTATTTTTTAGTCGTGCTTAAAAAAAATAAATAACATAAGCTTATAAGTAATTGTTTTATATACTTTTTATTATTATTTATACAAATATTATACACTTGGTTTTACAGCACTTACTTGGTAAAAGGTGGCGAATAACAAAGTTCTACACTTAGCGTCCTAAACCCAAATAGCGGATGGCGGGAGACTCAAAAACGATCGCAGCCGGCTACGTAGACACATTCCTGCTACTTCGGGTATAAACACAAACCAGTAAACGAAAATAAAACATGGAAGTCGCATTTGAGAACTTTGCCGTTCAATTAATGTAATTTTACACGATTATTATAGGTACCTACGCAGATTATTTACATACACGTTAACATTTTACTCAACAATACATAGTTTATTTACATACAATATGACATTGTACATGTATTATATTATGTATCCTAATTCCATGTAATTATTTTTATGTTCCGCGAAATATTGTATTTAGCTTTTGACGTGATGAGTGAAGCCAGGACGACACGTTGACCTAGTTGTGAGTGACCCTGCCTCCGAAGCCGGCGGTCCCGGGTTCAAATCCCGGTAAGGACAAATATTTGTGTGATGATCATGAGTATGTGTTCCTGAGTCTTGGATGTTTTCTATGTATTTAAGTATTTATTTCTCAATCTAAGTATGTTTATCGTTGTCTAGTACCCATAGTACAAGCCTAGAGCTTAGTTTGGGACTAGGTCAATTTGTGTGACACTGTCCCGTGATATTTATTTATTTATTTAAATAAATATATTTAAGGAGTCTCTCCTCGCAATGTAGTGCATGCGAGTTGTTATAAATTCTTGAATGACGCTCTTGATCAGCGGTACGTCATGCATAGTATTAGTTTGGTGCTTTATTAAGGAACAAAACGTATCTTTGAAGCTTGCGACATACTGAAAACATTTATTCGATATTACTGTCATGTTATGTTGGTTTGTCAAACACTTTACTGATTGCACTTTCATCATATTTCGTATTAAACATTCAGATCGGTAACATATTATAAACAAACAGACTAATGGATACGCCAATCCACCGAAATTTGTGAAAATAAAGATTTTCTGCTGCGAACAAAGACTATGCATTCCATACAATTTATTTTCGAATTCAGTTTCCTTGCGACAAAACCAGCTACGTAGCCAATTATTTGCTCAATCGTTTCTGGCAATTGAGTATTTTCATTAAGCATGGTTGTAAACACATCACATTTTTTTTTTGTCGTTGCCTGAGCACCACTGTTAGCTTGACTATTATTATCATCATCAAGCCTAAAAGCCAGGCGTTGTTTCATTAATACGTCCCATAGAACAGCGACTGAAATTTAAGACAAGAAAATCTTCAAGGGGAACGCAGTTTCCTGTGAATTTTCAACTTAGTTCCAAATTTTGAAGGGTTTTCCTGTAAATCCATTAGGATTATTGTTGCAACGTCCATGGTTGCGTATGACGCCGAAAAAAAGATCCAAGTGACCCTGACTGAATTTGTAAGATAGAACTTATCTCGTCGTTCTAATTGAACAGCTTTTTTCCATCGTTCTCTACGACTAGGATCTTGTGGTAATCTGAATGGAAAGGAAATCAAATACAAAGTAAAATAAATATATGAAATTTGGTTATGAATTTAAAATAACTTATTTTACATAGCACCGTCCCATCCCGTGAAAAAGAAAAATTAAAACCAAATCTGTTAGTAGATGTTTATAACAATAATATAGATAATATTAAAAACAAATAAAATCATTCCTCTAGAGAAAATGTGATTATTTTTTTGTAGGTTTCACTGAAGTTATCAGTTTACTTACATGTGGAAAGTGATCCCACTGTCCTTGGAATGATCTGAATGACTTTTAAACCACTTTAAAATACATGAAGGCATTTTTAATCTTATTTTTTTTAATTGATAACCCCTTTCAGCCGTCCGTCACTCAATGTCATCCCGATCGAACTGAAGCCGTATGCGGTATAGTTTTCGTTGCGCTATAATAGAGCGGTCAGAATGCTTCCATGTTTTATTTCCGTTCACTGGGTGCAAGACGCCTGACATCATATGATGTCGCTGGGCACCGACGCACTTTTACGCCCGAAATCAATAGACGTCGCTGGGCACCGAAAGGTTAATGGGGAGATGTAGACCGTAGGTTGGCAAAAACAGAGTGAAATTGAAACGATCAAATTGTTGCCCACAAACTGCTATATAGCTTAAGTCCTCGTAAGCAGAAGGTCAAAAAAGTCTTCCGATTACGATATAGTCCATGAAATTAAGCTTTATAAAATACAAAAAGATATCCTAATTTTGAGCACGGATCTGTGCTTAAGCCTCCGATGGGTTAATATTGTTGTGTCACACGTCCAACTCTTCTCTATGCTCTTTTTTGCGCCAAGCTAGCATCATATTAAATAATAAAATTTACTTAATTACTCGGTAGAGATTGTCTAACAATAACACGCATCGCATTTTAAATCTATACCCCCTTACTTATAAACGTAGAATAACCGTGGGTAGCTTATGCCATGCTTTTGCATCTGACAGAAAGTGAGGGTTTAAGTGGGGGTTTAAGTTCTGAAAGGGTGTGTGCTTTCAACTTAGACATTATATATACATTGGAGATCTTAAGACCCTAGATTTATTTCCTGACGGTCAGCTGTTCCAGCAGCGCGGCGATCTTCTCGTGCTTATAGGACTCGGTCAGCGGGCACTTGCTCTGCACGTAGCACAGCGCACCGAAGTCTCGCTGCTCAAAGGCCACTTGAGCCGCTTCTTCGTAGAAACTGGATATAAACATAATAGTTTAGTTGTTAAACAGACCGCCCTAATATAGGGCAGACGGTACAATTGTTACTACCCGTACAGCTTTATTTCAAGTCAGAGGTGATAATTGACGACACGCTAGCCTAGTTCGTAGTGTCCCTGCCTTCGAAGCTAGGAGTCCTGGGATCAAATCCCAGTAAGGGCAGATATTTGTGTGATGAGCACGAGTAGGTATTTGTGCCTGAGTCTCGGATGATTTATTTATCTATATAAGTAAGTTTATCGTTGTCTAGTACCCATAGTACAAGCCTAGAGCTTAGTTTGGGACTAGGTCAATTAGTGTGACATTGTCCTGTGATATTTATTTATTAATTTTATTTTATAATCAGTAAGGGATGCCAATGCCCTATTAAGATTTTAAAAGGAATTTAAAATGCCTAAGGAAATTGCCGGTCTTTCATTATGAAATAATTGCAACTTTAGATATCGTCAAGAAAATGCCGTAAAATAGTATATAGCTTGATTGAAAGCCCCTTTACATGCGTCCTACAAACAGTCTTACTTTACGTGCCCCAGAAGTCAACGACGTCATATGCCGCAACCACGCCGATAAAAAATGTACTGAGCGCTCGGCGTCCCTGGCACCAAAATCAGATGACGTGATTCGCCGGCTTTGGCGATCAAATGGTTAACAGAACCGCAAGACGTTTGTACATATTCAAGATTTTTTAATGCAGAAGAATCGTTGCCTGCTTTCAGAGTACGACATGAGATACCGTCAAGAAACCCCATGAAATAAGCAAATCAAAAATGACTAGATTTCAAAAATATCCTTAAAAAAATATATTTTGCAATATACTCCGAATAGATTTAAAACATTATAAAATTGGAATATTTTTTATCGATGGTCATTTTTGATGTGCGTAGTTGTGTTTATAAAAGCACCTTTACAATACAACCTACAAAAGTAATTGTATATTGTTGCCGAGGGTAGAAAGAACGCGATTTATGGAGGAGTCATAATATACAGTGTCCCTGGATAAGACGCACAAACGAATAGGGATGAAACCTAAAAATAGGCCTTTTTTAATCTATATAATAAAACAAATTAATCGCTGAATGTGTTGGTAAGCGCAAATCTGGAGAGCAGCTGAACCGATTTCGATTATTCTTTTTTTATTGTGTTTGTTACTGTCAGGAGAAGGTTCTTATGAAAGAAAAAAACTGAAATATCCATCGGGAAAGTCAGAAATTTGCAGCGGGGCGAAGCCGCTGGCGGGCCGCTAGTTATAAATAAAAATCATTGACTAACACTAGAATGCCTTAACTACATCTACGGCCCCCGCTATATCCTTGTGCAGTGTGTCCCTGGATAAGGTGCACAATCGAAACAGGGATGAAACTAGATGAATGATCCTAGAGCATTTTATGTGTCAATTAAATAAATAAAAAAACGATAAAATACGCCGTACTTATTTCATAGACATAGGAAATGTTCTAGGATTAAAAAACCATTTATTTATTCACAATAGACCTCATATGAGGCGAGATATTTCACTTTCTTCCGTTAGGGTTCACAGCAATCAATATTTTTTTTATTAAAAAAGAAAGACTAATTTATCTACAGCTATCAATGATTTTTTTATACTTAACAAAAAATCATTTTTTAAGCCGAATTGTTTTTTTGTATATTTTTTGTCAGTGAAATTGTATCTAGTTTCATCCCTATTCGTTTGTGCACCTTATCCAGGGACACTGTACAAGTATATAGCGGGCCGTAGATGTAGTTAAGGCCTTCTAGTGTAAGAGTCTATAAATAACACTTTCTGCTTAGGCAGACAGTACTTTTCTTAACCACTTATAACAAAACAATTTATTTTATTATATCATTTACGTTATTAGTTTCAAATAAGAATATTTTTACTCTATATGAAAACGGCCTGCCATATAAATGTTTTAAAAAACTAAAAACCGTCTTCAAAAAGCAAGAAATAACTTCATTTAAAATGATAGGTCAGTCCAACTGAATTTCGCTTTTGATTAAAAATATAGTGGGACGCCGACTTCAGTTGGACTGACCTATTTATTCATTATAAAATATTCATCATTTTAAAAGAAGTTATTTCATGCTTTTTGAAGACAGTTTATTTTTTTTTTACATTTATTTTATTATATACCTTTTAGTGATATAAATATCAAAATAATACTGGTATGTCATCCACGTACATTTATATCTTTGATATTTGAGGATTTCTCCAATATCCCACCATCAGACCTTGACGTGCATCAAACAAAAAAATAAATTATCAAATCGGTTCTCAAATTCAGTTTCCTCTGTTTTCAAATTGTGTAATAGGGGAACATACATAAAAAAAAACCCTACGAATTGAGAACCTCCTCCTTTTTTGAAGTCGGTTAAAAAGTGATGGTTTCTGACCCGAAACTAGACCCAAAAAGGTTTATATTACCGAGAAGTGTTGAAAAACGGAAATATTAATCCAGTCCCTTACCCAGCCTTGACGTAGTACTTGACTTTGATCTCGTCCCGGCAGCGCGGCAGGTACTTGAGCGCCTCGTCGGCGCGCGCGCGGCCGAGGCACGCGTCCACGAACGGCTCCAGGCCCCCCGGCGGCTTCTTGGACTTGGAGAACCGGTCCAGCTCGGCCCAGTCGTCCTTCTCCGCTAAGGTCAGGATGCGCAGCCACCAGTATCTGGAGTAAACATGGGAAGATTCAAGAGCCTTTAGGGTTCCGTACCCAAAGGGTAAAAACGGGACCCTATTACTAAGACTCCACTGTCGGTCTACAGAATAAAACAAATATTCAAGTGGGGCTCCCATAAAACAAACGTGATTTATTTGCCGTTTTATGTTCGATATTAATAACGGCAACAGCTAGACACTTGAAATATTTACAGCATATTTAGTAGTATATTTACTTTAAAGATAAATAATTCAAATAAATATTTAAGGGGGCTCCCATACAACAAACGTGTTTTTTTTTGCCGTTTTTGCAAGATTTGGTTATAGACAGACACCGGACCGATGTACCTTTGTTTGAAGATTAACTACTTCTCCTATACTTATACTTTGGCAGGGTGGTAAGGTAAGAAATTGGAAATAAAAAATTATTTGAGAGTGCCTGTTTTTCAGGGGGGATGTAACATGTGTTAGTTAGTGAACCTTAAAGAAGCTCCCTTTCAAAAGACTGACGATTTGAACAGCTCATGGCGGTTCTTCAAAACCGCAATGTTTTTTTTCATATTTGAAAGCCTGTAGCCGCTCCCTCCACCGGTGAAAGGGTAAATTTACCCCTTCGATCTACCATCTAATGTTCATAATCCAATCGGTCCCGACATTTGGGGAGTTTTCAAAATAATTGTACCAAGTTAAGGACTAAAGTTAAAGTACAAACAAAAATACAAATACAAATAATTTATTTCCAAGAAAAGATAAAAACAGCAATTTCAGATTAGACTGACCCCCACACTAGGCATTGCCTGTCCCGTGGGGGATATAGTACGGTTGACAAATATATGTTTTAGCGGCTAACGGCGACAATAATTCTTTATTTTGTTTAAATGTGTAATTAATAAAATATAGCAATAGTCTCCAAACAGAAATAAACATTAAATTGAGAACAAAAATTACAATAATTCAAATCTTAAAACAAAACAAGTGTGTGTGTATGTGTGTGTTCGTGTGTGGTGTGTGTGTGTTCGTGTGTGGTGTGTGTGTGTTCGTGTGTGGTGTGTGTGTGTGTTTATTGCACTTTAATGAAATGTTCAGTCTCTGCGTATGATAACTGTAACATGCCCTTTGTTAAAACCCTTTTTACTTCAAGAACGGAGTGTTCTTTAAATTTGTAAGCCTTAATTAGTTTATTATAAATTCGGGGATGTAAGAAATTTGAGAAGCGTTGTGCAAATGAAGTTTGGACAGCGGGAGTGGGTAGTTTGAAGATGCGGTGTTGAAGCATGACATTATATTCTGGTAAGTTCAAGACGGATTTATGGACCCTTGTCGCCACCCTCATTAGGTACAGTCCTCGAACACTAAGCACCTGAGCTTCTCTATATAGCTCTGTGGTAGGGTATCTATAGTGTTTTCTTAACGCGACCTTTAAAACTGCTCTTTGCGCTCTTTCTAGTTTTAGGAGGATGGCAGAGGTGATTCCTCCCCAGGAAAGAATACAGTAATTTATTATTGACTGTCCTAGTGCCAAGTAAATAGTTTTTAACAACTTTGTGTCTACTGATTCGCGCAGCATTTTTATAGTGTGTATCAGTTTTCTGACCCGACCTGAAACAGCAGCTATATGCTCTCTAAAGCTGATTTTTTCATCGATAACTATCCCAAGATACTTAATCGCACTAGATCTCGTCATGCAGTCGCATTTGCAATTCATTACTGGGATTTGTGTACAATTGCAACTGTGGATTTTAATATCCCGAAGATGAGTTGGCGATGAAGCAGATGTCTTATGAAAGCATAGAAACTTGGTTTTTGTTGTATTCAGAGTAAGGAGATTCTGTTTTAACCATTTTGATACCAGTGACATGCCAAGTTCAACACGTTCATAGACATTCTGCCACGAACTCCCATGGAAGACGATAGCTGTATCGTCGGCGTAACACAGGACTTCAGCATTCTGTATAGGAAGATTAGCTATGTCATTTATATACAAAAGAAAAAGGGTAGGGCCTAGAATGCTACCCTGTGGTACGCCGAAAGATACTGGTTTCAACCCACTTATCTGATCACCAATTTTGACGCATTGGCTTCTATCCGTCAAATAGCTGGTTAACCAGTCTAGCGTAGCTCCACGAATTCCGTATGCTTTTAATTTGCTCAAGAGGATAGGAATGGAAACTGTGTCGAACGCTTTTGCTAAATCCAAAAAGACGCCGACACATGCGCGCCCGTTATCTAGATGTGAAGAAACAATTTTTGTAAGGAGAGTTAATGCGTCCTCTGTTGATTTCTGTTTCCGAAAACCAAACTGGTGATTCGTTAAGAGGGAATTAGATTCGAGATAGGACACCAGTCTCTTGTTTATAATTCGCTCTAAGAGCTTTGAGAGTGATCCCAGTAGGGAAATCGGCCGATAATTGCTGGGTTCGTTTTTTGCATTTGCCTTATGAATTGGTACAACAGCTGCGATCTTCCAGGCTTTGGGAAATACACCACTTTCAATGCTTAAGTTGAATATGACTGCAAGCGGTTCCGCAATAACATGGCCAATGGCTATAAGAACTTTATTATTTAAGTTATCAAGGCCTGGGGAGCTTTCGGGGTTCAATTTTCTAATAAGACAGAGGACTTCTTGTTTGTCTGTGGGGGTGATGAATATTGAGTTCACTATGGATGGGTTGATATTGATTTTAGCTGCGAGAGATTCTTGTGTTTCATTTTGCTGAGCAAGTATTTTTTTAGCAAGAATTTGACCAACTGAAGAAAAATACTCATTACATACGTCTAAGGAATCCTTGACACCGTCTTTTATCTTTGTCAAGTCTCGAGCTGTAGAAGCGACTGTGGGGCAACGGTGTGATATTTTATTGATCGTTTCCCATAGCTTTTTCGGAGATTTTTGATTTGCCAAAATTTCTTTTTTCTCGTACTCAGTCTTTAGTTTTCTAAGAAGGCCATTAAAGAAGTTGCGATATCTAGAATAAATAAGTTTTTTAATTTCATCGTCAGGAGATTGTCGTGAAATTAAGTGCAGTTTATCTCTTTGTTTTGAACACCTAATGAGTCCAGGAGTCATCCAGGGTTGAATACAGAATTTAGAATGACTTATTTGGACTATTTTCGAGTTTTTTGTAAGCGCCTCTGAGATAATATACGAGAAACTAGCCACGGCTTCATCTACAGAATTTGCTTGACTAATAGGTGACCAATCAACAGTTTCCAGCTCTCTGCGAATCCCTTCGTAGTCAACTTTTAGTCTTGATCTCCTCATATCTGGGAGTTTCTGTCTCACTGTTTGGATACCAACCATGATTAGGTTGTGGTCAGTCAGGTCTGTGGGACATACTATAGATTCGGCTTGAGAGTTACATGGTATAAATATGTGATCTATACAGGTCTTATCACGCGTTGGTTTGCTGATAGATGGTAGTAACCTGTGTGAGGCAAGAAGTTCAAGGTAAGTGGATATGCGTTCCTCATCAGATTCTACTTCTAAAATATTTATATTTATATCACCCGCCATTATGAGGCACGGACTTCGGCTGACGAGCTTGAGAGTTCGGTCTAAGGACGAAACAAAATTCTCAGTATTAGAAAATGATGGAGACCGGTAAATGCCTATAACTGTGAATACATTTGGGACATCTATCATTAAGCAGTTTGCATCGACTATATCGGGTTCTGTCACGTTTGGTGACCAATTGTTTTTTACATAAGCGATTACTCCACCCGATTTATTTATGTATTTTTTTGTATTGTAAGAGGTATATCCCTCGATTTGTTTAATCGTAGAGAAATCGTTAATCCAACACTCGCTTAATATAATAACGTCAAAAGGTACATCAAACCGTGCAAAAATCAGCAAGAAGTTATCAAAGTTTCGTTGCATACTTCTAATGTTTACATGAAGAAGTTTATGTTCATATTTCGTGATGATGGGACAACATTCTTCTAAAGAAAAGTAACTTTTAATTTTCGTGACTCACATGCAAAAGTTACCGTTTCTTGAGAGCGTCCAGGGGCGCCCTGACGTTTTTTTGTATTTTCTAATAAAATAAAGTATTATTTTAAAATCAAAGAGCGCTTTACTGTTGTACGGATGAATACACAATTTATAACGTTGACTACACGAAGGTTAAAGGTTATTAAACTTTATCATGTATAGCATATTGCGTATTAATTTGTACAACAGTAAAGCGCTCTGAGATTTTAATATAATACTTTAGTTTATTAAATACACACAATAAAAGTCATGAGGGCGCCACTGGACGCGCGGCGCCCTCTTAATTTTAGTCTTTATTTAGATACTTTTTTTAAAAAATTACCCATTTAGCACCGTGGGTTCCCCTATTATACAGGGTGTCCCAAAAATCGACGTCAAGCTGTAAATAAGTGATAAGGCAGCTCATAAGCTATCGATTTAACCCTCATGTATGTTCAGCGATTTTTAGTACTTTCGGATATTGATAATTTTAATCGTTTTTTTTGTAATTTTTCCTCATGTCCATGCAACGAAAAACCCTTAAGTTCATGCATTGTTTCAATATTATTCAGTAGTTTCTTACATCGATCGAATCATTATAAACTTAGGATATTTTTAAAGCTACTTGGCAAAAATTTTTTCAAGACAACTTTTTGTGTAATCGCACAAAGTTACTTTCTCCATACTAATTGAACACTAGTTCGCTGTTCATCTGGTATGAAAAATCTAACTTTTTGTAATTACTCAAAAAGTTGTCATGTTTTTTTTTTGACAAGTAGCTTTAAAAACATCCTTAGTTCATAACGATTCTATCGATGTAAGGAACCACTGGAAAATATTGAAATAAATGAACTTAAGGGTTTTTCGTAACATGGACAAAAGGAAAAATTACAAACAATTCGATTAAAATGATCCATATCTCCGAAAGTACTAAAAATCACTGAACATACATGGGGGTTAAATCGATAGCTTATGAGCTGCCCTATCACCCATTTCCGGCTTGACGTCGATTTTTGTGACACCTGTATATGCGTGTTCCCGGTTGAGTTTTGGTTTACCTCTTGTCTGGCATCCTGTACTCTGATCGCAGCTTGTCCGCGAGTTTGACTTCTCCCTGCAGCAGCAGCTTCCGAACCGTGTCGTGCAGCGAGAGCCCCACGAAGCTCTCCCCGTATGTCTCTTGCAGGCTCGATTGTTGCTTGCAGAGCTTCCGCGCGTCTTCGCAGATTGAAACACCTGCGGAAATCCATTTAGGCGGGCCCGGTCATATTCAGATTTCGCCAGTTTAGCTTTAGGTCAAAATCTGAATAATTACGATTCTGGTCATACCAGATTCATCATAAGTTTGTTTCTGAAACAGTTTCAGGACAAGACTTATGAAGTGGATGTCGGGTGTCTATCATTTCTCTCTAAGTTAATTTCTGAGTAGGTCAGATTCTGAGTAGATCAATGTTATGATGAAAATTTGTTTCTGCAAATTACATTAATCGTTTATGCGTCATCTTTGGTAAAAATCGGGTTCCAAGGTATTTGACACATAGATTACTAGAGAAGTAGATACTTTTGGTTACTTCGCATGCTAAGCTACCAGCGGCGGTGTAGTTGTAACGGTACGAACAATTTGATCACTTAGGCTGCGTCGATATTATATAAAAAGCATTCTGGATGTTTCCAAGTATTTGGTGATGGTGACTGCTACCACAAAATAAGTAATGTGGGAGTTTCTTAGAAAGTTTGCACCTAGTTAAGGACTAAAACTAGGAAATTTCAACTTTTCTACTGAGTTACGAAAATAAGTCGTACATTTATATACTATTCTCAACGCCAATTAGCAGTTCCTCGAATTCAATAAATGTAGCAGATTCAATCCTCATCCGTTAGTAATATGCTTGCACTTACTACAGTTTTGACTTACATACAACAGGATAGCTAATTTTCATAACAAAGCGGAAAAGTTAACGTTTCTTAATTTCTAAGAAATGCCCATTTACTACGTACAGAAGGTTCTCAGTTAACAAATTCCCTGTTTAGGTACGCCAAACGCGCCTAAATGTGGCCATCTCTTTCTATCGCATGCAACGCGCTCTTTCGGAGGCCGAGCCTAGAGCTAGGGTTGCCGGCAGCTCGACCAATTAGATAAGATAATCATTAACTGTCAAAACTGTGTACATTATATTATAATAAGATGTCATGCATTACAATCGTCCCAACAGTTTATCCATTTCGGACGTACAATATAATCATTTTAAAATAGTTTTGCAAAGTTAAGAGAAGTATTCATTTAAATCATAAAAACTTCTACTAAGTAACCATTCCTTTATTTTTTAATATATTCAGGCAAATGATTGAATATTCTCATTCCAGTAACATAAGTGCTTTTTTTAAGTATTAAGAGGCCGTATACGAAATTTTGCCGGTTCTGCTTCTTTAGCTAAAATACTGCTTTTCTATAAGTTTTAATACACATCATGAAATATCATTTCAGTTATGATCGAATAAATGAATAATTACGAATGATTGAGCTGCTTTTTTATTTTTGTCGAGTATTATAATGCGAGATTTAGGTTTTTTTAAAACATTATATATTATTATTATTTTTTCATTTATTTGATGTTTTTTTAAGGAAATGGATTGATTTTGAACTGAAGTTTATTACTGTTGTTTTAATTTTATGAACGAGAGTTTTAAGTACCGAAATTAAAAACATATTTTTGCCCATTTTTAAAAAAGTTTTACCAAGTTAATTGTTTTTTAATAAAAAAAAAAATATCAAGGTGGTAAACACCAATTCATAAATTTTTTAGTCAATTTTTACAATTTTTTATTCAATTGTAATTATTTCATACCTTTTAGACATCCAAACGATTCGTGAATATGCGATATTCTAAACCTCTTACAGCAAAATTCACAAAACAGTCGCTGGTTTCAGGTCGATTAATCACAATAAAATAATAAAAACATAAAAATAGCTCATACATTCGTTGAAAATCTAAATTATCTTTCGTGTTGCACATTCAAATTTGTAGAAGTAAAGTATTTCAACTGTAAAATCACGTCTGTAAACTCACGTAAATCAGCGAAATCAGAAAAAAAAACCTATACTTGGCTTGGTAGTAAAGTTAAATACTACATTAATTAAAATAAAACTATATCAAAGAGCGTATACAATTCGCAGAGAGGTAGTTATCTGTTTATCTCTATTCTTTCTCAAATCATTCCCGCACCGAAAATTGCGATGTATGACAATGAGTGAACCGCCCCTGCTGCGAGGTGGTATGGGAAGAATTACTAGTATACAGGCATTCCATCTTAGTCCTCAGGGTTGGCAACGCATTTGAGGTCTTAGGAGTATAGTCTTGAGAACTCAAATGTCTATGGGTCTCAGATTCCACTAACCATCAGGTGGCCTGAGTGCACGTGTGCCTTCTTGTCATAAAAAAAACCGGCCAAGTGCATGTCGGACCACGCACAGTGAAGGGTTCTGTAGCTGGGATTAACGTTCATGGTTATTTTTTTTTATTTTTATTAAAATCTCAAAAACTACATAGCGTATCGTGTTCAAAACAGTTTTGGTTGGAAGTATTTCGTATGTTCTACTACTGTTATTTTTATTAGAATGTTCTATTTAACAGTTCAAAAGCTAGCCATCCGGACAGAATTTTTACGACTTTAGAAGCGTATATCTCGCCAACTGTTCACTTACGTAAAAAAGTCACTTAAAAACCTCAGTATCATTTTGGAAGCCCTATCTAAAAATACCCCACACGCTGATGTAACTCAAAAAAAAATTTTTCGTCCCCTAATTACATGTGTGGAGTGCCACCCCTAAATATATATTTTTAAAAATTTTAATACATCATTGTATAGCGGTTCATAGAATACATCTATCCTTCAAATTTCATTTATATAGTGCCAATAGGCTCTGAGGAAAATGGCTGTGACATACAGACGGACAGACGGACGGACGGACGGACAGACGGACAGACGGACATGACGAAATTATAAGGGTTCCGTTTTTGCCATTCGGCTCCGGAACCCTAAAAAGTAAGATGAGTGTATGTACCCAGGTCGTTCTTGCCCTTGCGGTAGCATTCGCGCGCGGACAGAAGCGACGCCTCGGCGCTGCCCGCGCTGCGCTGCTCCACCGCGTCGCGGATGTGCGTGGCGGCCTGCGCACACCAGACCTCACACACTACATGACGGGCAGCTCGGGCCCGACCTCACATGGGTCGTCTTCAAAAAATTCTATATAGAGGCTTAATGGAAACAAAATCACGATCGCGTCCCACGTTTAACAAAAGTTTGTCCTACAAACTACTCTCGCGGTCAACTAATACGGGTCAGAGTGCGTTTTTCACACTAAAGAGGCTATTTCGAAGCCTTGGTTCCTCGCCAGGGGATGCTTTTAGTGAAATCTGATGATGGATACCCCGAGCATCGGTACAGGACTTCCAGAGTGCCTAGAATACCCAACTGATTAAATCTGCGGCTAACGCCGGAATTGGGCATGTTAAGAAAAACATCTAAAGGCAATAAAATGTAAGGAAATCCAAATGCTGACCCAAACTCTCCCGCCGTGGTGTTAACTGATTGTGCGATCAGTTAGGTATCTTAAGAACTTTTGACCTCCTCTATTGAACCTCACTCAAAACAACCTCTGGCTAGGAACCAAGGCTTCGAAATAGCCGCGGGACTATATGGGTAACGTTAGTCACACAAAGTAATCAATTAAGTTATGTTTTAATCAAACCTCTTAAATATGTTTTTTTTTGAAAACGACTCATGTTAAGCTACAGTGGACCCACAGGGAGGGTACCCAAAACACTATATTTTTTATAGCACAGATTTAAAAAAAAACTTCTATCATGGCTCAAGGGGGGAGGGGAGGTTAATGACCCTCCCCTCTGAATCTGCCCCTGCTTCTACGGTAAACCCATTTCGCTTTTGACATGATATCGTTATGTTAGCTCTTATTTACGTGACCGTAGCGGCGGTAGAGTTAAAAACAATACAATAACATGTCCAAAGCAATATGGTTTTACCAGGTAGAATTGAAACCCAAGTATCGGTAGTAAAAAATTGATGACGCCACGTCACACAACATACACATACAATCCAACAGGACGGTCAAATCGGGCCGGATCTTACATGTTAAGCCACCTTACCTTATAGGGAGGACCTAGAATTCAGTAGGAGTCACTGGTACTCAAAAATGAGACAAACATTTTATAGAACCGATCAAAAAGATAAACTTGTATCATGGCTCAAGGCGGAGGGAGAGAGGCATTTTTTGGTTTTTTTATTGGGAAACTTGAAGATAAAAATACAAACTTTACTACAGGAGCCAAAAAAGTTTGCACTAATGATAAGAGGGAAAACTGAAAAAAAAGTTTTTTTTTTACAAAGTACGATTGAATGTTACAATCAACAGCACATTTTGATTATCATAACAAAAACAACTTTCAACAATACTGATAAGTGATAATAAACCATAACTTTTTTTTCACTGCAACCTTTGCTATAGGTGAGAAACTTTAGAAAAGCACCTGTTGTATGTAGTAGTAACACATCTGTATAGACCGTTTGACATTCTATATTTGAAATTTGACATAAGTTCCATATTAATTTTGTACACAACCACATACAACAGGTCCTTTACTTAAGTTTTTCACCTATACCTTTGTCGCTTTAATACCTTTAACAGATTAGTGCGGCAGTTCAAACAAAGTTAAAGTGACAAAGCACTAAAGTGTTCACCTAGTTATAAGGCCGACCGTACTGTGAATTAAGTTATAAGATAGGATAAGATAAGGTAAGATACTCGCCTGGCCGGCGAAGTCGTCCTCCTGCACGAACACCTTGCGCAGCGCCTCGCGGTTGTGGCACGCGCAGTACTTGATGTACAGCGCGTGCGCCAGGGGGAAGCCGCGGATCGTGAGCTGCGGACAACCGATCAATACTGATCAATCATTTAAAATCAATCGATGGATCAAAAACTATAAGTTCTAATACAGTTCTACTAAGTTCAATAAAAAGTTGTAAAGTCTGCTTGTTAAAACCTAATTCCCTAACAAATCTTCAAAATATATGGAAAAAAGGCACCAGAACGGCGAAAAGGCAAACTCGACAATATTTTATTTATATGGAATTGGATTTTATCCGTAAGTTAATAGTGATCGGCACAGACCGAGCAAAACTTTAACAAAACTTGTGTTGCGAACCGGCTTCTATGCGTCCGGGAGGAGACGCGCGGGACGACGACACGGCACGTGACGTCATCGCGAGCAAGCGCGGCGCGGCGCGGACACTCGCCTTAGCAACAGTTACGAAGACGGACGAGCTTTCGATTGTTTTAAATTAATAACTGTTTGACCGGGACATAATATGTTTAGACGGGATTATACCAGCCCCTATTTTTATACAGTCCGCTTGTTTTATTTTAACGTCCAGTAGGACCCTAACATTGGTCCTTCGAGCCGGAGATATATTAGTTGGTGCAGAAGTCTTCTGGTCCGTCTTGAGTAATAACTCGATTGACTTAGGTAAAAATCAACCGAAGTTATACGAGACTAAGCTGGGTTGGTTGGTGTCAGGGTATGTCACCCGTCGTAAGACACCGTCTTCGTCCTCTGTTTGTCATTTCGTCAGTGATGAAACGAATCCAGACTTAACACGTTTCTGGGAACTTGACACCGTCGCTCCTAGTGTTGATAAAGACTCGAGTCCTTGGAGTCTTCATTTGTAGGACTCGACTTAGTTTTTTAGACTCTAGTCATCGAATCGAAGCTCAAGTTCTTTTGAAATTAAGGGGACTTAAGTCTTCTGTAGTTTTATATAGAGACTCGAGTCCTCTACAGAGGCTCGAGTGTTTTGTTTACTCTTAAGGCCTTTAAAACAACTGAGTCATGATTAGAACTCATTTGGACTTATAATTGTATGAACACTTGAGATATGAGATTACGGAATATAGGTACTGAGTAAAGTAGTATTATAGTAATCAGTACCTACTTAGGTATATCTTTCTTTTGATTTTAATGCTGTTTATTTGTATGGTTTTCATAATGAATTGAAATACGGGCCTTAGGCATTCACGGCAATCACGGCTTAAAGAACTGATGACGAAATGAAGCCAAAATGAAATGTAACTTTTAAATTCAACTAGATGACGCCAGCAAGTTTGTAAATTTAGAATTCTAGGATGATAAATGTTGCATGAGCTTGCTTGGTTCTCTTATGGCATTTGTAGTCATTGTACTATTCGTTTCTAAAAGAATACCCACACCCTTAGATCGAGGGGACTTATTTCAGAAATTTGGTAAGTACAGAGATAGTTTGAGACCCGGGGATGAACACAGAGTAATTTTTATTCCAAGAATCAACCCTTTGAATAGATGAAATTTGGGATGAAAGTTTGTACGGGAAAACCTATTACACGCGGAGGAAGTCGTGGGCGGATAGCTAGTGTTATAAATATTATAATAATAGAGGTAGTAACAGCTTTTTTAGAATTTTGTATACATAGTAGAGTTTGTTTGGAAAATTACACAATTCCTGAAATAATCCCCATAAACAAAATATACGCGGACAGAGACGCGAGTAAAAGTATTTATTAATATTTTAATGACGTTATTATTGATAGCCAATTTACTGTCACTCAGCCACTTGGGTTGCCTTTTCCCAACTTGACTCTTTATAGAGAATATTTAAATTATACTAAAACATTTCTGAAAGGTACCTAAATTTTACAGATATCATATACTTACTTCGTTTGTGCATTCAAACCACTTCAGAAAAGTACATACCCATCAAACACAAACATGACATATTTTGATAGAAACCATAGCAAGCCAACTAACTTCAAAAGCAAGTCGTCATTATAGGACTCGAGTCTTAAAGCACACCTAAAGTTGAAATAAGACTTTAAAAAGATACGATGGCTTGAATCTTTCTAAAGCTTGAGTCGTAACTACAAGACTTAATAAAACTCAAAAAAGAACTCGACTCACAACTCAAAAGACTTGGTAGTCTTTTAAGCTCACAGTCTTATAAATATGGGTCGAGTTCTTGCATTTTAGACTTCAGAGACTCGAGTCCCTATCAACACTAGTCGCTCCCGAGCACTCCCTGTCTCCAGAGGAACGTGCATGTGAGGAAAGTTTTTTAAAAAACACCACTCGGAATGATGACGGCCGCTTTGTCGTCACGATGCCGCTGAAGGATGATCCTTCGGTCTTAGGCGATTCTTTTCAAATGGCTAAATGCCGCTTCTTATCTTTGGAACGCAAATTTGAAAAAGAGCCAATCTTCAAAAACATGTATATGGAGTTCATGCGGGAGTATGAACGCCTCGGTCACATGACCGAAAATAATTATTCTCCCAGATGTCTTCAACAAGTAAATTATTACTTGCCGCACCACGGTGTTATCCGTGAGTCTAGCCTTACTACAAAACTTCGTACAGTCTTTGACGCTTCGGCCAAAACTAGCTCTGGTTTGTCTCTTAATGATATCCAGATGGTTGGCCCCACTGTTCAAGAGGACCTTTACTCTATTCTACTACGTTTCCGTCAACACAAGTACGTGGTAAGCGGAGACGTAGAAAAAATGTATAGAGCGATTGAGCTTAATCCCGCTCAACGCCATCTTCAACAGATCATCTTTAGGTATGATTCATCAGAGCCTTTAAAAACCTACACTCTAACCACAGTCACGTATGGCGAGGCATGTGCGCCATATTTAGCAACTAAGTGTCTGGTTAGTTTAGCATCCAGTGCTTTCGACAGCGACGTGAAGCAGTCTCTGCAGCGCGATTTTTACGTTGACGATTATTTAGGCGGATCATCGTCTATTGAAAGCACTGTAAAGCTTAGCAAAGGAGTTATAACCACTTTAAGAACCGCTAAATTTAATTTGAGAAAGCTACAATCAAACAATCAGAACATTCTTCATCAAATTGCGCCTTCACACTGCCAGTCAGACAATGTCTTAGATATTTCTAAAAGTGATATTAACATTTCATCAAAGACTTTAGGATTAAACTGGATTTGCGATTTAGATATCTTGTCATATGCCATTAATATCGAACTTCGTGATAAACTTACCAAACGCCACATACTTTCTGTAATTAGCCAAATTTTCGACCCCCTGGAACTCGTCGGACCATGCGTTGTCGAAGCAAAAATAATTATGCAGAGGTTGTGGCTCGCACAATGTTCATGGGATGAAGCGGTCTCTGATGAAATAAGAAATCAATGGTTGTCATTCGCCAATACTTTACCACATCTTAATCACTTAAAGATTCCTCGTTGGGTTCTTACAAATGACCCCATATTTCATGAAATTCACGTATTTTCAGACGCTTCAGAAAGAGCGTATGGCACCTGCCTCTACATTCGCTCTATAGACACCTACGGTTCAATCAAGATACATCTTTTGACCTCAAAAAGTAGAGTAGCGCCGATTAAGCCAACGACTACACCTCGTCTTGAACTACTCGGGGCTCTCTTAGCTGCAAGACTGTGTACCAAAGTATTGGCCGCTTTAACACTAACAATTAGTAAGTGTAGATTCTGGTGTGACTCAATGATTGTTTTAGGGTGGTTATCTACATCACCGACTCACCTTAAGAATTTTGTACGAAACCGTGTGCATGAAATTCAAGAGAGCACAGAGGGTCATACATGGAGCTACGTACCGTCGAGGGACAATCCGGCGGATCTTGTTTCTCGCGGGCTGAAGGCTGACCTCATTAGTAACTCATCTTTATGGTGGTCAGGGCCATCTTTTTTGTCAAGAAATGACACTGAGTGGCCGAAAATGCCTAGCCCTGACGTGAAACAGGATCTACCCGAGTTGATTACTTGTTCTCTCGCGCTTGATAATACTTCTAATGCTGACTTAATAACTGACCTAATCAAAAATAAATCAAAATTAACTAACCTACAAAACACGATAGCATACTTACAAAGATTTATTAACAATTGTCGTCATCCGAAAAATAAATCAATTGGACATCTTTCGGTTAAAGAACTTCAAAATTCATTGCAAGTGATCATACATGAGTCTCAGTTGGAAATGTTCCCCGACGAATATGCAATTCTTAAAGCCGGCAAGGCACTTCCTATCAAAAATCGATTCACTTCTTTAAGTCCATTTATTGATTCTAATAACGTAATTAGGGTTGGCGGCAGACTTGACAATTCACCTTACTGTTACGATACAAAGCATCCAATTCTATTATGCAGCAAACATCCCTTTACCAAAATTCTATTTCATCATTATCATTTAAAATATTTACATGCCCCCCCTCAGCTTCTGGTAGGAAATATTAAGCAAACTTATTGGCCGTTAGGCGGCAAAAACCTTTCTAAGACTATCGTCAACAAATGTATACGATGTTTCAGATTTAAAGCTGAAAGTGTTCAACCCATCATGGGCCAACTACCGGCCTCCAGAACGGAACTTGAGTTTCCCTTTTTAAATTGTAGCGTTGACTATGCTGGGCCAGTATTGATAGCAGACCGGAAGGGCAGAGGCTGTAGACTCATAAAGTCTTTCCTGGCAATCTTCGTTTGCAATTCGGTTAAAGCCTGTCATATCGAGCTCGTTACGGCTCTATCTAGCCAAGCGTACATCGCCGCTTTAAATCGTTTCGTTTCACGACGCGGCAAGCCTAAAAGTATCACGTCCGATAACGGAACCAACTTTGTTGGCACTTATAACGAACTGGCTCAATTCCTCGCACAGTCAGACCTACAAGGTCACATAGCTCAAGAAGGCGTTGAATTTAAATTCGTTCCGGCTTATACCCCACATTTTAACGGCTTAGCAGAAGCAGCCGTGCGCTCTACAAAATATCATCTCAAGCGCATTTTACAACTTACTCATTTAACGTACGAAGAGATGGCTACATGCCTCACTCAAATAGAGGCTGTACTAAACTCTCGCCCCCTTACCCCTCTTTCCACCGATCCTTCAGACTTTTCCGCTCTCACTCCTGCTCACTTCTTAATTGGACGATCACTTATATCCATTCCTCAGCCTCAGGTGCCTGACACGAGTAACATCAATCGTCTCGAGAGGTTCAAAAGGATCGAGCTTTTAAAACAACATTTTTGGAGTCGCTTCTCATTGGAATATGTTACTCTACTTCAGGAGAAAATGAAATGGCGGACTTCAAATAAGGAGCTGCAACTTGGCTCTCTTGTCCTCGTCAAAGAGAAGGCTTTACCACCCTTGCTGTGGTCTCTAGGACGAGTCACTAAGCTCTACCCTGGCGGCGACGGAGTTACCAGAGTCGCCGAGTTAAAGACAATGAAGGGAACCATACGTAGGGCTTTTAATAACATCTGCCCCCTTCCAGATCTTTGAAGTCTTCAATACACTTCAACCCGGGGAGCATGTTGCGAACCGGCTTCTATGCGTCCGGGAGGAGACGCGCGGGACGACGACACGGCACGTGACGTCATCGCGAGCAAGCGCGGCGCGGCGCGGACACTCGCCTTAGCAACAGTTACGAAGACGGACGAGCTTTCGATTGTTTTAAATTAATAACTGTTTGACCGGGACATAATATGTTTAGACGGGATTATACCAGCCCCTATTTTTATACAGTCCGCTTGTTTTATTTTAACGTCCAGTAGGACCCTAACAACTTGTAAAGCTGACATAAAGGAGGACTTACAACCAAGAAAAATAAGAATATTATTGGCAGATTAGTGTTCAATTTAACTCTATATCAGAGTCTTGGATTTGGTATAGGAAATTAATATTTTCATGGCTCTAATGTAATATTTTTTTATTTTTTTTATGTTAAGGAGAAGGCACACGAGCACTCAGGCCACCTGATGGTAAGTGGAATCTGCGACCCATAGACATTTGAATTCTCAAGACTATAATCCTAAGACCTCAAATGCGTTGCCAACCCTGAGGACTAAGATGGAATGCCTCTATGCTAGTAATCTTAGTCCTCAGGGTTGGCAACGCATTTGCAGTCTTGTGAATGCGAATGTCTATGGGTCACAGTTTCCACTTACCATCAGGTGGCCTGTGTGCTCGTTTCCCTTCTCGACGCCATAAAAAAAAAAACGTTCTAGCTGTTTAAGCAATATCAGTTCAAAAAGAAAGGTATCGCCATCATATCATGGGTTTTTATCTATTTAATAGTTAAGTCTTATTAGTAAAGCTCAACTCCATCAGCGACATCAATATTACAGCGAAGCTCGTCCACTGCTCTTCAAAAATATCCACCATGATCAGTACCGTACTTATCGCAACCACCTGTTTCCCGCGAACCTTATTAGAATCTCATGCTCGTTGCCATGGTCTCCTGCACGTCGCTAATGACGCGGAAGACGGAACGGGAGCGAGAGGATGACCCACTTGCTCGCGTAAACAGTAGAAGGCGAGTGGGGCGAGCACGACGGCGCTACGCAAATTTGCTCGCCATGCCATAGTAGACCGGGCGGCAGGGCCGAGGGAACCAAGCCGTCCAAACAGGTCCACATGACTGTTAGCGCCCTGAATTCTCCTTAGGCGCTCTTTTAATGCTGGAGTCGGTTAGGGGTCGAAGTCGATTGCGCAAGTAAAAACTGAGGCCCTCGTCAACAATGTGGAGGAAGACTTGCTGGGTTTTCAGTATAGGGCACATGCATTTATTTATTCCTTACGCTCTCTGGAAAGGGATATGACAGAGAGGAAGAACTGTATACGCAAAATAATTGTCGTCTTTTTTTTCATATGAAGTTTTAAAAATTCATGGTTCAGACCCCCTGCAAAAACACTCAATAATCGACGACAGGAATGACGTCACAGCTGTTGTTCCATGTTTCAAATAACTATATGGACCTAATTAAGAAATTCGCATTTATTTCGTAAATTACTAGGTTTAAGCCAATATCGTTAAATTAAAATAACACGTAAATAAAATGAGGATGCCGATAAAAACAATCTAAACATTAAAATAAGTTTTAAGATTTTATCAAGTTTTGATTCTATATAAAATCTTAATAAACGGGTCGAAACGTAGTGTATTGCGTTTTATATGATTTTTTAACTTTTCTCCTAAATCGTATCAATGAAACTCAATTCTGTTTTTCATGCATGTTCTCTATTGGGTATTCCTGCCATTCTCGGTAGGTGATTCCCACATAACCACCTTGGGCGCCTCCGGACCGTATGCATAAAAGTGAAAAAGTCCATCAACCTCGTACCTTTTGGTACGTGGTTGCCATACCACCGCTCTTACCTCAAATTCATGCTTTCCCATTTTCTCTTTGAGGTGTAACAGCACGATGTAGACGAGGTCCGTATCTCCGCTGGCCGTGGCTTTGAGCAAGGCAGTAGGTCCTTCGCCTAGCTCCAACAGCAAAGGCACTTGCAGTTTACTGTGAGTTTCATATTCTAAAATCTAAAAATATATTAAATATTATGTAGTGTAGAATAACTATCATAAAATAATACATAAATATAGACAAAGGTTCCTGCGGAAGACCAGGAAAACCAGTAACATGCTGAGCAGGTAACATTTTGCTCCGTCTGGCACTAGTTCAGTGAGTTTTGCGTTTCATGTTTTGGTTTGTTAATATGGGCTGGGATTCTGCACGGTAATAAAGATATCGTCTTTGACGTGTTTCCGTATTGTCAACGTTTTGATAACTCTTATGTCATGTACAATAATGGCGACTGAGACTTAAACGATTCTAAAACACATCAAACGCGATATCATTATAACGCAGTAGAATAGAGGCCCTGGGCTGAGATTCTACACGGTAATAACCATATCGTCTTGGACCTGTTTCCGTATCAGCAACGTTTTGATTAATCTTATGTCATTTACAATAATGGCAACCGAGTCATAAATGATTCTAAAACACGTCAAGCGCGATGACGTTATAACGCTGTAGAATAGAGGCCATGTTCTACTGTACTTGTTTTTGATGTAAGTAATAAACGTTTTTTCTTTCTTTCAGAAATACCGCAAAAATGCAAAAGCCAACGGCACGCGGTGTTCCGAGAAGGTCACCCATCCAAGTACTGACCGCGCCCGACGTTGCTTAACTTCGGTGATCGGACGTTGGCAAACACTTAATTCAAATTTTAGAAACGTAATCACATAATTTATGTCATTATTTATAAAAAAAACTTACTTTGATAGCGAGAGCTTTTCTGCCCTTATCGGAGGCTTTCTTGGCAATGGTGGTGTAAGAGATGCCTGGGACGTTTCGTAGCTTCTCGCCTATTTCTCGCGCCGCGCTCTCGTTGTCCAAATGGGGTTGAGTTACCTAAAACATGGCGGTGTTAGCGTACACGAGAATATTGGGCAGTATTTAAAATCAATACCAATCATTTAAGGGTAATGTAGTTACCTTGTAGCACGCCCAGTGTGAAAGCACGCGGGTTTGCCCGTCCTTTAGTTGCAAGTACCCCGCTATGTGACGAGCGAGGCAGTGGAGTCGCCGCCATATTAACCGGTCCAGTAATATACGCTCGCCTAAGTTTTGAACTCTGTTAAGTGATATTAAGGTCTGTTATTTGTAGAGTAGCATAGATAGTATGAAGTGCTTAAAATCCAAATTCAAAATGTTTATTCAGTGAATTGGCCATATATGACGGCTTTTACACGGTGGTAAAACGGAGCGAATCTACTAGAGCTTCAGATAATATTTCAATCACAAAAGTAAGTTACATTTCAAGGTAATAAATAAAGTAATAAAAGTAATTACTCAAACTAGCACAAATAAAATTATAACAAATGTAAGGAAAATAACACGAAACTAAAAGTAATGAGTAATTAATGTCTATAGGAGAACAACACGACGAGGTCTGTAAGTCAAAAGCTATACTCGTGTAACTATGTAGAATAATTAAGGCGAAGGGTACGGCAAAATTATGAAATCGAGGTGTTTTCGGATAAATTTCTTGGTAAAACTATAGGTAGTGGTAGGTTTAAATGATAACAATCTGAAGACACATATCCTCAAGTTTGGCTCTAGCTCATTTATATAATTATCTTACTCATAGTAAGCTCTATATACAACTTTAAATAAACCGTTTTTAAAAAGTTTATATTGGTTTTATTCCGGCTGGGCGATTTAGTCTCAAAAAAAAAAAAATCAAAATTGTTTTATTTCACTCAAAAAAGTACAATTCATACAGTGGCTGGTGTCTCCTTTTAGGTTATTTAAAAAATAACCTGTGCTAGGACGCACCGCTCTTCCATTATCACATTATTGTTTATTACTTTAAAACTATTCACTTTATAAATATACATAAACTCGTATATATCAGGGTGCGTGCGTGCCCGCGCGTGAGTATGGTGTGTGTGTGTGTGTGTGTGTGTGTGTGTGTGTGTGTGTGTGTGTGTGTGTATGTGTGTGTGTGTGTGTGTGTGTGTGTGAGTGTGTGTGTATGTGTGTGTGTGTGTGTGTGTGTATGTGTGTGTGTGTGCGTGTGTATTTTGGTGAGGCTAGACTATGTATCTTAGTAAGTCTTCCACCTGGTCGTAATTTTTATACTCTAACCAAGCAGTTATTTTCTTATTTACATCATATAGAGGCTTAGAGTATATATCAAATTCTTTATTTAAAGTATTATATACATGCGATGACTGTTTGTTATATTGTCTACGAGCAAAATTAGTATGGGTTATAGGTAACTGCATTACAATATCTCTTCTCCGTTTTGTCAGAAGGTTACAGTCAAAAGCTGTGGTTTTATGCTTTCTAAGGACACATTTTAGTATGTACAATTTTCTGACACTAAGCAAGTTACATAGTTGGTAAAGCTTGTCAGTCGAGAACCACATCTTCTTGAAGTACATAATTTTGAGGAGACTTCGCTGAGCTCTCTCTACATCTATAAAACGAGTCTTAGCGGCACCCCCCCAAATAGGCAAACAATAGGTTAATACGGACTGGACAAGTGATATGTAGATCTCTTTTAATAGGTCCCTTTTTTGGCCCTGCGGACACGGGATGTCCCCTGGTAGCACATGCCTCAATTTTTTAAAGATCCAATTGAGCTTTCGCAGTCGTAGAATAACATATTCGAGATGTTGGTACCAAGAGAGTCCCCGATCTACAAAGACACCAAGATATTTCGTGCTATCAACTTTTAATATAGTAGGACAAGTTTGCTGGCAGCAGTTTAGTACATTGTTACAACAGCTATGTATTTTAATATTAAAGCTAGCTTGGGGTTGAGTGTTACTGTAAAAACTGTGGCAGATGTAATTTGTTTTAGTAGTGTTCAACGTAAGAATATTGTTTCTTAGCCATACATTAACCATTTCTAGACCAGTCTCTGTGATTTTTTGAGTGTCCTCCCAAGAAGTACCAGTGAAAACGATGGCAGTGTCGTCAGCATACGAGAAAATTTTTGCGTGAGGGATCTTCATATCGCATAAGTCGTTAATATAAGCTAGAAATAGCGTTGGACCAAGCACCGAGCCTTGGGGCACTCCGTACGTCACATCTTCATCTCCACTGGCACAACTGTGGTCTCCCAACTTTACCCTCTGTTTCCTATTTGTTAAGTAGTCCTGGAGTAAACGAAGTGGAACACCTCTAATCCCCATCCTTTCCAATTTGTGTAAGAGTATGGGGACAGAGACGGTGTCAAAAGCTTTTTTGATATCTAAAAACACAGACAGACATTTAGACCCTTTATCTAGATGTTCCACTATTAGTGAGGTTAATGCTGATACAGCATCCTCGGTAGATTTACCTGATCTGAAACCGTATTGAGATTGTGATAATAAGTTAAATTTATTAAAATAATTGATCAATCTGTTATTTAGTAACTTCTCTAATAATTTTGAAATTGCTGGTAGTACCGATATGGGTCTGTAGTTGTTGACATCGTCTCTGTCTCCATTTTTATAAATTGGTGTAATGATGGATTGTTTTAGTGGGGCTGGAAAAAATCCTTTATCAAAACAAAGGTTGACTAAGTGCGTAACTATTGGAGTCACCACTGGATTTGCAAGTTTTAAAAATTTATTGGGAATATGGTCCCAGCCTGGTGCACTATTACTCTTAAGACTCGAAATTATGGTGTTAACCTCGGCTTGGTCAGTATGGGATAGTAAAAATGAGTTTGGTTGACTCGGTAAGTTTAATAAATATGCTTTTTGTACTTTACTGTCTGGTTTGATATTTGTTGCCAATTGTTTACCAATATTCGTGAAGTAGCGATTAATGTAGTTTGCGGAATCAGTGGGGGTTGATTTTATGTGCAAGAGTTCGGAATTAGTACTATTATTATTATTACTGTATGTTATGTTTTTTATATTTTTCCATAAAAGTTTATTATTTTTAGATGATTTACTTAAAAGCTCTCTTTCGTAGCTTCGTTTTAGTTTTTTAATTAATTTGTTGCAGGTATTTCTGTATCTTTTATATGTTATTTTTAGTATTTCGTTGAATGGATCGTTTTTTAACTGTTTCTGTAAGTTATCTCTATTTCGTATGCAGCGTAATATTCCTTGTGTAATCCAGGGTTTTATACTTCTGTATTGTTTCGGTATCGTTTTTATTGTTTTGTTTTTGTTTAGCACCGATGTTAGCTCGTAGGTTAATCTGTCTAAGACCGCGTTAGGGTTCGTCGTGTGTAGAATATACTCAAGGTTTTTTTGTTTCAGGTCCTCTAGAGCTGAGTCAAAGTCTATTATAGTTTTAGTCTTGTTTAAACAAGCATTGGTTTTTATTTTAGAGATACATAACAACAAGGTAAAATGGTCGGTAGTTGTAGTATATAATACACCTACTGAAGCCCGACGTTTAGATCTATTCATCCTTAACATTATATGATCGAGGCAGTTTCCTTCTCTCGTTGGCAGGGTGTGTGCAGCTAAAATTCCATGCAAGGAAAGCATATCTAGGTATTGCGTGTGCGTTCATCTGTCTTAAGTTTTATGTTTATATTAATGTCCCCAGTAATTATAATATTTTTATTGGTGGTTTTAATAGAAGATATGTGGCTATTCAAAGAATATATAAAAGGTTCAGCATTTGTATTAGAGGGGGATCTATATATACATAATATTGTGTTATCTAATACCTGTAACTGCAGACAAGATGCATGTAATAGTTTTATCTCATTTACTTTATGCCGAAGCGAATTTTTTACATATACTACCACACCGTCATTCTGGTTAAGTTGGTGTGTGGTGGAGTACATGTTGTAGTTTGGCAGCTGCGGAATAAGTTTGTTGGAGTCAAGCCTACATTCAGTTAGAACTATTGCGTCAGCTTCGAACTTAAGGTTTGATAAGGATAATATAAAGCTGTCAAAGTTACAATAGATACTTCTGATGTTTTGGGTAACCAATGTAAAATCATTTTTTTTAATATTTAAATAGTTGGGTAAATTCAAAGTATCACATTCAAAAGAGTGAGCTATTTCTAATCTATCAATTTCATTAATTGTTTGCAGTGTATCACCCATTTAAGTAAGTGGTATGATACAAACACTTCATATATAGCTCGGTATTATGTATGTTCATTAAGTACAATTTAAGGTGAGAGATAAGAAGAGATAATAGTAGTTCGACATAATAAATTTTGGTATGGTTCTGTACAATTTTGCTTTGTAAATGTGTTTGTAATAAAATAGTGCCTCGACAGTAATGTGTGTAGTTATGTGTAAAAATGTGTGTTGTCTGTGTGTGTATTCCTAACAATGTGTGCCAGCAAAATACAATAATATTTAACAAAAGTAGTCTTACGGACATGCTCAACTCGAACAATCCAAAACACAGCATACTTATTATATACAATAATTGTCAATCTCCTTGTAGTAAGTTATGAACTTGTTCTTCATTCTTTATCAGGATTATTGGCGATTGATCACTTTTTCGGACATAAACTTTACCGTACGACGTCCAGCAATATTTATAGCTCTTGGATCTGGACAAGTCTCGAGCCAGGAAATGCAGACGCGCTGCCTTTGACGTAAGGTTTTCAGAAAGGAATACAGGCGTGTCTTCCTGAGTCGTAAGCCCTAAGTGCTTAGCACATAGTTTGGTTTTGTTTCTTATATTATATGACTTAGCCATTTTTAGGAGATCATTTTTTAATAGGGTGGAATTGGTTTCAACCACAATAGGTGCATTTTTCTGAGCGGATTTTTTATAACGAATTCTGTATATATCGTTTATGTCCCTTTTGTCAATCTTGAAAGTGTGGAAAGTCTGTTGCCAAACTTTCCACACTTCTTTTTAAAGGCTTAATGTGTGGCGTGAGCTTAAATATTATTAGTTTTAATAAGAATTTCCATGTTATATACTCAAAACATATATGCTCCTAATGAAACAATCAACTAAATGTTTGCTCTTAAACTATGACTAGGCGTTTTGAAGCATTTTGTTGAATGTGGCCAAAAAAAATATATACAAACTAAAAAAAAGAGTTTAAAATACTCAAAAAATAAACAAAACTATTTTAAACAAAAGCTAAAATATTTTGAATAAAAATTGTTTTTAGTGTTATATAATGGATTTGAACTTGCATTCACGTTGGATCAGTAAAATTTCGTAAAAGTTATAACTACGTATATAGGTACCTAGGTACTCAAAACTTCAAAGCGATGAAAGCGACGTTGCGAGCTCGGTTTGGGTGGCGTGTGGCGGCCGGCCGCGGCGTTGCCAGATCGTTGGATTTATTTGTTTCCTTGGTTGACAGTTTGAATGTTTCAAACTTTGTTTTGCTCCTACGGTCAGGTCAGTTGTCAGTGTTGTCACTACTTTCAGTTGTGAGTCAGTTAGTTGTGTTCTAGTTCTACTATTCCGTGCGAACAAGTAGCTACTGTAGTTGTTTTATATTTCGTCCTTTGCGTTGTTTTGTTTCAATTGTGTTAATTATTTCTTTTGATTGAACTTCGTGTTTTATACGTGTGAAAATGGGGAATAAGCGGGGCAGAAAACCTTCTGCCTCAATCAAGTTGCTTCGGAAACGTCGCGGTCGCGGTCGATGCGGGCAACAAGCTAAACAGCAGCGAGATTCCGCTGTACAGTAAGTACTTACAAAGTGTCCATCCATAATATGCATTTCAAAAGTAAAGTACATTACTCACGTGCCTACATAAAGACCTCATGGTTGCGGGTTTCACATGGGCAGCAGTGTATCAACTGGGAATAGCATAATTTATTTACCAACCATGAGAGTTTTTGGCTCTTTTATTATACTTGGATTGGCAGTTACTATAAATATAAGTTTTAATTTTTGTTTTAGGCCTTCTACCATTCATATTGAAAATCATAATCCAGTTTTTACTTATACTTTAGACATCTTTAAATTAATACTTTTTTTTCTTAAGTACGTCTAACATAATAAAGAAAGTTTAGAGTGTATGAATGGTTCTTACTTGGCATATACAAAGGTAGATTTGTAAACTTCTGTATGTTTTGTTTGATCTATGATCTATTACAAACTACTAAACTAGTTCCAAAGCCAGCTGTCCTGGGTTCAAATCCTGGTAAGGGCAAATATTTGTGTGATGAGCACGAGTATTTTGTTCCTGAGTCTTGGTTGTTTTCTATGTATTTCTCTATCTAAGTATGTTACCATTGTCTAGTACCCATAGTACAAGCCTAGAGCTTAGTTTTGGACTAGGTCAATTTGTGTGAAATTGTCCCCTGATATTTATTTATTTATTTATTACATTTATTTAGTTCTCTTTATTGTTGCAGGTCGACATCTGGTCATGGTCATTTTGATAATGATTTTGATGTAGTGTATGGTGATAATATATCCAATGGTTCTGAACAGTAAGAAAAATATATATTGTGAATATACATGTTATACAGGATGGCCAATGTAGATCGGTCAGTTTGGGCAAGTATGAAACTATAAGACATGATTTATTGACAAGAAAAACTGCATTCATATATTTAAAAGAACTAAATCTCTGGTTGGGAATCATAAGCAAAAGTTTTGGAAAATAAAACATACATTATTTCTATTTTGATATTGATTGTGTAGGTGTTAAGCAGTAAATGTTACTATGAAACATTTGTATGATGAGCACGAGTCTTGGATGTTTTCTATGTATTTAAGTATATATTTACATACATACCTACATATATACATAACGTCACGCCTTTATTCCCAGAGTGGGGTAGGCAGAGCAACAGAATACCAACAACTCTAAACTTGTTAATAATTCTGTACCTAACCACATTTTGCATAGTCAGGCTAAGATGTTTACCAGTGTATTAGTGACAGGTCGCAAGCCCATCACCTAACAGTACTACAAGCCTTTATTCCCTTAGTCGCCTCTCACAACATCCACAGGAAGACATGGAGTGGCACTATTCTAACCCGGCAACAACATGGGGGGTATATATTTCTCTTTATTGTTGTCTAGTACCCATAGTACAAGCCTAGAGCTTAGTTTGGGACTAGGTCAATTTGTGTGACATTTTCCTGTGATATTTATTAATTTAGTAGGTGTTTGAAAGTACAGCCATTTTTTTTATACAAAATTGAACTCGTTTAGGTTAGATTTTACTATTGTGTTTTGTATCTTTAGGTGTCGAATTTGTGTTGGTTGTCATTTCAAACACCTACTAAATTGAATTAAACTATAGGGTCGAGGATTATCTAACAGACAAAAATGCTTGGCCTAAGATACATAACGTAACATAACTAGATTGATACTTAGATACATAACGTAGCTTACTAACAATCTAGTCTTGGGGACATGGTTTCTGTGTTTCTGTAGGAGAATGTATCAAAACTTTATTTAATATTTTTTTTCATTTAGTTTTGCACCGCCATGGGTAGGTATAAATATTATTATTATTTTATTTATTTGCTCCTGTGTTTATTAGAAGTTTCGACACGTTTTCCTGCTTAACTATGCATGATGTATATATTTTGAAATTTTATTAATTGGTTGATATAATGCTAGGTTAAGTTCTATCATTGTCATAAGCAATATTAAAAAAAAATACTGACTGTTGAGTGTCTTGTGGCGCTTCTTCTCAGCATTGGTCTCCTCTTGGGAACCGCTGGTAGAATTTTGACGTTTAAAAGTGCCCGTGCGGCCTACTTACTGAATAAACAACTTTTATCTGTTATCTTTTTATCTTTAAAGGATATGGTGAATAATGCATTTTATTCATTTTAGATAACATATTTCATAGTAACATTTACTGCTTAAGTCCTACACAATTGATATCTAATTAGAAATAATGCAAATTTTACTTTTTAAAACTTCCGGGTTTGTTTCCCAAACTGAGTACCTACTAGTGTTTGTTAAATCTAGGCATGCAGTTTTTCTTGTCACTAAAATCGATGATATGGATCCTAAGAACAGATCTTTGTATATCTTACAGTTTCAGACTTGCCCATACTGACCGGTCTACTACATGGGCCACCTCTCCAAATGAACATAATACAATTTAATCTGCTCTTTAATTATATGCCGTAATAATTAATTTTGAATCAATTATGAACATGATTGTATACTTATGTTTTTTAATCTGCTATTTCAGTGACAAAAGCAATGAAACAAAGTATGGGAGAAGAATAGTTAATGTATTGCAGTTTTTTACTCAATTGCAAGAAATATCGTCCCATGGCCCGTTGAATTGCGGGTTACAAGCAGTTGAAATTATATCGCAAACTCGGAGTGGGCTCATCTCACTATATGCACTTAAGTGCAAAATGTGCAATATGACATTTCAAATGAACAATGATATCCCTACTGATGTAATGGATCTCAATACTAGTGCAGTAGCAGGCACAGTGGCCATTGGATGTGGATTCACTCAGCGTACTGATTTATCAGCTGCTGTTGGCCTAGTTCCCATGTCCAAAAACTTTGTATAAAAAACATGTAAAAAAAAGATTGTTTACTGCGAGAAATTATCGACCCAAGGTTTACCCGAAAAATGGCAATAAGGGATCCAGACTATATAATAGAGGCCATGAAGGAACAGAAAAAAAAAAGAAAAAATAAGAAAATGAAAGCTATGAAGCTTAAAGGAAAGAAAAAAGAAGCCCAAAAAAAGAGAAAACCGGACCACGAAATTCTCGACGAATCGCCGCCTTGCCGTAGACCACGTCGAAAATAAAATATTTGAATACTTTTAAAGTACCTAGTATTATTGAAAAAGTTTATTCCCCTACTCCTGGGCCTCTATTCTACTGCGTTATAACGAAATCGCGTTTGAGGTTTATGCCACAGTCTCCATTATTGTCAATGATAATTATAAGAGTCATCAAAACGTTCACAATACGGAACCAAGTAAAATTAGATACACGGTAATGACGACATTACCGTGTAGAATCTCAGCCCTGTCGGGTATGGCTAGCACATCTTGTTTTTTCTAGCTCACTCATTGCGTCTGTATCGTAACAGACTAGTAGTACGATTACAGGGCTGCGATTCTACACGGTAATAACGATATCGTTTTTGAACTGTTTCCGTATTGTCAACGTTGTGATAACTTTTTTGTCATTTACAATAATGGCGACTGTGACATAAACGATTCTAAAACACGTCAAACGCGATATCGTTATAACGCAGTAGAATGGAGGCCCTGTAAGTTTATCATTGACAGAGAGTTTGCCTTAATTTAATTTTCAATTTTCAATACCCACGTCTACCGATTTAGTAATAAGTATTTTATTTGTATGAGATTAATATGAAGGCAATCCATCTGTCAGTGGTAAACTCAACATAATTCTACTGTAGTAGATAGTAATCACGTAGAGGTCGTTTTACAAGAGCTGGCACGAAACCATGAAAAGAGGGAATGAAAGTATGTACATAACTAAATTTTTGGTTCGAGATATAATCTGTCTAAAAGATAGCACTCGCACAATCCTAGTAGACCAAATTTTTCTTTGATCTAATATTCATGCCAGCTATACAAGAAACAATCTTTACGTGTTAAAAAATACTATTTATGTATTTACTTATTTGATAAAAAGCTATTTTTGACATTCGTTCCTGAATTTGAGATAGTATATAGAAAAACGCAAATTTATTATATTGCTCGGCCTAATCAAGCGCCATCTAACAGTAAATCCATGCCTGACTCTTGGACAAATAGCAATATGTGGTCGATCGCAGAGCTTACTCGTTAGATGGCGCGCGAATTAAAATTTTACTCGTCTGCCCGAATGAGCAAGGTCAATTGCCCGCCCCGTCGCCTTAAGGGTTCGGATCCTACTTCTCTAGCCAAGTCACAGACATTTTAACCTTTTCAACGCTATTTCAAATACAAAACCAGAGCGAATTTCAACTTTGCCTCATAGATACTTAGGTCTATTTTGTATTATCTGTCAATGGCGTTGAAAAGGTTAATAATGATACATGGTGCCACGGAGGTAAAATATTAGAAACACTCATCTTAAAAAGAAATTTATCATGTAATCGGACTACGCAGACGAAATAAATTTAATAAGTTTAACAGTATATGCATGTAATGTTACCAAAATTCGCAAGTTTTTAGCTCTTGAACTTAATGTTTTTTTATTAATCGCTTATAACGGCGTAAGATAGGCTACATATACAGGCGATGTTGAATTACAGGAGTTGATGTTATACTAGGTACCCATACAAAGAATTCTATTTTAAAAGTAGATTAGTGTATGTTTAAGATAAAAGATAAAACGTGGCAATTACCGTGCAATTAACCTTGATATGAAAAAAAAATTTTAAAAAAAAAGAACGCGTTCATATTCTTACATTTTCACCGTATTGAAACTTATGTTTTATAGCAGCGGGCATTGGGTACAAAGTTGTTACTTCTGACCATCTAGATATAAATAGAGATTAAAAAAATCAGCTGTGTTGTTCTCACGTGAGTATTGGTACTATTTGAAACATTGCCAAACGTAAAAATATTTAAAAGCTTCCTATTACGAAACATTTACACTTTTGGTGCCAGCGAGTCAGCTGGCGTGTTTGAATTGCATGCAAATGGTAGTTAGTGGCAATGAACATGTATTCAATACGGCTAGCACAAGCTGTTTCTCGATTATCGCTCAGTGCGACTCTATCGTTACAGACTAGAAAGAAATCCGAGCGACAGGTTTATAAATTTGTTTACAATGAAAACTAGCTATGATACATAATACATACGTATCATAAGTTCGTCACGCCTTCATTCCCAGAGTGGGGTAGGCAGAGCTACAGAATACCAACAACTCTTAAACTTGTTGATAATTCTGTAACCACATTTTGCACAATCAGCCTAAGATGTTTATGTTTATGCACTTATGATAATTTCGAACAATTCAAATATAGTGTAAGAAAATGAGATTTTATGCTACAAAATTAAATTTACGCTATTCATTTACAATAACAACTTAATACCCCGTGTGGTTGCCGGGTTAGAATAGTGCCAATGTCTTCCCGTGGATATAGTAGGAGGCAACTAAGGGAGTAAGGGCTTTTAGTACTGTTACGCTTGCAACCTGTCACTACTACACTAGTACTAGTGACAGGTTGTTACAGAATTATAAACAAGTCATTTTAGAGTTGTTGGTATTTCTGTAACTCTGCCTACCCCACTCTGGGAATGAAGGGGTGATGGTATGTAATAACACTAATAACAACTTTTTTTTGTTGGTTTCTAAAGTTTTTAGCTTAAAATCTAATTTCCTTACTATTAAGATGGTGTCCGAAACATACCCAAGTTGATACGAAAGTCGTATAAACTTGGATATGTTTTAGAGACAACGATAGCAATTTTCAAAATCTTACAAAGTGGATTGGCAGCTGAGTCCATACATTTTGTTGGTTTGCAAAAACCACCAACATTAACGATATGCATCGTGTCTATACCACGTGGCCAAAAGAGTTGAGTTGACCTAGCGAAGAACACTATCGCGGAAAGACAAGGACGAATTTCAACGTAATTGATTTCTTTAGACTCGAGGCTTAACTATTAAAATATTATGATGGTAGTACGAACAGCATCACTGCTAACTGACTACTATAGTGAGCCTTATTGTAGGAACAAAAATGTTTAGTTTTGAGTAATTTGACGTCCACTTCAATACAGATGATGGCGGGTATTTACAAGTATGCTAGAGAAGGTGTATTCATGTAATATACATACTTGAGGACTGTAGGAATCTATCAAAATATATGGAAATGCCATAGCAAAAATATGATCACACACAACAATAGTACTTGGATTGATACATAGTGTTTTATTTCCTGCAGTCACTCTCGTTTGCAAAATGCGACTTGAAAGCTGTTCAACTCACATATTAAATCCATTTTGGAAATAATGGATGAGAGAAGATTGGCGAAAGAGATATACAGGGCGAAAGTGAGAGGAAGGGTCGGAAGGGGCCGCCCTAGGCGTACTTTTTTGAATCAAATCGGAGAAATACTGGAAATGGGCCGAATTTTAAGAACCCGAAACCGACACGTGCATGCATAGCACAATGTATGAACATGGAAGAAGCGAAAGAGTTTGTCAAGATCGTAGCAGGTGGAAAGAAGTGGTCTCTGTGTATCCCTCTGGGAAACAGCCGGGATGTATGTATTAAATAAATAGTTTTGATTAAGAATGTCACTTATTTTGTAGTAGGTAGGTATTTAAAAGGATACTGCCTAAAAGTAAGAGGTATGGCCACCTTCGGATCTCGTATAGCATTCAATACCCTCAGCCATCGGCAGGTCTTCACGTAATGCTCTGTGAGCGGTTGGTCGATGATAAATCCCTTGCCAAACTGGGCCGCTCGTATGAGCATCTTTTGTACATCGGGGTCGAATTCAAAAGCCGCCGCGTCGATACAGTCCTGCACCGCTTTGGATAGATCTGCTTTGACTAGTCGGATGTATTCATCGGCTTTGTGACTGCGTTTCTAATAAAAAAAAAACTGTTAGTGTAAAATAAATAAAAAGCCAACGGCACGCGGTGTTCCCAGGCGGTCACCCATCCAAGTACTAACCGCGCCTGACGTTACTTAACTTCGGTGATCGGACGAGAACCGGTGTATTCAAAGTGGTATGGACAAAGTCAAATGAAGGAAATAATTTCAAAGCGTCAAAAACACCTTTTCAACTTATAATTTTTTTTGTTAACATCATGAAACATCACGCATTCACATTAAAACCTTGACGACAACCAAAAAAAAACGCATAATTAAACCACAATTTTCTTACCTGGAACTGCTTGGATGCTTCTACCAAATAAGAACCGGGGGAGGTACTGTCAATTCTAAATATCTTCTCCGTCACCACCGGCACCCTCTCGTACAGTTCATGGGTCTGTTCGGAGATGACTCGAACGCAGTCCATCTCTGGGATGACGTGGAAGGGACCCTCGTAGAAGAACTTCTCCACCTGACCTTTGGATCCAAAGACGCAGAGAGTATCGTCCCAATGGGCTACTATGGCTTGAGAGCCACACCTGGAGTAAGAAATGGGACAAAATATAATTGTAATTTTAATTCAGGCATTCCAGGCTCTGAGCTATGAAGAAACCTGAAGCTTTGAAGTTTGAACTTTATGTTGGGACTAGTCTTGTACCTTACAAGTCATAACTCACAACTCTATACAAAGATAAAAAGGATAAAATAATGTTATTTAGTAAGTAGGCCGAACGGGCACTTTAACACTTCAAAAATAAGGACACTGCTGAGAAAAAGCGCCGAGAGAAACTAAAGTACTATAGTTTTTTTAACCCACGAATTCCCTCTCCTCTACAAGACTGCACCGAGCGCCCAGTGGCGCCCTCTTTTTTAACCCACGATTATTGTGTTTTCTAATAAACTACTACTATGTCTTGAAATCGAAGAATGTTTTTTTTGTTGTACAAATGAATACACAATTTACACAAGGTACATGACACAATTTAATAACAATTGACCTATGAGAGAGTGACTTAACGGGAAAAGTGCACGTTTTCCTTGCAGTTTAAAATCACACTTTAATTAAAACGCATTAATTGATCTAATACCTACCACACCAGCTCTTTCGGTTGCTTGATGTATCCAGTGTCAGTCTCACAGTACTTGCTCTTGAAGTCCGAAGAGCCGATCCAAAGGAACCCAGAGTCGGTGAACAGGGCCACATGGCGGCCATTTTGAGATGGCACTATTGAAAGGATCTGCGTGTATGGATTCTTTATGTCCGGACGCTGTGGATTAAATAGGTTAGGTTTGAATTGCCATACAAAAGATATCTACTCTCGATGGGGTTGCCATTATATCGAGGATATTTGTAAGTTTGTTTAACCTCGTGAGGCACGCCATACTACAAACAGGGAGATGTCAAGTGGGAATTTAAATCTACCGGCAATGAAATAAAGTTCAGTTACCTTTGCTCTTAATTGCCATTTTAAAATTAGGAACAAATAAAAATGAACTTTTTACCCATTAAAACATAGTTCAAACTAAATTGCCCTGATTGTGTACCTCCTATGGCTCATCAGGGCACGAGGCTAAACCGGAGCGACGCGGGGGAAGTCGTGAGTCAGTAATAGAGGGTGTGTTACCATGAGAATGGGCCTGGACTCCCCGAGCTGGCACTTGTAGACCTCCTTGTCGCGGCACACCAGGAACCCTATGACGGACGAGAAGCTCAGCACGCACCAGGACGTTATCGGCTCGGCGGCCCCTGGAATCAGATGCGTGTCAAAGACAGTGGCTGCAGATGTTTTGACTGGATGTAAGTCAGAAATGTTTTTTGAACAGATCAGGAAACCTGGTTATTATAGCGTTAAAAATAACCAATCTGAATTGAAAAAGAGCATTTTCATTTCGATTCCGCTTGAACAGAATCGATATTATTTCAGTTTTGATCAAAGAGGTAAATAAAACTGTTCCTGCTCAAAATAACGGTTAATTTCGCTCGCGTTTTCTCGTATTTTCTACCCTAATACCCAGCTCTTTGGATGCATTTTCACTTGCTCAACTTGAAGTCAAGCAGGCCTTATCATTTTAAAAAGCCATAATCGCCACGCCTTCCAAGTGCAGGAAGAAAAAACACCAGGTTAATCTCAGCGATCATAACGCGAAACGATTGCGCTCCGAGCGGGCGTTTGCGAAGAACCTGAGGCAGTAGCCAAGATGCGTTCGCTAACTATCGAACGACAGCCAATGGCGTCTATTAAAATTATTATTGTATATTAATTACGGAGCCAATCGCGCGTCGCGGAAGATTACCGCGGTCAACCTACAGTGCGCGTTGGTAATATAGACTTTAAATACTGTGTACCTGATTTAATATCGTGTAAAGATTGTAAAATCTGTTCCAAACCGATGAAATGCGATAAAGCCCCGAGGCCTCCACCAAAGAAGAGTCCCCAAAATAGACTTCGGAAAAAAAAAACAAATTCATACTAGGTAAACAACTTTTCCTTTTTTTTGTGTTATATTTATACCATCAGTACTTTGTACAAAAATTATGAAATTAAATATTAACTGATATAATTCATATAATCGATATAATATTTCAATAATATAATATTTCGTTCACTCCAAATTCTCGAAGATAAAACTTTTAGAGCTACATTCCCAAACCTTTTTGGTTGTGATGGTATCAAATTGCACTGGAGAGCGCTCATATTAAAAAATGAATATAATAAAAAGTTGGCCTCAAACCATGATGGGACAAATCCGTCTATCGAAGCTTTTTCTCCTGTTAATCATTCAGTAAAGTGATTTACTTCGGGAACTGGATTTCAGCGAAATCAACGATGTTTGGGCGAAAAAAGCTCGGAAGGTTCCGTTCGTTAACGCAAAAAAAAACATAATTCTTGTTTCCGATTATATTTATGTTTGTTAAATAATAAAAAAAATCTATAACTGGTTTCACAATAAATTAATTATTGGAAAACTCGACTGAAAAAAGTTGTCCATTTTATTCGGAAAATAATTTGGGGCCAGGGGGCGTCCCCACTCTTTTGTTGCCCTGAGGCCTCCAGATCTCTAAATCCGGCACTGGTTGTGTGACACGATTTATATTTTTTTAAATAAACACACATTCTTCTTTATTTCTTACTTACTCGGTAAATCTGGCACGGGTCTGACTTTAGGGTCGGAGATGTTGCTGAGCAGGAACATTCGGTTGGTGGTGGTCATCACCGCCAGCCCCACGCCGTGGGGGTTCGGGAACAGCTGAGCCTTGCACACCTGTTAAAGATTAAATTTGAACCGGATTAATTTTAAGATGGTGTAACCAAAATGGTTTGTGTTTACTGTGGTTCTTCAAACATCATAGTGTAAGTTTAGATTTACCTATTAATTTTTTAAACTGTACCAAATATTAATATAATGATTTTGTTGTTAAATTATAAAAGCTTTAGTACCAATTTCACCATACAATGTTAAGTTTAATCAATGTTAATAGACTGTTAGTCCATACATTTTAACACTCTAACATTAACACTCTATTGTTAACACTCTAATCGTCGGTAAAGTGGTTAACATGGTATTGTGAAATTGATACTTAATGACATTAAAAATATATTAAAACTATAATGTTAACAAGTTATTAGTCACCAGTATTCCAAAAAAATATATTGTAATAAAATATTTTTATGCTAACATAAATGAATACAATAAATGTATTTATTGGTAAGTATGTTTATAATTTTATTTGTGTGCAAGATATTCGTTTTTTATTTTTCCTCTTTTCTCTTAATGCTATTTTTCGTACAATATTGTACCACCTACAACCTACACGCTACACGACACGCTAGCCTAGTTGGTAGTGACCCTACCTTCAAAGCTAGAGTTCCTGGGTTCAAATCCCGGTAAGGACCGGGACCCGGTTTTCTATGTATTGAAGTATATATTTCTCTATATAAGTAAGTTTATCGTTGTCTAGTACCCATAGTACAAGCCTAGAGCTTAGTTTGAGACAAGGTCAATTTGTGTAACATTGTCCTGTGATATTTATTACTTATTACTTTATTAATTTTCTGATTTACCCAAAGGTCAACTGGTAGAGAATGCCATTAGGCATTAAGTAAATTACGTACTCTGCTTTTTTCGTGCAAAGAAGATGAAATAAACAAAAACATTTAATAGTGTTACAGATAAGGCTTGGAATAAGGAATACTTTTTTCTAGCTCACTTAATTGACACAAACTTAAAAAAAACTGCATTAGCAACAAAATAGCTACTAAGCAATGAAAATTTCATCAAATTGATTTTACTATATTGTTTGTAAAAGCCTTTAATATACCTTTGTATCTCTAACTTCTTGGCCCATGTTGAACGTCTTCTGGTATGCCCCGAACATATCATAGATAAGTACATCCCCACTCTCCTGCACGCACAATAACTGCTCGCCATCCGACCAGCCCATATGAACTAGGACTCCACTGTTCCACTGGAAAATAGAGAGATATTTGTAATTATAATAAAGGATACAAAAATATTTTTTTTAATTTGGACATGTTATGAACAGAGTGGCGGTAGCATGCATTTAGTAGGGACGAATGTCGGAAAAGAGGGGAGGCCTTTGCCTAGCAATGGGACATAGGTAAAAAAGAATTGGAATGAATGTGCGTAGATTGAAAGCTGGGTACGAATCTGAGCAGTTCAGCCTGAGGCATGCGCGCCCCGCGCGGCGAGCTGTTTGCACAAAAAAAAATGCGCGTGTGAGGCAGCGTGCTCGCCGCGATTATTAACAAAAAGAAGAAGAATTCGCCTCGGTGGTGGAACAGCTCAGCAACTTTATCAAATTTGTACGCGCCTCGCCCACAGACAAGTTCGAACTTGTCGATCTGTCCACGGCACGCTCGGATACACGTACAAGTTAAGCTTTGAGCACGGTGAAAAGACCGACTCGCGGTGGCTCGCCACGCGCCGCCCGCTGAGCGCCTACAAACCGTTCCCACGTGGGTGCGAATTAGTGCAGCCTCGTGTGCATATTAAACTATTAATATGAGTGTTAGGTCAGTGTAATTGCCAACAAATTATATTAGCAGGAAAGGACAGCCAGCTAGTAAGCGGAAAGTAATTATGTATTACTAGTGAGTGCTACCCTAATGATAACTCAACTGAACATAACCAGAACAGGGCCTCAACTCAGCACATTAAAACAATATTGCTTTTTGCAAAACATCATCACTATTACATTAATAGCTCTTATTTTCTTGACAGTAATGGTGCCTGAGTTAAAAACAATATAATAACATCTCAAAAGCAATATTGTTTTAACATGTTGAATAGAGCTCCAGGAAAAGATTCCAATTAACAATGTAAACCATACCATATGATGTCCAATACAACTACTTTTGCAGGTTACAATTATGGATCATTTTCTCATAATTATGTTCTGTTGAACTATGTTACAAATACAAATCCTTGTATGTTTAGACCTAAACTTAACAGTACTCTTTGATTGTACTGGTAATCATTCCCTAATTACCAATTAAAGTTGTAGAAACTGACATAGAGCAACAACAGTTACTTACCAAAATCTTCGATATAACATTTCCAGTACAGTTGTAAATAGTTATAACAGGTTTGGCTGTGGTTGCTATACGCACAAACTGTTTCCTGTCCCGCACAACAGCTATGGGCCCTCCATAAGGAGCTCCACTCACTATCATGTTGTCTAAACCCTCATCCATGGACCAATTCATAGTGTAGATGTCGAATTTCCTATAAATATAAAAACAGAAGGTAATTAAGTGATTAATTTTTTATTAGGAAATGATCCTTAAGGCTAAAGATTTAAGATAAGTTATGTCAGTTAATAATTAATTAAACATGCCACTTTAAATAGTTATGGTAACAATCATTTTTTTTTTTATGGAAATGACTACGTTAAACGCCTACTGTTGCAAACAAACATTTGATTTGAAAACAAATGTTTTTTGTTTATCTGACCTGTAATAGGAATCCAACTGGAACCAGTCTGCAGTAAGCAAGGCCGACATTGTGCGTAATGTTAATTAAAACACCAAATAACGATAAATGCTGATAACAGACCCACTTTCCTTATATTAGTAGTTATTACAAATACAATTCAGTCTTAACTTGTTGGAATACTTCGTACAATTTTACTCGCACATAATAACTTATTTATTTACTTTCCTTTCGATCGATTATTGATTATTAACTGTAAAAGTATGTTTAAAACGTATATTAAACATTTTTATTATTGCGAACACACAGCAACAAATATTATTGGATGACAGTGATAGTACCGACATCTGTCAATTCTGTCATCCATTAACGTCAGTTTGACATCTTGTAAACGTTCAGCAACTTCAAAAAGCTTCGGTTTTTTTGTTTTGTTTTGATCAGAGTGGAATAAAATAGCACAAAACTACCATTTGACTCCGAAATATATCACTTTGCTTCGTTGTGATATAATATCTACTATAAAGTACAAAAATGTAGTACTTTTATTTATGAACTTTTTAATTTCGTAACAGACGTTTCCAAAAATATTTATATCGACCGAGTTTACAATAAATATTGATTGACATATTATAATTTCAACAGCAAATGTATTTCACCAGTCATCTATCATGTTTGCAATATAGGTAGTTCTTTTACCCACTTGTCCAAACGCTTGCATAAAATCGCAGTTCCTTTCTATGCCTTTTCATGTTTTCTAGGAAAGCGAGTGAAGTCCACTTGTAGCAGGATGTAAACATAAAAAACAACATGCGGCGTCAACGACTAATGAAGAAAACCAACCTTATTGATTGTTGGTCAATTCACACTTGAAAAACCGCTTTGTCCGCTTTCTATGTAAACTTAACTCGCACGTGCGGTTATGTATATGTAGAAAAGCGTCTTAACATTTGTCTAACCCAATGTCTAACCAAATGCATTAGATCAATCGCTGTACCAGTAGGATAGGGTTTCAATATTTTCTCCTTTTCGTATTATACACTGTCACTAAAACCGGCTTAGTTTCAGATCCAGACAGCGGAAGAAACAAAAATGTAGGTATTGTTTATATAGCATTGGTCCCTTTTGCTGCTAGGAATTAGACAGGTTCTAACAGTTTTTAATATAATATAATACAACCTGTGTTTTAATCGATGTACTTTTAAGGGTTACAATTTGTGGTTTGTAAATTAAAGTAACGGTTCTAACTATTATTTAAGTAACGAAATTGAATTAGTGTTGTGGTACTTATTTCTAATTGGTTTCTAAATGCTTAATGATTTATTTTCATTATTCTTTGCTTCTCTGTTTATTAACTTAAGAACCACAAGAAAATCACTTTTAATGGCGTTGAAGACAAAGTTACTAAGTCATTATAATAACTGTTTGCTTCTTCTTATAGTGTAAGGTGATCCAAGTTCCAATGCTATATTGTCCCAGTGTCTTGCCACTATACTATCCTCAAACCAAACGGACGACTGAGGCAATAAACGCCGGCGGCTGTAGGGATGGCGGCATGTCGATACTGGATTATTAAATGTCGATAATATTGATTATATTTTCATTGCTTAATAATGTAATTTATTATTTAGAAGACTTAGAAAAAGCGTAGGTATTTAAAAGATACTCGTCCACTTATAATCAATCTTCAAGAGGATAGTGACAACGATGAAGAATATTTTTAATTTTAATACTTGTCGATAAAACTGTATGTGTTATATATTTTTTTATTTATTAAATCTTACTATGTTTTAGTTCTAAAGTACCTAATTGTAGTCTTAAAAGTATTTATTTCGTAATATAAAATATTGTACGCATTACTTACTTTGTTTTCATTTTTGCATATTATCTTATCGACATGCCTTGTACCGTGTGCTTTCTACCTGCCCTATGCGGCCCGGCTGATAACAGGCACGCTGCATAAGGGCGTGCGGGTGCGAAAGAGACAATACGATGCTAATGGTTTTACGACCCCAGTCGTCCGTTTGGTTTGAGGATAGTATAATGCTCCGCGGGGTGAAGCTTTTAAGAGATCATTCGACAGTGCACATGACTGGGCTTAAGAAGAGGGTACTGCGTCATATACTGCGTCGATTAATGCGAACCGCAGACTCAGTGTATGCAGGTACTGGGACGGTCGACCTAATAAGTAGCTGCATACTTTACTGCTATGACACTTACGTCATGTTTGAACTACTGCACTAATCTGTCAAAGGCGTTATAGTACCTTGTTAGGTAGTAGGCGTTATAGTTATTAATTATAGGAACTCATTTTGATACCTTTGAATATTATAAATATCTTAAAATCGTACCAAAGATGAAAATTGTACTGGGATAACAGCTGTCAAAAGAAACGTGACTTATGACCAACAATAACTTGTTCACTTCAAAGTCGCAATGGACGTGTAGTTGTACTTAAACATGTTTTGTAACATATTTTGCTAACATGACATGTTAATTTTGTTAGGTTTTCGGCGCAGCGGACACGCCTTTATTAAAGCCATATCAAGATCACAGATGGTTCAGATCATAGACATCCGTCAGCGTTGAACCTAAATATAATTATTAAATTATAATAGCCATTGAAATATTCAAAGTTGGCGGGTACAAAGCAGCCGGCGCTCGGGGCGCCGGTCGCATGTGGCGCCAAGAGCCCTGTAAACCTTTTGTTAATTTTTGACCCTCCCTCACAATCGGTTTTAATGGCGGGACGGACCATTAGGTCTACGTAATTAATTTCAATGTCTCCTGCGATGCAAAACGTTTAGGAAAACAACTGTTGGGCTTTTTTGGTATTAAATAAAATGGTTTTAATAAGCGTTGTCTCAATGACGATGATGGCGTTTTTAGTTTACTTTTACATTTAGTCTTGTCTATGGGTCTCGAATTCTACTTATCTATCCGTTGACAAGTGTATTCGTTTGCTTTCTCTATGATATAAAAAAATCATGCCAATGACGCTGCAGCTCGTAAAGGCTGCTCCGAAAACTAACAAAACATGTTAGCAAAATAATTGTTACAAAACATGTTTAAGTACAACTGCACGTCCATTGCGACTTTGGAGTGAACATATTGTTTGTCATAACATTTCACTTTACTTTTAACAGCTGTCATCCCAGTACAATTTGTCATCTTTTGTAGGATTGTAGGTAGGGTTTGTCCCTATGGACAGTAGCCATTAAAGACAAAATTAATAAATAATAGGATTGTAGGATATTTATTTATATTCGAATGTATCGAAATGAGGTCCTATAACTGATAATTAATGCCCTATTTGACAGTTCTTCACTCGAAATTAAACCTTTTAAAAGTATCGTAAAAACATGACCTCTTCCCCCGCAGACGAACGCGGGGAATGTTTTCCATCTGTGACGGAAAACATGCTTCTGTGTTTGTAAACAAAAAACATTTTGACCCCTTTTCTGTTCGAAAAACATGTTAGATGTTTAAAAACATCGAAAACACGACGCAGCGGACGCGGCTTTATAGACAAGCTACTTCAGATGTTTATAAATAAACATAATATTCCCGACTCTCGTTGCCATCCATAATAATCAAGCACATTTTTCGCATGCGCGACCGCGAGCGTCCATTTTCTCACGATCCGTCTCCGTCAGGACTATCAAGTAGTTAAAGTAGTTGAGGAATTTGCATCCCTAATGATTAATCTGTCTCTTTCACACGTGGCGTGTAACATAGCGTGTGAGAGAGAGATTAAAATCGCGAAAGCGTAGCTCATCGTTCATTCACGTTAACGAGATGTGAGATGTTTTATGCAGTGTGTTACTTGTGGATCTTTATTCGTAATTACCTAATTAATTCGTTGTTAGTTCGTAGAAATATTTTAAATCTAACGTATCTATAACTCTCCATCTAGCTAATTTAAATGTAAAAGTATTTGGAAAAATAAGCGTCGCTCGGTTTGAAAAAGAATGTTCCCAAAGATGACAAATCGAAAGATTGATTTTTTGCCCCAGTAAACCCTAAAATTGTAAACAACCGGAACCGTTTACGAGAACGTGATCAGAGAGCAGCTGAGCAGTTAGAATTTAGAATAGGATTCCGTTTGTACTTCTCTCTCACTCGTTCTCATATACTCTTATTAGGAGTGAGTGAGAGATAACTACAAACCGAATCTTATTCTAAGTTCTCACAGATGTATATACACGATATCACTACATAGTATAAAACAAAGTCGCTTTTTCTGTCTCTATATCCCTATGTATGCTTAAATCTTTAAAACTACGCAACGGATTTTGATGCGGTTTTTTTTAATAGATAGAGTGATTGAAGAGGAAGGTTTATATGTATAATACTTTAATCCGGAGCGAAGCGAGGGCGGGTCGCTAGTATACTATATTACTAAACCGCGATGAGTTTACACTTGGAATAGCTGTCAGTTCATATGAACTTTGATGTATTTATATGACAAAACTGTCGGAAAAACTTTTACGGGGGAGGGAAGATGGCCGATTGAAAAATGCCCGGCTTTTACTTTTGATTTATTCTGTTTACTGATTTACTCTATTCACTTGACATTGGCGAAATCACTGTGTGGACCGCCATTAATTAAAAAAGAAGAAGAAGAAGACAAAACTGTCACCGCCAAGACTATTCTAATCGCGGTTTGATAATACAAATATTCCTCGTTTAATAAATAATATATGATAGGATATGATTAGTCTGTAAAGGGCGTTATAACAAGCCTACGAATATTAAGGATACTTTTCCACCGCGTTTGAAACTTTATTCCCCGTCCCTTATACTAGTTACTTTGTAGAAGGAAAACGTAGGTACGGGAGATATGTATTTATGTAAAAACTTTATTGTAGTAAAAACAGAAATTCAAATACAATATTCACAGAATAGGAACGTACAAAGGCGAACTTTTCCCTTTATGGGATCGCACCTGAAATGGCCGTAACTTACTTAAATATTTCAAAAAGTGCAGTTGCACACTAGACTGTCTTACATAGGTAATCTATTAACAGCGGATTTTGACATCGCTTCCGAAGGTTCTACGAAACTGCGATGCACAACAGTTTTCTAGAATCCTCAGAAGCTGTGTCAAAACCACCTTACAATAGATCCATACTTATCCATACTTCTATGCTAACAAATTTTATTAACGTGAAAGTAACTGTCTGTCTGGCTGTCTATCTATCTGCCTGTTTGTTAAAAATACATGATAATAATTACTTATTACTTTATTACCTTCTAATGTAACTTACTTTTAAGTACCTATTAATATATTTTATAATTGAAAAAAATTACAAGCGGAAGTCCCTTTCTAATTCCTTTTGATAGAAAGAGAGTTCTGCTTGTAATTTGTAACTTCGTGTAACGGGCCACTGCTGGAGTTTCTTGCGGCGCTTCTTCTCCGCAATGATGGTCTTGTCCGAAGCGCTAGTAGATTCACTGCATAGTACCGACGACGTGTAAAAGAACCCTCATGTGGCCAATTTACTGAATAAATATTTTAAATTTCGTATTTTGTTACGCTTTCACGGATCAACTGCTGAACCGATTTAGATTAAATTTGGTATGGAGATAACTGAGGTCCCGTGGAAGAATACGCGATGATTTTTATCCCGGAAAATCGGATAAACGATTTCAACGAGGACGGAGTCGCGGGCAACAGCTAGTAATATTATAAAATAAGAAAGTAACGTGTCCGTCCATCTGTTTGTTCGTTTGTTACGCTTTCGGATGAACCGCTGAGCCGATATTGATGAAATTTGTTATGGAGAGACTTTATGTCCCGAGGAAGGACATAGGGTACTTTTTTATTACGAAAAACTGGACCAGGAATAGCGATAAACGACTTCTATGTGGATAGAGTCGCGGGAAACAGCTATATTATAAGTACTCAAGCCAATGAAAGGCCATTACAGCGACGCCATAATCTAAGTAATAGTGTCCCAGTTTTATAGCAAATTTTATACATTTGGAAACACCGCGAATCTTTCTTTGGGCAGTGTACTGAAATCGTTTTGAATAATAAATGTTGGAAAATATTTTAAGCGCATAAAAAACGCTATTGTACCAGACAGTGTAATATTTCCTCGGGCTTCATGCCACTGAAAAAGGCGCGTAGGATTAATGCTAAAATTACAACAACGGTCTGATATACAATTGGTATGATTACACTGGCTTTACTTTTGACTTCCTCTACGGGGCGTAATATATCGCTACCTCTTTAGGAACTGGGAAATTTTCCAGTATAAAATTTGCCTAAGCATAAACATTAATACGACTCCACTGATAAGTAATCACTAATCACGTACGATTACTTACAATTTTATTAACTTCGTGTTTTGTATTTGTCTAAGCTATATAGAAGAGCATAGTGAGATAAGTTCGGCTGGTACTTGATGTGGGTATACCTAGTGCTAAAATACAACACACAATTTTAATTATATGATAAGCACTAATCCCACGGTTTCAATTCATTGAGAACGGGCAGGTCAAATCAGACACTTTTTAGGGTTCCGTAAAAATCAAAGGGAGCCAACTGGACCCAACAACTAAGCCTCTGCTGTCTGTCTGTCGGTCAGCGGGTTGTTGTAATAGACAGTCGAAATTAACACAGTGTGTATTTGTATTAGCGCTATAACAATAAATAATACAATTAAAGAGGGCCCATATACCTACGGGATGGCCAACTCGCTCTCGAGTTTTTACCCACCAGTTCCTATTGTCTGGAGTATAACATGGTGTAACTTAGCTGTTGTTACGTTGAGCCTCTGAGGTGTGAGCATAGTACCTATTACTTTTGGATTATCTAGGCGACACGCTAGCCTAGTTGGTAGTGACCCTGCCTTCGAAGCTAGGGGTCCTGGGTTCAAATCCCGGTAAGGGGAGATATTTATGTGACGAGCACGAGTATTTGTGCCTAAGTCTTGGGTGTTTTCTATGTATTTCTATGTATAAGTAAGTTTATCGTTGTCTAGTACTCATAGTGCAAGCCTAGAGCTTAGTTTGGGACTAGGTCAATTTGTATGACATTGTCCTGTGATTTATTTATTTATCTCCTGTCCGCAAATATTTTTTATCTTGTTTAGACCTATATCTGTGTTTAGTAAAATTGCAATTGCTGCCTTGTCGAATAAACTATAGAGTGCCTTTTATGTTTGGTATTATGTCCTTAAGTGAGACCCTGGGGACTCAGGTGGTTAAAGAGCCCGCTAAAGTCCCTTCTAAAGTAGGCACTTCTGGCTCCGCACGGCTAGCACAACTTGTATTAACTCACTAGTCGCTCAGTTCGTTTCTATCGTTACAGTGGTTAGACAAGTTGCATTCGACAATCGTTAGCGATTATATTTCGATTGAAAAATATATGGAATTGACGTTAGTACCACGTGACTATCTCGGTGGCTTACGTAAATTCCATACATTTGCCTATCGAAACAAAATCGCTAACGATTGTCGAATGCAACCTGTCTAGCCGTACTGACTAGATAGAAAGGAAGATGCGAGCGACAAACCAGTCGCGGACCACTTGTGCTAGCTCTCCGCACCTACGAGGAAATTTTATTATATCCCGCGATTTTTTATTATTTTTAATAAGGTTTGGACTAGGATAACTGACTCTGAACAGCCAAGCACTCGTACCAAACAAAAAATAGAGCTTTAAAGCTTAATATTTCATAAATGAATTACTTAACCGAAAAACTGTTTTTACAAACCCGTTGAAGGACCTATCCAACGACACCCCACACTATAGAGTACGTTATGTGTAGGGAAGGAGCTAAGAGTATCTGCGCGAGGTTGTGGACGAGCGGACGGACGGACGGATATGGCGAAAGTAAAAAAGCTTTAATGCACAAATTTTGGTACAACATAATAAAAATGCGCTAAATAACTATTTAACTACTAGGAACAGCTTTACCACAAGGGCCACCACCACTGCTGACCACTTCTTCGGGCTATGAAACTATCTCTGTACCTACCAAGTTTCACGTCGATCGGTTGAGTTGAACCTTAAATCACGCAACTAGACAAACAGATTATAAAAATGAAGTAAAGATTATTTAGGTCAACATTATTCTCGTCAGAACCTTCCAAAATATAAGAGCATTAAGGGCCCGGGTATGAACTAAGGGTGTGGTTATAAATAGCTCCAGCGGGCACGAGAGCCGTCAGAGACACGCCCCCATGAATCCATCACGGCAACTGTTGAAGCAGTTGCCTAAAACTTCGTAACTTCAGGCCTATTCCGCTAAGGTTGCGGTCTTGTGTCAAGAAAAGTAACAATTTGGCGCTAATGTTACTCAATAGAATTTGGAGGATATTGGGTTCCGTGTTATTGTTAACTTCTCAACTATCCATTGGTTGCCGGGTTAGAATAGTGCCACTTCATATCTTCTTGTGGATGTCGTAAGGGCTTGTACTACTGTTAGGCGATGGGCTCGCAACCTGTCACTAATACACTAGTAAACTTCTTGCCCTGAGTGTGCAAAATGTGGCTACAGAATTATAAACAAGTCTTCTTAGAGTGGTTGGTATTTCTGTAGTTCTGCCTACCCCACTCTGGGAATGAAGGCGTGATGTTGTGTATGTATGTATGGTCATTTATTTATTTATAACAATAATTACAATTACAGGCTTAAAGTTACAACCAACGCGCCTATAATGTTATATTAGGTATAACTAATGGGCGGACAATGGATGCAAATTACGTCAAAATCATGTCAAACAATATACGTAATATGGATATGACTTCAAATATCTGGATACATTTTTATACATAAGCATTACTCGAAATTTTGTTCAACTCTTACCCATCTTATGCTTTCGTCACCATATTGCATCCATTGTCCGCCCTTTAATTATAACTATTGTATTTAATCCTTACTGTCTGTATACACTTCGACCCCTTTAGGATCTTTTGTGCAATTACCCCCTTACAAACTCAGCTTTTCGAATGAGCAGGTTTCCTGACGCGGTTTTCCTTCACCGTAAAAGCATCGGGTAGTGTATTTAGGTTAGAAAAACTCATTGATATAATGGTGACCGCGGGGATCTGAACCTTACGATCACGAGTCGACCACCTAATCCACTGGGCCAACGATGCTCTTCCTTACTGTTCTTACTAATTACATAGTGTAAAACAAAGTCACTTTCCGTGTCTGTCTGACAAACGTCTGTGTATCCGCTAACCCGGATTTTGATGCGGTTTTTACCGTCCTATATTTTTTCTCGGAAGGTTTTTAGGTGTAATAAATACTGGTTTATGTACGTGTGAACAGAAAACTCATCGTAAACCGAAGCGAAGTGTGGGTCGCTAGGTATAATTTTGTAAATGCAAAAGTGTATTAATTGTTTTCTGTTCACGTTCCAACGGCTTCACCCTATCGATGGGAAATAATGTTAAATTATTTGGTGCGTGTATTTTTATTTCAGTCGCAGTTTTCGTCGTCGAAGCCCTTAATTTTTTTACGGTGAATACTTACTTTGTTAATGCATTGAGAAGAGAGTTGCCCAATATTCTGCCTGAGCCGTGCGAGTTTAAAGTCATAACATTAGTCTCTCAGTAAGATAAAAAAAACTCGTGTGTCGGAAATGTTTGCCGCTATGCTTGCGAGATTTAAGCTACCTAATCAAGAATGCTCGTCCTAAAATGTTGTGCGTACACTCCAATGTGTCAATTCTAACTCGGCGGTTAATAATTCTCCCGTAAAGCGAAGTGGTTAAGAGAATTACCTACCAGTTTGGGCACAGCCTTACGGAACGCGTGTAAGACATTTACGCTTCTCTCTCGATGTGGGTATGGAAATTGGACCACAATTTCTTGTGAAGTCTCACCACAACTTTGTGGCTTGTTCTCAAAAGTCGTAAATACGTGAATAGAGTAGTCATAAATGTAGATTAGTAATGGTGAGGTCTAAATAGAGTTTAACCGACGGCTGAATGTCACAACAGTTGCAGTTCTATAGAGATGCAAATTTGAAATTTTGTGATCAAGTCATTATCAATTCTGTGGCCTTGCATGTAAAATAATATAAGCGGAAATCCCTTTTCAACAGTATAATCAGTATAGATACATACAATGTATTAAAAATAGAGTTTCACTTGTTTTAAAATTTACAACCGTGAGAGTTTCGTGCGAGCGCGAAGGCAGTATAATTTGTGCGTGAGCGATAAGGATAAGTGGTGATGGGTCATTGTACGATATTCTTCGAGGACTAGTCTGTAATTCAGATACTATTGTGGAGTCTGTGATGCCTAATATTCAACACAGATGTCCGTCTGTCCGTCGGTCTCTTTTAGCCCGGGGTCAAGGCCCGAAAAGCTCAAAATTGTCGTTTTCTATTTTGTCAACTGTATTGTTTCTTGAATATTGCTATGTTCCGCTTACGGTAAAGAGGACTCTAGTAATATTTTTTAAATACAAAAACTACTAAATGCAGTTACCACAGGCTGTCTATTGCTGTCACAGTCTCTCTGGCATCGGTCAGTATATTTCTGTCAGAGACAGTGTGAGAGCGATAGACAGCCGCGTACTATAAATACATAGTCTTGTTTTACTGTACACATACAGATATTCCTTATAATCGCACATATTGTCTAGTCTATGGATTAAATAATCTCAAAAGTCAAACGAACATGTCTAAAGCGAATAAAGTACATATTTCATTTCATTTCATTTCGAACCATAAAAGTCCGTACAATCTTCTTTAAGCCCAAGTAGTTCAAGCAAAGTAGTTTTCAAATCATAAGTCTCCAAAATAGTCGAAAATATTGAATGTTCACGCATGAGTTCGTACAATATGTACACACTTGCGGATTGAGACGTTTCTTCAGAACTAAGTGAAGTTCCGAATAACTTTGAACTTGGCTTTGTGTTCGACTTTTATGCCTAATAACAAGTTTCGAAAGGGTCATAAATCTATAAGCGTTTAATATGTATTTGGCATTTATTTCCTAAATCTGCTGCTCTTTGTCGTATTTGTTTGAGTGTGCATTGTCTCAAAAGCATTCAACCGGTATTGTAATAATTATGTATCTAAATGTTATTAACCAATTAAAACGTTGAAAAAAAAAACCTTTGTATAAACCCAGGGTCTTAATTTATTTTCTGTTTTGAAAATCCGTTGCTATAACACTTTAAGCTTATAGGTAATTATAACACTTATTCTGAAAAAAAAACGAAGGCAAGAGCATGTCGGACCATGCTCAGTGAAGGGTTCCGACGCCATTTACTACAAACATTTTGTTTTACAACTTTTCCAGTGAAATTTTAATTCTTGACTATGCCAAATTACAGTTTTGTAGTACTTACGAGTACCTAGAGTGTCTGAGTTAGACCGCGGACAGACGGAGACGGTGAAACTATAAGGACTCCTCGTTTGACTTCGGTTCCCTAAAAAATCAATAGGCTATGTAATACAAAAGAAGATACGACTCCAAAGAGCTCTTTGGCAGATGGCTATCTGTAGGACAAACGGACTGGTGGATGAAGGGACAGACGGCACGGACAAAACTTACCAATTTAGAGCCTTACTGCTGGGCAAGACCTCCCCCTGCTCATTTCTCCTGGAAAACCTTAAAATTTCGAAGAGTTATAATTCCGAATATTCATTTGTCGTTGGAGCTATCTCTTATATAATAGAAATGAATCGCTGAATGTGTTGCTAAGCGCAAATCTCGAGAGCAGCTGAACCCATTTCGCTGTTACTGTCAGGAGAAGGTTCTTATGAAAGAAAAAAACTGAAAAATCCACCGGGAAAGTCAGAAATTTGCAGCGGGGCTAAGCCGCTGGCGGGCCGCTAGTTTTAAATTTATACGTACGTTAGGTAAAGTTTGATTTATAGGCGATATCAAATATAAAGTCTTAGTCTATAAAAGTGCGTTCGGAATTATGAAAATTCGGAATTTGTAGCCCATTTCTTCAGGTAAGACTAGGTTACCATCAGGTTGTCCATCTGCTCGTTTGCCTTAGATGTATATAAAAATAAAGGATTTAGTTTTAAAATAGAATTTCGTCAATTTGGGTGTTCATTTAATGATCTTGATTATCATTTATCTGTATTGTATGATATAAAATGAAAGCATCGGTAAATAATTATTTTAACCCGCCGCAATTGCAAACCAAATAGCCATGGATGAACAAATGACTTTCACATTATTCAGGAAGTAAATTCAATTTGGTAGCCTAGCCAGGCCATTGGAAGTGAAATTTTTCGGTGTACCTAACGAAGTTACTTCTGCCGAATTTCGTGACACGATAACTTTGTGAATAATGGACCGATAGGAAATAGCCGATAAAATTTGATTACTCTTTTAAGTTTTATTTATGTAAAAATGATGCAGGCGAGTATCGTCCTTATGGTCACTTGCAACACCAGAGGAATCGCAAGTGAGTTGCGACCTTTGAGGGAAGACTAGGCTCGGTTGATTGCTTATTTATAGGTCCAGTAAATTAATAATTAGATCATATTTTACAGTAATAAGTTCTTGTGATTTTGACCCTAAGTCGTATTAGATTTCCTGTAAAACTTTAGGTATGATTTAATTTGCCTGAATAAAACCTTGCCGAAATATAATAATGTGCCAAAGTCGGTTGGTTTGAATCCCGCTAAAAGCTTTCTTTGAATATTAAGCAGGAGCGTTTTTGCCCGACTTAGCCCCGTATTCATGGTAAACATTTGTTGAACAACAGTTGAGCAATGAAATTTATCAACATGAAGTGAACAACTTGCAAAATGTTTCCCGTGAATACGGGGTTTAACCTCGTGCTGCCCAAGTAAATTTCATTTCTGCCGTTAGTGCCGTTTTGGAGATAATTCGAGAGAAACTTTCAGACGGAATGAGAAAATAAAAACAATTTAGTAACCTATCACATAAACTTTAAGCAAAAACAATAAGACTACAGTTAGCGAAACTTCTACAACTGGCAATTAAATTAATTGTACCGAAAGAGACAAACTTTATCTGGCTTCGGCAAGATTCATAAATCAGTCGAGAAATAAAGAAGAAACCACAGATCACACTGTATGTAAAGTGTAGGGTCTCTGATTATACCAAAATTTGTTATGGTAAAAGTATTTTTTTATTACGAAACGCAATTCGCGTACTTTTTTCTGTCTGGAAACACTACGTAACCAGTGTTTTTTTAATTAAGTTACCACGTGATGAACGCTTCACTAATGTTTACCAAATTATCATTTAGCAAACTTTATCATTTTACAAACTTTAATTTCGCAACCGCAGGATTATTTTTCATTTTTGTGGTCAAAAGTCTAACCTAACCTATTTAATAAATGTAACCTTTGAAATATGCAATGGTTTAAGTACAAATACGTTTTTGCGAAATGAATGTTTGTAAAATTTAAGGTTTGTCAAACGTACTTTTAATCAAAGAAGCAGACCCCTAAGTAACTAAGGATAGGATAGGGTTTTCAAAAATATTACGGATTTGTGAAAACAGTTTTTTGATTAAGTAATCCGTTTATGAAATATTAAGCTTTAAAGCGCAAATTTTTGTTTGAAGTGTCCCCCCTACAGCCAAAACTACAAATACTAAAAATCAGAAAAAAAAACTTAAATGAAAGAGTATATAACGAATTTTAAAGGAAAACTATCACGACTAAGTAGATATCCTTGGTACTTGAGATACAGGCGATTAAAGTGTTTATACCTACTAAAATTATCTAACACGGCACCAATTTGATTATTTACTTGTTGTTTTTTATGTTTGTACTATACGGCTTCGGAACCCTACACTGAGCATTGTCCGACATGCTCTTGCCCGGTTTTAAATACTTTAATAAGCAAATCATGCTCTTTAGGGCTCCTCGGAGTAGCCGGAATAGCTGGTAGGTAAAGTTGTTGTCAAGGAAATATGATGTCACGTTTTCGTGGCTAAATAGTTAAAAGTTAGGAGAAAAATCGAACGGTAAATGTTCTAGATTCTGGCCTTGTACAAATTTGAGAAACTGTCTGAAATAAGAAATCTGTTTAAACGATTTTAACAATGAGAGCTGCTTCTAAACCACTAGATTAAATTATTTAGAGGCCGGCACGGCATGCTTGTTTTTAGGGTTCCGTAGTCAAACTAGGAACCCTTATAGTTTCGCCATGTCCGTCCGTCCATCCGCAGCCTAGCGCAGAGACCTTTAGTACTAGAAAGCTGTAATTTGGCATGAATATGTATATAAGTCACGCCAACAAAGTGGTACAATAAAATGTTTAAAATGTACATATTTTTTTTAGGTTACTCCCCTACACGTAACATAATAATAATAATTTATTTCAGACATCATGGATCCATAAATGTGTTAGTTATACGAAACGTAATGTAACGTGGGGATGTATTTGATTTTCTCGTTTACCCTAGTGTGGGGTACCGTTAGATAGGTCTTTCAAAAATATTACGGGTTTGTGAAAACAGTTTTTCGGTTAAGTAATCGGTTTATGAATTATTATGCCTTAAAGCCCTAATTTTTGTTAGACTCAAGTATCCTCTTCCCGTACCCTCCCCGCCCCCCCGCTACAGACAAAACTACAAATACTAAAAATCTGAAAAACAACTTAAATTAAAGAAAACATAACAAATTTTAAAGGAAAACTTTCACGACTTGGTATTTAAGTGTTTATACCTACTCAAATCATCTAAGACGGCACCAATTGACTTTAAATAGAAAGTTAGTTATTACTTGTTGTTTTTTATGTGTGTAGTACTTAACGGCTTCGGAACCCTACACTAAGCGTAGTCCGACATTCTCTTGGCCGGGTTTTATCCTTGTATTAACATGGCTTTATGTCCAATGGTAGTACGTGATGGAGACTAAAGTACCAATTTCTATCCCAATTTATCTTTAACTAATAACGAAGAACCGAATAATCAAAATAATACTCGGACCGAGTCATGACTTCATGAGAAAAAGTGATCTTTAGATTTCCAATTAAAAATCTATATCCAATTTCACGCAGAGTCAACCACCCTGCGCGTAAGGGCGGGTACTTAACAAGTTCTGCTTTGCTTGTTAAGCAATTCCCAACTTTGAGCAGACATGCGTGCTTGTTATGAAACAATTTATTGCTACTCGTATGAGCCTTTAGGCCTGAAATATACAACCGGCGGATTCATTTCGTTGTACATTGAAGCGTTAACGTTGCTGCTTTGTGGGCATCGTTTTGTTAGTTATCAATGTACGGCAAAGCGGGTCCATTTCAGTTTCAGCAGGTATATTGTGGGTAGGCTAATGTATAATTATGCCAGTTGAGTCCTCTGTTATGTAAGCGGCCGGGTGGATTATTATTTACGTCCTTACGTAGATATCGATGGTAGGTATAACTACACTCCAGAGCAATGTAAACAGACATTTACAATAATGGCGACTGTGACATAAACGATTCTTAAACGAGTCAAACACGATATCGTTTTAACGCACCTGAATAGAGGCCCAGGTCTCTTTCTATGGAAATTCTGTACTTTCTAAATGTTATTATTCCCTGACAGAATTCTTAAATGATATTTTAAAGTAATTTACTCCGATTTGACATTTTGGTATTTTTTTTAAAGAATAGAAAAGTTTATTTATGTTAAGATACATACATACATAACATCACGCCTTCATTCCCAGAGTGGGGTAGGCAGAGCTACAGAAATACGAACAACTCTAAAGACTTACTGATATTTCTGTAACCACATTTTGCACTAACAGGTTAAGAGGTTTACTAGTGTATTAGTGACAGGTTGCAAGCCCATCGCCTAACAGTACTACAAGCCCTTATTCCCTTAGTCGCCTCTTACGACATCCACGGGAAGACAAGGAGTGGCACTATTCTAACCGGGCAAACACAGGGGGGGGGGGGTTATGTTAAGATAAGATATATAAATTTGTTAGCTTTGTAAATTATACTTGTATTTTTTTATTTTTTACGTTGCAAATGTTTTGAATGTAATATTATTAATTAGTTACGATTTGTTTGTGTGAATCCTCATTTATTTTACTGATTTTCGTACGTCACCTGGCAAAACAGTGATACCAGTATCTCTCTCTGCCACTGTAACCAGTCTTACCTATGTTTACGAATAAATCACTTTGACTTTGACTTTAGTGACCCGTTTTCATTACTCAGTATATGCACGTGCATGCGAATGTTTTAGACACACTTAATTAAAAAAAGCGGCCAAGTGCGAGTCGGACTCGCCCATGAAGGGTTCCGTAGCAGCAAGTAACATAATATAAAAGTTCGTTGTAGCTTTGATCAATGTTTTTATGACGTATTAAAAAAAAACTACTTACTAGATCTCGTTCAAACCAATTTTCGGTGGAAGTTTGCATGGTAATGTACATCATATATTATTTTTACATTTATCATTCCCTTATTTTAGAAGTTACGGGGGGGGGGACACACATTTTTCCACTTTGGAAGCGTCTCTCGCGCAAACTATTCAGTTTAGAAAAAAATTATAATAGAAACCTCAATATCATTTTTGAATACCTATCCATAGATACCCCACACGTATGAGTTTGATGAAAAAAAAATTTTTGAGTTTCAGTTCTAAGTATGGGGAACCCCAAAAATTTATTGTTTTTTTTCTATTTTTGTATGAAAATCTTAATGCGGTTCACCGAATACATCTACTTACCAAGTTTCCACAGTATAGCTCTTATAGTTACGGAATAAAGTGGCTGTGACATACGGACGGACAGACGGACAGACATGACGAATCTATAAGGGTTCCGTTTTTTGCCATTTGGCTACGGAACCCTAAAAACCGGGCAAGAGCATGTCGGACCATGCTCAGTGTAGGGTTCTGAAGCCATTAAGTACTACGAACATAAAAAACAATAAGTAATAACTAATTTTCTATTTAAAGTCATTTGGTGCCGTCTTAGATGATTTTAGTAGGTATAAACACTTTAATCGCCTGTATCTCAAGACCCAATCATGTCTACTTAGTCATGATAGTTTTCCTTTAAAACTCGTTATATGCGCTTTCATTTAAGTTTTTTTCCAGATTTTTAGTATTTGTAGTTTCGGCTGTAGGGGGACGACGACACTTTAACAAAAATTAGCACTTTAAAACTTAATATTTCAAAAACAGATCCCTCGAACGAAAAATAGTTTGAACAAACCCACAATATTTATTGAAAGACATAACCAACGACACTCCACACTATGGAGTAGGCAAGAGAAAAAAATACATCCCCAAGTTACGTGTAGGAGAGCCACACTAAAAAAAATTCGTGCCAAATAACAGCTTTCTAGTTCTAAGAGTCTCTGCGCTAGGCTGCGGATGGACGGACATCCGTGGATATTATTTAGAAACAATAACCGGAACAGGTACTTGATAGGTAAACATAAATATTCTCTTTTTTGGGGTTCCATAGACAAACTAAGAACCCTTATAGTTTCGCCATGTCCGTCCGTCTGTCCGTCCGTCCGTCCGCAGCCTATCTCAGACACTCTTAGTACTAGAAAGCTGTAATTTGGCATGAATATACATTATTGTCACGCCAACAAAGTGGTACCTATAATAAAATCTTGTTTTTTTTTTAAAGGTACCTTTCCTATACGTAACATGGAGATGTATTTTTCTTTCTCGTCTACCCCATAGTGAGTCGTTGGATAGGTCTTCCAAAATACTACGGGTTTATGAGAACAATTTTCCGATTAAGTGATCCTTTTATGAAATATTAAGCTTTAAAGCGCTAATTTTGGTTAGACTCAAGTGCCAGCTCCCCCCCCACAGCCAAAACAACAAATAATAAAAATCTGGAAAAAACTTAAATCAAAGAGCATATAACAAATTTTAAAGGAGAACTATGACGTCTAAGTAGACATAATTGATTCTTGAGATACATTCGATTAAAGTGTTTATATACCTACTGAAACCATCTAAGATGGCACCAATTGACTTTAAATAGAATATTAGTTATTACTTGTTGATTTTTACGTTTTCAGTACTCTACTTAAGTACTTAACGGCTTCGGAACCCTACACTGAGCATGGTCCGACAAGGTCTTGGCCGGTATTTTCTTTTGTTTTTACCTTTTAGCTTTCTTACGAATTTATTTTGTTATGTATGATAAAATTACAACATATGATTGGCCCATTGTCATAATTGTCATTGACAGATTGTCATGATGCAGAAAAAAAAAATGGCAGGAGCATGCTCTCCATAGGTATGAGTGGAAATACAGAGGGGAGGCCTTTGCCCAGCACGCACAAGCAGACAACAGCCAACCAAAAATAATAATTAAACAAAACAGCCAACCTATAACAATACTGTTTTCGATCCAAAACAAAACGCTTCTTGTGTATTCTAATTGCACCGTTAACCATTTTATCAATTAATCGAGCGGCTTCGCGAGAAACCGCGTCTACAAACTCAAACCACATTAATTGGTTTCAACGTGAGAACTTGGCTCATATAACTTGATAGCCTAGTTTTTTTTCCGATGGTGTCAATTACAATTCATCGTTGGCTTAAAAACAATAATACTTAGTTAATTTAATGAATGCATTAGTTGGTAAAACTAAGGCGAGACAGAGGACAAATATAATTATATGAAGTAAGAAAATCTTTTTTTTAGGGTTAAAGTTTTGTACAATAAATTAGTTACATACACACATTCATACTTTACAGGACGTTTGTTTTGTAGCACTTATGGTTATATGAGGGTATATAAAAGATATCAGAATTAAAACTATCTATTCATCCGTGGGAAAGTAAATAATTATTTGGAACGCAGCTCTGCAACGCCTTGTTAGTATGGCCACACCTTTATTTTATCGGGCAATATTGAATGTGAAATACTTTTTTGTTCCTAGGAAAAAAGTGCTGCGGAAATTGAATAGTGGTCTAGATACATTGCAACATCTTAATGTTGCCATGCGTTTGGTAAACGAGAAGCATGATACTATGCAGGGTGTCTCATTTAAATCGGTCAGTATGGGAAATTCTGAAACTATAAGACATACGAAGATCTGGTCTAAGGAACCATGTCATCGATTATAATAAGAAGAAAAACTGCATTCATACATTAAAAAAAACCTATACTTACTCAGCGCGGGAATCGAACCCGGTTGTTTTGAAAAACTACTAAAATAATTTAAAGTATGTGAAAACAATGCTTTTTATTTATTTTAGACATCATGTTTCATAGAACCATTTACTGCTTAAGACGTAGGTACACAATCGATACCTAAATTTCTATTTAGGTATCGATTGTGTAGTATTTTAGTGTAGTTTTTTTTTTCAAAACAACCTAGTAGTACCACATAGGTGCCACCACTCATAGCACAATTCAGAGTTTTTTTTTTTTTTTTTTTTTTATCTATGTCTGTTCCTTGCGCTGCTCTGTGCCTTATGTCATTCAGTTGAGAGATAATATTTAAAACTGTTTAAATTTACTTTTTTGGGTTTTTTAAAACCTGGGTGGGAGGGTGTTACTAATCTCTTCGTACGATGCACTTCGTATAATTATGATAGAACTTCACTTACAGGTAAGTTCGTTTAATCATTAATTATACTCGTGCATCGTACTCAAGATTAGTAACCTGGAAAATAAACTTATTACACATGTAGACTTTGAGAGTAGGAAGGAAATTTTAACAGTTGTTAATCACATGGTTTATTAGGTGAAATTTGAGATCAACACAAACATTCAAACATAAAGGTAATTATTATTATTCAAAACTTAAACCAAAAAACCTTTTTTAACTTCAAAGGGAATTATAAAACAAATCAACAATTATCATCTTAATTAGTTAATCCAATTATCTACTGGTCAGTATAGCTTTTGCTAAAGAGGTTTGATCAGATGACACAATATTTCTATTATAAAACCTCCAAAAAGTATCAGAATCATTACTCCATCCGGCTGTTTTGCGGATTAAATCAATATTAACACCCGACTGATAGGCTTTGGAGGAGGAGGCGTGGCGCGTGCTGTGCGCCGAGAACACGGTCACATCCACGCCGCTCTCCGCCAGGGTGCGCTTGACCCAGCGGCTAAGGGTCTGTGTCGACACACCATTGTGAGGTTGTCTTATGCTAGTAAATAAAATATTACTTTTTCGTAAAGATCTAGTTCTGTTAATATAAGCTAACAATACTGTAATTCGGAGCGAAGCGAGGGCGGGTCGCTAGTTAAAAATAAAACAAAATATAAATTCACACGGAACCTTTCGTGTTCGAGTCCGACTAGCCGTTGGCAGATGTATTTATGCCGCGAACAGAGACGTCGTCGATGTTCTTTTCTAGAATTTAACTGTTATTAACTTCATACATGACGAAGTTGCAAAGTGATAAATTGCGGATGGCCAAAACAGGCAAGATTAGAGGCTATTAATTTTAAATGAGCACCTACAATGTTAATGATTACGATGATTGAAACAGCATGTCCGCTAATGACGGAATCGTTTGCCGTTACGCAGTTAAAATCAAGTTATAAACCGTATCATCATTTATTCTTTGACAGCAAGAGTGATAGTTTCCGTGCATAAAGTAGGTACTTACCTATCAAGCTTATTTACTATTTTGTACAAATCGCGTTTAAGCTAAATCTAAATAGCGTATCTGTGCCAACGACAGCACAGCAAGTCACGACTTCGGTATTAAGTAACAAAATAGCTCTGAAATGCTACCACTCACTGGCACAGTACGCCATTTCTTGTCTAGTGACTCAATGGACTTTAGGTCAATATGCTTAGGCTTTTTGCCACCATTCTATAAAACAGTGTCACAGTTTTTTCGCTTTAAGATAACGGGTCGTCTTGTAGCGTTAAACAGCTCATTGCTTCCTGTACAACGGTAGAAAATAATTAAGCAGGCACTTGCAAAAACACAATGTGAAATGAAATTGAAAGTAAAAATCTCAATCGGTCGATAGCAATCGACGCTTTCCAGTGTTGATATTGCCGACGTTATCAATCTCATCTTGGTAGTAAAACCTCTGCTCTGAACTTGAGGCTGAGCTCCCCTCCCAGAGCAACGGTACTCGCGTCGCTGTGCAGTCGCCGGCGCCGCTCCCCGAGGTCTCTGCCCTCCTCCGCCGCGCCGATCGCACGCGTCACTGCGCGCGCGCACATTCCTCAACATAAAACCTTTTTCTAATTATTTATTAACCCTAAACTCCCCTCGGGCGTGCAGCCTAAAAGCTTCAACTCGGAAAGTTCGAGCTAAACTTTTAATGTGACCCATTAGGGAACGTGTAAGCGAACTTTTGTCAATACGAGCAAGCTTCTCGAAAAGCTTCGGATATAAAATGTGATTTGTGAAGTGCCAATCGTGAGATTTTATGTTTGCATAGCAACGAGGTGATTGGTGTTTGAAAAGTGAAATTTGGTTATTCAAGGAAGAAACACACTAATTGGAGTTAGGCAGGTGCGAGAAAATAACATCAAAGGTGAGTTTCGTCCAGGACTACATTATGAATTTTAAACAGCACTTTTCAATATGAATGAAACTCTTCAAGCTTAAAAGGGTCTTCTAAACGGGAAATATATTCTTGTAGACTTTACAAGTCCGTCGAAACCGGCGGGAGTGGTCTATTTGAATAAATGCTTGTATATTGAATGGGCCTAATTGGGGAAGGGAAGGGGGAATTATACTTAATATTATCATGGCATTGATGTTACTTTTAAAAGGAAATACCAATTATGTTCTCCAAATATTCGTTCAAAGTTTATTTGATATTATAAACCGGTAAGCGTGGAAACAAAAAAATCAAGTGAAGTATAGGTATTTACGTCGATAAAGCCAGTTATTACCTATACAATAAGCTTAAAACTGCAGACTCACTTAGCTCTGTCGTGTGATGATTTCGGTAAGGAGGTCTTTACCAACTACACGGCTTACGTGTGGACACATGCTCTTTCTTTAAAAGTTCAGGTCGACGGTTAGATCAAGGCTATTGTTTGAGAAATGATACACGCCGCGTAGAGAAGCCAATATAGATGAAACAAGCGTTCACTTTTTAATTCCCACGACGAAATCGTAGTTGCATGACTAAAACAACGGTATTTATAAGCTAGTTGGTATTAGCGAAGTAAAAACGTTTAGTCGGGTTTCTGTTCCTATTTTATATAAAAATATAAACGTAGCCCCTTATTAATGTCGTCGAAGAATAACCCTCTTCGTGCTTACTCACTGAACTCAGGAAATTGAAGTGTACGCAATATTTTTCTCATTTCATAAGGGAAACAACATCGGCGCCCATGAAAATGGATTTCGGGTGAACTGGCTAAGAGCGAATTAAAAAGCTTGGGCGAAATTGAACTAGAAAGGGGAGTCGGCGTGAGCGACGAGAAACAAAACAAGGGGTTGCTTGAAATGCAATATTAAAATAATGCTGGAGCCTTGAGTTTGATGGATATTTAATAAACGCTTGGCATGATTAAAATTCCAAAATGTGTTTTGTTAAATAAAATCATCCACGTAATTACCTACACGAAAACAACTGAAAGCTATAAAAAGGGTAAAAACTATTGTCTGTATTGTAAGTCGTGTTTGTTTAGTTACAATATGTTATAATTGTAGAAGTTTTATAAAATCACGGGAAATAATTCGTATAGTTTGGTAAGGTACAGTTATAAATTTAAGTGCCCAGATTAACAGACTAAAAGTCCTCAAGGGTGGAGTGCTGAGGGTGTAGGAGGAGACCCTTTTTTCAGGTTGTTGCTCATATATCGAATATTGGTACGAATATCATTAATATCATTATGATTGCTTGTGAGAAAAGTTTCCATATAAAAATCCTACATTTGATTCTATTATGTTTAACTCTACGATCAATACTTTAGGAGCTACAGGGTGTTCAAGTTAAAAAATGAGGACCTTAGAGGATTTTTATCTAATAATGTAATTATTATTCTCGACATCTATTGTATTCCCCTGATTGCTCATATTCAGCTTTTAATTTGATCGAAAGAATAGGTATTTTTTGATAAAACCATTTTTTTCAGATTGTTACAAAACTACCCTAACAAAGCTTAATCTATACGTTAAATATACGAGAAATTTTGAGAAGCTTATGTCTGGTAATTGTCTACACAAGTACATTATGAGTATTATCACTAATAATAATTATGGGAAAGAAAAGGCTCCGCAAAAATAAAATGAATTTCGAGTGTTGAGTGCAGGCAATAATTGAAGTGCATCGTACAATGTTTGTAACGCGCACGTAAACGGTAATACGTTAAGACAATGTCACGTGGATTTCACATAAAAGTAAGTAAAAGCGTAATGCGATAACTTTTGCCGGAGAGAGTTGAAATATTACACGGCTAAAGCGATAAGGATGAGAGTGTTAGGAAATATTGGAGGGGTTATTTAATAAATTTCTATTTTATTCGGAAAAGGTAAGGGCTTTTTGAAGACGAAGTTTTAGTTATTCGAAGCGTCAGGCCTAGTAGCTTAGGTGGTCGACTCGAGATCGTAAGGTATTGAGTTCAAACCGCGGTCAGCATGAACCAATGTTTTCCTAACTTAAGTACATTACCCAATGCTCTTATGATGAAGGGAAAACATCGTGAGGAAACCTGCATATACGAACAGGTGAGTGTGTAAGACGGTAATTACACAATAGATCCTAAAGGGGTTGAAGTGTTTCCATTTGTAAGATAAGATAAGGTATTTGAGGAAACTCTTTTTAAGTTATTCGTTGCTTTAAATGTTTGTGGTTGTCTTAAGATGCTACTTATGATATTGATAAAGTCGGTAGTGTGCCGCGATCTGGATGTCAAGAACCATAACGCCTGGGGGTGTGTCCTTTGGATATATTCAACTTGGTCATATTACCTCGAGACTGTTAAACGTGAAAACAAGATTAGAAACACATCCTGGATGGTTTTATTTTTCAAACTATACACATTTTTCGTATGTTTTTGGTTGAATCTTCGAAACTCTACGATCTTTAACGTTAATTTTTGATTTAAGAGTTACTTATTTTGTTAATTTGTATAGAGTTGTAGTTTTAAACAGCAATTATTTGTATTTGACGTTGCTAAATTATCTCCATCTCCGCTCTTCGCGTGGAAGCGCATAAGGCCATCCCTTTTTATTCTTTTGTGGGCGTGGCAACAGATGTGGCCTTAAATTTTTCATTTTATCATATCGTCCAAGCCGTATCCGGCGACGGCGACTCCTTTATGTCCATGACGGGTCGTTATTGTGGTGGGCTCTGATGTGCCTAGCGAAACTGAACTTCGACTTGAAGATCCGAACACATGGCACGGAATAAAGCTGGCCAGCTGAGTTGAGTAACTGGGCTTCGGTCGAGTCTTACGCGTCTAGATCTATACTAGACGCTTTTCTTCATGTAAATCCACACTTTTGAGGACGGTGTAGCGCCATTCCAGTCAAAGACGAGCTGGCTCCTCCCAGCTATCAATTGGTATGTCACAATCCACAAGATTGCGTTTGAGCAGGTCTTTGTAACGCAGATATAGCCTACCCTGTTTTCATCCCGCTAGAAAGCTCGGAGTAGAAAACTGCTGTCATCCATTCGCAAGACGTTGCCGCACCATCTCAGCTGGTGTTTCATGATGAGCACCTCAATCCCGCATTTTGATACTTGTTTAAACCTTGTTTTACCATATTTTTTCCATTTCTATTTTATAATTTATAAACTTTAGAGGATATACAATACATAGACAGTTTATTTAAAAATATTCGTGCTTCAGTAGCTGCATATGTTTCAAAATGTAGTTACTCGGCCGTCGTTAATGTACGATGAAAAGGTTGTCGACAAAACAAGGGTACACCTTGTTTTGTCGACAACCTTTTCATCAAATATTATTTCATCGACAACGATTCATCGAAACTTTAGTACTAGTAATATTGTTTGGCGTAATTTTATTTCAACTACTATTTATTTAAATTTATCTTACTACGTGGAAATACTAATCAACGAATACTTCTTCAATACATTTTTATATGTCCTATGAGGCTTTCAAAGTAGGTTAGGTTAGAACTGCGACCCCCAAGAAAACGAACTGTTGACAGAAGTGGGTTAGGTTAGGTTAGAACTGCGACCCCCAAGAAAACGAACTGTTGACAGAAGTGGGTTAGGTTCGGTTAGAACTGCGACCCCCAAGAAAATGAACTGTTGTTAGTATTGAGTCCTCGACGCAATGAGTTGTCGATGAAATGAAAATACTTGAAACGTTGTCTTTGAAATAATATTAGATTAAAAGTTTGTCGGCATTTCAATGGTAAACCGGTAATAACACTTACCGTACATTGTCAAAAGCAATGTGGTTTTACCTGGTAGAATAGAGGCCCTGTGACACAAATAACAGTTCATAGACGTAATATTAAGACTTTTAGTACCTACCTATATGTGTACTAGTTTATGTTTGGGAAATATTTATATACTCTTATTAGATCATACAAGGGAAAGTACCTTTATACTTAATTTGGCATAGGTAATAAATAGACAATCCCCCGATATTTTGGCGACATCTACTTTTAGAGTTAATTTTTTTATCCTTTAATTAGCGCACCGATTTTTTTAAAACTTGGTTAAGAAAAATCGCGATTACACTAGCTTACTTAAAAACATCGCAGTCATTGTCCATCGGTTTGGGAGCTAAGATGCCCCTATTTTGGCGTCGGGAGTTAACAATGGAAAAACGTTGAGACGAGATTAGTACAGTCAGCACGTAAGTAGGTGAACAATCGAAGAGCTCAAAATTATCTAGACATGATACTATTTTCAAGAGAATAAGAGGTTTTCCACTATCCACCTACATCTGCTGCTGACTGTACTAATGTTCGAGTTAATCATTTAAACAGTTATAACATTCGTATAGGCATGTTAATTCTGATATTATCAATGGATGGATTACGTTAAACATGATTACAGGTGAGCTTGAGTAATCTTGACTACGTTGGATCTTTAAGTTGTTTGACAAGTTTGTCACAGCACCAATTTTAAATATTATAGTGTCACTATGATATAAAATAACCTGGGCCTCTATTCAGGTGCGTTACAACGATATCGTGTTTGACACGTTTAAGAATCGTTTATGTCACAGTCGCTATTATTGTAAATGACATAAGAGTTATCAAAACGTTGACAATACGGAAACAGGTCAAAAACGATATCGTTATAACGCAGTTGAATAGAGGCCCTGTATTAATAAATTTGCTGCATAGAAAGAGGGGTTACATAAGTTTAGATTCAGATTTACAAGTTACAGTTACATGTCAATTTTAAAGAATTCATATTATGATCGTCAAAGCAACAAACGAACTCTAAATATAGTGTCTGTATGTGGCATTTCACAAATGTGGTAGATTTAAGGCAACCTAAATAGAAACTTCTCTACCACATTTTGACTCTATTTGTATGGTTCAAACGGGAACTTTGGTTGAATCATACCTATAATAATTTTCAATAACGGCCGGGTGGCCGGCAACAAATTAAAATTCAAAGACCAAGTTTATCAAAACGTACGGAAACTAAAACTAACTAGAGGATAATTATGTAAATTGGGTCTTTATTTTAATTTAAACACGGATATGGGTATTTTTAATAAACTTTGTTCGGGAGCCTGCCGTCTGGCTAACATATTTTTGGTCAAATGTTTCATTTCCCAAAATTTTTATTTGCCAAACCAATGTTATAGAAATTTTTCAGGATTTATTTTAGTACCATCGTGTAGAACCCTTAAGGTTAGGCTAGGTTAGCTTTTATAAAATCCTGAAATGTTTACGGTTTCAGAAAACAAAGCGTTTTGGCAAATTAAAATTTGGGAAATGAAACATTTGACCAAAACCTTTTTGATGAAACGAATGCAACTCGCTTTGTTCAAATAGGAGATTTTGAACACCGTAACAGTACTATTCTACCTAGACGTTCAGGTTAGAATAGTCGCATACACTCGAACACTTGTACAAACCCATACCAAACTTAGGTGATTACAAATTTAAATGAGGTGAGTCTAAATTGTGCAAGCGAATAGTTCGCTGAACGCATTAGAGGCTAAGACCACACTAAAATCACAATTCCACTTGTTAGAAGAGAACGTTTCGAACCTCGGCCATTGATGCATAAGAAAACACAGATGATCTTGAGTGGTAATTAACGCATCAATGCATTACGAACAGAATAATTCCATCGGCATAACGAAAGGCAGTTGTAGTATCTTTTATGGTCGTTATAATAGTAGCTGCTGAGTCTCAAGTCAATAGATATTAGAATTGTCTTAAAGCCGCACAGCGTAATTACTTATCCTATTGGTGCATTTTCTTGCACAGCTGTTATAGAAAGCTAGCTTTATACTGCTCCAATAAGGTTAGTCTTCACATAAAGTTAATTATGATATTGGTTGGTATTAAACAATTTAGTAATATTATCGTCTATTTCACTTACGCTAGTTTTACCTTTAACATACAGTACCAACTTCTCTAAACTGTATGTAAATTAGTCTCAATAGATAGTTCATGGCATTTAACATGTCAGCATATTCAGCGCCACAATGTCTAATTTCTATACTAAATGGGCTCATTATTGAGTCCCCGGTACTGAAATGTGTGAACACGGCCACTCTGTAATTAAGCGTCCTCACTCGCATTTCTCGCCGGAATCCATCCACATCGCTTTTTATGCTCATCGGAACGCAGCTACATAATTGTGGTAATTTGTAAGGAAATAGACCTTTGCTGCTTGGATAAGCGTTTTAAGATTGGGAGCGAGAGATCTAAATAAAACTAGAAGGCGCTAATGAACGAGTCACTTCGCATTGCCTTTATTACACTTTGTTTTAAACTAGGTATGTTGCTTACGTGACCGTAATACTTTTTTTATTTATTTTTTTAATTTTAATGTAAGTTTACAGCATAAAATAACACCAAAACACTTACACGATAACTACAATTATTTATTAAATACATAATTATGAACAGAAAAAATACATGCAAAAAAGAAAGTCATCCAATTTAGAACATTTGAAATTTATGGAATACATTAAAATTCTAGAATATACTTAAATAATACACTAATACACAATAGTCAATTATAATTGTCAAGGAACTGCTTAGCAATACGGCATAATTTTATAAAACGATCAGCAAACAGGTCAGTCTCCTCGTGCTGAGTGAGCATTAGGTATAACAAAGATATTGCGCGCGCGGTGGGAGCGTGTCGAGCGTGGCACGTACGAGCGGACACACGCTGCAGAAGGCCCGGCCGGCGGCGCGGCGCCACCGCCACGCCATCCAAATCCTGGGGGACCCTCGTTGGAACCACCAACCTAATCCGCTCCAGCACAGCCGAGCTATCCACCCTGTGATGGACAACGGACAAAAAGTGGACCAACAACAACAACTTCCTCCTCATCCGAAGCGTGTCTAGCCCAACCATCCCGGAGACAAACAATGAAGGGTACAGGTATGGATAATACCCGTAGGCTTTGCAGTACAACCAGCGGGCGAATTTACGCTGTACTCTATCCACCAACATAGAGTATTTACTCTCGTAAGGATCCCCATACTCCAACCTACTACGGACGTAGGCAAACCGAAACAAAACGGATTCGTTAACTACCTAGTGACTAAGAGCTTTGAGATGGAATAAAGATATTGTTTTTGATGGTAGAGTAAAATACAGTGTAATGGCAGTAAGTTAAGAAATATGTATAATATGTAGGAAGTTTATAGGGTGATCGAACCAGTACTGAACAAGGTCCAATGAGGGACACTTGATTCTTATTTTACAGAAGATAAAGGTTATTCATTTGTTTTGCAACAATCAATTTATAACCTTATAATCTTTGAATTAAGAGTGAAGTGTCCATTATTGGTACCTGTCAACTTAAAGTGTCCAACACTGTTGCCATCACCCTAAATACCGGATAAAAGTTGGTTAAATAAAATATTTTAGCCACTAACAAATGTTCTAAATAGATATTAGTTTTTGCTACGCCTTTAAAGTACTTCCAAGCATGTTCATATTTCAAGGCATACTTAAAAAACCGTTGATTTCTGACAACAGTCAGAATCAGTAAAAAAAAATTATACACAAGTTTGAAAAAGGAACGAGTTAGTCTCTTAAATGTCTCCGAGTACGGATATTAGTGAGTTATGTTTATGTTATAAACAAGTGTCAGACAGAAGTCTCCTAGATAAAAAAATATCTTGACAAAATAAACAAGACACTTCCATTCATGTAACATTCAAATAGAAATTAAACACAGGAAATGTAATAGTATTGTTCGTAATTGTCGACACTTTCACCGGAGTTAATTTGAAATGCATTTGTTGAGTTCTCTCTGATAGCTGTGCACATTAATTGGTATTACGCAAAATGTTAAATAAACGTCCGTGTGGTTGCCGGATACCAACAACTCCCAAAAGACTTGTATGTATTCTGTAACCACATTTTGCACAATCAAGCCAAGAAGTTTACTAGTGTATTAGTGACAGGTTGCAAGCCCATCACCTAACAGTACTACAAGCCTTTATTCCCTTAGTCGCCTCTTATGACATCCACGGGAAGACACGGAGTGGCACTATTTATTTGGTATTTCTGTAGCTCTGCCTACCCCACTGTGGGAATGAAGGCGTGATTTTATGTATGTATGTATGTTAAATAAACAAGTATAATAACAAAATTTTTAAACAACTTTATTAATAATCATTAACTTTTGTATGCTAATAAGTTACGATCCTGTGGGAAGAAAATGAGGTCGAAGCATTCTACGATGTTGAGCATAATATTGCTTTTACCGTGTTTTGGTATTGCTTTCAACTCGGCTGCCATCACCTTCAAGTAAATCAGAGCTATCGAAACATTGACAATACGATCGGGTTTTACGTCGTAGCATAGAGGCCTGCATTACGTAGGCCATTAGGTAACTATATATATTTTTAATTGCCATTTCTTCACAATCAATCATGAAATTTACCAGTAGGTAAGTAAATGTATTTTGTGTTAAACGAAAACCAAAATTTTATTTATTCTAAGCGCTTTTCACGACTTGCTTTCTCGTTTAATTACGACGGAAAGTTTCAAGATAAGATAAGATAGGATAAGTTAATTGATAGACCAAGCACAAGAATATATACAAGAAATATCCAGCAATTATAAATATGATGTTAACCTGTGTAAATTTCCAGAACGACATTTGAAATCCTTTCTGTTTCCGCCTGAGCCTCCTAATGAAACCTGTTTGGAGCCGCAGGGTTCCCCCACAATTAAAAATTAACAACCCTTTTAAGAGGATACGGTGTTTGAAACTTTGGGAACCTCTGGGCGGGCGGTGCCGCTCTTACGAAAACTTTGTAAATTTCGCAAACACGAATTTTATTTATGGAACAAAGATCCTTGTTTTAGCTGTTTTTTAAATAACGTGTAATTTATGTCGCGATAAAAATGTTACGGAGGAATTAAGAAGTAAGACGATGACATAATACACCGTCAAATTTACTCAATACCGCATTTAGATGCTGCTTTCATTTTACATGGATGCGAAAAACGGATTGTTTCCTTTTTCGTCGCATTCCTGGTAATTCTTGTTTGGACACATTCTTGTTTCGGCGTTATCCGTTTTCGATATACTTATTCTTGTTTGTTATATATTATTTATTTTCTTCGAAGAGAAATTGTTGAGGTACGAGTATATAGCATAAATTACACATTATAGTATAATTAACTATGTTGATGAACTGGTTCAATTAGTTTTTTTCTGGTTGCGAGAGAGAAAGTATATAAAAATAGGCGAGTGAAATTGTCTTGAATGGTAACGTCGTCACGTAACTCGCACTCGCACGTATCTCTAGTTTTTAGGTATTTTTGTTGGCAGCCAGGCCGTATGATTAGATTAGAAATTTATTCATATCTACATAATATGCAAACGCTCAAAGTCTTTGCGATGAAGGTAAGAAAATGTGTAATGAAAGTTTTTAGAGCATATTTATTAGTTTTAGTGGAATAGAGATCTCGTTAGGTTAACAGACTAGGAATCGATTTTTCAGCCTCCCTTTACTGTAATGGACGTTATTCATTTCCAAATGGAAAACATTTTGTCGCGTAACGTGATTATGCGCAAACAAAATGTCGTTTCGGTGATTTCTTCAAATAACACCACAGTGTTAGCCATAATATTTTTATTTCAAAAGCGCTCCTGACTATATTATATCTTATTCTGCATTTACCAAGAAAGGCGAAGGAAACTAAGCCCATGCTGCCAATCCTGAAGATACAGGATGAAAACAAAAGAGGACCGTTAATCTAGTGTTGCCAGCTTTATTCGCGGCTGGCAGAATAAAACTAAGCTGCGTTCAATTGTTACGCGTTTTGCGGATTAGAGCCGAGGCCCGTAAGCCGCGTAATAAATGACCCAAAACGTACGTTGTTTTTTAGAATCTGTACGCTTTCTGTTTTATAATAAAAAGGTTTTCTACAATTGTAAGTAAGAAACGTTAAGTACGAAATGGGTTTCAAAACAACTCAACTCTGACTTAAGTTAAGATGTGAATCCCGGCATTTACGATCGTATACAAAATGATGTAAGGAAACTGTACTCAGGTTGTATCTATTTAGCATTTATATCGTTTGGGAACAGATCATAAAATAAAAAAATATCAGGGGACAACCTCACATAAATTGACCTAATCCCAAACTAAGCTCTAAGCTTGTACTATGCCACCGTGTCGTCTTGCATTTTGTGCGAGATTGTCCCATGATAAGTCAGATGTATTTATTTTATTTTAAACTGTAGGGTGTGTTTCAAAATATCTAGAAATAACTGAAGCGTTAAAAAAACCACCAGTATTCACCTGGTGCAGGTTACGTGAATAACAATGGTGCGAAGTGTAACGATTGTGCAACGATCGACTCTTGCGCCGACCATGACCGTTATTGTGAAAATATTCTTACGTATATCTTATTTACTTGCTAATTTAAGTTAAGCTTGGTTTTTGAGCTATGTGACAAGAGATCACCGAAAATCTGTACAATTATTCAATACTAAACACGTTCTGCTAATTATATAGAAAACTCACGTTCAAGCCTAACCCAATGCAAAGAGAACGGTTTTGTATTACTTTAGATACTGTTTTTTTCGCCCCATTCATCAGTGGCTTAAAGTTAGTTTATGTTCTTATTTTCTCAAAAATATATTCTAGTACGTAGTTTCGATACTTCAATTTTAATACATTGGCGCAACCGTGCAACGTCAATTTGACTGGCGGGCGCGCCGTCGTGGACCGAAAACACTGCAAACAAACGCACTATTTTTTTAATGTGGAAATTTATGCACTCAATTTACCATGCCATCTTTTGGTTGATTGTATATTGTATTGTATTGTCGAATATTCTGCCTCAATCACGACGAATTTAGCCAAAGAAAGGCCAAATTATATCCTAGATTAACGAGATTTAGGTACTCGTATTGAGACATTGCTTAATGCGTCGGTGGCCCAGTGACGAATAAGTCGACTCGTGATCGTAAGGTACCGAGTTCAAACCCCCACAGTCACCAATGTACATAAGTTTTTCTAACTTATGTATTTGCATTACCCGATGCTCTTACGGTGAAGGAAGAAACATCGTGAGGAACCCTGCACATTCAAACAGCTAAGGGTGTAAGAGGGTAATTGCACAAAAGATCGTAAAAGGGGTCGAGTGTATCCGAAACAGTTTCTGTAAATATAACGTAATGCGTTGACATTAAAGATACAATGGCGTTCACTTCATAAGTTCAAGGTGACGCCAATACTTAGAAGGCAATCGCGACGTAGATACAACCTTTCACGGTTATTTTTGATTTATTTAGCACTACCTATTAGCCAGTAAATATAGTACAAATCGTAAAGGTAATGGCATGGTAAATGGGGATGTTGCAAGAAACTACGCGTGACTTTACACATTACAGGGTCTCTATTCTACTGCGTTATAAGTTATAACAATATCGCGTTCGACGTGTTTTTGAGTCGTTTTTTTATGATATGATAAGGAAAAGGCACATGAGCACTCAGGCCACCTCATGGTAAGTGAAATCTGAGACCCATAGACATTTTAACTCTCAAGACTATAATCCTAAGACCTCAAATGCGTTGTCAACCCTGAGGACTAAGATGGTTGTCTTATCCCCACAACAATGCGAACACTGTTGCTTGGCGGGCGGTTAATGGTTAAGATGGTAGTGGCGATCCAGACGGACCCTGCACACACAGTCACCGTCGCCATTATTGCAAATGACATAAGAGTGATCAAAACGTTGACAATACGGAAACACGTCTAAAACGATATCGTTATTACCGTGTAGAATCCCAGCCCTTAGTTAATTTAACGACGGCAGGAATATTGTTTGGTTTAAGTATTTTACTATCTTTAACATTGATAGGTTGTTTAAATATAACTTGTATACAAGAAAAAAAACCCGATTTGTATAAAAATATTTTACTTTTCATTTATTTATTCAATTCCTTAATTGAGATTTTGTCTTTGTCAAAACCGGCGCTATTGCGAATAAACAATGCAAAATTTATTTTGGAATGTCATAATCTAGCGTTCTGGAATGTATTCTCTATTCTCCTGGCACACGGCAGATTAGGCTTGGCATACGTCCTCGGTTCACTATAAAAATAAACTTCTAAAAAACGTTACATGGAAAACGCATTTGCAGAATATTTGCCGCGTGTAATCGTTTTGAATGTAAACGGACAAGAATAGCCGACCACAATGGGCCGATTTGCGAGGGATGTAATTCTGTTGCGCGCGCGGGTGGAATGGAAAGAAAAGACCAGTGTAACTTGACCTGTATGTGGTTATGATTATTAATAATAATAAAATAACTGGAAGACGCCCGCGACTTCGTCCGCGTAGAATTAGTTTTCCGCTCCTCCCCCTCTGTGTATGTAGACGACACTATTCAATCACAATTTGATAGTTTCGTCTATATTATTTCAAATACCTCGTTTATCGCTTTTCCCTCGGGAAATTTTCAATTTTCTAAAATAAAAGTATTCTTTGTCCTTTTCCAGGACCTTATTTATCTCCATACCAAGTTTCATTGAAATCGGTTCAGAAGTTCCTGAGATTAGCGCGTCCAAGCAAACAAACTCTTCAGCTTTATACTGGGTGATTTTGGGGTAACGGAACAGCTGTTATTTTATTGGCCATTTCGTGGAGAAAAGTTGTTCAGTATGACCATCTTATTCACTTTTGGCCATTCCGGATCATGCCACCAAAATCACCAGTATATTAGTGAGTATAGATAATAACATTAAATATAGTTCAGCCCTTGTATGTTAGTACCTACTGTTAGGCGATGGGCTTGCAACCCGTCACTAATAAATACACAGGTTAGGGGTTCAGGATAAATCATTGTTAAATACTATAAAAAATAGAATGGCGTAGTGCTGTGGAAACAAAAACTAAAAGAAGTAGGTAAGTATTCACACATCATAATAACCCTTCTGCTTTTTCCTGACAGTCATCTAGCCTATAGTTTACTGCTTAAATTTAGATATAAATCAAACAACTCGTTCTAGGTTAAATTAATAAAATCATCTTGGCGGAGATGCCCGATACAAGATACGTGTTGTTGTGTTCCGGTGTGGGGATAAGACAACCGGTGAAATTACAATTAAATATTAGTCCTCAGGGTTCAAATTCTATGGGTCTCAGATTCCACTTAGCATCAGGTGGCCTGAGTGCTCATGTGCCTTCTCTTTATGATAAAAAAAGTCAAAGTAAACGTCAAACCATCATTATTGGGGGGTTATGATGGGCCTTGGGTGGCTCTTCGAGCATCGCTGATCTTTTGTGGCAGTATCAAATCATACAAAACTGTAATTTTTGACTCATCTTGTAATTACGGGTAACCTTCGGGGAGGGATGGTGGCCGATTGAAAGATGTCCGGTTTTTGCTTTTGATTTATTCTGTTTACTGTTTTACTCTACTTCTGTTCACTGACATTGTGGAAATCACTGCGGAGTCTATCAGAACATTACAGTCGAGAACGGTTTATTAATGCGGCCCTAAGTGTAGTCATCCTTAAGTGTGAACCTAGCAATTATAATAACAAACTTAGTCACCATTTTTAGAAATAAAATACACATAAAACACTTTGAAATAGCGTCAGCTGCACTGCAACAATTAATTTGATTAGAATTTCTTGTCCTAGTATTTCGGCAAACTTCTACCTTTTTTCATACAGTCCCAAGGGTCTCGATGTGAGTATTCACATGTCATTACCTAACACTTGTGGAAATCGTTATTTATACTCAAGAGAAATTATACTGGGGAACGATAAATAATGTCGGTCGAGTCGAGTGTCAAGCGGCGCGTCTCGAAATTAAATATTTCCCGGCATTAATTATTTCACAAGGCTCGCTTCTACACATCTGGCGCGGAACAACTTTTCATTGTTCTAAAGCAGCTATTCTCAAAGAGTGCTGAAATATCTAATATTAAGTAAAGAAAACTCGCGAAGCACCTCATTTTTACAAGCTTGCAATGTTTGTATGTTAGTTTGTTTTCATCGTGTAAGTAAATTTTAATTCATTTCCCGTTAACGGATTGGGCTGAAATTTGGACCACGGGTGTACAGTGTACACTAGATGACAATGCAATATTATAGTACCTAAAAACTGACCTGATGATGGAGTCGGAAGATGGAGACAAGATCTCAGCTATACTTTTTTTTTTATTGCCGTTCGACGGGCAAACAGGCCGACGGCCCACCTGTTGGGAAGTGTACACCGCCGCCTATGGACATTTGCAACGCCGGAGGCGTCACTAATGCGTTGCCGGTTTTGAAGAAATAAGTACTTAACGTAGACTCACCGTCATGGGACTCGTTAGTTTTGTCTTGACAAGCAGACGATGTGTATGAAAAAAAATAAAAAACCTAAAGGAAACTTATTTTGTGGCTCCGTAAATTTTTAGTGTTTTAAATGGTTCTGTCAATATAAAGGATGATTTCGACTAAACGCCTCGCATCGCATCGGCTCGGGTAGGATACGAACGGATGCGGCGATGGCCGATCGGATCTATTAAATTGATTATTTTTTATTTATTACGCAGCCGATCGCGCGTCGCAGCATACTTTCGGCTACGATCGTATGTTGCGGAAGACGCCTGCGGTCAAGCTGCTGTGCAAGACTTTAAATACTGTGTAAGTACGTTATTTAATTTACTTTATTAAATCCGTTCCGATCCGATGCGATGCGAGCCGTTTGCTGGAAGTGATTTAAAAGTTTGAGAACCACTGATTTAAAGTATAACAAGGCTACAAGAACATGTTAAGGTTCGGGATCGTACAAAGTAAATGTTAGGTTACTACTAAAAAGTAAATAATGTTCGAAATTTCTTTAGTCTGGAGATTTATATGAAGGTGAGGCTGATTAAATTCTAAGAAATATTGGAAAGTTTGTATAGTTATGGCTAAGAAATCCGAACTTGTGAACCTCCAGGCGAAAAGATAGGTATTATTATCACTTAGTGCTTAGAGCTTGACGTGTTATTCTAATAAAAATTACATTCGCATGGAAAATGATTTATTTTAGGTTTGTATTAAGCGGGTAAAACTCACAATGAAAGAATTATTCTTAAGTAATCTACCGGCTCCTGTTAGCTCCTGTTTGCGCACGGTAAAAATATCATATGTGCTTTGCAAGGAATCGTATCATCTACCTATAAGTACCTACTAACATATTCAAACTACGCCCCGACAGACATAAAGCAGCATAGTACGGAGCACGTAAACAAACAGTTCGTTAAAGTAATAAGCAATTCGGAATGGAAACGATATTCCGGCCACGTGCGATAGCGCACTTTATCAATTCCATTTAATGAAATACAAAATGGACTTATTAGGTTTCGCCGCACGATTCTCTATTTATACCTTACACCTTACATCTTAGTACCGGGGATGGTTACACTAAAACTGCGTGCACGCGAATACGCCATGTGCGCACTAAAGTTTTAAGCAGGTCATACACACTCTAAAAAACAAAAGTTGTCTCTCCTGTGCTCAATAGTTAAGAGCTTGTGTGCATATAAGTTATGTTTTTATATGATAGGTCTAAAGCTTTCCCGACGGCGTTTTTGCGGGTATGGGCTTAGCCAGAAAATTAGGCCTTAAAACGTTAACTTTCGGTGTGTCCACAGGAAAGACGGTAACCTAAATATGTGTGTGACCCAGGTACACTACTTTATTAGAGGAGTTTTATTAACTACTCCTAAGTCTCGTACCAACCATGTTACAAAAAACCGGCCAAGTGCTAGTCGGAATCGCGCAAGGAGTAATATTATCTATAAAACATAATTATAGGTATTTATAATCTTTGTTTCAGTTTCACCTCTCCCGGTGTCTGACTGTAACCACGGTGTCTGTTTTAAGATCGAGACAAAATTACAAAAAATCACGTTTGTTGTATGGGTGACCCTCAATTTATTTTATTTTAATTAATTTATTTACTTTTGAAGATACAATTAAATATTCTGTGAATATTTTAAGCATCAACCTGTTACAAAATAGAAAAAATCAAGTTTGTCGTACGGGAGCCCCCTTAAATATTTATTTTATTCTGTGTTTAATAGTTGTTGTTAAAGCCGAAATAGAAATACATCATCTGTGAAAATTTAAACTTTCTAGCTATCACGCTTCATATACAGTCTGGTGATAGATAGACAAACAGACGGACGGAGTCTTAATATTTTACCCTTTGGGTACAAATCCCTAAAGGAACATAACTTATATCCATTTTAACATTAACAAGTACAATGATACATACAGCTCTCCAGATTCATATCGTGATAACTGATTATAGATATCCACATAGAGTTTAACTATTGGTAAAATATATGAGCAATATCTCTGTCACTGCTGCTGGTGCCCCGAAGGCAGGCAGCATTGTCTCTGAACAGCAAGGCAGCAAGACCATTACAATCGCCGTATCTCTTTAACCGAAATAGGTGCATTAAGACTTGCATTTTTACAGTTTATGACTAAAGCTGCTATAACAAAAAAAAAACCATTTAATTTGCCTTGTTCACGTATAGTCGACCAAGAAACTCCTTTATCGCTTTTCGACTCTATTTGTATCACGCTAAGGTTCAAAAGTGGTAAAGGCCTTTCTTGGTCGACCCTTCTATGGAACACAACGTCTCAAGAGGACCTATTCATCATCCTAATTATGCAATCCAATATTTTTTTTACAAATATAAAAACATTTGTTTGGATACCACATACGAATTTAAACTATTATTTGAGTTAACAACGGATCAAGAACTCCTCCTTAGTAACGAAACAATTTTAATTTTCTGTGAATAAGTAAAGTCGGTGTTTAAGCCAATAATCTAAAAGATTAAGCGTTGTAAGCCCTCAGATTAAGTGACCATTTATTATTTAAAAAGGCAACTTTAAAATTCAAACCGCATCATCTCGGTTTAAGAAGTTAACGAGTTAATAAACTTTCAGTAATATACGTCTCAGGTGCACGAAATTTATCCCAAATAGGGTTTCCACAGTCATGAGAAGGGGTTTTAGTGGTGGTAGGATCGCTACCACCATTTTATCCTTAACTAACCACCACTTAACGATGTGTGCATTCTTGAGGATGTGGGGATAAGACAACAGGTGAAATTACTAACATCTGGAATTCCACAGTCCTCAGGGTTGGCAACGCATTTAAAAAGAAAGAAAGAAAAGAAATAAAAAATACATGCAAGAATGAGTATAGTAAAGGAAACAAAAAAATGAAAGAAACAAAAATGGTCTGTAGCAAAAGGTCAGCGTATGCCAGAGTCAAAGAGATTTTGAGACTTAGGATTGCAGTCATGAGATTGTAGTCTTCAGTAATCAAATGTCTATGGGTCTCAGATTCCACTTACCATTAGTGTTAAAATAAAAAAATATTACCAGATCAATGGGGTGTAAGTTTATGTATTTAAATTTACGACGTTTCTTGTAAGAGGACCTTAATATTCGTCCCTGTCGACGCTAAAATAAATTAAGTAGAAAGTGCTTAATTTCCAACTCGATGTAACGTAGTGTGTAATTAGCGCCTATCTTGGGCATTGTTTGGCATCAAGGGAGCACATATCGCTTAATAAATTGCCTGATATACTTGTCTTTAGTGAGCCAGGGTGCCATAAAGTTAGGGTGTAAAGTTAGAATGTGTATTGACTTACATAAATTTAACATTAAGAGGGCACATATGATAAAGTCGGTAGTGTTTCGCTATCTGGATCTCAACAAACATAACACTAATTTATAATATCTTTAGATATATTCAAGTTGGTCATATTAAATATACCTACATACATACAAACATAACATCACGCCTTCATTAGGAGTAGGCAGAGCTACAGAATTACCAACAACTCTAAAAATACTTTGTGATAGTTCTGTAACCACATTTTGCACAATTAGGCCAAGATGACCAGGTGTTTGACAGGTTGCAAGCCCACCGCTTAATAGTACCACAAGCCCTTATTCTCTTAGTCGCCTCTTACGACATCCACGGGAAGACATGGAGTGGCAGTAGTGGCACTATTCTGACCCGGCAAACACGGATTCATAATTTACTCAAGACTGCTGTCGTGAAAAGACGATTAGAAACACAACCCTTGATAGTTTTATTCATCAAACATGACACCTTTTTGCATGTTTTTGGTTGACTCTTCGAAACCCTACGATCTTTAAGTATATTTTTTTATTTAATGGTTGCATATTTATAACTTTTTTTAAGCCAGTATTTTTTTACATATCTTGTGGTTAATAAAGTGCAATTATTTAAATTTGACGCTGCTACTAGAACGCGCAAAAACTACCTCCGTCTCACGTTCATCAAAAAATCAAGCAGGCTCCAAAGTTGTCCTTTAAAAATAAAGTTCTGAGAATTTCTTTGCTAGTAGAATTGACATCACCTTGATTTTATGATTGTTTTAGCTGTATTGTTTTGTGTTTATCCTCATATATATTAGACATTTATGTATAGTACGGTCAACTGGTAGAGGATGCCTTACGGCATTAAGTTTGCCTTTAGTATATTAAGTGTATTCTTTTGTACAAAAAAACATTAGATAAATAAATAAATACCATCCCTTTAAACCTTGTTTCGGCGTGGCAGCAAGGCCTCTTAAGTCGCAAATGACATAGCCTGTTGTCTGCAGCCGAGATGATATAACTACTGTATGTACCCCGAGCACGACTCTACCTTTTATCGAGTATCGTTAACGTATAGTCATCGAGAAAATGTGTTTAACTTTATTTTATCGTTTTGTGCTAGCTGGGCCTCTATTCAACTGCGTTATAACGATATCGTTTTTGACCTGTTTCCGTATTGTCAACGTTTTGATAACTCTTATGTCATTTACAATAATGGCGACTGTGACATAAACGATTCTTAAACGTGTCAAACACGATATCGTTTTAACGCACCTGAATAGAGGCCCAGATAGATTCACAAAACGTTTTCGAATAGTAAAGGTGATTCCAACACGTGACGTATGATTAAAATATTCGCGCTCTAAATTATAAGAGTTTTGCTGCTTCTCGCAATTCCGTCCGCGTACCTTCACCGCTACCGCAATTCCCTAAGGAACTGTCGAATTTCTTGCGATAAAAAATACTCTATTTCCTTCCTGGGGAATTAAACTATCCCCATACCAAATTTCATCTTTGCCGGTTTAGCGGTTTATCCGTAAAAGCGAAACAAACGGACAGACAGAGTTGCTTTGACATTTATAATAATATTAGTAAGGAGAAGGATACGTGTAAAGATTGAATGTGCTTTGAGATAAGGTGCCCAGTAGTGTTTCGTTAACAATTTCTTTAGAGACTAATCCGACTGGATTAACTCATTTCCTTTTCTACCGTTTTATTAAATTTTCTACGATGTAAATGCGTTTAAAGTAATATTTGTGCGCTTTCCAATCAAAAGTAAAATAAATATTCAAGATATTTTACGAGATTTCTTTATGAATAATAACCGCTTTGGCCCACTTCTTCGTTCGCAAAGAATTCGGTCCCGTCCTTCGGGAACTGTTTTATTTTCGAATACAAAAAGAGGCCATGTCACCAGGCTTCCACCTGAGTGTTTGTAAAAAACCACGTCGATTCGCTGTTCTTTATTATGTCAAAGATGGACTAATAACTAATTTCAGTCGCTCAATGGTTAATTGGAGATCACTTAAAAGGAGCCATTCGCCTTTGTACAGTCAAAAGCTATAATATATCTATACGTCCATCGCACCAAATTTATGTATACTGAGACCTTATTATCAGTAGCATAGGGGCGTGTAGATATTTTTGGCGTCTTGGGCACGTGTATGTATTTATGAATTCGACTGTACATACCTGCTTTATTTTTGTCTCTTTTATATTATAACAGGGAATCTATTCTACTGGGTTAAAAAGATATTGCGTTTGACGTGTTTTATCATTGTTTTTAACTCGGCCGCCACTTCGATTGCTAAAATACCGTTTTCACTGTGTAGGATCTCACCCCTGTTATCTCTTTTATTTGTAAAATAAAGTCTTTACACACATACGAGTACATACTAAAGTATTCCCAAATTAAGGTTCCTAAATATCATTCATTCATGGGTAAGGACCAAACAGTTGGACCATAGTCAAGCGTAGTTAACCATACAAACAACAAAAGTGAAAAAAGTCCCGTTGTGACACGAAAATTATCCCTACAAATGTATTGCTAATTTTCGTGCCACAACAGAAAAGTTTCATAGAAAATTTAATTGAGTGAGTTAGCGTGGCCAACTTTTTGGTCCTTACCCTTATATTGTTAATCTTTTTTAGCGGCGGTCACGTTTATCGACGTCAATCTAGGTACTTAACAGAGTCCAAAGTGTAGTATTTTATACTTTAACTTGTTCTCGAGTGTTATGTGTTGCAGAACGGTATAGGTAATTTGGAGGCACCATGTCAATAACCTCGTTGAGTATAATGATTTTGTATTCTTCTTCTAAATGGTGCGCACGTAGCGACTCCCGAATTCTAATGTCGAGGTGAACTTTAATCGTTTCCGTTCTCTTACTCACCAAGGACCGATTCCTCCGGAGCAAAAGAGACGTTTTCACGTTTCGAATTTTCCAGGTCCCCGTCAGTGCCAGGCAGGGAATTCCCTCACATTCCAATTTCTTGTCACGTGTTCGTCTGAGCGGCATATCTCCCGACATTAATGCCTTTTTTCATGCCATCAGCAATTTACCCACGAATACATAAAGCGGTATTTCCGATTATTCGCTTTTAAGCGCGGTTTTGGTCATTATTGGATTTCGCCCAACGTTCAATGGGTTTTAAATTATTTCCTTATGTACTTGGAGAGGTCGTCAAAGGACTTCGGAATGTGGTAGCACAGCTCTTAGTGACAGCCAGAATCAAAGGTTTATTCGATTTATAATTTGATACCTGAAACTTCTACGGAATGTTTAATTAAATTCTGTTGTTATTTCACGTTCGGTTGTCGTAGACTCTGACACTTACGAGTAGCTTTTTTGTTTTGCCTTGAACTATTTTATATTAAATTCTTAGAACCTTGAGTTCCGCTTTTAGGTCAAGGATCATATTTGAATTAAGCTAGATTTAGACCTAATTTATCACTGTTTTCGTCGTGAAATGTGTTTGCCGGGTCTGAAAACTCAATTTACGCTGTCAAAGTATTCAAATGTGTCATTATAAATATAAATTCGGGGAAAATATTATTGAGATAAAACTTTAACATTTATCCGAAGAAGCAAATAAGTTGGAATTGGGGTAGAGACATTGGGTGGTGTGATGCCTTTAGGAGCTACTCGCCTATTTAACATATATAACACGTAGTCTTCTAAGAAGCATATTGTGTTAGTTAGAATAAAGTATTAGAATACATATACACATACATAACGTCACGCCTTCATTCCCAGTGTGGGGTACGCAGAGCTACAGAAATACCAACAACTCTAAATATACTTGTTGATAATTCTGTAACCACATTTTGCACAATTAGGCTAACATGCTTACTAGTGTATTAGTGACGGGTTGCAAGTCCATTGCCTAACAGTGCTTCAAGCCCTAGAATATAATAGAATTGAATAAACGTTTCTTTTCAAACCTTACAATTTACAATTTGCAGTGTACAATTAAATATTGCTTCTGACCTTTAAACCCGAGTTAATACAGCCCAAAAAATTATAAACAGAAAAAAAAAAAAAACGGTATTTACAAACAGTACATGAGAAATATGTAGAGACTGTTTCTTCGCACCCGCCTAGCAACAGTGTTCGCTTTGTTGTGTTCCGGTGTGGGGATAAGACATTTGAAATCACTAGCATAGAGGCATTCCATCTTAGTCCTCAGGGTTGGGATAGTCTGGAGAATTCAAATATCTATGGGTCTCAGATTCCACTTACCATCAGGTGGCCTGAGTGCTCGTGTGCCTTCTCCTTTACATAAAATATACTATATATATATATATATATATATACATATATATATATATATATATATATATATATATATATATAATATACTGATTTACTAATTAATTACGTGAAAGCTTCAGACGTCACGTTCGATTGAAAAAGAAATAAACAGAACTAAGTTAACGACTTTACGAATAAACAAACTTATTTAATCAGGAGTAAAAGTTTTCTTTTTAATTGGTTTCGCTTGGCTATTCGATTTAAGAATTGGGTTACCAACCGAAGTTAATATTGCTTTAAAATACGCTAAAGAAACTATACTTAATATTTACTAGGCAGATAATAAGTGATCCTGACACATTGTAAAGTGCTTCTATTATCTTAATGTAGTTCGGCTAGCTGTCGCTGTCTCACTCGCACTCGCATCTGATAGTATATTTGTCACTCGTGTTTCATAGAAAAACGAAACTTGCCGAGATACATCAAGAAAATGGTAACTTATCACTTCATCGAATGTATCATTTCATAGAATTTAATTTCATCGAACGCTATATTTTGCTGAAACCATAATGTTTTCAGGGTATCACAACCTACCTTTTCAGCAGAAAATAGCGTTCGATGGAATTAAATTCGATGAAATGATACATTCTATGAAAGGTGTTTCTATGAAATTATAGACAAAAAGAAGCACTGTACATCCTTAAAATTTCTGAATATTGATTATGTTGACAACAGTAAAAACTATACTAGGTGTGGTAGATTACTGCAGAGATCGGGAAAAAGGCCATTGTAGGACGAGTATAATGAGTATTAGCTATATTATACCGCCTGTTTTATACCTATGATTTAAATGTACTGTTCCGTGTTCTGTTTTAATTTTTGGTGATCAATAAAGAGTATTTGTATTGTATTGTATTGTATACGAGTCCAGCAACCGTCCTTTCCGGTTGAGGCTTGTAGAGTGCTTTTCTCCAACGATGCGAGAAAATATAACAAAATTGCTTATTTAAAAAACGTGACGGTAATGAAATATGATTACCGTCACGCATACATTTTTCGCGGCCGCTGCCATTGGTAAAAAATAACCTTTTTTTTATCTGGCCGTGGCCTGCCCCCTATTTGACCAACTTGATGATGACAGGTGACAGTTGAAATTTCAGTGTACAGTTTTAGTGGAGGTAGGACCCTGTGCAGGGTCCGTCTGGATCGCTACCGCTATCTTATTCATTAACGAACCGCCAAGCAACAGTATTCGCATTGTTGTGTTTCATTGTTGGGATAAGACTACCGGTGAAATTACTAGCATAGAGGCATTCCATCTTAGTCCTCAGGGTTAGCAACGCATTTGAGGTCTTAGGATTGCAGTCTTAAGATTATAGTCTTGAAAATTCAAATGTCTATGGGTCTCAGATTCCACTTACCATCTGGTTTAACATGGTAACATATTTTTTTACCGTCAACGTAAAGTCCGCCTTATATGTAAAGCTGCATGATGGGGCGGGGCTATTGCAACTAACGGGGTAAATGCATATTTTAAAGATTTTTAAGGAATAAAACGATATTTTTTTTACTTTCTTTTATAGAAATTTAGGTACTTAAATTAATATAAAAGGGCGCTTCAATTGCTCTAAAATGTATGTAAAAAATAAAAGAAACATTTACCCCCCTAGTTTCACTAGCCCCGCCCGTAATACTCGTGAGGTGTACGAGTATACTTTTGTAATACCTTGTCCCTTTAACACCTTTGAGAGATTAGTGCAGCAATTTAAACATGTCGTTAAAGCGACGAAGCACTAAAGTTTGCAGACCTATAAGACCGTACAAGTGATTCCAAAAGCAGTAGGCACAGACCTTATTGAGAAGGGCCTGAATGGTTCAAGATCAATATTTGCGTGCAATTCTCGCGTTAAAAGGCTCCTCGCTCACTCGGAATACCAGATTTTCTGGTTTCAGCTCCTTGGATAAAAATAACGAACACTCAATGTCAATGCCGCCTTGACTACTTAGAAGTTTGTATGAGCCTAGGGTTGCCATCTTTAGAAACACTGATGCTAGATTCACCTACAAATGTGAATATGTCTCTAAAAAATGTAGGGGGCAATAACTGTATGGTTTACCCTACGTGTTGGCAAAAAGCTACTCCAAAAACAAACCCGTGAATAGAATTGGATTGTGTCAAAAAATACCTCACTTTATTATAAAATGTTCGCATTGTATTGACTTCATAGTATTTTTTTACAATGTTGTGCCCTTTGGCGTAGTTTGGTTTAAACGTCAAATGAATGACCTAATACGTACAACTTGTCAACCACCAAATGTTAGCAAGCCTTATAATGGTGATTGAATGGTCTGACACTGTAAGAAGTGTGTTAAAAATATAGTTAATCCCAATGAAAGAAAACTATTTTTATAACAGAGTTTTCGAGTGTGTAAAGGCAGGTTATTCGTCTCCGACAAAAAATTACTGTGATATAATAAAGGCATTATGAACTGAAATCCAAAAAGAGGGCCCGCTTGTTGATACTTAAAATTACTGCATAAATTGATTTAAAGTTAGGAATTTTTCATCGGTGAGATTAAAAAATGGCACCCTCTGAACGAAACAATGTAACGTGATTGACTATGTTGACTACATAACAATCTGATCTGGGCCCGGATGCACTCAATGACGGGCGGCAGCCCTCGATCTGCAAGTTTTCTCGCCCGTATGAGGCTGACGTCAAGAGCGATGTTATAATGGTTTTACTTTCTCGAAAGTAAATCTTCAGAGGCACCCACAAAAATTGTAAGGTTTACGACTCACGCCACATCATATCTCATCTAGAGCAATATAAATCGTGCCCCTCCCCGCTATCTCGCCCTCCGCATAACCTAATGCCGTTTTTACATTCTCCTCATCAAATTAAGAGTCGAGCTCCGAAGAAATATACGACGCAGCAATCTTGCTAAGTATTACGCTTTTTGTGAGCACTTGGACGGAAAATCTCATATTATTTCCCTAGGAATGATTCCTTTTTTATTTTTTCCCGCTTAGCACAAAAGCACGGTGGAACAATAACGCCGAATAGACCTCTTTGTCCTGAGACAATGGCGTAAAACGTGGCATTGGTAGGACCCGGTTTTATTCGGAAAGATTCAATTAATGTGAGTAGATCCCTCGTGTTGTAAGTGATATGTGGATGGCAAATTTTCGTATCTCCGAAATAGGAGTTGCAGACGCAATTCTCAATACAATTTAGTACTTAAAGTACTTTGCGAGAATCCAGTTACACGAAATGAGTTTTTACGGGGCGTGTTTAAAGTAGAATTTCGTGTTTTGATTAATGTTTCGCATACAGTACACATGCGTACCTACAAGATTTTTTTAAAGTTTAACGTAACGGAATAATATAGAATTAGTGGCCAAAGGACCTTTCGGATCGCTACCACTATCTTACGCATTGACTGGCTGCTTAGCAGTGTTTGTATTGGTTTTGTTTCGGTGGAGACAAGACAACCAGTAAAATTACTAAAATAGTTGCATTCAATATTAGGGCCGCACTGATCTCGACTGTAACGATCGTCTCAAGATGCGTCAAAAATTACAGTTTCTATGGTTTGACAAGCATATCTGTCTTTGCGTATGAATACAGCCCAAAGTTCTCCATCAGGGTTGGCAACGAATTTATAGTTTTAGGAATGCAATCTTCAGATTGCAGTATTTGAGATTGCGGATATCACTCACCATGGGTCTCTGTGTCTCATAAAATATTACAAGAATGTTTGCGCCAGTAAGTATGCCATGTTTATATACTGGGTGTTGCCTGTAATAGGAGCAATAAATTGAGGGATCGTTTCTACTCTTTAAACGTAGCAACATTTGTTCTACAACTTTATAAAAATATGTATTTTATTATTTGGGTTTTTTTAGAACAAACTTAATAGCATTTGCAATGTACTCCATCCAATAGTCTAGTTGACATCTAAAGTCAGCCTACAAACTGCGTAGTTTTCGCAATACATTGCTTGCTTGAAAAAACTAAACTCATTAATATTTAGTTAACAATAAGTTATTTTCAAAAGTTGTACAATAAATGTTGTTATGTTTGTGGTGTGGAAACGATCCCTAAATTTATTGCTCCTATTATAGGCAACAGCCGGTATAAAGTTGGCGGCAAACGTATTTCAATCATTACCCTTCCTTTGCTTCGCCGTAGTCGGGTGAAAAGAGCGGACTACAGTACAAGACTCCATCACTTTGGGCTAGATAGTCTGCAGCAGAGGCGTATTTATCTTGATATGCCACTCCTACATAAAATTATTAATGGAAATGTCTTACGCATTCACGACTAAACCACTTAACCGATTTTTATGAAATTTCGTATAGATATAGCCTGAGTCCGGAGTTAGGACAAGTGGTACTTTTTATCCCGAATAATTGGTCAGTTCCCAGAGAATAGCGATAAACGATTACTACCTGGACAAAACTAGGGCACAAGCTAACTACTATTGATACTAGTTACTCATACATTTTCTTTTATTTTTGTATCTCATGTGTGTCTTATGGTTTGCGAATAAATGTATTTCTTCTTCTTCTTCCATATTTAACGTTTTAACCGTTGTCTAGTACTAAATAGTAACGGTTTTTGTCATTAAGAGAGGCTAATCGTTGCTTATTTATGTCAATTGTCTGCATTTTCCTCGTCGCACGTGCGGTTGACATTAACTCGCTGTTATTATGCTAAAACATACTTAATTATATTAATACTGGTTAATCTCTGACGGTAATTGTACTTCAGTAGGTTTCTAGCAACATTTGCTTGTCCGTTAGATGCCAAGTAACTGTAAATAGTTTATCTATGGTATAGTGAACTGTCGTCAGCGAATAGTTTAAATTAATAAACATCCAACCATTACAGCAAAACCTTGCGTTTTTAATTTTCAGCTAATTTAGAGACGGGTCTCTTTATGACTTGGGTTTAACGGTAATGGCGTAATGAATAATAATTTAATTATCAATAACGGTTACATTTTCAGTAAAGAGGATTTGCAGTTTGATTGGAGAGTTATGAAAATCTATTTATGAATGAAGTGTCAATTTAAGCGTTATTATTGAATGAATAAAATATATCAGGGGACCATCTCACACCATTGACCTAGTCCCAAACTAAGCTCTAGGCTTGTACTATGGGTACTAGACAACGAATCATCATCATCATCATCATCATCATCATCATCATCATCACTAGACAACGATAAATTCATTTCATGTCCTCCATACCGAGTCCGGTAACGGCGAATCCTGCAATAGGTCTAGTCCGGGTGATGTGCTCTAATGTGGCTGGCAAAACCAAATTTTGCTTTGAAAGTGCGGTTACAGGGTGCACAAAAGAGTATAGAGAAATGAATACATAAATGAATGCAAACATCTAAGACTCAGTAACAAATACTCGCGCTCTTCACACAAATATTTGCCGATACCGTAAATCAAACTCGGGACCGCTTAGCTTCGTAGGCAGAGTCACTACCAACTAGGCTAACGTGTCGTTTATTACAAACTTTGCCTTTCCAATTAGGATACAGTTTGTATTTAAAAATATTTTAATTTCTTGTAAAGCAGTGGGCCTAACTTGCTGCCACGGAAACTAGTGTCAAATATTATAATGAAATTATTAAAATGACAGCCACCAGGGTTTTAAGTTGCTTAGTAATAAAAGAAGTCAAGTCACACAAAAGGCACGTATATTTGAAACCTTAATACTTTATTCTTACGTTGGAATATGGAATAGACGAATTAAAGTTCCGAGCCTATGTCAAAATCTTGTCCCGTGGCAGCGATTTAGGCCCACAGGACTTCAAATCCAGTTGGGCGAGCCAAGGTGGCGTAGAAAGACGGCGAGGAAGGCGAGTAATGCTCAAAATTTTAGAAAAAGTAATATAACATCATTAGTAATAGAATAACACATCGATTATTATCACAATAGGTCTTTAGGTCGCTCTGGCAACACAGCGTGGTCGGTCAATGTGCGTTTGATTTTCTCTCAAAAAAAGGTTGGCATAGGCATTTTCGAGAATTTTAGTTACTTTCATTATTTCTTATCTCAGTAAATGTTTCACAACGTTCGAATTCATTCTTACCTAATCCAGTAACCCAAAACTAAAATTACAAATAACAGAAGCGAAAATACAAGTTACTTCTTTTAAAATAATGAAACTGGAGTAGCAATATATACGTTTTAACAGAGTGGGCGAACTCGGTGGCCTCGACCAAAAGTTGACATTTCTAAACCTGTGAGAGGTTCCGTATGAATGCACAGATAGTCATTGAACGTGTCAATATGTTTGATCTTTAACTAAAGGGCATACAGCTTAGTTTTGGATGATCACTGACAAGCTGCGTTGTGTACCTACGTGGTTGAGGAATGCAGTGCCAGACTGCCGCCAATGATTGGATCAATGCCTTCCTGCGGTTTTGGCCTATTGCTTCATCTATTTATCTCAAGTTTCTATTTATATTAAAAAAAAAATATGATAAGGAGAAGGCACACGAACACTCAGGCCACCTGATGGTAAGTGGAATCTGAGACCCATAAACATTTGAATTCTGAAGACCAACCCTGAGGACTAAGATGGATTGCCTCTATGCTAGTAATTTCACCGATTGTCTTATCCCCACACCAGAACGCAACAATGCGTACACTGTTGCTTGGCGGTAGGTTAATGGATAACATGGTGGTAGCGATCCGGACGGACCCTGCACCCCTGCTGCTTCAAACTGCATATATTCGCCTTTGTTATTCCTTCCTCCTTTATAGTTATAGTTATATAGAGGCCTTCATTTGTGATGAAAAGGTTCATGGTCCATGCGAGATCACTGCGTGTTGGAGATTTTACATACTCGTACCTACTCTTTAATTGCTCCATAGATTAGTTCCGCTTTCGTCACGAAGTTTTCTTTTGGCAAAAAAAGCCTACTTTTAACCCGTAGATCACCCAGATTTTTTGTATGTAAATAATTTGCAGATTTTTAATTTAATTTATTAGGGCAAAAATCGTAAGGTACCGAGTTCAAACTCCAGCGGTTACCATGTACCAATGAGTTTTTCTAACGTATGTACACTAGCCGAAACTCTTACAGTGGAGAAAAAACGAAGTGAGGAAAACTGCACCTTCCGACAGCAGAGTGTGTAAGAGGGTAATTGCACAAAAGATCCTAAAGGAGTCGGGTAGGAGTCATCTGTAAGATGATACAAATCCGCACTTGCCAAAATCTTAAAAATTAAAAGTGGTTTAAAACAAATAATTTTAAGTGATTAAAGGAAAGGTAATGACGCGAGCACAGGCCGCGAAGTTTCCGCGTTCGTCAAAGGTCCTACAAGTTTCGGCCAACTTTACATTGGCCAATATTCTGCCCTGCTAACACAAATCGCAGTATCTCAGACCAAACTTCTGTAGGAAATGCAACCTTAATACTAACAGGACAGGATTGAATTTGCATTGGTAAATGAATTTGAGATACTGCATTTTTGCTTAGGAGGGCAGTATTGAGCTCTGCGGTTTCATTGAGCCTGCGTGCTCTCAAATTAATTTAGGAGTTATTTATTAGTTTAACTCTTATTTAGGTAAGGATTTACCTCCTTTCGGCCGTCGTTCGCCGGTTAATGTATTAGTAATGGTGGTAATACATTACCCGATTAAGCGATTTTATGTTTTTACCTGAACAATATTAGTTTTAAATTCGCATACACGTGTATGCAACTTAAATCCTATCTAATTGACAATAACGACAGGCATAATTGATATTCAATCTAACTCAAGCACTTGAGTTACATTGTTACCTACTGTCTATTTTATGTCATTTCATTCTAGTATTTTTTGTGTTGAATATAATTCTACACCCAAACACTTCATACGAGTATAAAGAGTGGAAGAGAGAGAGGTATGTCGGACTAAACATAAAAATCCACGAGCTGAAATCATTTGTCTTAGAGTCGATACATATTTGTTTATTAATATAGGTACTGTAACAATGATAACAATTCAAAAGAACAAACAAACGAAACTTATTAAGCTACTTAAATAACAACTATAAAAATAACACCCCTTCTAACAGGTCCGCCCGCGGCATGGTCCCTATGACACTGGCTGCATTACCTCTCTGGATAGCTAGCCCGATCCTTTGAGAGAGGTAAACACCAGCTCTGGGAGCTCCGGAGGCAGACGCCTCCTCATAGACATGAGCCGGGATGATAGGGCCTTTATGAAGCTTGTCATATTTCCTGACCAGGGTCTCATGGTCTCCACTGCAAGCGCCACAAATTCGTAATCATTTAATAAAGATGAGTATTAAATAAATAAATATCAGGGGACAATCTCACACAAATTGACCTAGTCCAAAACTAAGCTATAGGCTTGTACTATGGGTACTAGACAACGATGAACATACTTAAATAGAGAAATACATACTTAAATATATATAGAAAACATCCAAGTCTCAGGAACAAATATTCGCGCTCATCACACAAATATCTGCCCTTACCGGGATTTGAACCCAGGACCGCTGGCTTCGGAGGCAGGGTCAATCCCAACTAGGCCAACGTGTCGTCTTATTATATTGAATATAATAATATTAATATTCTTTGTGTTAATAATATGTCAGACCAAGCTATTTCATAACAGAAATTAACCGTACGAGTATCTGCTGTTGTGTATCATACATACTCAGCTAAAGCAATTTTGCAGGTACTATTATATACAATTTGTGTATTTAGCTCGAAATGTATTTCTCACAGCGATTAACGGTAGAAATAACCATTAGCAGAAAGTTGATTCAAACTTTCTGTTCATGAGATAACGGTACAATACCTTCACAGGCGGACAATAGTGAAACGCGATAGATTCAACAGTTTAAAGTTAAAAGGGCACTTCGCGACGTTCCCTCGTAAACCGGGAATTATTCCCGGACTTATCCGGTGGCCGGGGGCGTTTCAGGATTCTTTGTAAATTAGCCGCCTTAATGGCGGATTACATTTTAATTCCCCAGGGAACTCTGCGGCAGTGATTACAAATCGCTTATCAAAGAATTTCGCCTCAGAGTTTGCGCAGCGATATTGGAAAAGTTTTAGCGGTTTTCCCAATCCGTAAATGTCTACTGAGATATCAGTCACGGCTGTTTGAGTTGACGCTGAGCATTCTTCGATCTAAACTAGCGACCACAAATAACAGGATTGCCTTAATTCCGTCTAGGATGAACTTTACTTCACTTTATGCGAAATCTTTGGTTCTGGTTTGAGTTGAGACATGAATATTTTAATATCTTTTGTTGGGATAATGTCGCAAGCGAATGGTGAGCCGTTGAATTTAAATGAGTTTGTTGTAAATGATACCTCTTTATAATTGTATTAGGGTTTATACGTGGGTATTGTGGAATAAAAACTGGTGTATGTAATGTCTTTTGTGTCAGTTTAAGTTCTACTATTTTCACTTACGGATGACCAATCGTGGCATTTTATCAATAGGGAACATGCATTTTTTTTCTTTACGCTCTCTGGAAAGTGCTATGAAAGAGAAGGATAAGTGTATGCGCGAAACAATGCTTAAAATATACAGTCCTTATAAAAAAAAACATTTATTTCAGAAGTAACTATGTTTAAGCCAATATCATTGAATTAAAATATTACATGAATATAATGAGTATGCCGGAAAACAATCTTAAAAGAAATTTTAAAATTTTAACAAGTTTAGGTTATATATAAAATCTTAATAAATGGGTCAAACTAGTAAACTTCTTAGCCTATTTGTGCAAAATGTGGTTACAGAATTATAAACAATTATTTTTACAGTTGTTGGTATTTCTGTAGCTCTGCCTACCCCACTCTGGGAATAAAGGCGTGATGTTATGTATGTATGTATGTAAATAGGTTAAAACTTAGCGTTTTATATGCTTTTTTTTGAGATTTTCTCATAAATCGTATCCATGAAACTCAATTCTGGTTTTTAGGCATGTTCTTCACACAATACAATACAAATACGCTTTATAGAACGCCATATAAAGAAAAACAAACAAGGAAAGACAGAATAATTCAATTCTTATACGGTAGACAACAGGCTTATCGCTATAATCCATCTCTTCCAGACGACCTTGAATAGAAGAGACGCAGCAACATTAAAATGAAGTATGCGGTGCAAAAAAGGATACCTATTTAAAAAAGAAAAAAACTGGATCAAAAAACTACTTCATATTTGTAGTTGTATTGATAAGCTTTCAGAATTTGTGTTTGAATTTCCAAAAACACTTTAAATACTAAGCTTATTCTTATTGCACGTTACTTTGTTTCTCTCAACTCCTACCCCTCCGTCTCAAGACTGTTTACATCTGAATCAAGAGTAGCCGAAAGAACGATTTGTACCGAAGTAAACACAGGGAAGTCAGGTGATTATGCACAATGATGTTGACCATGTAAACAGCGCCGCAAAGCGGGGCCCAATCTTCCCCGAGCAAATACAAATAGACGGCCGCAGATCGACCCGCCATCTTGAACTATTCTCTATCACTACCACGATGGTGAATTTCTCTACACCACTTTAAATTGACCTTTGTATTTGAAGAACCTATTTGCAAATGGAGCGCTGAATATAATGGTCAGAAGATTAAGCGATGTATAGCGTTTTGATCTCCGGTAACTTTAGGGTCCTACGAGTTTAAAGGTCGAAACGTTATGGTTCGTCGGTGAAATCGATGTCCATCCTAACTGTGGCAATGTATAATAGCACCGCTGCTTGTTTTACGTAAAGCAGATGTTGGAATGTAGGTTTAAACCTAGGATTAGGTTTTTAATTGCGGTGTAATCAGTATTCAAGTTTGTAAGTCGTGAATTTGTCAATACTCATTAGCATCGAGAATACAGTGGCTAAAGACGGAAGTTAAACATTATTATATGTATCTACGTATCTACTTGAAGGTTATTTTGAGGGAAAGGAACTTAGGAACTACTGTTTTAACATTAAGTTTTGGCTGTTTGGGGCACTTGAGTCTAACAAAAATTAGCGCTTTAAAGCTTAATATTTCATAAACGGAGTATATAGACTTATCTTTCGCTCAAACAATTTTCCACCGCAACTGAAACCGCAAGAAGTAGTAATTTTGAATAAAGAAAATAAAAAACGTCATTTGACCCCAATATCTAATTATGCGCGGTGTCGCTAAATATTTGCTAATCGCTTAAGTATTTCCAACGAAGATTGAAGATTAGCATTAAACAATATTATGTAAGGCTTAAACGTTTACTTACGCACGCTCTTTTCTATGTTCACACCACCACTCAGAGCCTATAGCCAAGATGCGTTCGCTTAGGAGCATTTCGATTCGTTTTGTTTTTAAACCAATTGCGTCACTGGTAGATCACGTGACTTTTCATATGACGGTGATCTACCAGTGACGCGATTGGTGTAAAAACAAAACGAATCGAAACGCTAGTTAGCGAACGAATCTCGGCTATAGGCTCAGCTCCTAAACTACTGGACCGATTCTAACAAACGCAATGTTCCAACTCATCGTAGGCTAAAGCGGGAACTTCGCTTTGCTTCGCTTAGTACTAATTTCACCATACAATGTTTTTAATCAAGCTTAATCGACTGTTAGTTCATACATTGTGATTGTTTGTTGATTGTTTTGTTTGACGACACGTTGGCCTAGTTGGGAGTGACCCTGCCTTCGAAGCCAGCGGTCCTGGGTTCAAATCCCGGTAAGGGCAGATATTTGTGTGATGAGCGCGAATAGTTGTTCCTGAGTCTTGGATGTTTTCTATGTATTTAAGTATGTATTTCTCCATTTAAGTATGTTTATCGTTGTTTAGTACCCATAGTACAAGCCTAGAGCTTAGTTTGGGACTAGGTCAATTTGTGTGAGATTGTCCCGTCATATTTATGTATTTATTTTTTATTTATACATTTTGACAACTGTTAACGCTCCAATCGTCTGTTAAGTGGTTATCATCGTATGGTAAAATTGGTACCTATTAAGTGAAGCGAAGCGACCATTGCGTGACATAGTCTTTTGTTTTTTTGTTATTTGGTCCAACATACTCGTATCGTAGGCTAAAGCGGCAAGTTTGCTTTGCTTCGCTTAGTACTAGAAATTGGTACTTAGTCTTCTAACGTAACCTGTCCGAGTCGCTTCTGCCTGACAAATCTTACTTGCTCGCTTCTCTCGTTCGCTGCAACATTACTGCTGTTCAGTCAGCAACTTCATTTCAATTAGCGAGCAATCAGCATAATGCTGCTATAGAAGCCAGAGTGGTCTTCCGCGTAAGAGTGCGTACGACGTAAGACGCGAGTAACTTAACATTCAGTGCTAAAAAAAACCACTTAGAATTGATGAAACGATAGTTCGCACAATAGACGAATATAGAGCATTAGTATGCGAGTGATCGTATGTCGAGTCGACGGACTCGAATGCTAACGACCGTCTTTGTTCGCTGCGTTTATCCTCACGCGAATATGTTATCGAGTTTTAATGTGGTTTATATTGGTAGAAAAACGAAGTATTTTCTAGCTCGGTCAACGTAAATAGCGTAGAGTTCGAACTTTTGGAGTGTACCACTGCTTTTTTAATTTAAATCCGTGTGGTTGCCGGGTTAGAATAGTGCCACTCCATGTCTTCCTGTGGATTTCGTAAGAGGCATCTAGGGGAATAAGGGCTTGTAGTACTGTTAGGCTTGCAACCTGTCACTAATATACTGGTAAACATCTTAGCCTGATTGCACAAAATGTATTTCTATAGCTCTGCCTACACCATTCCATCCTCTTAGCTGTATTTACCGTAGTGTTTGTCGTAGTTTTAAGCAATATTTTGTAGTTTTAGATACAGTTAACTAACATTGAGCCGTCTTGTTATTTTAGTTAAACCAGCAGGTCGGAGTCCACTCAACTCGTGGAAACTAATATACCGATCACGTGTAGCTTTCAACTTTGACACGTGCAAGGTGTCCCATTGTACAGAAGCACAGACAGAAAGCAATATAAAAAAAACTGTTGTAAGGCAAGCTTAGCAAGAATAAGTTGGGTCAACCGAATCCTCTTTAAATTCGGCTCATTTGTTTGGGATCTACGATGCCACAAACAGATAAACTGACACACACGTACCCACGTTTATCTTATTATACCCTCTTTTTTGCAGGAGGTTAAATAGGTAAGCATGACGAGCACATTATAATAATAATAACAAGCAATTAGCACTTGTTCTGGTCAAAACAATAAATAAAGTACATAGAAATGGGAGGAGGACTTAAGACATTTGTGTACTTGCACTAGCCAAATAAATTGAAAATTCGATATTAACAATACTTTTAGGTCGCATTAATTAGGGGCACTACCCTGTTTTACAGAAACTCATTTCATACAATGTACCACTTCGCAGAATTTTCATTTCATAGAAAGCTAATTTTTGCTGTAACCTTACTGTTTTCAGATTATGTTTTGGTGGACACAGGTCTAACCTAACCTAACCTTTTGTTTGAAAAAATGACCTTTTGCTGGAGTTTCTTGGCGCTTCTTCTCCGCAACGATGGTCTTATCTGAAGCGCTAGTAAATTCACTTCATTATTACCGACGTGTAAAAAAGCCCCATGGGGGCCTATTTACTGAATAAACATTTTGATTTTGATTTTTGACCTACGTAACTCATGCTTAAGATAATCTGAATAAAGTATTCCATAACCTTCAAATACCTACATACCTGCTTAAACTTACATAATCTACATATATATACCTAACAACATTTGTATAGAAAACATTAAGATACAAAATTTAGGAGATAGATAATGCGATTGCCTAATGCCGGCCGGTAGATGCAAGATGTTGGTCTCGGTTCTCGGCATTATAGGCTTGTGGTTTTTATCCATCCTGCTCCCTCGTTTACTAACGATACCTATCGCTATGATTGCTTTTTGTGGTCAAACTAGGTACATAAGTTCGCTATACATTTCTCAACTTCTTAATGCTGGGCAAGATACGTTTTTGTCACAATAAATTTTGTAGCAAGAGATAGGGTTGAAATGTTATTGGCTTCTTGCGTCATTTGTATCAACTAGCAACCCTACGGTATATCAGGCAAAGGATAGATAAATTGACCAGAAAAAACACCGTTGACAAAACCCACTTCTAGATACGCGTGACCTCAGTTCTCTATATACCTACATATATCAGTAGAGGATGCATTCTTTGTTTTAGAAAAAAATGGCACATGCTTGAGTCAGATTAAGTGTCAGTTTTATTTGTTATCGCTACCACCATCTTACCCTTATCTTTACAGGACCCCTTTAGGATCTTTTGTGCAATTACCCTCTTACACGCTCAGCTGTTTGAATGTGCAGGTTTCCTCACGATGTTTTTCATTCACCGTAAGAGCTTTGGGTAACGTAATTAAGTTACCAAAACCCATTGGTACATAATCTAAGCACTAGGCCATCGACGCTCTCAACCCTTTAAACTGCCGCCAAATAAGTGTTTGGAATGTTGAGTTCCGGTTCAGGGTTAAGACAACCGGTGCAATGACTGGCATAGAGGCATTCCATTTAAGTCCTCAGGGTTGGCATCGCATTTGCAGTCTTGAGATTGTCATCATGAGATTGCAATCTTGGGTTTAAAAATGTCTATGGGCTTTAGAGTCCACTAACCAACAAGCAAAACACTATTGGTAAACCCACACACACACTAATATGTGTACGCAAGGCGAAAGTGATTTAACAGCTTGCACATTTTGTATTGTATTGCATCTACTCGTATTTGGCTCTCAAGTCTAAACAATAGTATTATTAATAAACCATAAATCATACCGCTGTTTCACCAAGTTTCTTATGACAATTACATCATTTTAGTAATAACCACTCCTCAAATGTAGGAGTGAGTCAATACCGGATTATTTGACTAAAACTGGTTAGTTAACATTTGGTTAACATACATTACCATACGCCACGCAACGCTATTAAATAATTTTAAATATCTGTGTATCATATTTATAATCTTTAAAAGGAAACTGTCCCAGTTCCAAACTAAGCTCCAGGCTTGTTTGTACTATGAGTACTTGACAACGATAAATTTACATAGATATGGAATATGCATGTAGGTACAGATGTAGTGAAAAATCCTTTCCCATCAGTATTTGTCATCAGTCAGATTCAGTCATAGGTTAGAATGTGGGGGAAGTTCGCATCGCGACAGTTTAAATAACTTTTTTGTTTACCTACACCTATTCTCCATATAATTTTGATCGTGGTGGTTTTAACATCTCAGTGTGATATACTTCAAACTCGTAGACATTTGACACTGATAACTTAAGTAATCTATTTATTTAATACAAAACGTCACTTAATACTACAAAAAAAATTAGACGTCGTGTGTTCTAAGTTTTGATGAGAAAGGATTATTCACTACATATGTTCAGTTGTTTTAACATGCATCGTATTTTCAACCTTACGATAGCTCTAATTTACTTGACAGTAATGACAGGCGAGTTAAAACAGTACAACATGTCAAAGGCATTTTTTTTAACAAGAAGTGTTGAGCCGGACAGAAAAAGTTAAACTTTACAAAACATAGGTCAGACTGTACTCATAATTCGCTGATTATGTCGTGTTTATATTCCCTATTTCCTTCCCCTGTCTACCCTCATTTCCTACTTGTTTAGTCGACAACATTCAGGAGGAACTTCAGGTGTTGCAAGCGTTTAGAGTTGCGGTAAAGCCGTTACCGCTTTATTATCTACCGGGACCGCAAGCTTGTTCGCCTAGCTTTGGCAAAATCTTGAATTCCTGTTGTTGGTTCCCATAGGAAACTATTATGCCAAAAGCATTTTACTGCGTAACTTATAATTAGCTCCCTAAGACCTCTCGTACAAAAAATGTACATAATACGTTCATTAGAAAATAGACCTATTGCAAATGAAATAAAATAGGTTTTCCTTTGTTTTTATGAGGGACTATCGAACTATAAAAATTGACTCTATTGCATTTGTAATAGGTTCATATTCCATTGGCAAACTTCGTTGTATGGTCTTAGGAGGTTAGTGAACGTCGACTAATATGGATATGTCGGTGTATTTCAATATAAACCACACATTGTTAAAAACCCACTGATTTTTTTTATAGTAAAATTATCATATTTTTTTCTATGTTTGGTATTGTGAATAGTAAATTCGCTAGGCATATTTTACACCAAATAATATAGTAAACACTCCAAAAATATGATGAAACAAACAATTCAGTTATTCCGTTGCACGATGTGTTCAATCACTACATAGCATAAAACAAAGTCGCTTTTTCTGTCCCTATATCCCTATGTATGCTTAAATCTTTAAAACTACGCAACGGATTTTGATGCGGTTTTTTTAATAGATAGAGTGATTGAAGAGGAAGGTTTAAATGTATAATACTTTAATCCGGAGCGAAGCGAGGGCGGGTCGCTAGTTGATGTATAAAATAATGATAGGAACGTCAATGAGACAAGTACAAGACATGACTTGACGTTAACACATTCGTTCGATAAATAATTATAGTTGGACTGTCCTTCATAATAGAAATGTAAAACATCGATAACAAGACTCGGTAAAAAAAATATACATATTTAATAGGTATACACATTGTGCACGAAATTAAATATAGTCATATCTGTAATACTTTCGTCATCCGAGTGACATAAATTGCTACCGTTGGCCGATCATTAGGTATTTATAATAGACGTCGAAGGGGAGTTTTTTTATGTTTTTTTTTTGATTTAGCAATAAAATTATACATTGCTAGGGACCATCTTGCTAAAGGATACAAAAGGGATCCAAATATCTATATCTAAAAAAAGATGTCCGCTTCGTTACCAAAATACAATACATATTTCGGTAACAAAAAAGACATCTCCATACATTTTTAGGAACATAGAGGACTTTTTTATTATTTAGATTGATGCCCGCCACCGCGCAATTTATTTCCTAAATGTAAAGAAAAATGGTACCTTTTTTAAACTCCCCGGAAAATGAGTTTACCCCAATCTTAATCTAACACATCAATCCCCTGCATAAAAACTTCCATTGCCGTTAACCTTCGTCACAGTGACTGCCCTACTTTAGGGTAAGCCCGTCGGTATCCAATAAGACTTAACCAGACGATGTCAAGAGTTCAATTTGTGGGGGGTAATCACGAATCCCAAAAAGATACACAAGGTAACAAATTGCCTATAAAAAGCTAACAAAATGCTGTGGGTAAGCATTTCGGTCAACGCTGTAAATCCTGGGTCTGAGGCAATAAATCCGAGAGAAAAAATATCGAAAGCCGTGTAATACAGTTAGAGGCGGACTGTCGGGATAGGCCCCCGCGGGATGCCTTATTCGGGACTTAGCAGTGTATTTTGAATATTTAAATGCTCGAATGATTGGTCATTTCATACAGCGCCGACTCTGATGAGGGTCGCGCTTGTTTCTCTGTTTGCGACGTCTCGAATTGGCCGTTCTTAGTAATTTCTTATTTATAGGACGTTTGTGTGTATTCTTTCTATCTTTGATGTTTAAGTTTATTTTAGAACTAGCTTCCGCCCGCGACGTCATCCACGTATATTTCTATTATTGTTATTCCCACGGGAACTTTTAAATATTCCGAGATAAAAAGTAGCCTTTGTGTTTATACAAGGATAAGCTTTTTTCCATTCAAAATTTCATCGAAATCCGTCCTGCCGTTGCAGCGTGAAGGATTAACAAACTAACACACATGCACACACACACAAACATTTTGGATTAATAATGTTATTATTATTTTAAATCGCATTTTATGTTCTTTTTTAGTTATCTAACTATTTCATCATTAAAACGTTTGTCAATAAACTACAGAGGAATAAATATGTTTTTATATGTAAACTATTAAATATTACCAAGATATTTACAAAATGCAGTCACAGAGTAATTAATGCAAAATAGTAAGTAAAAATGATATAAACTTGAACAACAATGAAAATAATAATTAATAAGTATGACTATTATACGAGTATACAAACAAAATCACTTGGCACTAAGTTCGTGAAGAATAAGTATCCAGGGGGTGATTCTCTCAACACAGCGCTGCGTCGATCTTAAAGGTGAAGTTTTATCTGGCAAGTTTAAGAAGTCCCGTCGGAGCGTACAAAACACATTTTAGCGCGTGCCTTCTCAATTAGGCAGCTTTATACGACACTAGTTCAGACTCAGTGCCTGCTGTAAACTGTTGTGAAAACTGCTGTGTTGAGAGAATCACCCCCTGGAAGACCGAGCGTCGCTCGGGTCGATAACGAATTTTCCCGATGATGACAACGACGGACAGATCGATAAACTGCAAATTTAATTACTTAAACCATTTATTTCGAACAGCCTATATGAATAAACTTTGCGTCATTAGTTGACCAAACATCTAAAATTAAAAAAAAAAAAAACTAAAATTCTGTACTAATATTATGAATGAGAAAAGAATTCTATTTTTCAGTTTGTTTTTAAAAGTTTGACAGGTTGTTCCCGTCTAATAACCTACAATTGCACTCATTCATTTATTTAAACGTACAAGGCTTAAATTAAACTGTCCATATGTACTTATACTTATCTTAAACGAGTGTTGTATGTGTGGTATTACTAGATAATGTTTCTTATAAATAAACGATTTCTCTCGTGGAGTCGCGGGCAACAGCTTGTTATTAATAATTGTAAGGCAGGTTTAGTATGAAAAGAAATTCTAGAGAAAATCAAACTATTTCTGCACCAACCTATGAAAATAGCTGTTTATTTAAAAAATACTTTGGGGCTAGCTTATGTTCTATAAACAGAACTTCGTTCTCGTACTGTTTTCTTTATTCTAAGAACGGCTTTCTTCTTATTGAGGCATTAGCCGGAGTAATCGCTGTACCTGAAGATTAATTGCATACATCGTAAGGCTTTTCAGGTCACCGAGTGGCTTTCTTTGAGTCACCGCGCAAGGTCTGATGCAGGACCGGTTTTTTCGACCGCGGCCTTTATTCTTCTCTAGAGTATCTGCGGTTACAGAGACATGCTTTTTTTTTAATGGGTCTATATTGTCTGACATAATAATTATTTTTAATCATAATGTGTTTGAAGTCATAATTATCGCAAGTTATACTTATAACGTATTTTTAAAACAAGCGGTGACTTATTCAGGATGTTTATAAATCAAAACTAATCTAACCTTAATTATTTAAGAATTTTGAATATTTAACAGTTTTAGTGATATATAAAATTATGAATGTTTAATTTACTGCGCTGCAATATATTGTAAAGTGTCAAAATAAGGATACTTTTAGCCCTGCATATTTTTGATATGATTAGATCCTTCGAGTTTGGATTAGTTTAAATAATCAGTGTTATAAGAACAGTAAGCAAAAAAACCGAGTTTTTTAACTTATTTAGTAACGTGGAGTTTATAGTTAACCCACTACACAATATGTATACGATTACGATTTAAACCAAAAAACTTTTACATTATTGGTAATGATTTTTAAATAATAAATAAAATAATAATTTATAATTAATTTTGGATTTGTTGGATTATTTATTTAGTTAACTTAATAAAAAATGTAAATTGAATTAAAATGTTTTAGTTTTTGGCAACAAAAACAACCCACAAAGTTGCTAACCTCATTTAGAATATGAAACTAGTGTAGTACCGGTGAATTCGCTAAAGTATCTCCATCAAGATCGTGTGGAAATGTTTAATGTCTGAACCCTCTGTGGTTCTTTACTCTGTTCTGACCCTCCAGCGAGATTTCATTGCTCGCGGCATACGGTAACAGTTATTAACAACATTTTTGTGCCGCTAAATGGTTCTCTAGTACCGGGACTCATATTTACTTTGGAACTTATATTTCATTTACGGCCAGCAATGGACAATGTTTTCTAGGATTTTTTGACGTAGTTTCGGTATTTTAAGCTATTCGTAGTGTTGAATAGGTATAATGGAGTTGCCGCGGTGGAACTCAAATCTAGACATAAAACAATATTTTCTCCGCGATTAAATTGAGAATTTTATTATGTTTTCCAAAAATCCTTTTAGTTTACTCATTTGCGTTGAACATAGTAACCACCGGTTTTGAGAAAATTGAGAACTGGGGCCCTAGCCAAGATGCAAACGCACGTATCGTTTTTCTTTTCTATCGCTCAACATAATCGCTCATAATATCGGATGACAGTAGACCACGTGGTTTACCGAAAGCACGAGAACGTCATCCCATACGTGTTCAGTGATAGAAAAGAAAAACGTTAGTGGCGTTTGCATCTTGGCTAGGCCGACTGAAGGCAAATTAATCAGAGAGGATTATTCGTTTAAATCAGTACGGAAATAAGTTACCAATTTTATTGTACTCGTAGGTAGGTAGATCAAAGTAATTAATTATTATTGAGTGGTGGTAGGACCCTGTGCAGGGTCCGCCCAGATCGCTACCACAATCTTATCCATTAACCACCCGCCGTGCAACAGTGTTCGCATTGTTGTGTTCCGGTATGGAGATAAGACAACCGGTAAATTGTATGTATTGTTTGATGAACAATACAGTTTTGCAGCACGTTAAGATTACAATGTGTAGGTAATAATAAAGTAATTATAAGGATTGCTAATATGTCACAAGTATATTAAAAAATAATGCTAGGGAGTGGCTGGATATGATTTCGATCCGCAATTCTATTAAATTATATATATTTTTTAATTTATTTTTTATGTTAAGGCGAAGGCACGAGAGCATTCAGGCCAACTGATGGTAAGTGGAATCTAAGACCCATAGACATTTGAATTCTCAAGACTATAATCCTAAGACCTCCAACCCTGTGGTCTAAGATGGAATGCGTCTTTACCTACTAGTAATTTCACCGGTTGTTTTATCCCCACACCGGAACACAACAATGCCTTTTTTTAATAGCAGTTATATATTTCATAGTTTGTAAATTATTGTAGCAACTAGCACTTAAATGTAGCAGTGTCTTGAATGACTTGTGAATTAGGCACTAAACACACGGGCAGTTAAAACAGTGTCCTACTAAACTTGTGCAGACTCCTAACATGGATGAACAAAACTAGGGCGTCGGTACATCTCTACTAGCCTTAGGGTTGCAAACAAAAGAAAAAAAAAATACATTAATGGCTAAATGGCTAACAACTTTTGTTTATACATTGGTGGAAAATTAATTTTGTACTATATTTAAAGCCGCCGCTTGCACTTAATAACATTTCAGGGACAACAAGTTCCTTTAAAAAAAAAAGTCATTGACAAAAGAACGACTACGGGCGATTTAGTTTTATTGAACAAATGTTTAAAAATCGTAACCAATAGTTGAATCTGAACCAAATGTGTGACATTTTCGATTTTTAACCATTAGTTCAGTTTATACTCCACGCACTTAATTGTCATTAAATTGACTGAGTTGAAATTATTATTATGAATATTATAAATATACTATGAATCAATCAAGGGTTTTTATACTAACTTTTTTTAGGTTATGGTTGCTTTTTTTAGGAAAATCAATCTTATAAATCAGTGCTAAGCCGCTTAGTTTCAAAAAAAATAAGCTAGCGGTATGATAGATACGATAATTATCATCATTCATTAAAAATCTACCAACTACAACTTTTTTGGAAAACGCCCATAAACACTTTAATCGCCTGTATCTCAATGATGTCTTCTTAGTCGTGATAGTTTTCCTTTAAAATTCGTTATGTATTACATGCGCGATAAGCGCTTTAAAGCTTAATATTTCATAAACGGATCACCTAATCAAAAAAATGTTTCGACAAACCCGTAATATTTTTGAAATATCTATCCATTGATACCCCACACTAAGGGGTAGACGTGAAAAAAAAACCAAGAAGTTACGTGTAGGGGAGGTACACTAAAAAAATGATTTAAACATCATTTTATTTTACCAGTTTGATTGCGTGAGTAGTATGTATATTCATGCCAATTTACAGTTTTCTAGTAGGTACTAAGAGTCTCTGCGCTAGGCTGCGGACGGACGGACGGACGGACGAACGGACATGGCGAAACTATAAGGGTTTTGACTACGGAACCCTAAAAGAAGAAGAAGAACCTCTCCTTAGGTTTGTGGTTATAATTTGTGCTAAAATGACGGGTAGCTCGTCACGAAAAAGCCGGTGAGTCGCTACACAGCCCTAGCAGTGACTTCGAACGGCTGCGGCGTGAGCAATTACCGCTACGGACCGGGCGGCAGCCGGCCAGTGTTTACATAACTGTACGGCAACCTCGAACAAGGACCAAGATTTATAGGCCAATAGCTCGTTCTTGTCATGATACTAAATTTGCACCTGTCTTTATTTTTTCAATGCATATCATCACCATCATCCCATTATCCCACGTAGTATTATAAATGCAAAAGATTGTATGAATGGATGTGTGGATGTTTGTTACTCTTTCACGCTGCAACTGCTGGTCGGATTTGGATAAAATTTGGAATACTTACCCAGATTGCTTATGTTTAATGTGTATTTGGGCACAAACAGTACAATCAATATTATTACATAGATAACTTAGGTATAACATTGACCAGTGAAGTTGCCACTGATGAATTAACACAAAAGCTGTTACTGTTTAACCCGGAGAATTTAAAGTTCCCGTGGAAATAACGATAATCGAAATGTAGCATCAAACTATCCAGCATCGGCTGTGCCCCCGTCTCTGTGGTACGCAACCCACGTCCCTGGTGTTCGACCTATGAATACTCGTCGCACCAACAGCAAAGCTCATATAAAGAATACTGCTGGACAAAGGCCATCTCCAATCATCTCTCAACCATTGGTTTCCCGTAATCTTTCACCAGACCGTTTATCCACCTTGTGGTAGAACTGCCAACACTTCGTTTAATTTCCAACTTTCGGACGCCTTAACCTAACAATGTGAAATCTATTACAGAGGGCGAAGCCAAGATGCCAACGCTGTTAGCGTTTGTGTTTTCTATCGACTCAAAATGTATTGCAAAGTTTACGTCAATCCTATACATATTGTTGATTTTCGATAATAGTTAACTTGGCGTTATGCATCTTGACTACGGCCTCCGTTCTGCGTGGACGAAGTCACTAGTGTGTTTAAAAAATACGCTAATTACATACGGAATAAAATGTTAACGAAGTTTGCAATGACTTTTATATTCACACAAACTTGTAGACCAAGAATAGCAATCTTTTGGTCGGTATTCTATAGAAAGTAGAAAAAAAATATTAGGAACTGAAATAAACTAAATGATTCGATCACGAAGCGAATCGATCGATGACGATAGAAAAATTACACTGCTTTTTAACTTTCGATCACGTTTATAATCACCAATTGGAATAGTAATATCCATGTAAAACGGGAAAATTTATAACATTTGCTAAAAAACAGCACCGTTGATTTGGAAAGTGCTCCTAAAACCGAATGAACCGACTGTTGGTGCGCTCGCAATCAGCTAAGTCTTTTACAGTGATCATTGAAACAGTACCTAAAGAAAACAAGCAAAAACATTTTCGGATTTCGGGTAGTCTTGCAAACGAACGTGCTTTAAATGCAATCTGGCAGTTCTTTGATGTTGAATTTTGTAGTTTGCTGCGTTCTCGCGTTTGGAGCGCGGGTTTTTTAAGCAACTTTTACTATTTACAAAGCCTGTGTCAATTGAACTTAGCAAAGATGTAAACAAAACCAAACGAAATAATTCACCATGATTACTCGATAATCACGTACTTTTAAAGATCAAGTGAGGTCTTTGCAATGATTTATTCACTAGATCATTGTTTTCATATCAAGTTTAAGATGAAATATTCTTTGCCAACTTCAATTGATACAGACTTTAGATGCGATATCCTACTTACATTAAACAACCAACATTATATTAATTAAGTTTTTGTTTATTGTAATGGGTCTAATGATGTTAATTGATATTATCAATTAACTAGGCTATCTGATAATTCGGTAAAACTCATTTTAAAAAATAATTAAGCCAGGGTATTGCTTTTAGCATACAAAATTGAGAAGTTGAACAAAGAGGCTTTATTTTGTTCAATAAAGCGTGAAGGCTCTATTGGTGGTCATTAGTTTGCTTAATTATTAAACTTTAAACTAGTAAAACCTGAATATTATTAGTACTCGGCTGTCTATCGCTTTCCCACTCTCTCTAGCATGAAAAATATGCTGACAGGTAGAGAGAGTGTCACAGCAATACAGTAGACAGTCGGGTATTAAAACTGTAGTTTTACTGTACACTATTACCTAGTAATCCATCAGAGGCCCAAGCCGAGATGCAAACACTTTATTTTCTATCGCTCAAAATGTATGAAATGACAGTTGACCACGTGGTTTATCGTAACGCACGGGAATGTCATCCCACACATTTTGAGTGATAGAAAAGAAAAACGTTAGTAACGTTTTCATCTAGGCTAGGACATCAAGCTCAACAAAGAGCAACCCTAGAAGTGCTCGATCCAAGAGAGCCACTTATGGTGGTCACCACTGGTGACGACCCTCAGCCACGAGGAAACCACCACGAAGAAGACAGACTACCTTGTATTATAATTTGTAGAATCGTAGTTAAAGGTAGTGCGACCATAATAAAACACTAACAAACGTGCCCTTAACAAACGTGGAGTAGTTAAGCCATGCTTGGTCCTTATCTGTCGAATTGAAATGTCACAATGACAGATAAGGACAAAGCACGGCTGAGCTACTCCACGGTTGTTTCACATTTTTTAATAAGGGTATAAGTGATAAAATAGCACTATCACATACCTCATTAACTGGCTAATACATCGCTTTCGTATAATAATCGCACGTAGGGGTCTACTTAAATTGGACGGTTGTTTTAAAACGTCAACCGCCGACAGCTATTATTTTAAAAGCCAGTCCACGAGAAATTCTCTTAATCTATTTTAGCGAAGAATATTGTAAATATTCACGTTTAAAATGCATAATCCACAAAACCAGTTTGCGAAGACATTGACCCCTGCGGTACACTTCCTGTGAATGAGCCTGCATATCTTCGTATCTCGCTTATCAAGGCTGTGCTAACGGGACCGCGGGGACTGGCGACTGACAGCTATGCAGCAGATCAAAGCAAAAAGGCGTATGCGCATATGGTCCTCATACTCTTATACAGCCTTTTTCTTTTGGATGGCAGCACGGCTTTTTACACCCTATGGTGTTATTCTCTTCAACTCCAAAGAGAGTTCACTCTATCAAAAAGGGCCTATATTCCATTGCAGTACTTAATGTACCTAGTCGTACTCTTGACGGCATGATAAGCCCTTATTTAAGGCGGAGTCGAGTCAGAATAAGGCGCTAGAATCCGCATTTTATAAACTGTTCAAATCTTAAATGTCGCGTTTATTGTTTTGCGTGCTCGGAAAATGTACAATATAAGTAGGAAATAAATTTGGATGAAATGAGTGTCCTATAACCGTCTTCTTGTGCTTCACTACATAGTATAAAATAAAGTCACTTCCCTCTGTCTGTCCCTAATATGTATGGTTTTTTAAATACATAGAGTGATTCAAGAGGAAGGTTTATACGTATAATACTTCAACCCGGACCAAAAAGCGGGTCGCTAGTATTATATAAAAATGAATCGCTGAAATGTCTGTACCTACGTGAATAACTTCCGAATAGCTCCACCAATTTAGATAATCCTTTTTTTGTTGTCTTCGATATTGTCAGGACAAGGTTTGTATGACAGAAAAAAAGAAAAATCCACAGGGAAATTCAGAAACTTGCAGAGGGACGAAGCCGCTGGCGGGCCGCTAGTAACTTAAAAAATAAAATATATTTTTTCCATTTTATAATTAAAAAAATCGTAAAATATAAAAAGTGTTTGAACATGTGCAAATCATTAGTAGATTATCGTTCCGAAGCAGCTATTTGCATGTAAAAACTAAAGCGTCAGTAAATGTGACTTATCTTTCCGATAATACAACTTTCTATAATAAAAGATATAAATGCACCTTTTAATGTTTGACTTTTATATTAAAAATAGTTGGGTGCTCAACACCTTTGGCCAAGACTGTTTATGTACAGCACGTATATATGTAAGTTCTTCCGTTTCGATTGAACAAACTTCCTTCGCTGTAGGAATAACCCCGGCAAGTGACAGCCGATGAGGTTTTACGTCCAAGTACGTACAACCGGACCGCGAGCTATCGATTTTCTGGAAAATCGCTGTTTGCCTTCATTAGGGTTTCATTCGCCTCTGGTTTTTTATTAACACGTTCTCGGAGTCGATGGTTCTTGGTTGTAACATTTAAACTAATGTGAGAGCTTACGAACATTCTTAATCCCCGATAAGGTCTGATAACGTAAATAAAATGGAACATCATTTGTATGCTACATGGGTTCAAACTAAAATTAATTAATTTAATCAATCAGTTTACTGTATCAATCAGTTTACTGTATCTTTCCAATTATGCATGAGGTGCTTACTTACAGCTGGTTGTACAACTATAAATGTTAATTGCCATAAATATAATCTTAAATTATAGCAAATGTTGGTAATACAATAAAAAAATAAATAAAGTAGTCTAATAAAGTACTCGTCCCCTACTAACGGACTTCCAATAATACTTATTGCTATTACTATTCCGACTGAAGGGTAATTATAACTATCGCTATTCTATCTTTGAATTAGTAAATTTAAAGATAGAATAACGTCTCGATGTTGGTTTTTAATTAAATTGCACCGCTATTACTTGCTTTTGGCCTACATAAACCTAATTTACTAACCTTTTTTAATAACTGTTAATTTAACTGGTACATCAATGTGACCGTAAATTAAATCTGTCTTACTCAGAGACAATTAACAACTTTTTAAATTTGAAAAAAAAAAACACGTTGCTGTTTCAAACTTGTGTATGAAAAATCGTCACTAAGTACTAACTAAATCGTCATTAACTGACTCCGAGCGCGGCCGTTATCTCTTTAAACAACTTATTCATGAGTTCGTCCACGAACGGCAACCGGCCAGCCTTACTTGACCCTTTAGTGTATACAAATTACATGTTCGTGACAGTGCCGACATTATTTGTGTTTAGATGCAGTTCAACCGAGGTCGTGTGTATATTCCAGTGTCAATCCAATGCAATTAGAAAACGTAGTTATTATGAAAACAAACCCTTTTTGTAAGAACCTAAATATATTTTACTTAAATTAACTGCGTTTTCCAACAATATTCGTTTGATAACATTTAAATTTTATTTCAAAAAATCTTCATTGAAAAGTGAGATTATTTGTTCAATGAAAGGAAGCTTTAGAGTTATGAATCACTAATTAAATTACCTATTCAATTTATTAAGTGAAGTAAATCAACAAGGTGATTTGTTAACAATATAGCCTAAGGTCGAGTCAAAGAACCGTTTTTGGAGATAATTATTACATTGGATTAACAGAGAAAACGGCAAATGACGCTATATTATGCTGTGGTCCGTGGTCAAGTAATGGTGGTAGGGTGAAATCAGGGGACAGAAGGGAGTTATCAATTTAACGCGTGTATCTCTGCCCTCCTAAGCCAATAGTAGTATCTCAAATTAAATAGCCAAAGTAAATTCAGTCCTACCTTTTTGTTAGTAAGGTTGCATTTGCTACAGGAGTTTTGACAGAGATACTGCCATTTGTGTTAGCAGGGTAATTCGTTATATGGGAGTCTGTCGGTGGCATGGTAGCTCCTAAACGGACAGAGCGATTTAGACGCGGTTTTTTTACATAGAAATTTGGTTGAATAGTAGTAGTTCTTAGCCAATGAAAACCAGTAGGGTTGTTTCGTAGCTATTCCAGTTGTTATAATCTTAGCCCCTTACTAATAAACGTTGAATAAGCTTCGAAAAGTGATACCATGCTTGGTCCTTATCTATCAAATTCAAATGTCGCAATGACGAGTGCCTATCATTTCATCGAGTCTATCATTTCATCGAACGCTTTTTTCTACTGAAACCATTTTTTTTCATTTTAAACATGTAACCTAACCTAACCTACGTATTTAACGTTTAAGATACCCAGAATACATTATTTTCATCGAATTTCATTTCATCGAACGCGATTTTCAGCTGTAACCATTTTTTTTTTCATTTTAAACTTGTAACCTAACCTAACCTACGTATTTAATGTTTAAAGATACCCCGAAAACATTTTGGTTTCAGCAGAAAATAGCGTTCGATGAAATGAAATTCGATGAAGTGATGAGTTACCCGCAATAACAGATGAGGACAAAGTTTTATTCAACGTTTATTAGTAAGGGGTACTTAACTGACTAAGTAACTACTTCTTGTGGAACACTCGATCTAGCGAGCAGAATCAAGCTAGCGAAAGCGAATTTGGAATGCTCGCTTTTTTATTACATCCAATTTTCTTTACATACACAGAATCATTTTAACTTAATTCAGTTGTTGGCTTATACTCGTATGATTTTCTTTGTCTTTACACCTGCTTAGTAATAATAATTTAGATTTTGGCTGTTTTAAATGTTATTGGGATTAATAAATAATACACACACACACACACACACATACTATCACGCCTTCATTCCCAGAGTTGGGTAGGCAGAGCTACAGAAATACCAACAACTACATAAAGAGTTGTTGGTAATTCTGTAACTACATTTTGCATAAACAGGCTAAGACGTTTACCAGTGTATTAGTGACAGGTTGCAAGCCCATCGCCTAACAGTCCTAGAAACCCTCATTCCCTTAGTCGCCTCTTACGACATCCACGGTAAGACATGGAATGGCACTATTCTAACCTGGCAACCACACGGGCAATAAATAATAATAATAGAAAATAATAATAATGTGATTAATGCCTAAATAATTACCTTTTTTTCATTTATTTCATAAATACACACATAACATCACGCCTTTATTCCCAGAGTGCGGTAGGCAGAGCTACAGAATTACCTACAACTCTAAAAAGACTTGTTTATAATAATTTTAATGTCGTTTGTATGCTCTAACGGGACAACTAACTCGCTGGTTAATAAGTCGTCCGTCGAGTTGTAAAGCAAGTTGCTTAAAAGAATCATCTACCGGCTTTGAAAGAAGGGGTTGCCATTAAACGGGTTTTCTCTCGTATCTATATAACAGTTATTGTCAAAGAATACCTACTCTGTTGTTATTTGGGTCAGTTTCCGGGACACCGCTCTAAGCCTAATGAGCTCACCTGGACATCGGGAATAATTCCCAATCGTAATATTTATCTATATATCTCGAAACCATTTATTGTATTTAGGACACATTGGAAACATCTATTCTTCGAGTTAAACCGGATTAAAAGGAATTGGATCGCGCAGTGAAACGCGAAATTAATTATCCCGTGGGGTTTATGAAGGGACAAACTCGGGTACCAACCTATTCTTATGAAAAATCGGGCGAGAACATGTTTGACTATGCTCATGTTCCAAAACCAAAGATACTATGTACAAACAATAAATGTATCTCAAAAACCACAATTCTCTATTATTTTAAAATTTATACAACGTGTTACAAAATAATCCGTAAAAAAGAAATTACAAAAGTAGTGTCAACCCTTATTAAATAACGACAGTTCAGTATCTTAGGTATACAGTATACTAGGGATGACACTACTTTCGTAATTTCTTTTTAACGGATTATTTTGTAACACGTTGTATAAATACATACATATGTGGTTGGCTGATTCCGTGTGGTTGCGGGTAGAATAGTGCCACTCCATGTTTCCGTGGATGTCGTAAGAGTCGACTAAGGGAATAAGGGCTTGTAGTACTGTTAGGCGATGGGCTTGCAACCTGTCACTAATACACTGGGAAACATCTTGGCCTGATTAAGCAAAATGTGGTTACAGAACTATCAAGAAGTCTTTTTAGAGTTTTTGATATTTCTGTAGCTCTGCCTACTCCACTTTGGGAATGAAGGCGTGATAAGTATGTATGTATGTTTGTTTAAAATTTATTTGTTACATACATACATACATAGCATCACGCATTCATTCCCACAGTGGGGTAGACATAGCTATGAAATATCCACAACTCAAAAAAGATTTCTGTAACCACATTTTGCACAATCAAGCCAAGCAGTTTACTAGTGTATTAGTGACAGGTTGCAAGCCCATCGCTTAACACTACTACAAACCCTTATTCCCTTAGTCGCCTCTTACGACATCCACTGGAAGACATGGAGTGGTACTATTCTAACCCGGAAACCACACGGGCAAACACGGGCACGGTTTTATGTGTTATATAAAAATATACAACAACCAAATGCGTTACAGCTTGTTGGCAGAAAAAGGAAATGCCCCCCCCCAACTTAAGATTAACAACTAACTATCAAATAGACTACTCTACTCTACTCTAGTAATTTGGTTCTGTCTTAGATGTGTTTAAGTAGGTATAAAAACCGATCAAGTCTACTTAGTCTTGTTAGTTTTCCTTATATAGCTTTCATTTAAGATATTTTTCAGATTTTTATTTCGAGTTTGGCTGTAGTACACACGTAACTCTAGCAAAAATTGCATTTCTCGAGTTAATTATATTTAAAAAAACGGTGTATCCATTAAAATTTGCTCTCATTTGGATACAAAATCGACGGGACCTAGAAAAAATCCCAGCCAACTTAATAAAGGTGGCGTCGTTTGGCTGCGGCGGGCGGCGGTTCATCGTGCGTGAAATTAACTTAATTGTTCACTGTAAATCATAGTCAAGTCAATCGTAGTCAATCGTAATCAAGTTAATGTACCTAATTAACTTGACAATTGAAACAAGATTGTAAAAAAGTCAAGTAATACTCATGGCTATTATTTAATTTCAACAATAACTTCATCTTTAATGTTCTGAGAACAGAAATCCAACAATTAACAAAGTTAAAGTTTGATATTACGTTACGCACTTGATATCAACGATTGGAAGGCAAAACGCTTCAAGCGACATTTTTTGAAATATCACAATAAAGTGATTACCTACAATGAATTAATAAAATCTGCTGATTACAAATATACCTACAACTCAATATCGCACATTTTGGCGCTTGAAGCGTTTTGCCTTTCAACCATCGATATGTAAATAAATATTTCAGAGTAACAACACAAAATTAACCGAATATCTTAAGAAATAAAATACCGACACGGTTCCGTATCATTATTTTATCGGGGTCCCCTTTCATTATAAATTGTATGCTATTTTTATTTATTATTTTTTGATATAGCGGCATTATAATCGGCGGCATTAAGATCATACTTGAAAAAATCATGTGTCTATCTATTACGATTCAAGAGATGGAGCGATTGTTAGGCTCGAGCAAAAACGTCATAAGAACGTCACATCTTTGTATGGGGGCCATTTTTATTATTTGTTGTAACAGCGGCAATACACACTCTCACTCACTCACACACTGTGTCAAAAATATTTACCTATTACAGACTGACAGCGGAAGCTTAGTGATAGCTTAGGAACCCTAAAAACACCCCCCATATAAAACGCAAACCCGGAATTTACGTAAAAGGCATCTTTATAAAATTGAAATTCTGTCAATTACGTACAACAGCCGGTGATAATGATCGCAGGTCAGGTTACAAACTAATTGCTCATCAAATTTGAATGTCTGACATTAACTCGGCGCAAATTTGATGCGGCAGCAGTTAACAGGCCGAAGAGATAATTGCATTGCAACGATACCCGCCTCTAGTATACATACAACACACACATACATACGTGGTTATGAGCAGTGCAAAAATTAAAACCGGGCGATAGCATGTCGGACCATGCTCAGTGTAGGGTTCCGAAGCCGTTAAGTACCTACAACAAACATAAAACAGAACAAATGATAACTAATTTTCGATTTAAAGTCATTTAGTGCCGTCATTGATGATTTTGGTATGTATAAACACTTTAATCGCCTGTATCTCAAGAACTAATAATGACTTATTGGTTGTGATAATTTACCTTTTAAATTCTGTATTTAAACGCTTTCATTGTAGATATTTTTCTGATTTTTAGTATTTGTAGTTTTGGCTTTCATAAAAGGCTCCCTTAATCAAAAAATTGATTTCACGAACCCGCAATATTTTTGAAACACCTATCCATCTATTTTTTTCAAGATTTTGTTTTACCACTTCGTTGACGTGACTAATATGTAAATTCATGCCGCGGACGGACGGACGGACATGGAATTTTCTCTTCGGTCTGTTAACTGCTGCCGCATCAAACTGAGAACCCTTATAGTTTCGCCGGGTTCTTACTTTGACTACGGAACCCTGAAAATCTCAAAAAGCAATAAAAGTATGAAGTAATTTTCTATTTTAAAGTAGGCACTTTAGTTGCTTGCATCTCAAAAACCAATCAAGTCTAAATAGTCGTGATAGTTTTCCTTTTAAACTCGTTATAATCGCTTTCATTTAAGATATTTTTCTCACTTTTAGTGTTTGTAGTTTTGGCCGTAGGGTTCGAACAAATGTTAGCACTTTAACTGCTATCTCACAAAAAGATTCCTCAAAAAATTAAATAATAAAGTTTGTTTTTGAGTGTATTTATTTTCATCGCTATGTAATATATTTTTGAACAGTAATTTCAAAGATAAATCTCGTAGTATAATTAAAAGAAAAGGTCTGGATACTTTTGTGTAAATTAAGGGATGGGGAAGGGAACAGCATTTTACTTTTAATGTTTAATTAATAATACGCATTTGACTGAGTTTGTTTTGCTTGTTTCAAATTTATAGGGCATTTTCAAAATAAAGTGTACCCTAGTTAAGGAAAATCAAGAAACGTTAACTTTTGTCAGTTTTGTGACTAAATTAGCCATATAAATGTATGGCTAATTTCGTCAAAAAACTTACAAAAGTTAACGCTTTTTAAATTTCCTTAACTTACACTTTATAATGAAAATGCCCTTATTTACTTTTAATTTTTAAAGATCCTCAGTTTCCCTGTTACATTATATATTCGCGATAAGAGCGTCGGTGGCCTAGTTGCTTAGGGGGTCGGCTTGTGATCGTAAGGTACCGGGTTCGAACCCCCGCGGTTACCATGTACCAAACAGTTTTTCAAACTTAAGTGCATAACCCGGTGCTTTTACGGTGAAGGGAAAACATCGTGAGGAAACCTGCACATTCAAACAGCAGAGTGTGTAAGAAGGTACCAAAGATAATAAGGGGTCCAAGTGTATCCGAAAGTGGCCCACCTGTAAGATACGATAAGATCCATTCTCGATATCTACGACTGTGTTATAATAAGATCTCAAAAAACCTGGATTGGTATTACACATTCATACTTAAACGAATCTAACCAATACACAAACACTGTCAGATCCCGAAGAGATTTGTAGTCAAACCATTGCAAATATGCTTTCACTGTTGGTTGTCGATTGTGATAGGGTCATCGCAACTAATGGATGGGTGAGCAAAGTGGGAATTTGGATCACTTAACGGGCACGAGTGTTTCGATTGTTCACGGGCTTTGTGCCAATTAAAGGCGAACATTGGAGTGATTCTGACTCTAGGGCACTAAGCCCTATTTTACCCTCCTGACAATGATAGGTGACATTTCATTGCACATGGCGCAGCTTATAAGAAAACCAATGATGTATCAGCATGTTTACTTTGCAATTTATACCGAATTGTCACCTGTCACGACGTGCTTGCACAAATACATGATTTTTCGAGTTCTTGGTCAAACTAAGGAACTTTAAAGAGACGCCTTGTTCGTATGTATGTTTGTAACACAGTTGCGTTTTTAAAATACGTATTAAAGATTAGCCGCAATGTTGTTGTTCCTTTAGTTAAAGTATAGTAGCGTGTCAAAAATGGCTGAGTGTTTGACCAAAAGCTTTTTCAAAATCATTTTCGTCCCTAGAGATGTAAATGCCATTTTTATTCCACTTTATTAAATCATGAGAGATGAAAAACTATCTATGCTGTCTTGTCAACAGTTGGATTTTTTCTTGAAAACACCATTTTCGGAATGATACGGTAAAATAGTCTTTCTTACCTTTGCCTTCGATTTTATAGATACATAATTATATACATTCACCTTTGTGTAAATACATTTATGTAAAACCGTTTCTTATTTGCATTTAAGTGCTTACATTCTTACACAGGCATATATATACTTATTTGATGTTATTAAAATAGATAAAAATAAAATAATATGCTTAGTTCAAATTTAAAATTTACACTTGTATCACTTTAATGTAAATAATTATTAATCTTATCGAGCTGCCGTATTTGTTATAGATGATGATGATTATGATAAATTATAGAATAACTAAAACCGTGGTTTTAGTATGTCCAAAGTTATATTTATCTAAAGAGAACCAACCCTAACCAAAGCTCAGTGTTATCAGCAAAGACATAACCAGTATATTCCATGCTACAATTCCGTATGCTTGTTACGAGCCTAGGGGCCAAACAACAATGGTTATCAGTCAAGTTCAAGAACTGGCTCATGTGCTAAGAATCGCTTTGACAATAAACGATTCTTCTAACAAACGAAAGTGTGAAGTATCTCGTTTGGCTCGGATCGTGCGCGAATAATTTGGTTTCCATAGTTGATGCTGTAAGTAAGAGATCATTATTGTACTTTGTCGTTTTAACATCAAGTTTTAGCTTTCATATACAATAGTGTAACAAGGGAAAGCGACAAAGTTCAAAAGTGTGCATCTACTTATGACTTTGACAACAGTCGTTACCGCATTCATTATCGGTTTGGTTTTGTTAAGAGGACTGCGAAGCAAAAAAAATCCATACGAAATGCGGTAACGTTTTTCTCTTCTTAAACGTTGGCCGATTTTTACGATTTTTGGATATGTTTGTAGATATTTTGAAAAACTGGGTCTGTGCACTTTCTTTTCCAAGAAAATATGTAGGTATTAAAAAAAAACAAAATAAAAAAAGCAAAAACGGAAACGTACAAACCTATTTTTTCATATTACCTAACAACGAAATATTCAAAAATCGTGGAAACCGGACTTGACTTAAGGGGTGACAAACTGAGCTAAATATGTATGGGTATTTTAGACAGCTGCGCGATTTGAGCATCGCTTCACAGTCCTTTTAAGAAGTCAGGGATTGTGTTATAGTTTCTTTTCTATTGTATATTTTGTCTATAATGCGATTCATTCGGTCCCCTGTCATTTGAACCGACCGAACGAGAGAACCGTTTCACAAACCTCACTTGACAAATCGCTTTTTTTCCGAACCTGTAAATATTACAGGATTTATTTCAAGACCTTCATGTAGAAACCTATAAGGTTAAGCTAGGTTAGTTTTTTAAGACTCATAAAACATTTAAAGTTCCGAAAAAAACAGGTTGCCAAATGATAAGTTTGTGTAATAAAACCTTCAAAGTTTATCTTAAAAAGTCCTTGTAGTTCATTCTGGATTGAAGAGTAACGCATACCAGTAACTCACTATTATGACTTTTTTTAAAGGTAATATATTCTATTACCTTTCGTTTGCGGCTTTGTTTACGTATACCTCGTGTGGCATGTTTTCTACAAGAACTAATTATCAAATTGTTTGGTTTATGTACGACCAGCTTTATAATAAAAATTATGCATACTTTTGTACCTTGTCGCTTTAACGCCTTTGACAGTAAGTGCAGCAGTTCAAACTCGACGATAACGTGATAAAGCACTAAAGTGTTCAGCTTATAAGGTCGGCCATAGCCTGTCTTTCTGCACTCGGCAGTCAAGTAATCTTCATACGAATAGGTCCAAAGTTTAACCATTATTATATTAGTATAAAAGGCTGCGTTTCCACCAAAGCTGAGCGAGGTAGCGAAGCGGTTGCTAGGAAAAAAACCACCAATAGGAGTAATTAAAACAGATGTCAATGGCACATCTGTCACTGTTTTTTTAATTATGTGACGGACTAAGGTTAGTGTCCATCTTAATCCGTCCCAGATTTAATAAACTGTTTTTATTTTTCATAATTATATGACGCAACAAAAAAATCCGTTTTTTTTTTAATTGCTTATAAAAGTCTATTCTTTCGAATAAAAATATAAAAACAAGTAGTTTTTTTTTAGGTGATCCCCAATTCTATTGGTGGATTTATTCCACGCACACCGCTCCGCTACCTCGCACAGCTCAGGTGGAAACGCAGGTTTACTAATGTTTCGCCGAAAATTATTTAGCAAATTCTTAACTCGCCAAACTACGTATCCCATATTTTCATTTCGTCAAATGTTTATTTCCCAGCTCAACGTTTTGCACTGGTATCATTTCCCAACGAATGATTTGATAAATTATTGTTACACAAATTATTACATAGGATTCTTTTAAGATGTCAATTATGTTTTCGTCAAATGTGTTGTTTGGCATACCTTAATTTAGCAACATATTGAAATGCATTATGAAGTCTTCTTAAAGTTATAAATGTAAAAATACATCTATCAATCGGAGTCTGTCCGTTTTAAGGGTCATAAAAAAAAGAACCCTAACCTACCTAGATATCTGGGAGCCGATTCATTTTTAGGGTCATAAAAAAAAATAACCATAACCTACCTATCTCTAGGAGCAGTTTCGTTTTTAGGGTCATAAAAAAAATAACCTTAACCCACCTATCTCTGGGAGCAGTTTCATTTTTAATTCATTCGACAAGTTCAAGCTCAAGGTTACGCAAAAAAGTACGCAGCTGATATAACTATCAAAATTATGAATTTAACACATAAAATTTGACAATATGTTATTTGCCTAAGCAAATCATTTGCTACACAATTATTTACCACATAAAATTTGACATAATAAAATTTTGCAATATAAAAATGTAGCGAAATAAAAAAATTACGAAGTAAAATTATGCCAAAGATTGATTTGCCAAATAAAACTTCGGCGAAAAGTTGATTGCCAAATGAAATTTGACGAAACATAATTCGGCAAAAAGGCAGTACACCGGAAACGCAGCACAATCCATAAATTCTAACGAAAATTGTACCAAAAGTATTTTAACGCATGTAACATTACATAAAATACAGTTCAATACCTACCTACCTACTAGAATAGGATTAATTCGTTCTCCAAGTTCCCGTGGTGTTTTTCCTTATTTTGTTCGGACGATTTGACCACTGTCCCGTCTTAGTGATGTCCTAATGCGATGGAGTGCCATTTGACCCCCGTTTCCTATGTGACAGGGGAACCAGGGCAATTGGGTCATGGCAACGTTTACTCTGCTAATTTGATTACATGTGCTATTTAAGGGACACGTGATTAATCGTTAGGCGATCGTGTATGGCTTTTGTGTAATTTTATAAGTTCTTGATATTTATGACGTTATCTGGTTTAAGTGAAGTGGCCTTGAATAATACTATTTTTAACAAGTCTGTTAGGTTCACTTGGTGTTTAACAAATAATGTAATCAAATCTTGGAAGTCATTTATAACCTACTTCTTATTGCCGGCTTATGCATACGCATCGAGCTAGAATAATGATCGAGGCATGGACTGGGTTTTGGATGGGGAGTTTATTATCAGTGTTGTACGTATTAGTCATATAAAGTGTATAATTAAAATGATTTTTAACAGCTTATTTTGCAAGTGTGCTGGACTTAGTTGGGACTTTTTGGACTATTCATAAAAATGTTGCGACTTTCCACGTCTTGATTTTCAAGGATAGTAATTTTTTCAAGACACTCTTACGTTGGATATTTATGCGATATAATTATATACACTGAGTTAAAAATTGAATTGTGAGTTTGCTTATTAATTGAAGGCATTAATATATCCCAACTTTCCCAAAATAACATAACTGTGATGCGAATATCCAATTTGGATTAGGAATAACAATCATAGGGTCGAGCAAACATGTAAATTGTTTCTATTATGTCTAATGTAACCCAAGTAACATTTCATCGCAGCTGTAGGACCCAGTGAGATCAGAACACTTATCTTAGCAGCGACCTCATTCGAAGATTTAGAAGTAGATTTACTCAAAAGTACCGATGTGTAAAAAGGATAGAGCTGTAGGAGGATGTATTATTGTCTCTTTCATTCCTGAAACTAGACAGGTTTTGATAGCTAATACTTTAATAGATGTTGGCTTTGAATTCCGTTGGTAAATCATCATCATCAGGGAGCGAAACTTTGGTTCCGGTGACGTCATAATGACGGAAATTCACATAATAGAGTGGTTTTATATAAACAATCTTGCGATACCCTACTGATTCTCAATAATGCTATATTGATAATGCAAAATAATGACAAAGACGATGTGAATATTTTTTTTTATTGGGTAATGTAATTCTAACGAAAAATATTATTTCCACAAGTAAAAAAAAAAAAAAATCGTTACATTTCGAAGTATGCAGAACTCTTAACATTCAAAAACAAACATCCCATCTTCTTCCTTATTCACAAAAATACATTTTATACGTTGAGGAAAATATAACTATCGAATCTCCCGCCAGTTATATTTTTTTTGTTTATACCGATCATAATCTCTATAAACGCACCTGGAGCAAATATTGTTCAAAGTCAACCTTTCTTCTGATACTTTAAACATAATTCTCTGTACAAAACTTCTGGCAATTCCAAATTAAAAAGCTCTCCACGAAAATTTACCATCTACAAACAATACAATTTACAACTAAAACATAACTAAATATAATTTTGATATCGTTTCTAACAATCTTCTTTTTAATATGACAATGGCAGTCAATTATGTTTTTTACAAGTACTAGCCGTCTCAATTCAAGTGTCAATATCGGTAAACTAAAGAGGCCAATAAGTTGTTATTAGTGATGACTGATGATGTAAAAACACTCTGTATGTAGCTTGACGTCATACGCCTGTCATCGGCACCAAAGTTTCGCTCCCTGATCATCATCAACATAACATAAGAGTTATGCACTTGATAGTGAACATACATACTTACATAACATCACGCCTTCATTCCCAAAGTGGGGTAAGCAGAGCTACAGAAATACCAACAACTTTAAAAAGACTTGTTGATAATTCAATTGATAGTGAAGTGCTCGTCATTCCCCTCTGTTGTCTGCTAGGTTCAGTATCTTAAGACGACACTACCTCAACTTTCTCTTTCGCTGCTAAAAGTGACTTCTTTTTCTTTTTATTATAGTTACCCAAAATGTCTATGTAGTAGGTACATGTCGAGTCGCGATGATCTCCATAAGCTGAAAATTGTGTTCAGTGGTGTGGAGGATTATATAATCCTAGCAGTGGACTGCTTTAGGTCAATGGCGACAGAAAAATATGCTAAATACAAACATAACATCACGCCTTCATTCTTAGAGTGGGGTAGGCAAAGCTACAGAAATACCAACAACTCTAAAAATATTTGTTTATAATTCTGTAACCACATTTTGCACATCAGGCTAAGATGTTTACCAGTGTATTAGTGACAGGTTGCAAGCCCATCGCCTAACAGCACTACAAGGCCTTATTGCCTTAGTCGCTTCTTACGACATCCACGGGAAGATATGGAGTGGCACTATTCTAACCCGGTCACCACACGGGGTGGTTATATGCTAAATAAATCTTTAACATGGGATTCTGCCTTTTGGCTGAATGTATCGTTTCCCAACCTTTTCTTGTCAATCCACTTTTTTCCTGTAACTGTAAGTATTTTAGGTTTTATTTCAGGACCATCTTGTAGAGGTTAGGTTAAGTTTTACAAAAATCCTGAAATATTTCCCGTTTTGGAAAGAAGCGCTTGGAAAATGAAAAGGTTGCGAAACAATACATTCGGCCAAAAGGCAGAGAACCCTTTAAAACATTTAGCCTCTTGCTACAAGCAACTAGTATCAATGATTCAATGGTAAAACTTTATCGTCCATGCGTAATTAGATTTGAATCATTTTGTTAATAGACTCGATACATAATCGTTAATTTTAACCCAGCTTATGTTAACAATAATTTGATTTGTTTCAGATAATCCTAGCCCGCAACAAAGCCGATTAAGAAAGAGGTCAGTAAATAAATAAAATTTAATGAAATACGAACGGTTTTCTAAACCAACGTATCGTTGGTAAAACGATAATAAATAGGGTAATTAATTTAAGGGATTCATCGGATTCAAAATGGATTCAATGTAAAAAAAATAAACACTGCGCTGGCTGTTCTCATAGTAAATAAATAAATAAATAAATATCACGGGACAATGTCACACAATTCGACCTAGTCCCAAACTAAGCTCAATGCTTGTACTATGGGTACTAGACAACGATAAACATACTTATGTAGAGAAATAAATTCTTAAATACATAGAAAACATCCAAGACTCAGGAACAAATACTCGTGCTCATCACACAAATATTTGCCCTTACCGGGATTTGAACCCGGGACCGCTGGCTTCGGAGGCAGGGTCACTCCCAATTAGGCCAACGTGTCGTCAATAGTAGAGATACAGTGTTGAAATACACTGGAAAACAATGACTTGTTTATTTACTAATCCTGTTTAAGAAGCATACTCGTATTGCTTAGAAGAACTACCATAACGTTACCTTAACAATAAGATAACAATGTAGTTAAGACAAAGTAGAATAGCAATAATAAATTAATCTTGCTGGGACTTTTCTATTTTTTATGTTAAGGAGAAGGCACCCGAGCACTCAGGCCACCTGATGGTAAGTGGAATCTGAGACCCATAGATATTTGAATTCTTAAGACTATAATCCTAAGACCTCAAATGTGTTGCCAACCCTGAGGACTAAGATGGAATGCCCCTATGCTAGTAATTTCCCCGGTAAAATCGTTTTGCACGTGGCCAATTATCGCATTGTTTTCAGGGCTGGGATTCTATACGGTAATAACTATATCGTCTTTGACGTGTTTCCGTATTGTCAAAGTTTTGATAACTCTTACGTCATTTACAATAATGGCGACTGTGACATAAACGATTCTAAAACACGTCAAACGCGATATCGTTATAACGCAGTAGAATAGAGGCACGGGTCGGCCGCCATTACTGTCAAGTAAATAAGAGCTGTCATAACGTCGACAGTACGATACAATATTAAAAGCAATATGAATTTGCCGAGTAGAATAGACCACCACCCATGTACACTAAACCTTAAAAATAATATTAATAATAAATTCTCAAAATTAGATTTATCAGGCTCGTCCGAACAAATGGCTGTTAAAATAACACCGCCCCAAGACCCCAAGTTATTGTGGCCCGTAATAAACGAATTATTTATTATATTCAGACATTTATCAAGTTAATTAAATTAAATTGAAATGTCACTTCCGTTCCATTAGCCGAGCTTTGTTGTGGACGTTCATTTGATTTGATTTTTGATTTTCAATTGTCATTCATCGAGTTACTGCTGAAATGAGCAGCGAAATGAAAATTATTAATTTAGAATGTGTTGATTTCGTTGGATATTTCAAATTAGTTTTTGATCTAGTTTATGTTAGATTGTATATCGATGATGTTAGATTGAAAGAAGGTAAACTTAAACCTCACACAAACCCTTAAGTGTTTTAGTAGGTTTTATGAAGTTAAAGGCGTTATGTTGTGCAATAATAAATAAATAAATGATACTAGTAATGGTAGTAGTTTAACTTCCTGGGACAATCAAGTAGGATGGAAAAAAGATATAGGAGGCGTTTGTTGCGATATAATTCGTCGATTACCTTTATCTACCACTGCAGAGGGCCTAGTCAGGAAGCATAACGCTAAGTTAGCGATTTTGGAAATCGATACAATGTATAGGATTGACGTAAGGACCGTCAACCGGTTATCTCAACTCTATACATTTCAAGTTGATAGAAAACAGAATCGTTAGCCGCGCTTTTATCATGGCCTACAGAGTAACGGACGATTCATCAAGGGTTAGTGTTCCTCAACCGTGCCGGTAAATTATCCCCTAGAGCCTGAAGGTACATAAATATAGTGTTTATAGTTGAGTAACTAATTCGTACTATCTCTGGTAAACAATCCATCGCATATTTTACAGTTACAATATTTTCATCATAGTTTAACGAGATGGTGCTTAAATAATGTAATTATGACCTATTCGTTTCGATTCATCTGTGATGAACGCATACGAAATAACGTAAAAAAAACCAATACGACTCGATTTAGCGCGGCTCGATTCTCCACGTTTTTGTAGTTGACGCCAGCCTTTACTGTTAAGTTGTATGGCCATAGTGTGAACACATCTTTACTTATATATAATCGTCACAACCATCCCGACATGTCATCTTTGAACAGATGTAGGATCTTTTGTGCAAATACTCCTACGCATTCAGCTGTTCGAATGTGCAGGATGTCCTAATGATGTTATTTCTTCTCCGTAAGATCAAAAAACTAATTGATACGTAACGACAGTTAGGAATCGAACTCGATTCCTGAAGATAACGCGCCCACTGCAACCCCCGGTGATTTTCCAACATGTTATTGCCTTGTTCGTGTCCTTCATCAGAAAAAGAGTTAAATTACAAGCGCGGTCCTCCAGACAATGCAATCAATACTCAGAACTTCTAGTTAGTCAGAAACATGGGAGGTCGTTCTTGACGAGTATCTTAACAAAAATCAGCAATCGGCAATGGGAAGGAGACATCCAATCGACTCAAGCACAATAGAAAATATACAGAGCATAAATTAATAGAATACCGCACGATCGCTAGACAACTCGTTTTAACTTGAACTGAGCTGGTTTATTCTTCCGTAAATTGATTTATTTTCCTAGGAAATGTGGTCAATGGTTTAACAATACAAACAATTCCCGGTTATCACTGCAAAATTTGAACACTAGAGGTGTTAAAATAGAGTGCTGATAGTACGTTACATGTTACGCAGGATTGTACTGAGAATAAACTTTTTTTTTTTAAGTTTCTTATGAGTAATTGCTCGGTGACTCTATGGATGTTCTTAGTCTTTTTACGGGAAGAAAATGTTTTCAATGCTTTTAAGTGTTCTCTTTTATATTTTCAGTAATTACTTGGGCTGTCCAAACTTCTGGCAATGTTCTGCAACATGCGGATTTAGTCCAGTCAACAAATGGCTAAAAAGGGGGTACAGAGTGCGGAAAACCCCCTCTTTTGTTCCCCCCTCCGACTCACCTCCTAGTGGGGACTTTTAGTATATTCCTTCCCTAAGCATCCTGAACGCACTCTACACTGCCTTTATTGACTGGACTAATTGCTAGGTCTACGTATTCTATTGCGATGCGATTTCTAAATTATCGTTCCAAACATTCCTATGGTCGCTCCACTGTTCAGCACTATTCAGTTTTCATTCAAAAATACTAAATTCAGACGTCCATTGTATGAATTTGTCAAACAACTATTTAAAAAAAATATGAGGGTATGTAAAATATGCAACATTCATCTTTTATTGTTTAAGGTATCCGCTTTACTATATTGGTAACATTTCGCTTACTGGTGTCCAATTCTCGTGTTACCCAAGATGTTTTATCATTCGAGATGAAAAGTTAATTGGGAACAAGCCAACCATCCCCACTTTACGTGTAGGGGAGTTACCCTCATAAAACTATTTTCGAGATTTCATTTTACCACTTTGTCAGCGTGAATAATGTGTATATTCATGCCAAATAACTGCTTTCTAGCACTAAGAGTCTCTGAGCTAAGCTGCGGATTGACGGACGGACGGACATGCCGAAACTATAAGGGTTCTTAGTTTGACTACGGAATGGCCTTAATTATGTACGTTCTATGGAACACCGAGTCCCATGAGGTTATAACTGAAGCATATTTATGGCACAAGTTGACAGAGGGCCCGTCTTTTGTTATGTCTTAATATTCACAAGTAGCAAAAGCAAGCCAAAGATCGATCGCAGGTTTTGAATGTTTCTTGAGTGAAGGGTGTCCTGTGCAAACAGTTTCGTCCTAAAACAATATTAGAGAGCAAATAATACGGTACAATAATACCCTGTTTAATAGACGCGTCTTATATGTAGCAAGTGACATCTTCAGAGGCTGTCTGCTGTACATAATATTATATTACTGTAATAGTGAGACCTTTTTCATCTTCTACGAGTACTCGTATATTCCATATTATCTATACTAATATTATAAATGTGAAAGTAACTCTGTCCGTCTGTTTGTTACGCTTTCACGGATAAACTAATGAACCGATTTAGATGAAATTTGCTATGGAGATAGTTTGAGTTCGGAGGATCTAGGATACTTTTGTATCCCAAAAAAATTGACGGTGCCTGAGGGAATAGTGATAAACAACTTCTACTCGCGGGAAACAGCTAGTAATATTATAAATGCGAAAGTAAATCTATCTGTCTGTCTGTTACGCTTTCAAGGCAAAACCAAAAGACGCCCGCGACTTCGTCCGCGTAGAATTAGTTTTCCGCTCCTCTCCCTATGTGTATGTAGACGAAACTATTCAACCACAATTTGGTAGTGTCTATATTATGTCAAATACCTCGTTTATCGCTATTTCCTCGGGAACTGTTCAATTTTCCGGGATAAAACGTATCCTATGTCCTTAGTTATCTCCATACCAAATTTCATCGAAATCGGTTCAGTAGTTCCTGAGACTAGCGCATTCAAGCTAACAAACAAACAAACTCTTCGGCTTTATTATATATATATATATATTTTTTTTTTTTTTTATGTTAAGGAGAAGGCACACGAGCACTCAGGCCACCTGATGGTAAGTGGAATCTGAGACCCATACACATTTGAATTCTCAGGACTATAATCCTAAGACCTCAAATGCGTTGCCAACCCTGAGGACTAAGATGGAATGCCTCTATGCTAGTAATTTCACCGGTTGTCTTATCCCCACGCCGGAACACAATAATGCGAACACTGTTGCTTGGCGGGTGGTTAATGGATAAGATGGTGGTAGCGATCCGGACGGACCCTGCACAGGGTCCTACCACCACTAAATATTAATATAGATTTGCTTGCTTATATCATTACAAATTTGCTTCCCCGGCAGGGAGGGCCGGTAAAAACCATAATGTCTTTGAAGTGTTGCCGTTTTGTCAACATTTAAGCTCTCATTTACTTTACAGTAATGACATCCGTGTTATAACAGTATGATAGCAGGTCGAATGCAATACGGTTTTACCCCGTTTAATGCAAAGATGGTCACAGTTTTATTAGCTTTACCACTAACCAAAGACTGCGTCTCTAAGGTGATTAACATAAAACATATTTTTGATCGGAAACTCTTCAAAAGAACTTGTCAAACAATCTTCTATTTCTGAGAGATAAATAATAATAATAATAATAATAATAATAATAATAATATCACGGGACAATGTCACACAAATTGACCTAGTCCCAAACTAAGCTCTAGGCTTGTGCTATGGGTACTAGACAACGATAAACTTACTTAGAGAAATATATACTTAAATACATAGAAAACATCCAAGACTCAGGAACAAATACTCGTGCTCATCACACAAATATCTGCCCTTACCGGGATTTGAACCCAGGACCCCTAGCTTCGAAGGCAGGGTCACTCCCAACTAGGCTAGCGTGTCGTAGTGTGTGTGTGTGTGTAGTATAAATGAACCGACAAACATTTCCAGGTAGAAATACATTTTATAAAAGTACGTGTTTCACGACGCAAACAAAAGCGTACAAATGTCTAGAGATAAATCTGTTTACGGTAGATTTGAGCTGCAATCCGTTGAGCGTCGGCGGGTAACGAACCGGACTAGAGCCTTACAATACGATGGTTTATGGCGAGCATACGGGACATTGTGCTCGCGCCCTTAGCCGTAACCTTTGTCATCTCCCCACGTCCTGATCCGACGGAGATGGAAGGTTATTGTAAAACAATTGGATTTTATGTCGAGGGGTTACAAGGGGTTGAGTTTTTCGTTTCAGTTTGGTAGTAGTGGAAAGGTTGTGAAGGATAAGTTCTGGTATAACATAAGGTCAATCGGATAGATGACAATAAATTAAAAAAAACTTTTAAGTGCGAGTCGGACTCGCGAACGATGGGTTCCGTACCATTATCTATACAACCACGGTGTCTGTATTAAAAACGAGCAAAAAACGGCAAAAAATCACGTTTGTGGCATGGGAGCCGCCCTAACATACTATTAAAAAAAAACTATATATTTGTAAAGTAAAAATACAACTGAATATTCTGTGTATATTTCAAGAATCTACCTGTTGCTGTTATTAATATCGAGCAAAAAACGACAAAAAAAATACGTTTGTTTTATGGGAGCAACCCTTAAATATTAAATTTATTTTGTTTGGAGTATAGCGGCACAGAAATACATAATTTGTGAAAATTTCAACTCTCTAGCTATCGCGGTTGTTGAGATACAGCCTGGTGACAGACAGACGAACGGACAGACAGTGAAGTCGTAGTAATAGGGTCCTGTTTTACCCTTTGGATACGGAACCCTAAAAAATGTGTGCATGGATACAAACTAGAAGTTTTTTTCACTATGCCATGAAGAAGGGAAACGAGCCCACAGGCCACCTGATGGCAAGTGGGATCTGAAACCCATAGACATTTGCATTCGTAGGAACACAAATGCGTTGCCAACCCTGAGTCTAAGATATCACAGGGTGGAAAGATCGAATGCCACATGGATGGCAACTACCTTAAATATTGGAAATAGCACATTAGGAGACTTTTATTATTTTTAAAAACAATATGTTCTGCATTTATGTACTTATTTATGAAAATCGCGTCTTAGTCGGGACTCGAACCGGTCCAATGCGACAAAAACTACATGCCGTATTTTATGATGCAGTAAGAAAGGGCTACTGATAAGGTTCATTTTTCTCTAAATCATAAACACAATCGTAATAACGGAAGGCCTTAACAACTAACAATTACTTTTTAATTTTGTTTTCACCCGTCTACTTTAATTATTGGTAATAGCAAGTTGTAAGCAATGGAGACTAACTTTTATATTACAGTCATATATACAGACATAACATCACGCCTTCATTCCCAGAGTGGGGTAGGCAGAGCTACAGAAATACCAACAACTCGGTTTGTTTATAATTCTGTAACCACATTTTGCACAATCAGGCACAATTAAGAGAAGAGAAGTTTTTCAAAAATCCATAATTGCAATATTTATTATTCTAATAATAAGTACTAATAATTCTAATAATTCAAATGTTTATGGATTCCACTTATCATCAGGTGGCCAGTGCGTGTGTTTACTCCTTGCTATAAAAAAGAGACGCGGAAGGACCGCAGTATAGGTTTCTAAACGTTAAATCAAAAAATACATCTTAAGCCATTTCTTAGGAACATTTTGTTCGAAGAAATACGAAGATAGGTACTTACTTAACTTGAAGTGAGAGTAAAAACTATTTATCAACTGCGCTACTTGATTCGAGAGCACCCAAGTTGCTTCTGCTATCCTGAAAACGAGTCTCGGATCACAGTTTGAAAACATTCAGCTGCCTTGCTGAGTACACTTTACTTTGTTTTACTTTGCTAAATACTTGAGACAATACAGATATTAGTTGTAAGTGTTATTTAATCTTTAATCAACATCTATAACCTTGAATTATATTTTCTCGATATCGGTAGCGAATTATAAGTTATGCAGGTATGATCAGTGTTAAATACATACATACATAACATCACGCCTTCATTCCCAGAGTGGGGTAGGCAGAGCTATAGGAATACCAACAATTCTAAAAAGACTCGTTGATAATTCTATAACCACATGAAAAAAATAAATCTTACTTCCAAAATAACTATTAAATAGATAAAACCTCCGATTTTATGGCAACCCTATTGATATTTCTAAGCTGATATTACCACTATATCGATTAAAAATAAATGTATAAATATCCGTCTTCAAAAACGCACGATACAACTTGTTTTTATATGGTAGGTCAGTCCAACTGAATTCGGCTTTACATTCAAAATATTGTGGTACGCCGACTGTAGTTGCACTGACTTGCGTTTTTGAAGGCGGTTTTTTATCTTTTATTTTATTTAATACTTTTTGCTGATCATAATATGAAGTATCACGTCTAAATGATTGAGAAACAAGCATCACAGCGAGAACCCCATTGACAAATATTTAAACCATTTAAATTTGCTTCGTCATAATCGCTTAACTATCTTAATCGAGATATCTTATCGCCATCCTAAAATAAGGTACCGTTAAGGAGTTCCGGTGGCCATCAGTGGTCTTCATCATCAGTTCCACTTAACCAAATGATGGTTTTTGAATGCACATACTAGACTTGTCACTGAAAATACTAAATCGCAATAAGTACAGTCAACCAATTTGATTTGTAGGCCACTATGGACTATGTCAACGTGACCAAAGTAAATGAAGTCTCTTATGTTTTTTGTTGACAACGTCACTTTGACATTATCTATAGTGACCCAGGAATAAAATTGGTTGACTGTACACCTATACTTAATATTAGAGGATTCCCTCGATTTCTTCAAGACCCCACCATCCGACCCTGACTTGGTGACAATAGGTCAACTCCGGGAGTATACCCTAACAAACAAAAAAGAGCTTTCAAAATCGGTCCACAATTAACAGAGAAATCGGTAAGCACACTAATACATACAGTGGAACATAGAAAAGAACCTCCTGCTTTTTTTGAAGTCGGTTAATCGGTTTTGGGAGCTACGATCCCTCTGACAGACACACAGATAACCTCGTAAGGCCCACCAAACCGCAAACAGGGAGATTGTTGTAATTGGAAATTGGACTCTACCAGTAAGGAAATAAAGTTCAGTTACCTTTGCTCTTAAATGCCATTTCCAAAACTTGAAACAAATAAAAATGAATTTTAGGGTCATTAAAATATAGTTTAAACTAAATTGCTTTGATACTTAATAGCACACCGGGCGTCACGAGGATCAACAAATACACATGTTTGACTTAACCTCTCTTTTCGCGTCAGGGGTTGTCAACATGATCCAGCTGTTTGCTCCCTAGTTGAGTACGTAGCTACAAGTGCAATACACGATCGAATCACTCATGAAGTTGCACTTTTGCGTCAGCGTGAATATTGTCAGGCTGCCGGCTCAGGCGGTGGCCCTGTGGGAGACAACGCTGCAAATTGAAAACTGAACGAGTTACCGGCGACGTACGCGGTTCCACTCGGAGCGGTTTTTGCCTTGAATATTCTGCCGGAATTCCAAAGAAGGTGGCTAAGTGCAACGTAGTAGTCAAAGCATTCTATACCCTATTGGTAACCCTATTAAATTCAAAATGCTTAGTTTATTACTATGCACTTTGTTACCTTCTTTGGTATTACGGCAGTATTGTTGGGGTTACCAATAAGACTTTTTAAATAGATTTATAAGTGTGAGTTATTAGGCCTTTGAATAGCCAAAGGTCGCTTTAAAAATTAAAAATGCTCCGTTTAAGTAATATAATGCTGGCCAGTTATAATTAATTGGGTAGCCACGGACAACCACCTACCATTGTGGTTTCCGAAACCTTACCAAAGAAAACCAAACAAAAAATTACACGGACCATCTGCTGTTGGTTATAAACATTGTTTTCTTTATTCTTGTGACGTTGTTAATAAATTTTCAAAAAATAAGATGTTGATGAAATAAATGTATGCGAGAAAGGTATCTGAACTTCAATGCTTCTAAATCGTTGCTTTTGATTCTACGTGTCTCCAGGGCTGGGCTGTGATTCTTCACAGTAAAACCTTTTCGATTTTGACGAACTTCCGTATTGTCAACGTTTCGATAGCTCTTATTTACTTGACAGTAATGGTGGCCGAGTTAAAAACAATACCATAACTCGTTAGAGAGAATGGGGTTTTACCGAGTTGTATAGATGCCCTGAGATTCTATACGGTAAAATCTTATTGTTTTGGACAGGCCCGGAGGCATTGTACCACCACGTGGCAAAGTACCACAGATATTACCAGCATAAAACAGAAAACAATTATGTTACACAAATATTAAAATTGCAGCTTTTTTTCATTTGTTTAGGAACAAACAGTATTACAAAAAATATATTATAACTAAGCTTACGCTCTGATCTTTTACAAAACAAACCTATTGTTAACTTAACTAAAGTTATAGAAAAGTAAGTAACAAAAGTAGTAGGCTCAAAGGTAGACTTATCCCTGTAAGGGATCTCATCCAAATAATCTTTGACATTTATTCACTGTTCGCTATTTAGACGACACGCTAGTCTGGTTGGTAGTAACCCTGCCTTCGAAGCTAGAGGTCGGGTTCAATTCCCGGTAATGGCAGATATTTGTGTGATGAGGACGAGTAGTTATTCCTGAGTCTTGGATGTTTTCTATGTATTTATATATATAAATACATACTAGACAACTACTACAGTACTATGGGTACTAGACAACGATAAGCTTACTTATATAGAAGTAAGCTACCCATAGTACAAGCCTAGAGCTTAGTTTGGGACTAGGTTAATTTGTGTGACATTGTCTTGTGATATTTATTATCTATTTTTTTTATTGACGCAACGGCACAGAAAGTTATGTCTTAATTCTTTGTTTTTTGTAAACCGTGTCGTTTTCGTGTTACTAAATGTATTTTCTTTCTTTCTTTATGATTTATTATACAAGTCGTAGATTGGTCGCTGTGACTGTCACCTCGCCCCACTTAGTACCTATGGGGGGAAATTGCAACTCTTCCATCGCAAAGCTCCGATACTGCATGCAGACAACAGCGGAAGTGAGAGGCCACTGGCTCTATATCCGATTGCGAGATTGATCTCGACGATAGCGTTCAGAGAAACATTTCAGAATTCTTTTGAGAAGTTTAATCTTTTCTTTTCAAGACTGACCACGTAATTTCAAAAAAACATAATTCAAACAGATTTTAATCTTGAACATTCATAATTCCGAAAGCATTTTTTTGATAAAAGACATATTCTTGATAACCTACGTTAAGAAAATGAATTATATATTAACCCCCTTACTAAGAAACAGACATAGAAGTTTTTGTGGCAAAATTGACAATTAACTAGGGACTTCCTTTCGATGTTAAATTTATCGATAACTGTTACAAACACTTATTTCAAAGTAGGTAGGTAACTATTGAGTTCAACGGATAAAATAGCAATAGGTGACTGAAATGCTGATCACTACCTATCCATGTTATACAATGATTAGTATTACGTAGTTTAAATAATTCATGGGCATACTTTTTAGGGATTTTAAAATTCAAATAAATATCAACATTAATATAAAAATGCATGCATTATTAACGTGTTTCTCGCACAAAAACTTATTTTAATGCATTTAAACGATTACCATACAAAAGCATGTTTAGATAAATTTAATGACATAGTAAGTTGCATGTTCATATTACACCGTTATTCTCATAGTCATAACTATCATAAGAATGTACAATTCATCGATGAATTAGTATTATTCGAAAGTCCCTAGGACAATTTTATTCGTGCCACAAAAACTTCTGTCTAATCCGTGGGATCCGTGGAAGGAGGGGAGAGGTCTTTGCCCAGCAGTGGGATATTACAGGCTTAACAGCCTGCCAGCGTTTATAATCCTAGTACTAATGTGAAAGTGTGGATGGATAGATGTATGGATGTTTGTTATTCAATCAAGCCAGAATGGCAGAATGAATCTAGATTTAATTTAGCACACAGATATAGTATAGTCTGGAATAGAACAAAAGCTAACTTTTATCCCTAAAAATTGGAAAGGTCCCGAGGGGATAGCGATAAACGACTTCTACGCGGACGGAGTCGCGCACAACATGTAGTAATTAACAATTAAATAAATTGTTCCCCTCCACAACTCTTTCTGACACTTCAAACCATGACACTCAGATTGTTTCATAATTGCGTTTTATTTGCAAACCATAGAATCTCTGACGTTTGAAAGTTACGGAAATAGGAAGCGAACCGTGAGTTTGCCTCCCCTGGATAAATCCTGCACAAACTGCAGGCAACCGTGTCCGTTTAAAACCTTCGGCAAATTTGCTTTGAGCTCGCCGCGGCTGTTCTGTTTTTGGAGTTCCGTAGGGAAATGAAGCCATTACAAATTGATATAAACGATATGAGTTTATTTAAATCCTTTTTGTTTTATTTATAACTAGCGACCCGCCCTCGCTTCGCTCCGGATTAAAGTATTATACATATAAACCTTCCTCTTCAATCACTCTATCTATTAAAAAAAACCGCATCAAAATCCGTTGCGTAGTTTTAAAGATTTAAGCATACATAGGGATATAAGGACAGAAAAAGCGACTTTGTTTTATACTATGTAGTGATAAGACACATCGTCATATAACACACTTCTCTCTGCTTCATCTGTGACAGTTCATTTAAATACGTACTAACACTTATTTGTTTAATTTTACCCAAATATGACATTGAAACCTGGCGACACCGTTCAGATGTTTCAATAATTAATCGCCTGTTTTTTAAATACCTCGCTTGTGAGTAAAGTAAGTGATTGATATTACGAAATACGGCTGGAACAGGCATCATCTTAGATGAAACAGAGTGTAGATACTAGAAGTATTAAATAATTGTATAAGGCATTAAATCAATATGTCTACGACGAACTTATTCCTAAAATTAATCTCATCCTTAATAGATAAGAAATAAAGACAAAAATTAGGGATGTGTTCATCACAACAAAGGATAAATAAGAAAACAAAATGATAAAACGACGCCATTTTGAACTATGTCCTACACAGCGCATCCTAATATTTTATTATTTACAATGTTATGTGTTTATATGACATTATATGCAATATTAACATTTTAAACACGTCACTGTTCCTCGTATACATAATAGCTTGGAAGTTTAAAGGCATTTTGGTCGACAGCCAAACCTATCATAACCAAAGCACAAAGGTGATTCGGGCAACCTGTTTGTGAGCTAGGCCGGCCAGCGCCTGTAAAACGCTTGGCTAGCTCTGACCATTGCTGCATTTTTCAGCAAAAAGGTCATATGTGATCATAAAACCCTCTTGGATATGCGACCTTTTAAACATAACATAAACGGCTTAATATACTTCGGCTATTATAATGCTGACGTGACTTTTTTACTTAAAAGGGCGCATCGGGCAGTGTGGCTGTGTCGCAGTAAACAAAAAAACAGTACCTAACGATTTTATGCTTGTTTCAAATTAACCTTTGTTTGCGTCACCTTGGGTTTAGATTTTGTTTACTTAAATTGCCTCGGGATTCAATTTTCGGGGCAATCAAAATTTAAGTTGTGCTTTAAAATTTGGCTCGTTGCAAAGACTATAGAAGCCTTTTATTAAGCCGTATAGTTTCGCCATCTCCGACCGTCCGTCCGTCCGTCCGCAGAATAGCTCAGAGACTCTTAGTACTATAAAGCTGTAATTTGGCATGAATATTTTATATTAGTCACGCCAAAAAAGTGGTAAAATAAAAAGTTAAAAAAAAACTTTTTTGTGTGTACACGTAACGTGTTCATGTATTTTTTTCGTCTACCCCATAGTGTAGTGTGTCGTTGGATAGGTCTTTAAAAAACTTTCAAAATACAATTTGTCAATTAAGGGATTCGTTTATGAAATATTAAGCTTTAAAGCGTTAGTTTTTGTTAGACTTAAGTGTGTCCCCCCCTACAACCGAAACTAGAAATACTAAAAAACTGAAAAATAACTTTGATGCATATAATTATTGGTTCTTGAGATACAAGCGATTAAAGTGTTTATAGCTATTAAAATCATCTAGGATTTTCTATTTGAAGTCATGTGCCGGACATTAAATAAAAAAAATAGATATTGCTTGTTGTTTTTCATGATTGTAGTACTTAACGGCTTCGGAACCCTAGACTGAGCATGGTCCGACATGCTCTTGCCCGTTTTTTTTTGATAAATAAAACGTAAGAAGGCAGCCCGTGTGTCCGTTCGTCCATCCGTACGTCAAAGTTTTTCTCTCAAACTGGCAGAGGTATTAAGCTGAAATTTAAAACACTAATAGAATTTAGCTACTATGCAATTACGTAAAGATGCATGTCACGAAGGTAAACAAACTATAGAACTGTCATTGAATAACGCTTCATACGTTTTGTTATACAATTGTGGTTGCTATCAAAACACGCACAAAGATAAACAGCAAAATAACCTATACTTTCAAAAATAGAAGTTAGCGCAGCAAATTCAAACGAAAACACATGCCATATGACAGTCACGCCTAAAAAAATGGGCGTTTGCAGTTTTAATATTGCAACCCTGATAACTATGACATAATTGACGTCCTCTATCAATTTCCCAACAAACGGTTGACGTACGTCACTAAAAACATCATTGTGAGTCGACAGCGGGCCTCGCCAGCGCATTTTAAACGGAAAAGCCTTAAGCTGAAACGCACTGAAAGCAAAAGCGGCGCGGTGTGGCACGTTCCCATGCTGAAGACACCTTCACTACGCTTTAAGCAAGTTTTTTAGAATGGAATCGCACAAAACCGCACCGCTTACACTCTCAGTGTGTTTGCGGCTTTGTTTGGCGGCGCGCCAGCCCACCGGCATTGCTCGACCAAATACCTATTAGAATAAACTACATACGTTGATGGGTTTGATCCTTAACACTGTAAATGGGATCTATTTGTTTGTACTTTGCGGAAAATTGGAGCGGTGGTTATACTTAAGCTGGTAACTCGTCATTTTATCGAATTTTACTTCATCGAATATGTCGTTTCATCGAATGTGTCATTTCATCGAATGTGTCATTTCATCCAATTTCATTTCATCGAGCGCTAATTTCTGCTGAAACAGGTTTTCAGGGTATCTTAAAAATGAATTACATAGGTTAGGTTAGGTTAGGTTAGACGTTTAAGATACCCTGAAAACATTATGGTTTTAGCTGAAAATAGCATTCAAATTAAATTCCATAAAATGATAGACACCCACTTAAGCTACATTACTTCCTGGAATACTGTATATATTATATCAAAGTCAAACTCATATAATTTTAGAGGCATTATATCGTAGTCTTCTGTGTGTTTAACTTATTTGCTGTGTTAGGATTGCGGACTTCAGATTTTAGTTTTGACAATGCAAATTTCTATGGTTCTTAGATTCTACTTACCATCAGCTGGTGGCCTGAGCGCTCGTTTGCCTTCTCTTTACTATTAAAAAATAATAATATTAATTCCTATTTTTGTTTATGCGGTTACTTTATGTTGTGTCCTATTCTTACGTTACCAATAAATGGCAAAAAAGAAAAAGACACAACATCAGTATACAAGCAATCGGTAACAAAACGTTTAGGCAATCGTAGATAAGAAAACCTTACTCGATACAAGACAAATTTCATGTTCAGCTGCGGCGCAAAATCTGCTACGAACTTACTACGGCGTAGAGCTCACCTCTTCTCGTAGCCATTGTGCTACGAGAAATATGTACAGTGTGTAATAAAAGTCTGTTAAGCCGCGTTCAAAAACTAGCTATATTTTTGCTTTTATAACCGGTATCGGATTGAGAACATGTGCGGTCGAGTGATGTCGGAACTATCGAGCTTGTCGGATATTGCACGGGCTACGGCGCTTTAGTACGGCTTAGACCAGTATTTTCTAGAGCCGGTGTTGTTGGTTTCAATGTGGTAGCAGTAATAAGTGATGGTTTTGTACCTAGTCACTTTTGTATATGGTGAACACTCTACAATATTTTCAAATAGTACACGACACGTACGAAAGATTTATCGTCTATTTTTGATGTGGTTTATATAGGAATATCTTTAATACCTTTGCCATGAAGTTGAGACGATCATCGGTTATTTTATAAAATAACAAATATAATAATTTAGCATATATATATATATATTTATTTTATTCTATTTTATTCAATTTTGAAATGTACTTTGTTTTTTGTGTTGACTTTTACTATTTTTACTATTATAATTTAATTCTATTTCTGACGATCTCAATGTAACTGCATATAATTTGACATGTAATGTAATTTATACTGTGTTATATTGAGTAATAAAATCTGAATCTGAATCTGAATCTGAATGAATATGAATCTTTAAATCAGCTGAATGCGAGTCTTAGTAACGATAATTAATAAAATCCGTATTAATTATTATCATAATAAACTCACCTAAAATGACAAATGCCATACACTTAAGTGTAATTACAACGTCATTAACGTAGGTGCCACAGTTACTTAATTAATCCAATTACGTTAAATTAACTGTGAAACTTCTGGAATCCTTTAAGACGAAACAAATTGAAACAACGAAGTGTCATATCCACTCTACCTGATCTAACAAGGATAACACTAATGAAAATAATTATTCAATGCGTCTCTTTCTTAACAGCATTGAAGAAAAAGGAGACACTGAGAAACAAATATATCTCTATTAGAATAAATAAGCGCAGTTTAAACGCTGTTTTATTAAGTCCGCTTACCGTAACACGATTATAACTTAGCAACTTAAATTTATGAGAAACAGTAGGTTTCAACGTTTGGGTGGATTAGGGAAATCAATATAGATTTACGGCGAACGAAGATCGTGGTTACGTATACATATTCATCCGCCGATATAATATTATGAGTAATATTAAAGTGAGTTATGTATTCAAAATGTAATCCTTGGCATAAATATACTTTTGTATTAAAAATATATTTTGTATAATGTTGTATCTGAAGGACTTCTATTTTAGAATGTCAGGAACATTGAAGCAGTTACTACTTGGTTTGTTGTGTAGTTTCTAGTCATATTAAACTTATGCTGTATGATATTAACCTCGTAAGGCCCAAGCTATTTTTAGGACGTTTGTAATAATGACCCAGTGTCCTAATTAAAGGCACATATGCTTGAAGCCCGCAACTTTGAGTTGCTATAAAATATTAAAAAAACCAATTTCAGGCAAAAGTCAAAGGTGAAATTCCGTTTCACGCATTTTTTTTAAGAATGGTTTTGTTCTAAGTGAATGTCCTTATTTTAGGACTCTGGGCCGCTAATTGACAAATTTAAACATTAAATTGGGCCGCAAGAACTACAATTCTCAGTCCTAGAAATAGGACGTTGGGCCTTGCGAGGTTAAAAGGTTCTACAATCTGTTTTAGTAGGTCATATTGCAATGACATCACAGAAAACACTGAGCCAATATATATATCGCACCTTTGGTAGAACAAGGGCAAAATATACGATGTGACTAAAGGGGCAATTATGCCCTTGTCCACTAGAACAAAGGGCACAATGTACAATGTGACTAAAGGGGCAATTGTGCCCTTGTTCTACCGAAAGTACGATATATATATATATATATATCTCTAAATTTATTTGTAAGCCTCATGGTAAACCATTCCATAGTAAAAAAAATATATACGTGTTTATCAAATTAACATATTTGATTTAGTTTATCCCGTAGTAATGAATCGTCGTTCTTGATAACTTACTTTATTAAAATAACGTAAAAGAAAACCAGAAATAAATCGCATGTTACATTTCTTCCTATTCTTTCACCGGTACTGGACGGTGTTAAATTTATTTCGTCTATTTGTCTGGCGCTGCTATCGGGCCAATATCTGCCCCGTCTTTTCACATCCAATGCTTTAGCTACGTAATTCTACGTAGAATGCTGCAGTGAGTTACGTTTGTTTCGACCTCTTCGTTTGAAATGGACACTGAATTTTTTAACTCAACGCTACACGCTGAAAATGGGGAGATGTTTTTTATCCTAGTTTATTAGGGTATTTACTATGTGATGAGGAATTATGAAAATTGGGTTCATGTGTTTTTGTTATAGAAACTGGTACCCAATAAATATGATGTTCAAAGCGTCGCTTATAATGTCCATTTCAATAAATCAAGAAAAATATTTTAAGACTTAACAACGTTTTCAATAAGAAAAGTTCTTGTGACATTATCTGACTTGATAGCAACATCGTTACTTCGAAAGAGAAATGAGAACGGTATCTGATCATCTTATACCATCTATTAAAAGATTCGAGATTGGTAACTTAACAGATTTACTGGCGATGACGCAAACGGTGAGTCCGAAACCCATACAAATTAAAATCACAGGCACTGAATTTCCTGCAAAATAGAACCATTATGATTTATTTTCGGTATTGAATAAAACACGGAACACCCTTTGTTGATTGTATTGAATTTTTCGAGTGGGTCCGAGTTGGTACTACAACCTTAAAATAACATCCTGTATTCTAATAAGCGTAGGTGCAAAACACAAAGGTTCATTTCAGAACTGAAACCTTAGCAAATTATTGTAACATTATATTTTAATGTTAAAATAAGCTTGTAAAGTTTGTGAATTGAGTTGAGACAAGAACGAGTAGATGGAGCCTTGTTGAATCCAAACTGCAGTACAGAACAGAATAAGTTTTTGGAAGACGTAAGAGGGGTGTTATTCCCGTGAGGAACAAACTTTCTCACGTCGACTAACACACCAAGGAGTCTAACTTAAGTGTTTTGAATTATAGGTCAATGTGTGCACCAAATGGGTCACACACAGCTCACAAATCTGGTGTCACGGAAGGCCAAGGTGACGCTGGGGAGATGAGCTTGTTGCTTTTGCCCTTGGTAGATAATTTATTCCAAAAAAATGAAATAGCAGGGTTCGTTTAAATTGTTTATTTTTATGTCTGTTAATATACTGAGTATGACACTATATACTCAGTTGGATGATTCATGGGAGCTTTTATCACCATACAACTATTTTTTCCCCAAAAACTGAAATATTTGAATATGGTGATGATTATTTACAAGATTCTTATCAAAAAATATACTAACTTTGGGTTAACAAAGATCTTAAGAAGCACTTTTCTTCATTATTCCTTCTAATCAAACCGAAATTGCTTCCGAAATCTTTGTCAACTCAAAATTAGTAACTATAAACCGGCGAAATGGTTCAGCCGGTTACCGCTAAACAGCGGGGCTGCGGCTGCGGTTCCAACCGGCTGATTACTGTGTATTAAGTAAAATGTACAGTTAACGCGTTGATTAGAGGTCTGTTTAGTCTAAACTTAAACGTGGGATTCAATTTGACGTCGAGGAGGGTGATATTAAAGGGAAGAGGGATGTTACGATAAAAATGTACGATAATTGACAGTTCTCTACAACTTAACTATTAAATTATATCCTCGTTAGGCCCAATAAGCATTAGAATGTACATAATCATGGCACTTTAATTTAAACTATACGTTTATTTCCTTTATTTCCTTGATGTTAGATACAAATTCCCATTCACAAAAATCTTCCTGTTTGTAGTATGTCCCTACGAGGATATTGTATCTGAGTGTTCCAAACACGTCTTTATAAATTAAATAAATTTAATGCATTTGTTACTAATGCATTCGGTATAAAAACCTTGAACGTTTATATAATTGGAAATAATTCATATATATTATATACTCGTAAAAAACCGTAAACCAGCGAAAATTTCCCATGGCTAAAATTCGTTAACATTCTTTTATTTTTCTTGGACATCATGTACAAATATGACAACGAGACGTTTGACGTTTCACTTATTAGTGGATTTTTTCAACTAGGCTAATATCAAATATAAAACATGTTGTTACATGGTTCTGTAGCTTCGGTTATTAATGATATTAATAACCATTTATAGAGTATTTAATTATGTTAACCCTTAATTTAGCAAAAAATATAAAAGTCATGAATTCAAACCCTTTTTGATTTAGAACCAGCATAAAAAAGTACAATTATAAAAATATTTAAAATAACATTATGGTATTTTCACTGTGGTGCACACTGTCAAATTAAGGGTTAATACATTTTACTTTATAAGTAGCTTGCTCAGAAATGTGCAGTTCTTGAAAATTCTTCGTTACCTATGTCCTACAGATGCTCTACGGGCTTATTATGGTCGTGTTTATGGCTATGGATAAAGCATCCATCCCTCTCACATTTACATATTGAGAAAGTGGCGCGTGTTTATCCTCAGTGATAAACGCGACCATTATAGCCCCCTGGTCTCGAGTATTATAGATAAATTTCGAAAACACATCTCTAAGCTTGCGTAATCCACCTTTAGGCACATTACGACTAAATCGCCTTAATGTTCTGGTACTGGAGGTACGGCAATTACATATTCATCACCCGAAAGACGTCCAGTGTTGGGGGGGTTATTCTGTAACTCAGGGCGAGTTCGCTCGATCGAAATGGTCTAGATTGGGCGGTATCACAGTCCAACAGACCAATTTTGGACTTAGAACAGAAACGTATAGAACTTTCATATTATAGCAAAATTGCAATTCTAGCTTAGCGTATGCAGAGGCGTATACTTTGAATTTCGAACGCTACAGGTGGCAAGTCACGCTGCAGACGCAAACAGTTGTACACTTCATATATCTATGTTATATATTCATGGGAACGTCAAATTGTAGTTTACGTTCGTTTAAATTGAAGTTACTTAAAGACGAATGAAGAGTTAACCATTATACGGTATATGACATCAAAACAAACATATATTTTGACATTAGTTAATATGCATCTTAATTAACATAAAAATATGTCTATTGTTAACATAATGTGTCCTTTTTTTTCATACTAACTAATTCACCGCGCAATGTATCGGTGACAAAGCTAACAACTGACACTAACATTTGATTGCTTGTACCTAACTCGTTTGCCTTTTCGCATTACATTCCCGCTCGACAAAATTAAAAATTTTGCAGCCAGGTATGGAATCCAAAATACCAGGTTCATATTGATCGCCTGGAGAGAGTGCAGCGTTCCTATACCCGGTTCATGGCCTTTAAAGATTGTGCTAAAGGCATTGGAAAACGAACAAGTTATGGTGGACGGCTCCGGCATTTTAGGATGTGCACTCTACAGAAAAGAAGAGACTTTTTGGACCTCACTCTGTTACACAAAATAGTCAACGGTGCAATCCATGAAAGTTACATCCTGGAAAGCTTGAGATTCACCGTTCCGAGTGCTAATGTCAGACCATCTCGCATCACTACCTTCCGGCCTAAGGTGACCAAGTCAAACCTGGGTAAATTTTCCGTACTGCACAGACTTCAAACACGATATAACCAACATCAAAAGGCGTACGACTTAGACGTTTATTTCGACAGTATTACTTGCTGGAGGCGTAAAATGCTTTTGCCGTAAACAGTTACCTAATATTTAAGGGGAAACTAAGATCCAAAATGTATCAGTGCAATAACTTGTTATCATATATATTCCTTTAAGTAACTATTTTTATTTTTATATAATTTATTTTTGCTACCAAATTATCTCTGCTCAAACTTAAACCTACTTGAATGGTTAAAACTTAATTAGGGTAGTAAATTTGTTATAAACGACTGTTCGGTCTAATTTCATTGTCAACGCTGTTGCACGCCTGTTATTGAGGTACAGGTTAGATGTGATCCCTATTAATTAAGTTACATAATGTATAGCCTTGTACTTTGTTGGTGTGCCAAATAAATAATTAAATAAATAAATAAATAAAAAGAATATTACTCTTCATTAGAAAAGGTAATTGTTTTATTTTTTCGATAAAACCGTTCACATCATCTAAAGCTATCGTTACTTACAATTTATGTTCTTATAAACTTCAAGTTGTCACACACTGTATAAATACCTCTGCAACACCCAGTCTCGTTAAAAGTCCCATACTCGTTATAACAAGACGCTACCATCAAGACAGCTACCCCTTGTACACGCATTGTTACTATCCTCATAGTTATGAAAACTGCTCTTTTAAGGGTCCGTTCACACAGACCGGAGCCGGTCGGCTGCGCGAGCGCAGAACGAGCGCGGATGAGTACGCCAAGCAGCCGGTCAGCTCCCCTTATCACACGAAGCGCGTTCAAGCATCTTTAATGACAAAAGAAGAGCATATGCAAAAATAAACCTAATTACAATGACTCAAAACTCTGTTTCCAACGTGATAAAAATCTACTCTCTTTTCCGAGCCGGTCTGTGTGAACGGAACCTATGGATGAATTCCACGGCTCGCATAGCATCGAATCGGAACGAATTTTACAATCTTTAAACGATATCAAATCATGTACACAGTATTTAAAGTCTATATTACCACCGCGCATACCAGCTTGACCGCGGGTGTCTTCGGCGACACGCGATATGCTGAAATTATGCTGCGACGTGCGATTGGCTCCGTAATAAATAGCCAATATTATTTTTTATAGATGTGATCGGCTGTCACCGCATCTGTTCGTATCCTTTCCGATCCAATGCAATGCGAGCCGTTTGGTGGATATTATCTTTTAAGCTAGTAGAATACAATAATCTAATCTATCTTGCATAAGTAATAGCACCAACGAACAGCCTTCCCCAAGGATGGCCGCATTTGCCGGCCTTGCGTTGACCGCATCCGAATTTACATATACCGCCTACTTCTCAGCCTGCATTACTCTAGCAGCACATAATTAAGTTTGTCTGGCTAAACAAGATGCGTGGTTATCAACAATTAAAAGCTGGTTCCATGGGTTTGGCAAATAAAACAGTTTGGAAACGAAATTTTGAATTTGCTATACGTTGCCGCTTCCACGCTACTTTTACAAAAACTAAAACAAGTAAGTAAGTATTGTACGCTATTGTAATAACCTTTACCTTCAGCTTTTCTTTACAAACTATAAAAATGTCACTTGCCGTAACTGTCTGTCTGTATATCCGCTAACTCCTCCTAAACCACGCAACGGATTTTGATGCGGTTTTCACCATTATATAGATATTTGTTCACGGAAGGTTTTCGTGTATAATAACTTATTTGTCTAACTTAACTGTCATAAACCAAAGCGAAACGAGGTCGGGTGCAAACCAAGGCCTCTATTCAACTACGTTATAACGATATCGTTTTTAACCTGTTTCCGTATTGTCAACGTTTTGATAAGTCTTATGTCATTTACAATAATAGCGACTGTGACATAAACGATTCTTAAACGTGTCAAACACGATATCGTTTTAACGCACCTGAATAGAGGCCCAAGAAAGTGAAAGTAAGTATTTATCTACTATAAAATTAAAAGATTAAGTTTTTTTTTTATTAGGCACACGAGCACTTAGGCCACCTGATGGTAAGTGGAATCTGAGACCCATAGACATTTGAATTCTCAAGACTATAATCCTAAGACCTCAAATGCGTTGCCAACCCTGAGGACTAAGATGGAATGCCTCTATGCTAGTAATTTCACCGGTTGTCTCATACCCACACCGGAACACAACAATGCGAACACTGTTGCTTGGAGGTAGGTTAATGGATAAGATGGTGGTAGCGATCCGGACGGACCCTGCACAGGGTCCTACCACCACTAAACTCTGGGCTCACTATTCTACTAGGTTAAAAAGATATTGCGTTTGAGGTATTTTAGTATGGTTTTTAACTCGCCGCCATTACTGTCAAGTAAATGAGAGTTATCAAAATGATGACAACACGGAGACATGTAAAGACAATGTCGTTCTTAACATGTTCGTTCTCAGCCCTGCGGGTCTACTCTGAAATCAGTAATACGAACTTCGGATCGCCCCTTCTCTTTTTTGCAAGTTAGTTACGCCTCTAGAGCAAAAAGGAAACTAATAGACGAAGTTCAAATTACGGTTTTCAAAGTACAGCCCCTGGAGACTAGAGCTAAGGTCACGACGGACTTATTTCTGTCAATAAGTGACAACCCACAGTGAATTTTCACCGCCTACCTTCAAGTATGATTACGATGATAATGACGAATATGTAACACCAGCCCGTTATTATTGCAACATACTCATTACAGTTCAAGTTGCTTACCTCCCATAATGCATGCCACGTGCATAATCGGTGTGCAACACAAGCAGTTTGTGTAAGCAACGGGCGAGCGAGGAATAGTATCCGGCCGCGCTCTATGTAAACGATTAACTGGTTAGATAGAGAAGGGTAGTTATTAGCTGTTAAATACACCTTTATAAGGAACTGGTTGTTATGGTGGTAAAGGCTTGGGGAGACTTCATAATTAAAATGATTGAGTTTGGTTTGGGATCCTGTGGTTTTCGCCAAATCTTGGGCAAATTTTACGCGCAAGCGTGCCGCGATAGCGATCGCAGCGAGCGGTAGAATCGCGAACTGGGGCCTAGCGGAGTTGCAAACGCTACTACGAGTAACTTTTTCTTTTCTATCGCTCAAAATGTAAGGGATAACGTTATTATGCAATACGATAAACCACGTGGTCAGCTGTAATCCCATACATTTTGACCGATACAAACAAAAAACTTTAGTAGCGTTTGCATCTTGGCTAGGGGCCCCTGTGATCTTCTTCAAGTATTCTGTAGACCTAAGATAAGAATACAATTAGCCAATTTGCCTACCATTTATTTTGGATTGTGTTTGAGATCGATCGACTAAAAAGTTTAATTGATCAGTGATCTAATAAGTTACTGCCTTAAAATCCCATGAGATCATTTGTCTTTTAATTTTTAAGATAAATTGTTTGGGAAATGGTAATCGGTGATTAGGTTTTTGGCAATTTATCAAAAACTCTTGAGCTTTAATGTTGATAATTGTGTGACAGTCCAAACCGACTTACTTTTGCTTTAATAACTATGATGAGTTTTATCTTATGAGGCCCTAGCCGAGGTGCGTACGCTAACTAGCGGTTCTATTCGTTCACTTCAGTTTTGTTAAAATAACAATATTAAAGTTCATATATTTAGAATTTTTGTATATATTGAAAAATATCCTCAGGTATGATCGCAAGCGTGACCCTGATCTGAATGGTTTCTATACATGATTTAAAAAAAAAAACTCGCATTGTAAGTCCGTATTTAAAATTATTTTTTTGTGTAAATTTATTAATTTATTAACTGATGAAAAGTATTAACCGCTCGTTCGCCATCCTCTCATACATATATGTATGATAGATTAACAAAAAAGCTTAGACTTGTATGTAAATATAATATACTAAGATGAATACTGTAGGCATGCATTGGCCCTACTGAAAATCAGCGGCGTGGCTTCCCTCGGCATCGTACTGAATGGGCCCCTTAATGACGCAACGGCACAAATAAAAATATGTTATCTGTCTTAATTCTATGTTTAATTAAAACCGTGCTATTTTTGTATTATTTCATGTATTTTGTTTCGATCTCTCTGTTTTTCATCACATTTAAATTTCTCTTTACATTATTTTTTGTATTCATTTTCTTGGTACTGGTAAACATCTTAGCCTGCTTGTGCAAAACGTGGTTACAGAGTTATCAACAAGTTTTTTAGAGTTGTTGATAATTCTGTATATCTGCCTACCCCACTCTGGGAATAAAGGGGCGACATAACGTATGTATATATGTATTTTCTTCATATCATGTTCCACAAGACTTGCGATGCCTAGTATAGGACCACTGAAAAGTATTACGTCCCCTCGATAGAAGAAATTATTACTGTTTCTTTATTTATTTACTGATTTATTTAGGACATAAACGATTCTTAAACGTGTCAAACACGATATCGTTTTAACGCACCTGAATAGAGGCCCAGGTCAAATCAAATAACAAGATGAGGTTTCCCGAAAGTACGTGAGCACTGAGGGCTCTCCAAACTCGATCTATCAGACAACACTGTTCTAGATTACTTGCCGTCCTCACTTCGAGTAACATACTTGAACATCGGGTAAATATTTCAGGCGTTCTGAATGTACAATGTTCTGTTGCAGCGCCCGGAGGAATTTAACTACGAAATGCTGACAAAAGTGTGGAAAAATGGAACGGGATCCGGTTTCTAGACGCCGTATCCTTACTCTTAATATATTTATGGAATGCAAAAATGTTTGTTTGTTTGGTTCAATACCTCAGCTAATCCATGTGTAGACAGCATATAGCTTGGAAAACGAAATAGGGTAATTTTAACCGTATATCCATCAGCAAATTGGCGGGGCGGATTCAGAATCAGTTAAAGATGGTTTAGTCGTTCCTTAGCGACGATTTTGCATTCAAATTTTGAAAAAGGGGCCCCGTAGATGCACTTGCCCCACCTGACCTTAACTTGCTTGCTTGTTGATTTGCAGTTGAGTTAACTGCTTCTAAAATGTCGCTAAGTACGGCGGGAAGTTTTGCGATATGAAGTTAAACATTGGGCCGAGCACGCTGCCACGGGACAATTTTTGACATAGCGACTCGTCTATTGCACATTTCAACGTAAGTATAAAGATCTAAGGTTTAAAATAAAAGTGTGTTTTGTGTGATTTGTGTCCCTGTATTACTAAGCAACTGAATCCCCGGGTGGTAGTCATTTTAATAATTTCATATTAATATTTGACACTAGTTCCCGTTTGACGTCATTTGACACTAAGTCCCGTGCAGCGTGCTCGGCCCACAATCTGACTCTTTTTATAAACCTTGTTGCCAATTGGTAGTAAATATCTTTACAAAAACTGAAAACGATGTACATAAGTAAACGAGACACGATTGGTAAAAATAGGTATTACTGTTACATGATTTTCCCCACGATTCCTACAGATAGAATTCTTGTCATTGAAAATTCAATTTTCAGAATAAAGCACGCAAGCGTCGAGCAGTCTGTGTTCGACGTATCGCCAGTAAGAAAAGCCTTATTGCTGCAATAATTGTTTTATAAAACAATCGGGTTTCAAGTATCAAATGCTGTAAATAAGTATACAATTTCTGACTTACCCAAACGAACTAGTAACTGAAACATGATTATTTAATTAATTTAAGAATGTATAGGTCTTCTGCCTGTTTCAGAGGAATCGTAATTACTTTTTGCCGTCGGCTTTTCTAAAATACGAACTAATAAACGCTGCCTGCTGTATTGAATATCGTATTTCATGACAAGGTTAAACGGCATTATAAATCATTTTGAAAACGTTGGTCTCGTAAAATTAAGTAGTTTCGTTTAAATTATTCTTGTTAAGAATACAAAATGCCTTGTGCTTCATTCATAATAAAAATTAGCCTCCTGAGATCTAAATTGGAACAGGTACTCGTGAGTTGGAAGAATATCAGTGTTCTGGAACAAAATAAACTTACTCATTTATGACTGTACTAGCGTCTGCCCGCGATTTCGTCCGCGTAGAATTAGTTATTAGGCCATTTTATGTTGTTGTTGATTATCGTTATTCCCTCGGAGCTTTTAAATACGCTGAGCCTTTCATATGTGATTGATTCACAAACATTCAATTAACTAAATTACAGAAACATTTGCATCTCTCATATACGTAACACAATCTGTTAAAATATAATCCCATCAAAAACATAAATGTAAAATGGAAGCCAAGTTCAATATTAAGAATATCCGATGCGCGGTTGTCGACTTCGCCGACAAAAAAATTGAGATCTAGATGGGTGCCAAGTTCCGTAGATAATCTTGATATTATATGTATTTATTAAGAATATACAACATTCAAAAATAAATTAAAAACACATTTTCCTATTTTTTCTGCTACAGCAATGTTTGCTATTTAAAAAGTATAACTTCTTAGAACACCAATTATTTACACAAAGCAGATAACTTAGGATAAACTTCAGCTCAAAATTTGACTCGGCTAGTTTTTACCAGCAAGCCAATTGTTTGGAAGAATATGATATGACCACACAATATAAATACAGTAACTTGCGTACCCTATAACTTATTGATTAGCCAAATGCAAGATACCTTGTACGTGAAAACTAGCCAAGTCCAATTTTGAGCTGCAGTTTATCCTAAGTTATCTGCTTTGTGTAAATAATTGGTGTTCTAAGAAGTTATACTTTTTAAATAGCAAACATTGCTGTAGCAGAAAAAATAGGAAAATGTGTTTTTAATTTATTTTTGAATGTTGTATATTCTTAATAAATACATATAATATCAAGATTATCTACGGAACTTGGCACCCATCTAGATCTCAATTTTTTTGTCGGCGAAGTCGACAACCGCGCATCGGATATTCTTAATATTGAACTTGGCTTCCATTTTACATTTATGTTTTTGATGGGATATCATTATTTTTTGTCAAATAACGCCCGCGCGCGTTGTACGCGTTTAATTTTTAAAGAAATGCGATAAATATTAAATAAATAAATTACCATTTTAGGTGGGTACCTAAATCATTCTACTTCACCAAATGGAGCTTTTCAGGAGTGATCTATAAGTGTACCTAAAATATTTGAAGAGTTCCCTCGATTTCTCCCGGACTCCATCATCAGATTTGGACCTGATGATGATGAAACCACTCCGGAAGTATACTCTTTCAAACAAAAGAATAATTTTCCAAATCGGTTAGTAAATAACGGAGTTCTGAAGTAACAAGCATAAATAATAAAAATAATAATAAAACTTAAAAATCAATGTTTTCAGACTCTTTTATTTGTATACACAGAAATACCCACTTGGATGCCAGGTTTCACCTTTCTAGGTCACCTAGAAGTGGGTTAGGTTTTTGATTACTAGTCAGTCAGTGAGTCAGTCAGTGGAATAAATGCCCATTTTCGGACGTTAATATCTCAATAACCGCTTAACCTATATTTATGAAATTTGGGTTTCTAGTTGATCTAAAGGGTCTTATTACACATATCAAATGTCAAGTTTCTATGTTAAATGGATTTGGAGTTATTGAGGGGTCAAAAGTGGCTCCAAACGGTTCGTGTAAATAACACACGGCTGCTGCTCGCCAGTTCCTTTTGGCGTGAACTTGGCTGGACACGCTGCCGCGTGTCTAGATTACAGATTGATTGATGACAACAGAAAATACATAATATTTTATTTCTGATTCAGATTGTTATCAAAGTTTAGCATGATATGTTTAAAAAAAATTACAACAAATAATCTGAAACTAGTTGACGATCAGCAGGAAAATGAACCTTATTCAATACGTAAATAAATCCGTGGTTAACGGTAACTTAACCCTGAGGCAAAAGTTCAATTGTAATTTCAATGATTATAGCCATTAGTGCGCTTTAGTGGTGGTAGGACCCTGTGCAGGGTCCGTCCGGATCGCTACCACCATCTTATCCATTAACCACCCGCCAAGCAACAGTGTTCGCATTGTTGTGTTCCGGTGTGGGGATAAGACAACCGGTGAAATTACTAGCATAGAGGCATTCCATCTTAGTCCTCAGGGTTGGCAACGCATTTGAGGTCTTAGGATTATAGTCTTGAGAATTCAAATGTCTATGGGTCTCAGATTCCACTTACCATCAGGTGGCCTGAGTGCTCGGGTGCCTTCTCCTTAACATAAAAAAAAAAAAAAAAAAAAACTGATACGAAATATTCTTAACTTGAATATATTGAAATACTAGTTGTAGTCCGCGTTACATTAAATGAGTTCAGTGGCTAAGCTGTGAAACGATGAATATTTGGATTTTTCGTAAATACTCAGCTAAATATAAGTTACAAATAATAGCTAAACAAATAAATAACAACTCAAATGGCGCAAATATGGTGTTCTTGGATAGTGCTACATGTTTTTGCAGTTGGAAGTTGACTCTTAGGCCTTGGGAGACTCTCTAAGGAGATTTCCTCGCGCCTCAATGACGTTTCGGGTGACCAGACGGCTGGCACTTACTTTGGCCAAAGGAATAAACTTTGCTGTTCAAAGGGGCAATGTAGCCAGTCTCCTGGCGATTTGTCCCATATATTTTGCCTATAGTTACTTACACACATACATAACATCACGCCTTCATTCCCAGAGTGGGGTAGGCAGAGCTACAGAAATACCAACAAATCTAAAAATACTTGTTTATAATTCTGTAACAACATTTTGCACAATCAGGCCAAGAAGTTTACTAGTGTATTAGTGACAGGTTGCAAACCCACCGCCTAACAATATTACAAGCCCTTATTCCCTTAGTCACCTCTTACGGCTCTTACGACATCCACGGGAAGTCGTGGAGTAGCACCAATCTAACCCGGCAACGATACACAATTTATTACTGTTCAATACAAAAACGATTAATGGAAAATTAATATGATAGCTACGATGGTTGTAATAGGTTGTTTGAAAACGTGACTTTTTGATTATAATTGAAGTGTTCGTTTTAAAGTTACAGAAAGTCCAGAACATTCTCCTTTTTTTACTTGTTTCATTATTCTCGTCCCTTCGATAGAGTGACGTTAGCAGTTACTAGTATGCAGGCAATTTTGTCGGCGCCGGAACTTTATAAACGAAGTGTGAAAGTTTAAAGTACCTGCTTACTCCTTAAAGGTAATTTAGCGCCGCTTCTTTCTTCAAAATGTAAATGACTATTATAAAAGTTTTTTAAAACCTGTCGCCGCTCGTCTTTGGTAAGTCTTTGTTATGTATAACAGTTTATTGTTGACTGTTTTTTTAGAAGTACCTAGGGGAATTAAAATGTTGGTAAAATTTAATGGTCTGATTATATGCATTGTTAAATAATTCAAGGTAATTTAATAAAAACTCGCAAGTTTAGAGCAATAATTTAAGCTAGGGATCTAAGGATATTTCATATGTAGTTATTCATTTATACATTAAAAAATACACTTCAAGAGGTTACATAAATTTATAGAATTAGGTAACTAGTTTTAATTATAACATTATAAGTAAGTGCGTAGTATATTTTTAACATTACAATTGCGATAAAATAGGTGTAATAATTATACAATTGCTAGTCATTAGTTAAAATTACAAATTACGTACTAAGATATAAAATGCTTGTAAAATAAGCTTTTTACAATTAATTATAAAATGCTACATTGTTGTCGATATTTTTTATACATTATGTACTGTGGGTCGACTACAACGAGATGTACTTACTTATTACAAAGAAAAAAAGTTAATAAGTGGATGTAGTCGACTGTACGCTATACGTTATGTTAAAAATACAAAATGTTCTTAGGATACTTTTTAGCTATATTTAACTCCCGACAAAAAAGATGAGGTATCTGCTTATCGGTGTGTCTGCCTGTGGCATTCTAACTTCCAAACGGATAAACCGATTACGACGCAGATTTTTTTAATAGAAAGCTAGTGTTATTATGTTGTTTTTCAGCTAGACTACAAGAAAATCGGTTTTATTATTATTTATTTATTTTACAAGTTACAGTTATAGGTGTAGTATAGTAGACTGTTAAGTCGGAACCAAAGCACCTACAATGTTATAGTTATTAAGAACTAGCACTACAAGGAGAAGGAAGAACAAAAATAATATATCTTAAACAGTAAAAATTGCCAGCTATCGGCAAACACGTCGTTATCTTGGGTATGATTTCAGATTTTAGATTATTAAATATAAAACGAGGAAACAAAACCTAAAACTATTGACGTTTAAAACTTAAACAAAAAAGCAAAAACCAAACGAAATTTAAGGAAAAACTTAATTTCTGTCTATTCGGAGACAAAGTATAAAGGCTGCTTTAATAACTATACTGGGTAATTTTGGGGTCATGATCCGGAATGGCCAAAAGTGAATAAGATGGTGATACTGAACAACTTTTCCGATGGGACCAATCACGAAATCGCCAAAAAAAACCAGCTGTTCCATACATTAACGGTGAATTAATTGAGAGTTAATGTATGGAACAGCTGTTTTTTTTGGCGACTCCAAAATCACCCAGTATAGGTAAAATTTGACCTTCAAAGTCAAGGTCAAGGTCAAACGTCCTTCAATTTTTTTATTAATAGCTGCCATTTGGGTAAACTCACTCCATCGTAGACTCTTTGGTATTGATTAGGGAATTAAACGCATATGATGTAAAGAAATAGATATAAATATGATCATTTAAATGTAATGCCACATGGGCCGCGATATGAAAATGAGTTCTGAAGTGCCGTCGGCCGCACAGCAAACTTTGATGAGCTTCCACGCCATTTAGATTCATAGCTTCCGTGATGGCATCTGGATTGCTTACTTCTGTTTTGATCATAGTTTTTCATTTCATGTACCTACTTGGATTGGATGGATTTGTTATTTTATGGTTTAGCCTCCGAAGGCCCAACGAAAAATTCAGCATGTAGTCACTACGGCCCGTAGTCCTATTGTTTTATACTCATTCAGACCCAAGTACAAAAAATATTTTTTTAAGTTATTGTGCTTGTGTAATCATAGCGTACCACGGTTTTACCAGTAGGATTTCTAGTAAGTCCTACTGGTAGGACCGTGGTACGCTATGACTACACAACTGTCGAAGGAGCTGGGTCTGAATGACAAAGTTAGTAAGTACTATGGGTAGGACCTTGGGCCTTAGGAGGTTAGTTAAAATAGTCCACCCGCCAAGCAACAGTGTTCGCATTGTTGTGTTCCGGTGTGGGGATAAGACAACCGGTGAAATTACTAGAATAGAGGCATTCCATCTTAGTCCTCAGGGTTGGCTACGCATTTGAGGTGTTAGGATTATGGTCTTGAGAATTCAAATGTCTGTGGGTCTCAGATTCCACTTACCATCAGGTGGCCTGAGTGCTCGTGTGCCTTCTCTTTAACATAAAAAGCTTCTCCCCGCGACTTCAGCAGCGTAGTTTTCTTTTATCATTTTTCCGTCGAGAACCTTTAATTTTTTTAATTAAGGGTACCTATAAGTTATTTCCATTCAAAATATCATCCCAAATCCATCCACCCTTGCAGCGTGAAAGAGAAACAAACTAACACACATATAGGCACAAACTTTCGCTATTATAATATTAAGTGGGATAGTAGGATTGTGGTTAAATATGTTGTCGTATCAATATTTATCAAAAAAAAAACATTTTTTACTGTTAAAAACTTTTCCAAGGCTATTGGGTCTTAAGAGATTAGTCAAATATTTCTTAAGCAGTGTACTTACTGCTTCAATAATATAAGAATCCGGAATTACGTAAGCCAATGTAATACATACGTCATGCATGTTTACATTTACCGATTTTTTTAAATCTTTTCGACCGGTCTAAAAGTCAAATTTTAAATGATTCTATTTTTCACAGCGTCTAAACAAAGTAACATTATCCATTTCACTCCAAACTCAACCTCGTTCAGACTGTTTTTATTACTCCGTAACGCGACAGGTCCGTACCTCGTATTATTTGCCTGGGAACGTTAGAAACATGCAATGTATAATACACTTAAACATTGCCACAAATGATATAAAAACAGGAAGGAGAAAAAGGTATATTACGAGGTATGTACGTTCATTCTGTGAAATGTGAAGATATTTTTAGAATTCTGTGGAGTTACAACGTGGGAGCTTTGAAGACATTCCAATTAGGTATACTGAATGTTACTTCCAACGATTTACGAATCATATAACTATGAATAGGGAGATTTTATGATGCCTACATAATGATCCTCGAAATTGAATATAACAAGAAACTTGAATAATTCGCACAAAACATGGAACTACGGCAAAGTGATAATGATTCAAACCGTGAAAGATTTCTTAAGAATACAATTATAAGATTATAACACCACTTTCACATAGTTCCATAGACCACTAACTGCCACTTGGTAAAAAAAAACGGGTTTTAACCTTCACCCTGAGGCCCTAGCCAAGATGCTTACGCCAACTAGCGTTTCTATTCGTTTTTTTTTAAACCAATCGCGTCACTGGTAGATCACATTGTACGAAAAGTCACGTGATCTACCAGTGACACGATTTGACAACGGAACTTAACCCCGGTTGTAGTCAGATGGTAGTTCTTTAGGTTTTAATCTTAACCCAGTATAATATTTGTTTGTAACGTGGTGTAATTTATACATAATTCAATCAGAAGGCCTGACGGCGTCGGGCGCAGGCGGCGCATGACGGAGCACCTCGGATCCAATATCAAGTGCAATTCAGACAAACAAGCCGTGAATTTTTATTTATACGCACCACGCGGTACACGTAACTAATTTTTTTTAGGCTTCCGTCCATAAATGGTAAAAAGGGAACCCTTATGGTGGACTTCGGTGTCTATCTGTTAATCATTGGATTTTTTCTAAGTGACTATAGAAACTATCAATTTGTATTTGGCATTGTGGAATAACTTGCTTGCCCGTTTTTGAACACAGTGAAATTCTGATTCCATGTGTTGACGCAGGTTCTTAAATGAGCAGACGACACCGGTTTCTTGATATAATGCTTGATGTCGCCTGAGTTCTTGACCGCGCCCTACGAAGCTTTGTTCTCCTTTAGATCGTGGCAAAGTCGGATCCGGCTCGAAACTGTTGACGCAGGTTCTTAAATGAGCAGACGACACCGGTTTCTTGAAATTAAGTATAATTGTAATTACAGTAAGTACAAGAGTTTAACGAACAACAAGGAAGGAGCCGCGGGAGGCGCGTGTGGTCGGAGCGTGTTGATGGTACGGCGGCCGCTGGAGCAATAGGAAGCGGTGGGGGGCCGCGGCGCGGCAGTTGCTCGCTGCGGCTGTGGTAGTGTGCGTGCCACGCACACTGACACGTATAATGTTGCCAGCGTAGGGCGCGGCGTTAACACCATGGGTCTACGTTTAGTACAGCGGAGATCCCAGAGAGCCCAGAAATAGACCTACGTATGACGCACATGACATACAACTCGAAAAACATAACCCTCCTTCAGTCAGTCGGGTAATAAACCTAACCAGAACACCCCATTTCTACGTGGTTTGACTACACTTTGCTTGAACACTTTAGCCTACCGCTACATTGATGAATAAATAAACTAAACTAAACTATAAGATTTAATTGAATAACTATCTAGTCTACATTTTCTTAAGAAAGATCGCAATCCTGGAACAGATCAGGTAGACGTAGACCTTACTCAAGCCACAGGTAATTCGGTCGAGCAACAGGTTGACAGGGCAATCCAATTAATCATTACACGGACCGGCAGACACGTTCGGACTTGCTGTGCGTCGACTAACTTGTTTATTTGTGGTTAATTTCATAAATATTAAGTAATGGAGTTCTTTATTTGTATGCAGTGGAAAACCCTGTGGATAAACCACAACAACCAGTGCTTTGTGCACGTGTTTCGATTACGAGCAAATACAAGATTCATTGAAATTAAGACATCTTCGAACTCGACCAAGAAACGTATCTTTTAGTTCAACTTTTTAGTACCATCTTTGTTTTTTAATAGCATGCAAAGTGTTGTCTAAAGTTCATCCTGAACTCATCAAGTGTTTATATAACGTACCAAGAATTTTCATTTTATTCATTGCTTCGACGGAAAAATTTCTTAAGTATGTGTGAATACTTAAAAGCGATAATTTCATAAAGAAAAGAAAACAACAACAAAGATCACAACGAATTCCTCCATTCTTTAATCTTCAAAGGGTACGTGTGTGTATGTTTATTTATTAAATGAGGCCAAGGCTCACGCCGTTGTTTTCATAAGGACAAAAGAAATAAGGTTCGCGGAAAGCGTGAAAATAATGAGTGATGGCGAAAAACAAAAGCATACCTATTTAAACTCGATGGAACACGTATATTTTCGTTTGTTTCATACCATTTTCGTTCGTCGAACGACGAGCATACTTCGAAGCATCTTTTTATCAGGACAATGTTGTTCAGGAACTGATTGATGATAAATGATTGCTACGGGAAAATGAATGGGAGCGTCGATTTTAGGCCAGTTGTTCTTGCAGGGGTGTTATTCTGTTTAGTAATTCCCTTTGCAATTCTTCCATGAAGTAAAATTGGGTTATTTTTCTGTAATAAGTGCTCATTCCTGAAATATATCACTGATTCTCTTACACAAAGGGTTTATGTCCCGTGAACGCCATTCCGCGACAAGTGAATTAAAGGAATTGGGTTTAACCATTTTTTGCTGAGTTAGTCGACGCGGAAGAAGTTGACGGTGCGAAGTGAGTTATTACGAGTAAGTATAAGGATTTCTTATACTCGTACAGGTGCTTGAGCTTTTGCGACTTTTTTTATGGTAAGGAGAAGGCACATGAGCTCTCAGGCCACTTGATGGTAAGTGGAATCTGAGACCCATAGACATTTGAATTCTCAAAACTATAATCTTAAGACTGCAATCCTAAGACCTCAAATGCGTTGCCAACCCTGAGGACTAAGATGAAATGCCTCTATGCTAGTAATTTCACCAGTTGTCTTATCCCCACACCGGAACACAGCAATGCGAACACTGCTGCTTAGTGGTTGGTTAATGGATAAGATTATTTTTCTAAACGTTCTATCGGTGTCGAAGAGTCAACTTTTATGTTGCCAGTTCCCTGGCAAGAGATAAAATAGACTAAATAGCAACGTAGAACCGTACGGTCGGCCTTTTAAGCACTTAAGTGCTTCGTCAATTTAACGTCATGTTTGAACTACTGTAGTAATTTGTCAATGGCGTTAAAGCGACAAGATACTACAATATGCAGCTACTTATAAGGCTCACCGTACTGTTAGCTATCTCATATACAGTGGCTTACACCCACTCAAGCCTCGTTTTCGCAGCGAGAGTGTGCTGTTCCAACAGTGAGACGTTTTTGTTCCATTAATCATTAGAGGCGACCTCAAGATTTGGAAGTTATAAGGCTCACCTCTATGACCTACAAAAAGCTCTTAGCCAAAGAGCCATCAGCGGGATTTGGCCGCTTCGTTCAGCGAAACGGCTGAAATTTAAGCCCTCCGTGGTTTGCCCTAAGTAGAATGCTTCCTTGTTTTTCCTTATTTCAACCAAGAGAACGTAAAGGTCATGAGGCTTACGTCTGGATTGTGGGACGCCGACAGATTTTGTATTCAAACGCTGGATAAATAAATGCAGATGTCATGAACCGCTTTATTAATAGCAAAGTGAATTGGGGCTACAATGTTAGATTATGGATAATTAATTGTATAAGGTGGGGTGGGGCTATTGCAACTAGGGGGTAAATGTATCACATTTTTTTTAAAGGGCTACAGGGGCAGGGGCAGCTGGCAAGGGTTTACATGTTAGAGCAATTTAAGCGCCCTTTTATTGTAGTTTAAGTACCTAAATTTCTATTAATCGCAGCAAAATAATCAAAACTATTTAAAAAAAGTAAATAGATATATATATATATTTTTTTTTTTTTCACAGGACAATGTCACACAAATTGACCTAGTCCCAATTTAAGCTCTAGACTTGTACTATGGGTACTAGACAACGCTAAACTTACTTATATAGAGAAATATATACTTAAATACATAGAAAACATCCAAGACTCAGGAACAAATACTCGTGCTCATCACACAAATATCTGCCCCCTTAGTTGCAATAGCCCCGCCCAATGTCACTAAAATGTGCCGTGAATTTGTTGTTTTGTTTTGTCATCTCAGGAAGCACTGAACCGATTTTTTAAATTATTTTACTAATACGAGACGTCATAAAACCGCAGTATTATTAGTAGGCACTCTGATGTCTATCCCTGTCACTCTCTGTAACGTCCGTAAGTGTATCTGTTATTTACTAATAAAGTGGTTTACCTGTACACTATTCCTAACTAATATCTATATCTATACTTGACTTCGTGAGACCCGGTGTCCTATAGGAGTACCATAATCGAGGCAATTTAGTTTATACTTTATTTTAGTTCGTATAAAGTTTATTATTATTTGATTTAATGTAAAAAATGGCATTTAAGAGCAAAGTTAATTGAAAGGACCATGGGTAACTTTGTATGGAGCTTGGCCCCAAAACCAACACAGCTGAGAGTTAGTTCATAGTCTTTAAATATTCTTAATTTCGTTTTATATGCACCGAGGTGAATTCCAGTGCAGAACTGAGATGTTCATATTGTAGTCAGCGTGAATATGAGCTATCAGGAAACGGGTTTCTCTTGGAGATACCGATCATTAATCGTTAGGGTACCGAAGTGTATGAAATAAACACATTTTTGTAGCTAATTATACAGCAGGTGATATAGCTATTATATTTGCAATGTAGTTCACGCCATATTCGGTAGGAATACCTTCGTTATTACTATATTTTGTTTTTACCACCCTCCAGAATGCTAAATACCTATAAAGGTGCAGTGTAAAAAGAATTAACGCGGGACACGTGAAATGCAACCTTATGTCAACGGCACAAATACTGTCACATGTAAAAACATTTCACTCTTCAACTATGCAGAATTTCATAGCTCGTGTTCGCGCTGACTAAAAATATGAATACTTATCTCAGTTCTGCGATGGAATTTGACTGCGTGTCTATAGAATGAAATTAATAAGATTTAAAGACATATTTAATGGCCCACCTCTCATGTTTGTTAGTTTTGGGGCATTTTGACGCATGGTCCTTTATTCCCTTGCTATTAGATTCAAATTCCCACTTACAAAAATCACCCTATTTGTAGTATAGTGGGCGTCACGAGGGTATAAAATTCTTCCGAGACTGCTGATTAACAAACAGCGCACCGCCACAGCGGAATCTAGGGTCTTGAAGTTTAAAAGTATCTCTTGGGTACCCCAGAGTGCGATAAGAAAGGATTTCTAAAAACAACCCTCAATAGGAAGCAGAGGGGCGTTCTCTAGTACTATATTTTAATTTATTGAACCAAAAGCGAAGCTAGGCGGGTCACTACGACATTTTGGAACGTGAGTGTAAACCACATGTCAAAATTAAGCCTTGTTATTTTCTCAGCGACTGTTGGATAAGAATTATTGGTTGTCCTGGGAACAGATTTCGTGTTGCACGTGTCCCGGTACGTTTTCCTTAAACGTGATAGATGGGCCGAGAAGAAGTTTTGTCGGTAATAAGGGACACATCCGATTTCACGGGGCTTTTTGTTTGTAGTCAAGTTTATGTAAATCTAGTGTTAGAATTACCAATGCTTCCCTTGCCTTTTAAAAAAAAGAAAATTAACTCGGTGAATTTTTTAAATTGATAACGGCTGGCATTCTGACATTGGGATGGCGATGGTGTGTCGAGGGAGATTGATCGCGAGTGTTACGATAAGTTACGAGCTGTGAAATAGTTAAAATAATAATTAGAACACTACGAGGTGTATATTGTTTTATTACTTGGTAGACATATTTTTGTGTTTATTATAAGGCCGATTCGAAGTAATGTCAGAAGTAAAAGCGAGTATCAGGGTCCCTTCAAAATTCCGCGGCACAATGTTATCGTATTTTTTTTAACTCGGCCGCCATTACTGTCAACTCAATAAGAGCTATCGTAACGTTGACAATACGTATGTCAAGGGCAATGTGGTTTTACCTGGTATATATTTTAGAAGCTGGCATTAAAAAAATCCTTTGAAGGTCTACTGGAAGCCATTTGCCGTGAGGTTAGTCCGCGAAGAGCGCCACGTGCCTTATCTCCGGCTTCCCGGTTTACGCCGTGAATAACAACGAGAGAATGTTTTCTTTTCATTTTATTATAAAAAACCGTTATTGTACTTATTATAATCGGATTTGCAATATACTGGGCACTCTGTGAAAAGAGATTTTGTTTATGTGTTACCATGCAATTATCCGATTTTCATTTTGGTGTTTCGCATTGTTTCTGAACCGGATTCGAGAAAAACCAGTTCAAGAATGTCTGGCGATCACGAAGCATAGAAAATCAGGAACCAAAGTCGACCAATTTTTAATTTTAATTTCAAATTGTCATTTAAAGTTTTTTTCAGATTTGGCATTTTGCAAGTCAGGTACAAACATATTTTGACTTAATTAAGTACTATTAGGGCGTTTTCCAGTTCGTCACGAAAACTAACCATACATTTGGAAATGGAAAAGTTAAAGTTTTATACACTTTTTTTGAAAACCGCCCATTAACAGTGATGAACATTAGTAACAACATAGGTATAATATGGGTGTATTAGGGGTTTAAAATAATTAGTCAGATTGCTGCGAGGGTAACTCATTACTTCATAGAATCTCAAGAGTTTCGATGAAATGATGGACACCCTGCTGCGAGCATATAAATTCTCTTGCCCAATGAAATCCCTTAAAACGTTAAAAAAATATTTGTGGCACCCTATTTGAGGTCTTTTCTGGTTTGGCTATACATACACTCGTATCTCACTTTTACGCAGCTTATATTAAAAAACCTAATTCAAAATTTTGAATAAAGAACATTTGAATCAATTGAACACATATTTGAATGTGGAACGTATTAATCAAAGGGCACGAGCATCCATCAACTGCCGCGCGTGCCGAATCAATCACTCAGCGAACACGCTGCGATAAGTCGCGCTGTGACGAGATAATTTGTAGTGTTACGCTTGACAGATTAATATTATTGAATTGAATTTTTACATTCCATTATGAATTTAATTTTATGGTTTGTTTATGGCCAGTAATTAAATTAAATCCGAAGAGTATGTTTACGTTAGTGATGCAGAAACGTTGTACCTTTGTAATTGTTTTTTTGGTCGTCAATAATACTTACTTAGCTTTTTTGTCGTTGTAACTAAATATAAACGGGAAAGAGCGCATTCTAGTTGATAATTCTATCGCCATGCGATATTTCGGAACAATTCTTACTTAATAGAAGACGCCCGCGATTTCGTCCCCGTAGAATTAGTTTTCCGCTATGTGTATTTAGACGACACTATTAAATCACAATTTGATAGTGTCGTCTATATTACGTCAAATACCTTATTTAGCGCTATTCTCTCGGGAATTGTTGAATTTTTCGGGATAAAAAATATCCTTTATCCTTCCCCGGGACCTTAGTTATCTCCATACCAAATTTCATCTATATCGGTTCAGTAGTTCCTAAGATTAGCGCGTTCAAGCAATCAAACAAACTCTTCAGCTTTGTCTGAAAATGTATATGCCAATCATAAACGTTCCTAATGATTTAAAAGTCGATTTGCTAAAACGCTCTCTGGATAAATGTAGTTAATCACTCGGTCTAGTTTATTGATGCGTTACCAACACAGCAAAACAAAATGCCGCCTGTTAGTACGCAGTGAATCGTGCGCACATTTATCGTGTGTCTATTTAGTCAGTTTGATTTATGGAACCAGGAAGTTAACGATTTAGTTGACGCTATTACACGTCAATATGTCACCATGACTTGTTCTGATTGGCCAGAAACGTAATATTTCTGTAGCACGGCCAATAGAATAAAAATGACGGTATTTTTTAACTTTGAGTTACGTGAGTACGTCGTGTTACGTAGAAGGAATGATAGTTCTTCATTACCTGGTCTCACATTATCAAAACCACATTTTTAGGGAATATTTTTGTTGTGTTAAATAAAGAGTGGTATGATTAGGTTTATATGTTCCTGGTACTTATTCCTTTAATGGCGACAGTTTTTGACGAAACGTTGGCCTAGTTGAGATTCAAATCCCGGTAAGGGTTGATATTTGTGTGATGAGCGCGAATATTTGTTCCTTAGTCTTGGATGTTTTATGTATTTCTCTATACATACATATAAGTAAGTATGTTTATCGTTGTCTAGTACCCATAGTACAAGCCTAGTTTGGGACTAGGTCAATTTGAGTGTGATTGTCCCCTGATATTTATTTTATTTATTTTTTACTATGATCATTTTAGTTGATTAAAGTTAACGAAGAGTTATAACTGGCGAGTGAGTTTTGCGAGTTTAATATAAGGAAACGGTTTTATGGCAGAATCTTTTCCTGATATATGTACGGAAAAAGCCTCTTATCCACATCAATTGCATGCCATTAAAGGTAAAAAGAAAAGAATGAAAGAACTGGTACAAGTATATCAAACATATTTGTACATTTGGAGCATTTGAGCCAGCCGCGATGCAGGGGGGTTTTATGTTGTTGAATTTGTTTGGTTGATTTTAAGAGAATTTTACGACACGTGTCGCCAATAATCATTCTTATGTAAAATGTCTTGACGAAGACTGTTTCTGAAGGTGAAGTTTTATTCGGCAAGTTTAAGAAGTCCCGTCGGAGCGTACAAAACACATTTTAGCGCGTGCCTTCTCAATTAGGCAGCAGCAGGTGAGTCGAGTTCAGTGTCGTATAAAGCTGCCTAATTAAGAAGGCACGCGCTAAAATGTGTTTTGTACGCTCCAACGGGACATCTTAAACTAGCCGGATAAAACTTCACCTTTGAGATCGACGCAGCGCTGTGTTGAGAGAATCACCCCCCAGCTCTGAAACATAAAAGCTCTCAAAACTTGCCAAGTTATACCCAGTGAAGGGGATAAATATCTGTCTTTTCACTGCCTAAAATATTACGGATCTTAATAGCTCACAATAAGTAAGATTTTTTTATTCCAACGCACACAGGCAACTTGAAGATAAGTGGGATCTAAGACAAAGACATTTGCATTCTTAAGGCTACAATCACAAGACTGCGAATGCGTTGCCAACCCTGAGGACTAAGGTAAGGTAGGGCAAGGTGGAACGCCTCTATGCTTGTAATTTCATCAAGACCGGGACATAAAAATGCAAACACTGCTGCTTGGCGGTAGGTATTGTCTCAAATATCAGGGCCAACAAGGCCTTACTTCTAAAGAACAAGGTAACTTGGCGCGTGTGGTAGAATTATCGTCCGTCAAGGATTAGCATTATTTGAGTCACGTTTGTTAGTTAATTTCCACAGATATTCCAGGGACAAAACATTCTGTTTATTGCCAAAGCATCCCAATGCACACATTGGGATGCTTTAGTCGAAATAATTAGTGCCCCACGTCTGTCAATATTGGACTCCGCACCAAGCTGTGCGTTAAACAATGCGGGGTCATAACTCCAGAACCCTTACCATGAGTTGCCATTACCGTACTCGCTAGCGACTCGAATGCTCTGTCCCTCCCACTCTATAACAATACTCTGAGGGACAAGATGCGTTCGCTAAATAGCGTTTCTATTCGTTTCGTTTTTAAACCAATCGCGTCACTGGTAGATCACGTCACTTTTCGTATTACGTGATCTACTAGTGACGCGATTGGTTTAAAAACGAAACGAATCGAAACGCTAGTTATCAAACGCATTTTGGCTAAGTCCTCAGAGCATTCGACTCGCTGGGGAGTATGGTAATTGCAACTCATGGTAAGGGTACAGGCCAACTCTCGACAACGCGTAGATTCCGACCCGACTGCAGCGTAACTTGTATTGTTTTAGAATAGAATAGGCTTTTTTCGATTTGTTATTTACTGAGTTAACGAGGGAGTAAATATTGAGATGACGGCTGACAGGCATTTAGAAGAAAAAGACGCTGCGCCGATCTAAAGTCATGTGCATAAGGGCAAGAATATGATAATGGTGATGATATTTACCGAGTTATCATTTGGCTAACTATCATTTTGCAGAAACGTATTTCTCGCCGCAGCGGTTTATAGTTTTTTGCGGTCATTAGTCTGACCTAACTTATATAATATAATAACGGTTTAAGCATAAAGATCCATGGCAATTGGCTGGGAATAGAAAACGAAAGAAAGAAAGAAGGAATAGAAAACGAAGTGTTTTGACGTGTGTCCTTTTTTACTTTTAATATGCTTTTGCAAAAATAAAGCATGTAAAATGTTTATTTTTACCGAACATACTTTTGAATGGGCCCCGCTTTTTTCAAACCTTACGATCCATAGTTCACATTTAATACATTCAAATGAAGAAATTACATTATACTGTCTAACACTAGTTACATAAATATAAACAGACTGAATTGAGAAGTCATTACATTCACCTGCATTCTCTCGTGTAGAAAACTTCTCCGTTAATCCTTTCCTATACTTAGTACATTTCCTTTTTTTTCTAGTCAATGCTCTAAAACTCCTAGATAAAAAAAAGATCCCAGCTGAATTAGCGACAAAGCAAACTTTTCGCTTCCCTGACAGAATCAGTTCCGCGCTGTGTACACAGCCCGTGCAATTTTGCCATCGAAAATACAAACGTAGTAGAATAGTACGGACTTCATACACTCATACCACCTTTTTCCTTTAGTCAGTCCGTATTGTACTTTCAGTATTGTATCGAAATTGTAAGCGAGCGAGTTATCGCGGCTCCAGTTTCACGGAAAATATTTTCAGTCAACATTTCATTTTGGCATCGCATGAGTTGATTTGATATCCATTCTGAAACCAATGGTAGCATTGAGAACACTAATTAAATCTCTAATTGGTTCTTGAGTGGTAAAATGTTGAGTTTTCCAATGTGTATACACCTTTGTACCTTATACTATTGGAAATCTAGCACTAATACACCGGTAAACATCTTAGCCTGACTGTGAAAAACGTGGTAACTGTAGAATTATCAACAAGTTTTTTAGAGTTGTTGGTAATTCTGTAGCCCAGCGATGCATGTAACTAATTAAAGAATTATTAATTAATATAGTAGCACTTTGATACTAAACAAAATCTTACACTGTTTTAGATCACGTGCACCTTACACGTGACCTTGTGCAGCGTCTGACTAGATAACTTTCACAATGTCACCGCTAAGCAGTTTAGTTTTTAGTGTGTAGACGTATCTACGATTCCTCTCCAGGTGTTGCAGGTGTCCATGGGCGGCGGTGATCACTTCATCAGGTGACCCGATAGCGCTTTCGCCTCCTGTAGAAGTTTTTAACATTTTATGGGTTTACCATTGCTTAGCAAAACAACACTTTTTTCTTATTTATTTATTCAAAGTATACGTTGCTGTAATAATAAAAACTATCGGTGAAATGACTCCCATCTCTATGGATGAAAGTCTCCACTTTCCGTCTTAGTTCTTGGTTGGCAACATAATGCAGTCTTGAGTACATAGCAATAAATCGAGGGATCGTTTCCACACCACAAACGTAACAACATTTATTCTACAACTTTTGAAAATAATTTATTGTTTACTAAATATTAATGAATTTAGATTTTCCAAGCAAGCAATGTATTGCAAAAACTACGAAGATTGTAGACTGATAGTAGATGTCAACATTGTCAACTAGACTATTGGATGGAGTACATTGAAAATGCTATTTGGTTTGTTCGAAAAAATCCCAAATAATAAATTACATAATTTTTAAAAGTTGTAGAACAAATGTTGCTACGTTTATAGAGTAGAAACGATCCCTCTTTATTGCTCCTAGTACAGGCAACATCCGGTATACAGTTCATACATACAATTCCATAAATGTGATAAACCTCGTGACTCTGCTAAAAAATTTCCCCTTTTTGCTCTAGCAGGATTAAAATCTAGGACCTTGCACAGCGGACAGTGTACTTAAACTGGCCTAACGTGTTAGTCCAACAGTGACAATAGATCATTATGCTTTACCGTTATTGGATATTGAATCCATAATAGGGAATTTGCATTTATTTATGCTGATTCGTTGATTCCGGATTGTTTGTGTTACAGCTAAAATGGCCGACTTAGGTTATTACGCCTAAAACATAGACGCACAGTAGATGATCGCTTTTGAACTTTGGCGCTTTAATTTACTCAACAATTATGTATTGAAATAGAGAACATACCTGAAAATCAGAATTGAGTTTCATGTTTCATTGATACAATATAGGAGAAAAAAAAGCAATACACTAAGATTTTAGTGGTGGTAGGACCCTGTGCAGGGTCCGTCCGGATCGCTACCACCATCTTATCCATTAACCATCCGCCAAGCAACAGTGTTCGCATTGTTGTGTTCCGGTGTGGGGATAAGACAACCGGTGAAATTACTAGCATAGAGGCATTCCATCTTAGTCCTCAGGGTTGGCAGCGCATTTGAGGTCTTAGGATTATAATCTTGAGAATTCAAATGTCTATGGGTCTCAGATTTCACTTACCATCAGGTGACCTGAGTGCTCGTGTGCCTTCTCCTGAACATAAAAAAAAAAAAAAAAAAAAGTTTCGACCCGTTTATTAAGTTTTTATATATAAAATCGAAACTTATTAATATTTTAAAACTTCGTTTAATGTTTAGATTGTTTTTTTCGGCATCCTCGTTTTATTTACGTAATATTTTAATTCAACGACATTGGCTTCTTCATAAGGTCCTTATATTTTAAACATGGGACAACAGCTGCGACGTCATTCCTGGCGTCAATTTTGTATGGAGCGTTTTTGCAGGGGGCTAAACTATGACGTTTTAAAGCTTCTTATCTTATGAAACAACACGATAATTATGTCACGTATACAGTTATTACTCTCTTTCATAGCACATTCCAGAGAGCGTAAGAAAAAAATAATGCATGTTCCCTATTCAAACAGTACCTTCAAGTGAAAAAGTGCGCAATGGCTCTTACTTATGAAAATTAATACAGGCACATATGACGTAACGCCCTTTATTCAAAATATGAATATTAAAAAGAGACTTAGATTTTCAGAGTTCGAAAAGAAAATAATAAGAAGCTAAATAGGGCCGAGATTCTAGAGTACTTTATTGCTTTTGACGTGTTTCCGTATTCTCAATGTTTTGATAGCTCTTTTTTACTTGACAATAATGGCGGCTGCGTTAAAAACAATACTATAATATGTCAAAGAACATGGTTTTACCAAAGTATAATAGAGACCCAGGTTGCAGAAATAAATGAATATTGTTTAGGTTTGACGTAACCAATCCCGCCTATGACTATTTCATACATTTTTACAGACTTCTAAAGTTCAAGTTAACGTTAAATGTTGCAGATTCAGAAAACGTAGGATGGACGAAATTTGTCGAGAGTATTACGACAAGGCTAAATACTTTAAAAGATTTCTAAAGTCTTTAACTTTCTCAGAATTCATCTTATCTAGATATTGGACGGCTAGTGCAGCAGTGAAGTCGAACCATAGAATAGAAATCACTACGTCGATTGTTTTTCAGCTACGTCATTTTTGGTATGAAATCAGTGTTAGCAACGTCTGGCCTCTATTGGGACATGTGTCGCTATTAAATAGAAAAATAACGACCAACATAACTACAAGCGAAAACAATCAATACATTTTAGAATACCCAAACAGACCCATCAAAACTTTTTTTATGACTGTTAGTTGTATTTTGTATTGAGTTATTGCCGAATCAGTTTTATTCATCGGATTGGCCGTTTTTTAGCATTTCAGTGCCAGGCTATTACATTTTCATATAAAACTGTGTCGATATTGTGCCATTGGCATCGAATGTAATTAGAGAGACGTCAAAAGAAAAAGGTATTAAGTCCAAAAACATAACCATTCAAAACTGAAGCCTAAAGTTCGCAAACAAAGATTCTAATAACACAATTTTATTTGCACTTGTTTCTTTTTCCTGCATTATTAATATGCATATTGGTTTTAAATGGGACGTCCCGCCTTAGATGAAATTTTAGATTTAAATTCATAGATTCTAGATGAGGTTTTGAATTGCCTTCGCTCTTTTATTTAAAGTTATTAAATAGTGGCCCGTAGTTGAGTTAATTAAGGAATGCTGCAGAATTAAAGTGCGTCGTAAGCCTTTTCATTATCTTAGAACAACTTTGATATTAGTTGTTGCTGCAATATCAATGTGGGCAATTTAAGTTTGAAACTTAGTTTTTAACTTAGCTCAATTATATATCTCTGCATGACTTGTCCATAAATTGCGTTCTTTCTAGCTTTGTAACAATTATTTAACTTATAATTTAATCATTTTTTATTATTCTTTCAGTGTTTATCGCGTTATTGAATTTAATTCCTACCAGTGAAACTTGTAGGGTTGTATATAATTGATCTACTTAATATCTTAATATGTTTTAAATGATCTACTGACGATGATTGAAAGTGCGACCAAGGTCGACACACGTATTAAAACGTAATGTTTAATGCACTGGCGGCCCAACCAGTATATCTTTGTCAAAGAGTTCACCAATTAATGGGTTATAGGTTTGTATAACATTACAGGCAGTAAAAACCGAAAATAAAATATAGGTATACATTTCCGTCAATTATTAAGCTTTTTAATTCAGGTATTTTATTAAAGAACGCTTAAAATTACCAAGCACTACTTGAAAAATGCTAGGACGTATGTATACTTCCGACCCGAGGGCTGTAAGAGGCGTGTTAAGCATCCTGTCCGGTCTTTTTATGGCGACTCGGCGGAAAGAGGGCCGAAACGTATTTCTTGAAAACCTTTCTTGCTTGACGTCTTTTTTGTTATTCATCCGTTACGCGTTACGAAAGATGGTGACTGTTAATTAGTTTTTCATGGCTCCTTTATAACAAGATTTATTAGAATTCAATTCAATAGCCAGATTTGACCACAGACGGTCAACAACTTCACTATGGGTCTCAGCGTGTGTCTCTCGGTGGCATTTCAGCTCCTAAACAGAAATACCGATTCGGATGTGGTTTTTTAAAATATAAAGTTAGTTTAATTATGATGGTTATTAATTAGGTTTTAAGACATAAAATGATTAGCTCTGAAACATAGCGGCGGTCTACTTATTTAATACTTACATTTTAATGAAACCTTTACGAGTAAAATCTAATACAACGGATTTTATTTAAGCTACTTTTTAACCCTAAGAATAAAATCATTCTCGAAAGCGACAAAGTTACATCTTTTATTGGGAACATGTGTTTTTGTCTTCAGTTATCTCTAGCACTAGATTAAGCCGATTAGAGTTCTACCAAGTGATTTCGGTCTTATCAATGGAAAGGAACGAGAGAGTCCCAATCACGACTTGAACGATTAGATAGATGCTCAAAGCTTAGTTACGGCTGTGGATACAGAAACAGGAAATGTTACCTACTGTTTGCTATATTGACGATTGAAAGCATTCACTGCCAGCATAAAATTATGTACAAATACTTAAACTAGTAAGTACTTAGCCGTATTTTAAAATGTTGTATCTCCAAAGGCTTCTTTAACATAGAAAATGTAATTAGCAATATTTAGAAAAAAAAAACTATTGTAATCATTATCGTTACAGTATTTTTTATTAGATAAAGTAAAATTACAGTTTTCGAGTCATTCTTTTGGTAAAAGTGAACAGAAAATGTAACCAGAACTTGATTAATGACCTTAATTGTTTCATTATTTTTGTCATAGTTTAATTGCACAAGTTAATGACACATTTGTTTAAACAAGTAGAACGGCTATTATTGAACCAAACATTACTGTGAGTTAACTTTATATTATTATGATAAAAATCTGACTTTAGTAAGTACTTACTGAAATATGCCGTTGTGACACACGGATGAACGAAGTCTCACTATAAGGGTTGGTTAACTTTTTCTTACGGAACGCTAAAAATAGGAATACGCGGGTGTTCAATCATGCCACATCGTTCCTTGAAACGTAAAACGCTTTAGAGTTTCCCAACAACGTATGGAGTTACAATATGACACGACACAAACTGAACATTTTTGCAAGCTGTAGTTCTCATTCACATCTTCACAAGATCTTGCAGATTTCCTTGCGTCCGTCGCTTTGTATTCTTGTAATAATGCCCTGAATACCTCAGTAAAATAGGTCATCTTGTATATCAAAATCTGATGTCCTTTACAGCGGGTCGTAAAGTTTAAGTATTGTGGCTCTATCATAATAAAACGGTTTATGTCCAGTCGGAGCTGGCAACGACATCGTATTGGTTTTAAAGACAGAGAACTATTTCCGATGGAGGGACGTGAATGAGGCAGTAATGGCTTGGTATTGGCGAGTGAAGGTGCTTGGTAGTTTTGGCGGATTTCTACTGAAGTAAGGGTAAATTAAAAGTGGTTGTATGTTTGTTCTGCTAATAAAATGAGGAATAGAAACTTAGGAACACTTCATGTATTAAGTCTTTTTTGACATTCCGATTATAACGTTTCAATTCTCTTTAGAGTCTTACACCATATAAATGTCGTATTGTTGAAATTATACTAGTACTTTTTATTTGCTAGACAGAACATTAAGTCTTATGGTAATAATTCACTATAGTTCTTAATAACGATATGGATAGGCAAAGTGAAATAGAGGCCCGGCTCCCTAAACCACCATTCTGACTATGATAGGTGACAGGTGACAGTGCGGTATACATTGCAAAGTTAAAAACTTCCTACAATTATGGGATTCATATAAGCTGCGCAATGTACATTGAAATATCACCTGTCACATAGGAGACGGGTCTCGCAGTCACAGAAAGCTATTAAGGCCTGTTGTGTGTTCAGGGGGGGTTATCATGACATAGCAATGCAGTTCTGTTTACGCTCAAAGAAAAGGACAGAGCTATATAACTGTCACAGCTCTGTCCTTTTCTCTGAGCGTAAACAGAACTGCATTGTTATGTCATGATAACCCCCCTGTTGTTAAAATTAATTGTTTAAAATAGCAACCAATCGTTAAATCTCAAGGAAATGTGTCAAATATTCGATTTTTTTTTGATATTTAACCATTAGTTCAGTTGACTACTGATCAAACAACTCGGCCTAAGTGTTTCTTTTTAATAATTTGAATTTGAATGTAAAACTTACTATTAAAAAAAGTGGAAAAACGTAATGCGATGCCACTTTTGCCCAGTTACACAAACGTTCATCGAGAATTAGAAAGTGTCAGGTGTTCTAATGGGACATTAGTAAGTAGTGCAATTTTATGACGTGAATTACTACATAACTACTTCATCCATTTGTGTCTTCTAAATAAGGAAAGAAGCAAACAAGGAAGCGGACATGCTGGCATGCATGATGGAGTAATGGCCGTTGCCCAACAGTGAACTCTCGTATTACAAAACGTATGAAGGCAACGTAATTTTGCTAATACGTACTTTGAATATGCATTTGGATTAACACATAAAGAAATAAATAAATATATATCTCGGGACAATGACACACAATGACCTAGTCCCAAACTAAGCTCTAGGCTTGTACTATGGGTACTAGACAACGATAAACTTACTTATATAGAGAAATATATACTTACTGTTATGGAGCGAGTTAGACGGACTGACAACGGGATATTAAGGGCTGTATAATGAAAGCGGCAAGTTCTCTAAATGCGGCCTTTAATATTCCAGCTATAATATTAAGAGAAAAGATAATGTTTAAAGTTTAATGGTTCTTATTATTAGTTTATTATTTGTAATTTTTAATTATATTAATTATCAATAATGTAATAGTAATACTTTAATTTACAACTCACTATGGGTGCTTATAATACCTGTTTTTTTATTTTTTTAATACATAGAAAACATCCAAGGCTCGGGAACAAATATTCGTGCTCATCACACAAATATGTGCCTCATAATGATAGTACATGATTAGGGTGAAATTGAACCGACGGCTGCGATCACTCTGGCTAAACACAATCGGGTTAACGATCGCCACTATCTGTGCTACTCGTACTAATTAAAATTTAGCCACGTATTTCATACTAAGTAGTTGTTTCTCGCAACTCCGACCGCGCACAAGCTGTTTATCGCTATCTCTTTAATTTTACTGTCATTGATTTCTCTGAAATGATTTCCTTATTGTAGCGATTTTTTTAAAACTAACCTAACCTATAGGGTTCTACACGATGGTCCTGAAATAAATCCAGAATTATTAACAGTTTCAGACTTGAGTCTAACAAAAATTAGCGCTTTAAAACTTAATATTTCCTAAACAGATTCTTTAATCGAAAAATTGTTTTAACAAACCCAGACCCATCCAAAACTACCCCACACTATGGGGTAGACGAGAAAAAATATATATCCCCAAGTTACGTGTAAGGGGAGATACACTTTTTTTTTTCTAAATTTTATTCTACCACTTTGTTGTCGTGACTTATCTGTATATTCATGCCAAAATACAGCTTTCTAGTACTAAGAGTCTCTGAGCTAGGCTGCGGACGGACGAACGGACGGACATGGTAAAACTATAAGGGTTCCTAGTTTAGTAGTTTGACTACGGAACCCTAAAAACTACGAAGTTATAAATGCGGAAGAGTGATGAATCGGAATACAAATCGGTACTACAAGAAAATTTCGGGCAAGAAATTTTGTGTGAGGCAATATGGACACGGCAAAGGCAACTCGAGAACGTAAAGTAGAATTGAAATGTTCATGCTAGTAGCTATTGTAGCAACACGAAAATACCAAATGAAATAGACCAGTGCTATAATGAGCGCGTAGGCGTAGTTCGGAGGCTTTGTGTGTACACTTCATTACTCCCTCTAAGAGAGTCGTATCGACACCGGTGATATCGATCGGACCATATCGTCGCTTTACTTTCTCAACCTCTCGAATAGTTTGATAGAAAATTAGTCCTTATTCTTCATGAGCATAAGTGCTTATCCTACCAATGAATTAGATACGATATGAGATTGAGGTAGTAAAGGGACGATATTCTGTTGACAAACCAATCACTATTAAAAGCAAATGTATGTGTTGCCCAACCCAATGTGTTGAGTGAAATGTCAGTTGCGACTGTGATCGATATATTTGGGCATGTTACACACACGGCTTAGTTTGGTACAGTCAGTTACAAGTAGCGAGCTGAACACTTGAGAGCCTTGTCGCTTTAACGCCTTTGACAGATTAGTCCTGGGGGGTTATCATGACATAACAATGCAGTTCTGTTTACGCTCAGAGAAAAGGACAGAGCTATGACAGTTATATAGCTCTGTCCTTTTCTCTGAACGTAAACAGAACTGCATTGTTATGTCATGATAACCCCCCAGTAGTTCAAACATGACGTTAAAATGACATATCACTGATGTGTGATGTCTACAGCTATTTATAAGGCCAACTAAATAAATTTGTGTAAGCTTGATCTTTGTTTTTTTTTTTATATATTTAAGTTAAAGCGCGTCAAGTTGTCTTTATTAAGATATTTTAAATTGTGTTAGTAAGGTATTAACTTCAGCTGGTGTTATATGAACAAAGGTAATTTATCTTTCAAAGCGGTATTGTTTTTTTTTTATATTATTGTTTTTTATGATCGTGAACAATGCACATTTAAAAAAAAAAAACAAATAGATATTAGCACTGAAATCTACACGACCATGTTTAATAAATATTCATTTTTATTTCGCTTAAACATTACAAATATTTTGAAGAGTTACCATTTTAATTTTTATTAAATAGTTTTACTTCTTTGCGTTCCTCTAAAGTCCCAGAGTGTATTTTTGTTTTAACTGTCACATATTAGGGTAAGGACCAATTAGTTGGACCATAGTTAAGACTAGTTAGCCATACAAACAACAAAAGTGAAAAAGGTTCCGTTGTGACACGAAAATTATCCCTACAAATGTATGGCTAATTTTCGTGTCACAACGGAAAAGTATCACAGAAAATTTAATTGAGTGAGTGAGCGTGGCCAACTTTTTGGTCCTTACCCATTAGGTATGTACTAGGCTTAAAATTACGTAGGGAGCGTAAGGTCTGGTCTGAGATTCTACATGAAAAAAAAACGGTATTGGGGCGTTTTCCAAAAAAAGTACCTGTAGTTTAGGACACAAATTAACAACGGTAATTTTTCCATTACCTCACGAAAATTACGCTTCAGCCGCGTACGTAACCGGAGGTTCGTAACCAGTTGTTATTTATTTCAAATCAATTAGACAGTGTCGTTGGATCTCCGCTTACGCGGAGCTCCTATTTCTGGGTGGTTCGGCCCTCCGAGCCTGCTGCAAAACTAACATAACCTTAACCTACCTAATTGGTTACGAACCTCTGGTTATGTACGCGGCCGAAGCAGAAAATCCTAACTCTTACTGCTTTAAGAGAAATAGTGGCATCTCAGACAAAACTTTTGTAGCAAGTTCAAGCATATTACTAACAGGCAAGGTTTGAATCTGCTAAGCTTATTTATTTTGAAATACCGTTGGCTTATGAGTGCAGTATATAAATATATGAATAATTTTCGTGACGTAATGGAAAAATGAGTTTCCGTATAGTCAACATTTTGATAACTCCTAGGGCCATATTAATAAACTGATCTCGACTGTAATGCTCGTCTAAATATGCGTCGAAACTGACAGTTCTCTATGGCTTGTCGTTTACTTTGACGTATCTTGAGACGGGCATCTCAGCCGAGATGAGTTTACTCTTATTAATCCGGGCCTTGTCTTGACAGTAATGGCGGCTGAGTTAAAAAAGATGCTATAACACGTGAAACTATATTCTAATCCAACTTGGTAACTTGGTAAGACCTAATAAATAAATATCAGGGGATAATCTCAAACAAATTGACCTAGTCGCAAACGAAGCTCTATGCTGCCGTCCGATCACTAAAAGGCCGTTAAGTAGCATTTTGTCAATTTTGGGTTTTATATATAGCGCGAAAGAGATTTTTTTTCTCTATCGACTTGTGTAGGCTATTTTTTTTTATCATTTATAGATTCAGAGATATGGGGATCCCGTACCCGGCTAAGTAAAGGCTTTTTTGGATCTGTCAATACTTAAAAACAGTTAAGTTACGAAACGACACTAGAGCACGTTTAAAGGCAAATAACTGTGTTGATAACAGCTACAACTGATTCTCAGCGCAAACTTAAAACACGGTTAATGCAACCAACTTCACTTTAAAACAGTTATTTTACTCTAGCTGTGATTTACCAATTTATTTTATGCAAGCTTCGTCGGGGGCTACAATTTAAAAAAACCGTTATCTCAAATGCTAATTCTTTAAAACATCGTTAAAGGTTCTTAACCGTTGCGTCGTAGTAGAACACACAGGTGTAACAAACATTTACAACGCTTAAAGACAGTCACCGCTTTCAAGTTTTGACAATCCATTAAAAACAATCAATGGATGCAATACTATAAAATGGCAAAGTGACATTACAACGCTAAAAAACGGCAAACTTCAGAGACTCAAAGGGTCAACCGCGCGCCCGCGCAGTTGTCGCCATAACGTTAGGAGGGCGGGAGCGCGCTGTTTCGGGTCGAGTTCCCCCAAAAATGACTTCGAAGGCAAGGTAAGAGTTTTAGCTAGCAATTTGTATTAAAACAGTAAGTTTTATTAGGTTTGTTGTTAGTTTACTTATAAATTTTATTTTTTAGATTATTCAACTTCAGATTAAGTATGAAGGTATGTACGAGTATGTTTACTTAGTTTAAATGTTGCAAACTGCGATTTTGATGACAATACAGTAATGGGTTATCTTGGAACTGGTCTAGAGCCGGACGATGGCAAAATGAGCTCCGTCGTACTTAACGTAGACCCATCGAATTTGGACACATTATAAAAAATACAGCTAGGAAATAGGTGTATAGACATAAAACAATTCACTAAGACTTATTTAATGTAAATTTGTAGTAGATAATTAACAATTTTTTTAAACGCTATTACTATTGTTGTACTACTATTGTCATTGTATGTTGTTCTTTGTTTTGTGCTAAGTACTCCCGTGATTGGCGTGGCTACATTAAAAATCTGACTATCTGATTCTGTCCGGGAAAAGCCCTGTGTTATAAAAAAAACTGTTTATGTCTATTGCTGATCTGTAACCAAGATAGAAATATATTATATATATTTTTTCTTTTTTTTTTCTTAGTCTCAGCGGTTCTAGAATAAATAAGATTCTAGATCTTTGCATGGAACAATCAAGTTCAGAAAAAGAAAACCAACCTCCATTGCAACAGCCCGAATCCACCCCACCATCAACTAACAAACAGAGAAATGAAAAGTTATGGAGTAAAAATGGCCCCGAAAATGATCCGCTATCAGAAGTGAACCTTGTGAACTCTCTATATTCTGTAGAACACAGTTTGACAACTTTAATTTTTGATAACTTTGGAGAGACTAACGGCCGAACCCAATATCAAACCTCTAGTTACAGATAAGGGGTTATCTCCGGTCGCCAGTACCTACTTATCTATCTTTTGATTGCGTCCCAATAAAGCAGATAAGAGCTGTCTATCTACAACAAAGAGTAGATAGGCCGCCTATCCGAGCCCTCCCTTGCGTTGCATTTTACGCAGACCCTCAGGGAGGGCCAACAGAAGTTTTGCCTTTATTTTATTACTGCAAGTTGAAATGTTTTAAATTGCGATGAAGGAATGTCACGTTAAGCTTAAATCTCAATGAAAAATAATGTAATTATGTTTTATAAGTCGAACTAGATCAATAAAATTTTTGGCTGCAATTAAAATCGTGTTGTTATAAATTTACGTCTTTACAACTGATATTGACAATGTCACAATAATTTTATTGACAATGTCAGAAGAATTTTATTCCGTCAATAAAGAAACAAGAAATTTTCAATAAATATCCAAGAAGTGAAGAAGATACCTTAAATATTTATTGAAATGAGTACGGTAAGTATTACGTGTTGTGTATTTCTAATATTATACAAAATTATCTCTAACGAGGTACCCACTCCGATTTTTTTCATAAGAATATTTAAGTGTTCTAAACCTTGGTCAAGAAAATTAAATGATCTCAATGATGTAAAACCACGTAACAAGCCGTCCAGTAGGTTCTGCCATTAGTGCAGATAATACAAACAGCTGTCACGTTGGAAGACTCTTATTTGTAACTGTTGCTCGCATCTCTGTCCGCATTGAAGACTCTTATCACTGTTCCCTCAGGGTTTGTCCAGATACCCGGAATAAAAAGTGGCCTTTGCCCCCTCTTTAGGCTAAAACATATATCTGTACCAAATTTCACTTCATTCGGTTGAGTTGTTGGATCGTGAAGGCGGAACAAACAAACAAACATGCACTTTCAAACACATAATTTTCACAAAGATGACGTTATTAACGCTTTTTGTCTTATTGTTATTTTTGAAGGCATCCCTCTGACCAAGGAAGAGGTTGCACCTTGTAACATTAGTGGAAGCACAACCTACTGTGTTTAGCAAGGCTACAAACGCCGTGAACAATCAGCTGAAAGAAGCAACTTGGGCTACTATCGGAGCAATTTAACGCCGTGATAGCCAGTAGCCCAAGGAAAGCCGAACAATTACGGCTTAAAAGGGAGAACTTAAAAAAAACTGGCCCAAAAAGAAATAAGAAAATGAATATGAATAATAACCTAAAGGTATGTAATTTTAATAATTTAACCGGCGCAATTTCATCGAAATGTATAAACGAATAAACGTATAAATATTGTTTGTATAATAGGTAGCATAACATAAAATATCAGACAGCGATAAACATACTTCTATAGAGAAATAAAGAATACTTTTTTTATGATAAGGAGAAGGCACACGTACATCAGGCCACCATGTTAAGTGCAATCTGAGACCCATAGATATTTGAATTCACAAGTCTATAATCCTAAGACTTTAAATGTGTTGCCAATCCTGAGGACTAAGATGGAGTCCGTCTATGCTAGTAATTTCACCGGTTGTCTTATCCCCACACCGGAACACAACAATGTGAACATTGTTGCTTAATTAAGATGGTGGTATAGCGATCGGAACGGACCCCGCACAGGGTCCTACCACCACTAAATACTAATATCATAAAATATGTAAAAGTAACCCTTTATCTGTTTGTCTGTCTGTCTGTCTGTCTATTTGTTCTGCTTTCACGGATATACCGCACCATCGATTTAGATGAAAGACATGAAATGAAGATAGTTTGAGTCCTGGGGAAGGACATAGGGTACTCTTTATCATGGAAAATTTGACGGTTCCTGAGGGAATACCGATAAACGAGTTCTATGCGAACGGAGCCGAGGGAAGCGGCTAGTAATATTATAATTTTGAAAGTAACTCTGTATGTCTGTCTGTCTGTATGTATATATGTTCGTTTGTGACGCTTTCACGGATGAACAGCTGAACTGATTTAGATGAAATTTGGTATCGAATTAGTTTGAGTCAAAGACGTAGGGTATCTTTTATCCTGAAAAATTGAATGGTTCCTGAGGGAATAGCGATAGTGACTTCTACGCGGACGGAGTCGCGGGAAACAGTTAGTACTTAAATGTATACATAACATCCATATTTCGGAAAAAACTTGTGCGCAGTACACAAAAGTTGCCTTTTATTTGTCCGATTCCTGGGAATCGAACCCGGGTCGGCTGACTTCGTAGGCATGGTCACGTCCAACTAGGCTAACTGCGTCGTGTCGTGCGCGTGCACTGATTGTAAACATTTTTTAAGGTTCTGTGCCCAAAAGACAAAACGGAGCTCTTTGTTCACACTCTCCATCTTTCTGCTTCTCCGTCCGTCCGTCAATCTGCGTTTCCGCATGCGTAAAATGATTTACAGATCTGAAATTTAGACAGTTTATGTAAACGGTTGACCTAAAAGCGAATTACCATAATTGTATTGTATTGTTTTTTTTACATGTTTTAGATCTTTGCAATTGCTGTATATCGTGTACAGTTTCTGTATGCAAATTCGCTTTTGCCAGCCTCTGGGAAAAGTGGATAAAATTCGAACGAATTCTTACCTGTAGGAATGCTGGCTTTTTATATGTCATTTAGTCGTGAATACCCATACTAATGTTAATAAATGTGAAAGAAATTCTGTCTGTCTTTCTGACGTCTCGTCTGTTTGTCTGATACGCTTTCACGGCTAAACTGTTGAGCCGATTTCGATGAAATTTGGTATGGAGATAACTAAAGTACCTACCAGGGAAGGATATAGGATACTTTTTACTCCCGATAATTCTTTACTGTGTGGATTGTTGGATGCCGCATATTTTATGCTCTCCAGAATATTGTTCACGATTGTTTGAAGGCTTTTTAATTACTAAACTATGCATTATGCGGGTTTTTTATTTTTGACTAATTTTCAGACAGGAGGTGGCAAGCCTGACTTCATCCCACCAGACGATGCGCTGGACCAGGTTGCCAATATTTTAGGTGTGATTTACGACGCCTATAGTGTCCAGTTTGGAGGCGACACTGTGGTCGAGGCGGGAGAGGACATAGAAACCGTGGAGGAGTTGGCGACGTTTAATTTAACATTTAAATCTGACAGCATTTGTGCTCGCATATGGGAGGTTTTAACTGCTTTTTTGATACTTGGCACATCTTTTTGTTTTAATATCTTATCTTGATAAAGGTAACCAGTAATCGCAACCCTGCTAATATATACCTAATGTTGTAATCGTATGCTGGACCGTGGCTCGTGCCCTGGACACCTCGCTGCGTAAACTGGATCACTAACAACTAGGTTAACAGTATCCTCTTTCTGTCGTATAAATATCTACGTCCATACTTTACCCAAATCCTGTATAATGTATGTAAGTATAAATGCATGTAAGTATATATGTATGTAAGTAAGTAAACTCCTTATTGCACAAATCGTTTCACAAATGAAGTCCTGTGAAATAAACTTTACAAAAGTGACATTACGCCTGTAAATGTTGAATATAGATAGATATAATATAATACACGATGATACTACGAATTATACTATAAACGTAAGGCGATAAATAATATTCTGGGGAAAGACATATTGTATCCGAGAAAACTGTACAATTTCCGAGGGATACAATAAAAGACTTCTGCATACATAAATGCCCAACGGCGTGGGCTGTCTGTATATAAGTTTATGTTTACGCTCACTTGGCAAATTTACTTAACAGATTTAACTATTTATAAGAAGAAAGTGTGTTACCTTTAGGAAATTAAGAAGACAAAAGAGAATGAAAAGTTAATCGTGAGATTGTATACATGGAACTTTCTGTTTTAGGAAAACTGAAGCGGAAATTTTTATCGGATGATGTAAAAGTCCATGATAGAACGAAATAAAGCTTTGACCGAGAACTGCAAATCTGAAATAAAACAGGAACAGGAACTAACAGCATTGAAAAAAAGGAAACTACAACTGGAAATAGATGCATATTTAAATATAATATATACCTAAGTATTTTTTTACAAATGGCGATTTCCTCAACCTTTAGCAATGCAATGTGCGATGTACTTGCAAAAGGTCGGAGAGGTCACCATTTACTTAAAACTTACTCATGACAACTATAACTTTGTAAACCGATTTCAAGATTATTGTTTTTTTGGATACGTTATATAGTTCCCGAGGGAACGGCGGTAAACGACTTCTTCTATTACTACTAGCGGACGAAGTCTCGGACAAAACTAAATTACTAATTGCGAAAATGTGTGTTGTTTGTTCCATTTTCACGGCCAAAGGGAGATAATAATACATTTCTTAAAAATTGGCACGTACGTTATATGGAATTGGACATATTAAGATACTTTTTACCCGACTACCGCGAAGCAAAGGAAGGGTAATGATTTTGATACCCTATGTATGTTTCTATGTATGTATGTATTTATCTCAAGTGGCGTACTGCCTTTTTGCCGAATTATGTTTCGTCAAATTTCATTTGGCAATCAACTTTTCGCCGAAGTTTTATTTGGCAAATCAATCTTTGGCATAATTTTACTTCGTAATTTTTTTATTTCGCTACATTTTTATATTGCAAAATTTTATTATGTCAAATTTTATGTGGTAAATAATTGTGTAGCAAATGATTTGCTTAAGCAAATAACATATTGTCAAATTTTATGTGTTAAATTCATAATTTTGAAAGTTATATCAGCTGCGTACTTTTTTGCGTAACCTTGAGCTTGAACTTGTCGAATGAATTAAAAATGAAACTGCTCCCAGAGATAGGTAGGTTAAGGTTATTTTTTTATGACCCTAAAAACGAAACTGCTCCTAGAGATAGGTAGGTTATGGTTATTTTTTTTTATGACCCTAAAAATGAATCGGCTCCCAGATATCTAGGTAGGTTAGGGTTCTTTTTTTTATGACCCTTAAAACGGACAGACTCCGATTGATAGATGTATTTTTACATTTATAACTTTAAGAAGACTTCATAATGCATTTCAATATGTTGCTAAATTAAGGTATGCCAAACAACACATTTGACGAAAACATAATTGACATCTTAAAAGAATCCCATGTAATAATTTGTGTAACAATAATTTATCAAATCATTCGTTGGGAAATGATATCAGTGCGAAACGTTGAGCTGGGAAATAAAAGTTTGACGAAATGAAAATATGGAATACGTAAGTAGTTTGGCGAGTTAAGAATTTGCTAAATAATTTTCGGCGAAACATTAGTAAACCATCTCAAGTGTCCTACAAGGATTTTACTGGACATACTTATCCAAAATAATACTCGCTGTTCAAGAATAGCGATAAAAAACTTCTCATCGGACATAGTCGCAGCCAAAAGGTTTAAGAATACTAATGCCAGAAAACTAATAGATTGAAATTATAAATCGCATTATCAAGTCGGTGATCAACACACACAAGATCTCTAGTGTTTACTTGGCGCAGAAATGGTTTTTTTTTTAATTAAACATTGGTAATAGAATAAGTATTAGGACATGACTAGTTTTGTATAGATGTAACTACAGTATTAATTGTGTATTGAAAATGTTTAATATATTTTTAACTGTTGAAATTGAATGTTTTTCATTGTTCTGACTCTGTTATTAGGTATCGGTAAGGAGATGATGACTGTACAATAGACAGTAGATAAACAACAAAGATCATTTTTTTTATTTTCTCTACCCCTTTGCAAGGCGAAGCACCTACGAACAAGACTGAAAGGCCCCCGCCCCCCATTCGAATAAGATATGCTTTCGAGGATCTCCGGGATTGAAATAATCGTATAGGTGAAAAAGAAAGGCCCCTCTTGTATGTAATAATACTAATAATATCAGTGGAGGGTAAGTATACTACAATAATCTCGAAATATTTCATAACTCAACCTAACGCTCCTCCTCGCGACGTTCGAATCAAATGACTGTTTATTGCATGATTTTGAATTTTCATATTACCGATCTGGCTTATTGGTTTTGGAGTTGAGACCACGCATGGGATAGGCAAGAGTAGTGTAGGTAGGCCGCCAGCTAGATAGACGACGAAGTGAGGATGTTTGCTGAGAGCGAAGGATGAGGGAGGCCCAGGATCGAGCCAGCTGATGAGCCATGTTAGAGGCCTATGTTCAGCAGTGGACTGCTGTAGGCTGATGATGATGATCTGGATTACGAATATTTAGGATCATGGAAATCAGAATTATACATTTCGGAGAAATATAAATTCATGATTGTTATTATTTATCAAATAAATAATAATATTCGAAAAACTAGTTTTCATTATTTAATACTCGATAATAAAAATCCGAGATTTTGATAAATTGGCCTCATACCTATAATATATTCGTTTTTTTATGTCATTTGAAGTTTTAGTGTTCTCCCCCAGTGGAGATAGCCTGGTAGGGATATGTGGTACACGGGAAATGATCGAACAGACATTTGATGATGTCTATGACGAGGCAAAATACTTGTTGTTAGCACCACAATATATTATTATCCTTTATCAATCTTCGTAGCCAAATAATTGGTTGGCAAACGGTACCTACGTTGCATAATCGATAATGTTTTAGCGGTCTTTGAATAATTCTATTTTCTTATATAAAAATCGATATGTGTATGTTCCCTGTGGACTCCAAAATGGCAAGACTCGGTTTTTTGGGTGTAAGGTTGGATTCAGTTTAAGATTCTAATTGTTAAGATTGAGAAAGTTCGGCTTGGATTGACTAAAAATCGATCAAGTGCGACGAGGATAAACCCACCGAGCGTTCCGTAAACTATAGGTCTGTACAACATAAACAGAAAACCTATGAACCCGAACATTTTATTCTACTTTGGTTTCGACCACCTTGCTTCGCTATCGTAATTTCATTGATCATTTTATGTTAACCCTTATTGAAAATTAGATAATAGCTGTCATGGCGTAATTAATATAATCACGACTCCGAAGCAAGATGGGTTTGTACATAATTTAAAATATAGCCTCTGTAGTACTATCAATACGGAAACTTGTCTCAGGTGTCCTACTGACTGCTGTACATACTCCTACTGATAATATATCTACTCATCCTGATAGCGTTCCTACACCTAAACCTAAAATGGAATTTGATAACGAAGGTGTCGATGGAGCTACGATTTTGATTTCACTTTCCTGTCGATCCGTCCCTTAAATAAAATAAAACATGTCTAGTCATAATGCAGTGAACACAATTTATTTTAACAATTACAAAAATAAGTTGATATAAAATAAAAATTACATATTCTTATTAATTATATAAACCACCAATTCTTGATGATAAAATATTCAAACAATGATTGGGATGAGACAAAAAGCTAAAACGCTCAGTGCCTTCCTAAGCCTAAAGGTGGTTTCTAAATTCGATTCTCTTTCGTTAATAATTAAGACCCATAAGATTGCACATGCTACGGATCTTTTGTAGGAGATGCCGCTTTTTCGTTTAGCAAGTCAGCAGCCACATCCACCGATAGTTACTAGCGCTTCAATGGACATTGGACACATTTTGACTTCATGAATTATGAAGTAATTGTCAATCAACAACTGGCGTTCAAAATATTGATTTGATTGATGCTCCGAAGAGTGTATCAGATCGGCATTAGATTCAGATACTTCAATTTCGGGTTCCACGTCTTGCAAACTCCTTTGCCTGCAGATGTTGCCTCAATATTACAGCCTATGTTTTCAATACAGTCTTATTTTTTGAAGGCCTTTTCCATACTCCAAAAACATCTGTAAAACACAAATTGTACCTAGTTAGTAAAATTCATCGTTCCAATTATTTTAATTATGGTTAACTACAGAAGTAGAATCTAAGTAGGTACAGTACAAAAAGTCGCTTACGGTTTGGGTATATTTTATTTACGATACATACGATTCGAACTTGAAAGACTTTTTAAGACCTCTTGCACTACACCTACTATGTTATTATTTCGATATTGGTTTTAATGTGCGCTCGGTTACAGTTCATCTCATTAGGAGATCGTGGGAGATTTGCATCGGTACACGCTCACGCACCAAGTAAATAGCGATTTCCAAAAACACCGTTTTCACTTTGAGCAAAAAAATAATTGGTAATAACTGCTCTTCATACGCCTGAATAAATAATAAGTATTGTTCATGTTTGTTTGAACTTTAGACAGTTTCAGTACAGACACCCATGAAGGCTTCTGATAGGATAGGATGGCTAACGCAGAGCAAGTCTCGCGGGTCGATTACTCGTCATTTAGTAAAAGTAAAGGCACATTGGTAGCCCCTGTTTATTATGCAGGTTTCGCATTGTTGTGTTCCGGTTTGGGGATCAGACAACCGGTGAAATTACTAACATAGAGGCATTCCATCATAGTTCTCAGGGTTGGCAACGCATCTGAGGTCTTAGAATTGCAGTCTCGAGAATATTGTCTTGAAAATTCAAATGTCTATGGGTCTAAGATTGCACTTACATCGGGTAGCCTGAGTGCTGTGTACCAACTTCTTGCCATAAACAAAGGTTTCATCCAACTTTTACGGAACATACATACACGCCCAAGACTTTGTTTGCCGACGATATACGCAGGGTGGCAGCGACTGGCGGACACCAACCGAAGGTCGGGCTGAGTGGAGTGCAAACGTGCATTGGGAGGTGCCCAAATCGAGCAGTTGACTGTCACGGGTGATAGACATTATATTTGGCGGTAAAAAATAAATGCCTAGGGTAAAAAAGCACCTCTTAACTTGGAGTTATTCAATATTGTGGCATCGTGGGATGATCCTGGCCATCGAGCCACAAGATTGATGAATTTCAGTTGTGCGTAGAGAAAATACCGATTTTCTATTCGTAAATTCGTCACCAATGGTTGAATATTTGGTAAGTACATTGTATCAGTTGTAATAGGAAATAACAACCAATAAAAACTCTTTTTTGTGGGAACTTAGGTACTTGGTGATTGCATGAGGATACAGACCATCGATTGTGCCCGATTCCCTGGGAAATACGGCAATTCTATAAAAATCTTCCTGTGTATTGGTAGTGATTGAATACTTACTTTGAGTACAATCTGGCTATACTTCCACTACACGTCCACACGCACGCACGCAATATACGTGCTGCTGGAGATTTTGTCACCCCTACATACTCGTAGTCCGCTGCAGCGACCAACATGGTCCCTAACGCGTAAAAGCGCTATTTTAGAAGTAGCTGGCGTAGCGGTGAAGTACCGTGGTTTCTAAAAAAGGATAAGGTATAAGTATTAGGTCAGTTTACTTATTTACAAGAAGTTAATATTTTTAGCAGAGTTTTACTTTTCAATGGATAATGTACGGCATCAAACTGTTTGTTATTTTTTTGGGCGACATCATGAAAATTGTTCATGCAAAATAAGAAACGGCACGAGGTGTAGCAGCAGTAATCATGCATTAGTATGTAAGAGAGTTGGTAAGGACAGGAAAGCGTGGCATGGCTGGCCCACTGTACCACTAGGCCAACGTTTACCAAATGATTTACTTATCATAGAAAGCAAAGAGTTGGGTAAATTAAAAACCTTATATTATAACCGTAGATATTTTGTAAAAACTCACCGTTGTGTGGTTCCTTTCAGAAACAGATATAATTCCAGCAGTAACTCGTTTACTGCACAGACTTGTCTCAACTGAATCTGTGTATAAATTCATAATCATTGTATTTTTCCATGTTATTCACACGCTCCTTACAGTATGATTGTTGTCTTCAGTTTACCAATCGCTCAGTATCTCCATTTCTTCAAATACCACTAGAACTCGAACTAACAAAGCTCGAGTCCGACATTACTTTCCTATTTGGAACTATCTAATAATAAAATTCCGTATTAAAACATAAATGAAGCTTCTGCTATCTTGCTTCTATCCTCCGAAATCCTAGGATCGCGACAATGATTACTTGAAGTAACCAATGTCAGTGTCAGACAGGCCAAAGATAGGCTATCTGTTGTTATTGGGACGCACAAACTGTCATTTACATACAAGCAGCTATCTGCGTAAGGCTATCGGCCCTCCCACCGATAGATCAGAGGTACAGACAGGTTAGCCTATCTATCTTTAGTTTATTGGGACAGAAAAAGTACAGATAGATAGCCGTTTCTATCTCCGGTAGGGCAAAACAAGAGATAGATCGAATATAGGGAATGGCCGTTAAACATCATTAGATACCGGATTAGAGTCATCAAAGTTAATTAAAGCTTGTAGTGCAGCTTTGGATTTGAATAGGGAAGACTTGGCTCCTGCGGTTCAGATTCCAAATCGCCATCTTCCAGACCCCGATTCATGGAATAAAGCTAAAATGACTGACCAAGAAGCATCTATTCTTGGGCCAAATCAATCGCTTCTCGATTTGGTCTGTCATTAAAATATTGAACGGATGTCTACGTGTTCATTGTCGTCATTTGAAGCATTATTGGATTATCATGATTTTTCAAAAGATAAGCACCAAGACAATTCGCCGCAAGCCTCACTACATAGTTTAACAGGAGACTTTTCTTCAGACGATTCCGTCAAGGATAAAGATTACAGTCCAAGTGAATCTGAATCTGAGGATAATGGCTATGAGCCAAGTTTTAAGAGACCCAAGCAATGCAGTTCCAAAACGTTCCAAAAGGTAGGTAAGGTAGCAGCATAGGAAAGACTCGATCATCAAAGCACTGGATGATACGACTCCACCTCATAAAATGCAATTCTGGCATGAAATGCCTGTATGTACAACAGAGAGGCATGCGTCTGTGAGATCAGCTTTGTAAAGCTAGATATTTTTTTTATATTTTAGTTTTTACAGTTTTGTATTCTTTATTTTCTAGTGATAATATTCAAGAAAACACACCCGTAGCAAGGTGCTACGTCGTGATTTGCTTAACAGTTTAATTGATCTCATATTAAGTATCTACCTACCTTTGGTAACTGCTGATCTCTTTTTATCAAATTAGATTTATTATAGTTATTACCTAGTAATTATTTCTCGAATGACTTTAGAAAAGATTTTTTTTATTGATAGGTACTAAAATAGTCATCAGAGTTGACTTTAATTTAAAGTATTTAACTAAACAGATATGTTAAGTAATTGTAGATTTATTTTGATAAAATATTTGTTGATTAGTATACAGTTCCTATTATGAGTATATTCATTACAGGGTTTCTTTTTAATTAGGATTTTAAGAAGTTATTGCCTTAACGGTTTTTAGAGGACATTATTTTGTTACCAATTTTATTCGAATATTTGCCTAATTATAAAGTTTTTTTTTAACAATTATAGAAATAAAAGTTTTATCAACGAAGAAGTGTATTATTACCAATAATTACTAAATATTCTACTTTAATAATAAATTTCAATTACTTCTTTAGCAATAATAAACATGTTTGACCATAGTTCTTGTTATTGTTACAACGAAATAAGTGAGACCTAACCGTCTATTTACCTCAATGCGGTTAGTTTACGATTGAGTATTTCGACACTAAAACACAGTTAGCGTAGATTGGATTAAATAAAACCCTTTTTTATGTAGTTGTAGTTGTATTTTGCTTTCTAAGGACACAATGATAAAGACAGTATAAGGTCATTAACGCTTTTGTTCAAAGTTTTGACGATACTAACTTATACTACTTACAATTCAAGAAAAAGGTTAAGTGACTTAACCGTTGTTTAGCTGTGATATTGTTTATAACTGTGGTCTGTAATGCCACAGTCCTTCAGTAACCATATATTACAACACATAAAAGCGGCTACAATTCAGCAAGCCGTCTTTAAGAGTTGTTAATATATTATTTTTTTATAGAAAAATGCTAGGCTAAAACATAAAAACCTATATAAAAAAATTACCATGTAACCTTTTAATATACTTCCTACACTGATGGAAAGAGCAAAAATAGACAAATAACTATCAATTACAAAAAACGTAATAAGTCTTTAAAATATTTAGAAAATTAAGTTATCACCTTTTTTGCTCATATCTCTAAAAGTGTTTTTTTCACTTAACGGCCTTTTAGTGATCGGACGGCAGTATGTAGGCTTGTGCTACGGTTATAGACAACTGAAAACAGAATTACTACGAAACTGAATGTATTATTATAGCCTCGACATAAATTACACACACAAGCGCATACATACACACGTACTTACGCAAGCACAAACACACGCATCTACATATAAATTGTGTTTTTAATATTGTTATTTGTGGCATAGTTATGACTTTTTGTCTCTCTTGTTTTTGTGTAAGTGGTTTCTCCCCTCTTAAATAACAATAATAATTATATGTAGTTTTTTCGTAAAGGATTTTTAATGTATAATGTGTTTCTTATTAAAATGGAACTGGTCTCAGGGATACAGGCCCAGAGCCTAGTGCAGAGACCGCCGTCATATTTATATGTTTTATGTTGTTGGTAAATAAATATTTTAATTTTAACTTTTACAACTACAGAAATACCATCAACTCTAAAAATACTTGTTTATAATTCTGTAACCACATTTTGCACAATAAGGTCAAGAAGTTTACTAGTGTATGACAGGTTGCAAGCCCATCGCAAAATCACAAGTCCTTATTCCCTTAATCGCCTCTTACGACATCAACAGGAAGACATGGAGTGGCACTATTCTAACCAAGCAACCACACGGGGGATTTTAAATCACATAACATAAAAAAGTTACAGCCGCGTCAATGCAATCTATTGAAGAGAGGTGAAAATAGCAAAACAAAACGTAAAGCCGGGCTTCAACTGACGGATGAGCGATGCACTAGGCAAGGCAGCCGAAAGGCAGTATTCCGGTAGAGTGGGCTTTTATGCATATTTGGGTTGAAACGTGAAACAAAAATATTCTTGTTACAGGTTGATATGATGTGTTTGGAATATTTGGAAGTTACATCCTATTTAAAAATAATTACCTGTCACTCCAGAAATACATTGCTTCTATAAACAAGTCAACTTCTTTAGTTTTGTTAATGTATAGTCACTAGACGCACCTTCGGCAGAACAAGGGCAAAATATACAATGTGACTAAAGGGGCAATTATGCCCTTGTCCACTAGAACAAAGGGCACAATATACAATGTGACTAAAGGGGCAATTATGCCCTTGTACACTAGAACAAAGGGCACAATATACAATGTGACTAAAGGGGCAATTATGCCCTTGTACACTAGAACAAAGGGCACAATGTACAATGTGACAAAAGGGGCAATTGTGCCCTTGTTCTACCGAAGGTGCGTAGTGTATTATGATTATGCTCTAACATCAAACTCAAAAATATCTGACACGCTTTAATGAAAATATCTAGTAATAGAGACGTGGTAGATATGTTTTAAGTCCAAGGTAAGAAAAAAAGTTACTAGCTGTTGCCCGCGATTCCTTCCACGTAGAAATCGTTTATCGCTATTCCCTCGGGAAATGTGTAATGCGGAATAAAAAGTATCCTATGTCCTTCCCCGGGATCTTAGTTATATCCATACCAAATTTCATCAACATCGGCTTAGCGGATTAGCCGTGAAAGAACGACAAACAAACACACTTTCGCATTTATAATATTAGTCTTTAGATTATTCTTGGTGACTGTACCTGCCCTATACCTATACTTATTTTGACTGTCATTTACGGCCACCCTCAGTGTCAGTTAATGACGATTAAGTCGATCCTTATTGACGATTTTTCATACACATGTTTGAAAATCGAGTTAATTGTCTCTAAAATGTCTCGAAGTCTTTCTTGGGAACTTTTTATTTAAAAGTGGTAATTCACACACGTAAAATCACGTCTTCATCCCCAGAATGGGGTAGACAGAGCTACAGAAATACCAACAACTCTAAAAATAGTTGCTTATAATTCTGTTACCACATTTTGCATAATCAGGCCGAGAGGTTTACTAGTGTATTAGTGACAGGTTGCAAGCCCATCGCCTAACAGTACCACAAGCCCTTATTCCTCTGTTGCCTCGTACAACATCCATGGGAAGATATGGAGTGGCACTATTCTAACCCAGCAATAATACGGGAAAGGTGATAAAAATGATAATCGAGGAGTTGTCAGTCTCAGGATTGCAGTCTTAAGATTATTGTCTTAAAAATGCAAATGTCTATGGGTCTCAGATCCCAGTGCGCTTATTTGCCTTCTACATGTCATAAACTTGTAAACAATTATGCATATCTTCATTCACTTATTTTATTAAACATAACTTTAAGTGGGCTAAAGTACCTAGTAAATAACTTGAAAGGGAATATTATTTTCCTTGTAGAAGCCGTCCATCAGCTATCCAATTGGCGTGTTATTACATTCCGCAAATAGATACTTCTGCAAACAAGTATTTTAACAAGTAATACTTTAAACAAATATTAAAAACGTAATTTTTTTTTTTTTTTTTTTTTTTATGGCATCGAGTAGGCAAAAGAGCACACAGGCCACCTGATGGTAAGTGGAAACTGTGACCCATAGACATTCGCATTCTCAAGACTGCAAATGCGTTGCCAACCCTGAGGACTAAGATGGAATGCCTCTATGCTAGTTATTTCACCGGCTGTCTTATCCCCACACCGGAACACAACAATGCGAACACTGTTGTTTGGCGGTAGGTTAATGGATAAGATGGTGGGAGCGATCCGGACGGACCCTGCACAAGGTCCTACCACCCGCAAACGACCGCCGCGCCGGCCGCGTCATTAGCGACATTAATAAATTGCAAAACTTTAATCGTTTTATAATTGTTGTACTTGTTTGATGATTAATCATCATGCAAATGCCAAAACAAGTGCGAATCGGACTCGCATACGAAGGGGACCGTACCAGTATTGTATGGTCACCCTATAAAACCCAATTAAAAAAAAACAACAAACGTAGTACAGTAAGTAAATAATTATAACCCTCTGCGACTGACGTGACATCTATCAGACACCGCCAAAAAAAAACGCTTTATAGCGTGAAATAGGTCTGTATCGCTCAGCAACCTCCCCTAAAGACTTGGGGCATTATAAACTAACCTATGTTAAAAACTCCAGATTTTTTTACCTTGTTCAAGTTAATGACATTTTTTTATTTAGAAGCCCATATACATGCTTATTATAAATTCCACATGAAAATTAAATAATCATGCTATACACTTATTAAACAAAACTTATCATTGACTCATTAGTATTTTTTCTATGTTTTATCAAAAATTACGTCTGACAGACTCCTCCTCAGTAGAATGCTTCTAAAAAGGTCACTACAGTTGCAGAAAAAACGATTTGATCTACATTGTTATTGTTTGTTTTATAGCGGCACTTTGGAAAATATAAATTACGGTTCAATATAGCCATTGTTAAGGTCGAGTAAAAATCACAAAAAAAAGTTTCTTGTATGGGGACTATTTAATTTATTTACTCTGTTCAATGTTCAAGTACAGCTTGGCAAAAAAGTGTAGAAACAGAACCACAAATATTTTTACCGGCAACACTTAATTGTTCTATACAAAAGTACGTAAGAGTTGCCATGTAAAATTGAATTTAACATAGACAGTGGCGCCCCTATTATTTTCTACTCTTTTTTGCCAGACTACATCTAGATATTACGCTTCATGAGATTATAGCCAGCTGATAGACTGATAGTAGGACAGCATTAATAGAGTCCCGTTGGCACCCTTTGGGTACGGAACCCTAAAAAAAGATAATTTATATATACTGGTTATAAGTTGTGAAACTTAACTAACAAGATTAACCAGAAAACCAAACATTAAGTTGATACAAGTATTCTGCAGTTTGTTAAGTGTGTTCTTAGATGCGGTCGATTATATGGCTTAAAGTAAAATTTAATTAGTGATTAAATTAAACCAGTGAAAATGATATTGAGAAAATGAAAGTGGTTATATTTTGTGTCTCAAGTGCTTTAGTTTAGTTTCAGCAAGATTTGACAGGTAAACACAATATAAATTAAAATTTAGATTTCAATTAGAGAGCGAAAAAGATGTCTTTACTAGCATAGAGGGAGACCATGTTGATGACCATGACCAGTCTACAGATTGTAGTCTTGAAAATGTAAATGTCTATGGGTCACATATTCAATTGACCATCAGCAGGCCTCTGTACTCGTTTGCCTTCTGCGTGGCATAAATAAAGGTTTCGATTAGTATTTTACTAGACTGTAATAAATAAATATACTTTATTCATAAATAGTAGTTTGACAAGACCATAGACCTCACAATTTCCCCCAGGACAATGAAAGAAGTAAAAAAAATGTTTGCCTTATCTTACATAAAATTTCACATAACTAGCATCAACAATAATTAAGCTATCGTTGAAAAAACATAGAGAATACCCACTGCGTTGACTCTCAGTTCCCTTTTGGCGATAAATGAAACTCATCATTGAATAAAGACCAACGGGATTCGCAGTTTGTATGTTGGCGTGAGGCGTATTTTTAATTGAAAAAGTGCTGGTCTCTCCTTTTTCTCCACGTGCCCCTATATGGTGCCTTTTCCGGTCATGCAGTTGTTAAGAAATGCCTTCAAGTCGTAGACGTTAACATAGTGAAATGCAGGAAGGCATTCCATACTAACACTACTGGAAACTAAATCAATAATATCAATATACATAACATCAACAAGTCTTTGTGTGCAAAATGTGGTTACAGAGTTATTCTATGCAAGCTCATCGCCTAACAGTACTACAAGCCCTTATTCCATTAGTCGCATCTTACGACATCCACAAGAAAATATGGAGTGGCACTATTCTAACCGGGCAACCACACTACTATCAACTTAAATAATTGAAAATATAGATTTTTTAGATTTAAGCGGCATAAAACCTAAACTTCTATGACGTCTTGAGACTGCACATATCTATGGGTCTCAGGTCATGTAAGCTGTGTACTTATTTGTCTTCTTCATGCAAAAAAACGTAACATTTCAACCTGTTTCAACAAAGCTATATCATAGCTAATATTGCTCGTGAGTTTATCAAATATTAGTCTAATGTTGCAATTTGGCGCCGGCCCAGGGGATTTGGCTCAGCCCGTCGGTGCAAGCGACATACTTTATTAGTTAAACTACGAGCAGAGTTACGACGTTACAGATGATGCAGTATTAAATAATACATTTCACAAAAAAAGCCGCGCAAAAGCATGTCGGACCATGCTCAATGGGTTTCGACGCCGTTGCCAAATTATCTTCAAAGATAAGAAGTATAAACGAACATTCTACATTTTTCAAGTTATTTTGTGCAGTTTTAGTATATTTTTGGTAGGTTTAAATAATTTTGGTAGTATTCTTTTAAAATTCGTAAAATTTGCTTTCACATACATACATAACAGCGCGCCTTCAGTTCCAGAGCTACAGAAATAGCAACAAGTGTAAAAAGACTTTTTAATAATTCTGTAACCAGATTTTGCACAAACAGGCTAAGATTTTTACCAGTGTATTAGTGACAAACAGGTTGCAAGACCATCGCCTAATAGTACTACAAGAGCCTAATAGAACTTTAAAGCCTTAGTCGCCTCTTACAACATCCAAGATATGGAGTGGCACTATTAATTTGTCAAGTTAACAATTTTTTATTAACGTCTGCAGTGATCAAAATCACAGTCACCATGTTAGGTATACTCATGTTCTAAATAAACGTTAAATAAAATAAATTAAAAGAAGAATGGCAGAGAACTATCTTCATCTTATTCATCAAAACTTTATCTTTATAAAATGACGTTCTGCAGTGACCTTAAAAGTTATCACAAAATGCGGTTCGTTATGTTCCAAAAATTGTTGTAAGCGTGATTGTAGAACTCGTTTTAAATACGCCAAAAGAGCTAACCTAAAACAAACATCAAGTGCAAGTCGAACTTGAACACAAAGGGTTGAACCATCGTAAAATATTTTACACTCTGTGAAAATTTCAAGTGATGTCTACGTATAAGACCGATGAAAAACCCCGTAAAAACACATCGTTTACGGAACCCTAAAACTATCAGACCTTATTTTTCCTACCTCTTTTTATTTAGTGCTCCCTTTATTGCGTGGGTTGCAGAAATGGGCCGAATTATGTAAAACAGCTCCGATGGTAATTCTGCCTATTTCAGTTCTGTAGCTGCAATGTTGCGACGTGGTCGTAGATCGCCTGAAAATTCGTTGCGTGTCTGCTCTGAATAATCGCCTGTGTTTCGAATTGCCGGCCATGTTGCCGGAACGCAAAGAGGATACTGAGTTTCTAAATTGGTTATTACAAAAAAACCAATCATCATTCAATCTGATCTGATGGTTGATCTTCATTTGTGACAAATTCTAGCAAGAGGAAGCGCGTAGTTTTGAAACTGGGTTCTTGGGAATGGCACTTTGGCACAAACGCTACTGATGTCTACCGTGTTAACTCCGAACCTTTTATGAATTGATGACAAAATAATGCGCAAATAATGACCATACTTAAAAAAAAACTATTTAAGTTCTCTTAAGACTTGTCTCCATGTAAAATTGAGGACGTGATTCATGTCCTAAATAAAATCAACTTAGCAAATAAATTGCAAACCGTTTGCAATTGTGCAACTAAATGAGAGCGCAGAAAGAGGTTTAATTATTTTCTAAGGTTCCGTACCCGAAGGGTGCCAACGGGTCCCTATTACTAAGACTCCGCTGTTCGTCCGTATACCTATATGTCAACGGGCTGAATCTCATGAACCGTAATAAGTAGACAGTTGACATTTTTACAGAGGTAGTTTTTGTATAGCCGATGTAACAGCAAACACTATTTTCTTGATTTTTAGGCCCAGTTTTATTTGTTGTGTTATCTGTATTTTAAATTTAGATCTACCTATATAAATAAATAACTAAAATTAATAAATATCACACGGCAATGTCACTAGTCCAAAACTAAGCTCTAGGCTTGTACTATGGGTACTAGACAACGATAAAAGTACTTAAAAGTATAGAGAAATATATACTTAAATACATAGAAAACATCCAAGACTCAGGAACGAATACTCGTGTTCATCACACAAATATCTGCCCTTACCGGGATTTGAACCCAGGACCCGTAGCTTCGGAGGCAGGGTCACTACCAACTAGGCCAACGTGTCGTATATGATTGTTATTTTCCACTTCTTAATTGTTTTATTATACCTATTTTATAAAAAACCGGGCAAGAGCATGTCGTTTTTTTTTCAGATTTTCAGTATTTGTAGTTTTGGCTGTAGGAAAAATTAGCGCTTTAAAGCTTAATATTTCATAAACGGATTACTTAATTAAAAAACTGTTTCCACAAACCCATAATATTTTTAAATACCCATCCACCGAAACCCCACACTATAGGGTAGACAAGAAAAAAATACATCCCCAAGTTACGTGTAGGGGAGGTACACTAATTTTTTTTTTTTACCGTTTATTATACCACTTTGTTGGCGTGACTAATATGCATATTCATGCCAAATTGCAGCTTTCTAGTACTAATAGTCTTTGCACTAGGCTGCGGACGGCGGACGGACGGACGAACGGACATGGTGAAACTATAAGGGTTCCTAGTTTGACTACGGAATCCTAAAAAATAGGGACTTGAACAATTAAACACAATAAATAGCCATTATTTCGTAACATTGAACAGTAACGTAATAACCTCTAAGTAACTATTTCCAACCCCAGTTAAAACTTATAACTTGAGATTTCTTGTTGAAAATTTCACGTCTTCAGATATCAAAGAGTGCTCGAGAGATAGAAACCTGATGATGGCAGCGAGGCGAAGTTCAGAACAAACCTAGCCAGTTTTGGATCGGTCGGAACTTTTCACATAAATCTAGCTACATTAATAATTTACCCATTCGGTATACCGCACGATGTTTCCAACACGGGAGCACCGACGACACTAAAATCCCGGTTTTCTCTCACCACAGGATTTTAGTTTAGAGTTCTCTTCAGCAGTTTTAACTATCAAAAGCACTGTGCCTCTAGGTGGAACACCAACGCAGCAACTTTGTACGTAATACTAAACACGACGAAGTATCAGAGAATTTTATAAGTTTTGCAATTTATTACGAGATATGTCGCGTTTTGTATTAATTTACGAGAATCACTGCAAGTTTAATGAGATGGTAGGATTAATTTATTATCTTATTTAGTAACATTGATAAAATGTGGATAAATAGATGCCCACTATTGCAAGTATGTTATTGCCGTGAAAGAAATCAGCAATTGGAGTTATAATCGTTACATCAAGGAAATTATTTACGCGACAATTACGCGCGAAATTCGATCTTGTTGTAATCTGTTTCATGAAAGACTAGATGTGACACCGTCCGCGCAGAAGTCGTTTATCGCTATGCGGAATAGAATTTTTCGAGATAAAATGTACCCTATATTCTTCCTCGGGACTCAAAGTAACTATCTTCATACCAAATTTCATCTAAATCGATTTAGTAGATCCAGACATTACCCTCTACAATTTTACCTCTTTACGAGTATAGTATTATAGTATCCTCAAACTAAACTGACGGAAAAATTAGGATCGCTGTCTCTTTCGCACTGGCATAGTCTTACGGAGCGTGACTCATATTACGATATTCTCTCTTTCTCATACTATCGTCCTGCATTCACCAGGTTTTACGAGTATTGCCCGAGTCGTCAGTTTGGTTTGAGGATACTGTAGTATGTAGAGTATTATAGAGATAATTACCAAACAGACATGCCTAGTTTATTTTTGAAATTGGCAGTCTATATCGTAATTCTGCATTATTGCATGTTAAAAGTACCTTTACAAGCGTCGTGAAGTTCAGTTCAGTATCACGTCTAAAATTTCATCAATCACAGAACTTTGGTGGAAATAAGCTGGAGTTAACGCGGTTGGAAACAAACAATGGTCCGGTCGTAAATTCTGCTTATGACGACTTTGTTTACGAGGTGTTCCTTGTTGGTCCCAGCCCTTTTGTGTTTGTATTGGCTGTTGAGCTGCCGATTATGATAATGAAGTCTAATAAGAAAACAAATTAAATAGCGATTGAAACAACGAGAAAGCAGAAAGGAGTAATGAGATAGGTGTATGATTGAAAACTCGACTTACTCCTGGAATATGCAGATGGTTCTGCCGTATTCGCTTTATGATCATTGCTTACGGGGAGTAAACATTTTATAGGGAACAGGGCGACGTGATCCTTTCTTAGCAGTCTGTGACACAGGTCATGTACCGCTCGTAAATGTTTCTCTTTGAGATGAGCTATTTAGCGCCTATAAAATGACATTGGCTCTGCAACTTTATGAATGCTTTTAAATGACTATATTAGTAAAAAAATCCTTATCAGTAAGATTAAGTTTTGGTTTATCCTAGTATTGTTATGCGTTGTGTTTTGATTCGCGATGTTCGGAATAAGGTCCAAATCAAAAACACCCGAAACGATTAGTTTCATAGTCTCTGCTTACCCCATTGTGTATGTAGTTTATGAATAACGTCTTTTTTAGGGTTCCGTAGTCAAACTAGTCCGTCCGTCCGTCCGTCCGTTAGTCCGCAGCCTAGCGCAAAGACTCTTAGTACTAGAAAGCTTTAATTTGGCATGAATATGCATAATAATCACCTCAACAAAGTGGTACAGTAATATGTAAAAAAAAAAAATAGTGTACCTCCCCTACACGTAACGTGGGTTTTTTTTTCTCGTCTACCCTGTAGTGTGGGGTGTCATTGGATAGGTCTTTTAAAAATATTGGGTTCGTGAAAACAGTTTTTCGATTTAGTAATCCGTTTATGAAATATTAAGCTTTAAAGCGCAAATTTTTGGTAGACTCAAGTGTCCCCCCCCCCGTACAGCCAAAACTACAAATACTAAAAATCTGAATAAAATCTTAAATGAAAGAGCATATAACGGATTTTATAGGAAAACTATCACGACTAAGACATCATTGGTTCTCGAGATACAGGCGGATAAAGTGTTTATAATAATAATAATAAATCACAGGACTTGTAATATGGGTAGAAGACAACGATAAACTATACGATAATACTTATATAGAGAAATACATACTTAAATAAATAGAAAACATCCAAGACTCAGGAACAAATATTCGCGCTCATCACACAAATATTTGCCCTTACCGGGATTTGAACCCAGGACCGCTGGCTTCGCAGGCAGGGTCACTACCAACTAGGCTAGCGTGTCGTCAATACCTAACCTTATACCTAATCAAATCATCTAAGACGACACCAATTGACTTTTAATAGAAAATTTGTTAGTAATTGTTGATTTTTATATTTGTAGTACTTAACGGCTTCGGCACCCTACACTGAGCATGGTTCGATATGCTCTTGCCCGGTTTTATAAATGTAAAAAACTTAATGGAATCTGATCTGCAGCACTATGTTTTATTTTGGTTTTCTCTCTTATCGTTTGATTCGCCTTTCATTGAAAATTACAGACCAACCATCAGACAAGCTGAGGTTTCCTAATATATTTGCAATTTAACTAACCACTCTTGTATATTCGGAACACCAAATGCTATGACCGTAAATCTGTGGCCCTAGTGAAAAAGGATACAAGTCTAGTATACTCTGTACATAACGTTTGCCCTTTCTTATTAAGAGCTAAGTCGACTTGTATCCGTTTTCACTAGTGCCACAGAAATGATGACTGATTGTTGAGCTTCTTGCGGCTTCGCAGTGGCCTACTCTTATTTTTTAAATAATGGCATTCATTCCTTTTTAACAAGGTGTATTTCGCAAATTTCGAGATTTACGAACTTATTAAAGAAATAAGTCCATGGATAAATGACTTGAGGATAAATTGTTCGGTAAAAGATCGTTTTCTCTTGTGGACTAAATAAAAGCACATGGGGTTAGTTCTACGCGCTTTTAGTCAAGTCAAACGTTGTGGTTATTATAGAAGATCTCCCTTGAATAAGTGTCCCTGCTATATTTTTTCTATTTTATAGTTTTTATCTATTTGGTTTGGATAATAAAGTGTTTACATGTATACTTAAATACATATAGAATCTCAGTATTTGCATTGTAATGTTCCGGTGTGGGGATGTCCATACTTCACGCGCGAGGAAAATTATGGACTAAACAGAAGCACATGGGTTTAGCTTCACGCACTTCTGCCAAGACCTGGTCTCCCTTAGGGAACTGCTGGTGGATTTTTGACGAGTGAAAGTGCCAGCGCGGCCCTAGTACTGAACAAAACATCTTTTATATTTTACTGTCTTTTGTTAACAGGTAATGATGTGGAGGCTCCTCATTCTACTCCTGCCCCTGGTGGCCGCAAAGCACCCATGGTACCCTTGCTCAGAGCTCCATGACGACGTGCGGTACCCTTGCCGCTGTGCCGTGAAGGTGGACCGGAGTCTTCAGCTGACTATCCACATGGACTGCGACCGCGTGGTGTTCTCGGGAGACTTCCCGCCGCTGCCGTATGCTGCGCCTATTGTTTCCTTCAGGCAGCGGCATGCGGGACACCAGACCTTGCCTACTCAGGTATATTTCATAAATCTGTTAGTTAGCTGCTGTAATATATAAGAGATTGTGTAAAAAATGAATAAAAAAAATGTAAATAGGAGTAGCTACGCAAGCAAAGAGCTCATAATGATCCACACTCGACTATTGTCAAGAGAATACGTCGTGTCTAGATCATTTTGAGCATGTTATTCTGCTTAGCTACTTTTGATGCTGATTTTATGAATTTACGTCCAAAAGTAATCTAATGATCAAGGACCGGAATTCTTCATAGCAAAAAACAAACTGTCAGAGGGATTGACCAAAGTATTTTATCGACTATCGATAAATAAATGTCACATAATGAGTCATTAACATGACATCGGTAGATGTAGATCGATCATTTTTCACTCATAAATGGACTCGCTAGGTGACTTTGAACGCAATGTTTCTTTAGCTGCTTTAAATGAAGATTACATTTAGAGCAATATATCGTGGATTAATCTTCTTTGTAACTAAAAGAATCTTTTGTTATCCATTTGTTAATGGTTTTTCTTTTAGGATTAACCATTTTAGTACAGCACAGAAATTACTTATGACAATCAAGCGACGTAAATGACATATGTGAAGGGGGTACGATTTATTTTAATATGGAGATGCTTGGAGATGGAGGTTGCTTATCAAAGAGGTCAAATGTTATAGAATAATTGTAAAATAACATAGAATAATGTGGAATTGTCAATAAAACAATTTGTTCATTCCCTCTAACAGTTTGATTTTTGCTATGAAGAATTCCGGTCCTTGCTAATGATGACACAAATTTGCATTAGGGTCCCGTGGGACTATGGTCACTTTACTGTTAATGTTGTTTCACTAATGACACACAAACTATCGTTTGGAAATCAGTAGAATCATTTTAAAATTTTCTTTATCTAAGCAAATAGCCCACTGGTACTTCCCACTGGTACGTTTCTAAGTCACAAAATTTTACCTACCTTTTCCTACCTAAGGCGATGTTATCTGTTATACTCGTAATATGTATGGTTACGGTACACGATGTACAAATAGGTAAGAACAACAATTTCTAGATTGATAGGTATGTTTGCCAAATATGCTCTCGGTTAGAAGAAGAAGATCATTCGGATATAGTTTGTAAAGTTCTAAACATCGCTGAACACATAAACAATGCGCCATTAGTGCGATTAAAACACTCATGCACTAAAATGCCGGCAGATTTCTATTCTAGCACGCAACGTTCATGATCTGATAACCGCAGCGGAATCAATAGCGCGCGGGCTCATGCATGACTCGATCGACAACGCCAATTTCACGACACCAATAGTTTACGCGGTTTTAGACAATTTAGTTTGGCAAATACAATTCGGCGGGCAACTCCAATGTTTGCTTTGGCGGTTTTACCAATTCGATCGCGAATCCAACCCATTTGAGCGCTCAAATAACGATAAATTATTTAACTGTATGGATCCCAAAACAAATCAACTGCAAACAAATCACTCTAACTTATAGAGCACCGTGCCAAGTCTTTTGAGAACGTTGAAGTTAGGAATTCTATTAATCTAAACTACTCGTCTCGATTGTCAAACTAACTTGAGCATTGTTCGAAAGGAAATCTCCAAGATTTGGTACTTGGCATCATGTTGGGATGCCGCGGTCCCAAGAGTTCGGAACTTGTGATCTCGAATACATTATCTAGCAGTGGCACTTCAGCCCCCACTTGTCGCTAACAACGCGAGTGACATGTGGGATCGGCACTGTATCCATTATAGCGATGGCAGCGCTTAGGGAGGTTGCGATCGCATGAGCTGGGCAACTTTGCGCTTTTCGCTGAAAGTCGTAAGGAATAGGTGCTTCGAGTAGGTTATGAAAATCCATGTAGCACTTTAAACATCACACGTGTTTGCAACATAGGTAAGTGTTCATTACATTGTAAACTTATAGTAAATGGTAGGGATTTTTGTAAGGAAGTTTTCGCAGAACGTTAAAAATTACTCGATAGTATTAGGTAAGTCTAACAGTAATTTACGAGACAAACAGCGAGTTTTTACGTGCGTCAAGAAGAAGTCACACAAGCACAACACTTTGGGATTTAATAACCTTTAAATAATGCGCGGTAGTTTGAGTTAACAAAGTTATATACCTCTTTAGATTACACAAGGATGATCTTATCGACAAAATTAGGTGAGTGCCAAAGCGAATTCTTTATCGTATTATTATATCGACGATCGATTATTATATCCCTGTGGACGACTTTCCTTTTAGCCCTGTCAATGTTCATCTGAAGTTTCACCTTCACCCATATAAAGTTTTTAAGGCCCATCAAAATACGAATAAGACTCCACGTACAATAGTTGAAGATTCAAGGAGCCATTAAAAGTTTATTTTATTTTGTATAGCGTCGCTCGTTTAAAAACTTTTTAATTCATTGTCGTCAACAACGGTTATAATTTCTAGTCGATTTTTTTTATCTAAAGTTGAGTTGAACGTTTGAGCAATTCATTTTCTTTGACATTAATGAGATTCACCTGTTTTTTGATAAAGCTGACACCGCTCCGAAAATTTGTTTCGTTTCACGATTTTGATTAACAATCATAAACCGAGTTTAGTTGTTACAAGAATGTCTAAGCTCGCGTTTATTAAAGATGTTAGTTATCTCCGCGTCGTCACAGTAATAGAGAAGGAGGTTTGGAGTGGCAGGTTAAGTTATATACATATTGTTAAAGAGGTAATGTCTAAAAAAAATTTACAGTTATATTATCTCTCGCGTGTCTCTGAGGTCACTTTGTCTGCTATATTTTTTTTTATATACCACTGCCAAATATGGTTAATTTATTTTCAGATATTCTCGTCATACGGTCTCCCATTGAAAGAGCTGGACTTCTCGTCCAACAGTCTCCGCCGTCTACCTGACCGCCTCCTGGCGGGCGTCCGTGGAAACCTCACCAAGTTGGCTCTGGCTGATAACCTTCTGGGAGACAACCTCAACCCAATATTCTCTACAGCAGAGCTCCACAATCTTCCTGCTTTGGAGGAGCTGGATTTGAGCGGGAACAGCATCAGAGGGCTGGAGAAGGGTTTGCTGATCGGATGTCACCTGATGAAGGTAAATATTTTTGACAAAACAAGAGTTGAGTCAAGTAAAAACATAAGATGAATGAATTAATGAATGAATTAAATATAAAAATGTAATTTTTTGAGATAATCTACCAAAAGTGACTGAATAATTAAAGTCGGCTTGCTGCACAAGTGTTGTTCTACCATTCATAGTATTCATAAATCTGCAATTAAAAAGGTAAAGTTAAAGACTTTTAGACCCGGAAAATTGAATAGATCCCGAGGAAATGGCGATAACTGACTTCTAAATCCTGAAATATTTACAGTAACAGAAAAAAGCGGTTTGGAAAATGAAAAGGTTGGGAACGATAAATTCAACCAAAAAAAAATTGGCTGAAAGGTACTGAACCACGACAATCGCTTTGCCCAAAGATCAACTGGTAGAGAATGCCCTACGGCATTAAGTTCGCCCTTTGTATATAAGTGTATTCTTTTGTGCAATATAATAAAATGAATAAATCCATATGTGAGTTTATGGACACTATGGACAGTGCTAATTAAAATATTTGTTGCTAGTAACAAGCAAGTGTATGAGAACGTGGCCTGCCAGGTGTGCTGCTGGCACTGATCTAGTTAATCAACACAAACGTTTGCAGGTCCTCCGGCTCGACCGCAACAACATGGACTCCGTGCCGTCCTCCTCGCTCAACGGTCCGCGGTCACTCAAAGTCCTCTCGCTGAGGGAAAACAGAATCGGTACGCAGTAAGCGTATTCTGTATTCTGCCCTAGATAACTCCAATTTGTACACCTGCTTACTCGATCATACGAGTACATATTCCATACATTTTTAACAGTCGCTAGCTTGGCAGCAGTGCAACTTAGCTAATAACGACACGTTGGCTAGTTGGGAGTGACCCTGCCTCTGAAGCCAGCGGTCCTGGGTTCAAATCCCGGTAAGGGCAGATATTTGTGTGATGAGCGCGAATATTTGTTCCTGAGTCTTGGATGTTTTCTATTTATTTAAGTATTTATTTGTCTATATATGTATGTTTATCGTTGTCTAGTACCCAATGTACAAGTCTAGAGCTTAGTGTGGGACTAGGTCAATTTGTGTGAGAATGTCCCCTGATACTTATTATTTATTTATTTTAATCTACTGTTTGATACGATTTTTCTATGACTACTAGGAAGTTTAATGTTTATTTCAATGTACAATTCCTTAAGCACCTTAAAGAATAAGGCAGATAACGATACAATATAATTTTCATTTCATAAAAGTAAAACGGCTCACAACAACTAAATTACTGTCATAAAAATCCTAGACTAATTGCATTCTAGCAAGCGTAATAGTCTAGAAAGTTAAATATGTGAAGAAAAATGCCACTCATTCTACTTTCTCACACTTGCGTATAAAATTAAATGCTATGCTTTTTTTCCTCAATCTATATTAATTTTATAATTTTTGATGCCACATTATGAGAGCTACTGAAATTCTATATTATTATCGACTACTTTTTTCTCTGATAGGATTAACGACAAGCCAAATCTGAAGATAAATATCGCTAGTCTTGCTCCAAAGAATAATAATGTATCCTCTTGCATGTTTTACTATGAGCATTGAGTTCGTTATTTATAATTTATGGTGCACTATAGAAATATGAGGATATTTCCAACTGCCTCTTTAACTCTTGTAGATAATGTTAGAAGTACACGATTTTATTTATTATTTACTAGCTATTATTGAACATTGTCCTAGCGCTATTGCAGCCAATTAATTTTAAATCATTTTGCTTCATTTTAATTTTGCTCTGCCAGCAAGATAATAAAAAAGGAAAGAGAAAATTGCCTATAATATCGCTTAGATAATGTTTATTGCTTTATACTCGTAACTTTGATCGTGATTAAGACACCTTAGACGTTCTCTTCTTCTTACAATACAATACAATACAATACAAATACTCTTTATTGAACACCAAAAATAAAAAAATAAAAACAGAACATGGAACAGTACATTTAAATCATAGGTATACAACAGGCGGTCTTACCGCTAAATAGCGATCTCTTCCAAGGTTGTCTACCTTGTAAGAGAAATAACTGAGGATACAAATTCATGGCAGGGGGTGTAAACTAATTCGTTTAGAACTCAAACTAAATAACTACAAGAAACAATTAAATTATTTCAATTTTGAACTTAGAACTATTTATAAATATACTAAATATAAATACATAAAGTAAATAAATAAATAAATACATACTAAATACATCTATATAATATATACATACATACATCCTCCAAAAACAGCCAAACAATGACAACAGACGAAGCATGAGATATAACAAAGAAAAAAAGTAAGGGAGATAATAGAAAAACTACGGAAGTGACAGAAAATGATCCTTTAGCTTGCTTTTAAAAATGGCAACAGACTTAGCACGTCGTACCTCCACAGGCAAAGCATTCCATAACCCCTTCTAACTTCTTCTTCTTCTTTTTTAATTAATGGCGGCCCACACAGTGATTTCGCCAATGTCAAGTGAATAGAGTAAATCAGTAAACAGAATAAATCTAAATCAAAAGCCGGACATCTTTCAATGGGCCATCTTCCCTCCCCGAAGGTTACCGGAAGACCCTAGATGTTTTCTTTTTAAGTATATATGCATTTCACTTGATAAGTATGTTAATCGTTGCCTAGACACTTAGTACAGGTTAAATATCCGTTTTAAACTCTTAAGTGACCTAAATTTGTTTTTAAACCTTTTATAATCATGTTAAACACACTTTAAGTTATTTGATAATTTCTGTTTCAGCTCACATTCGCCAAGGCTCGTTTCTATCCCAAAAGACGTTGGAAGAGATCGATTTGCACGCGAACATGATCTCAAGTATAGAAGGCGGAGCCTTTTCAGGACTTGGACAATTACAGACCCTCGACCTGGGAAGAAACAGGCTCTCCAAGTTTAACAGCGACGTTTTCCAGGGAACAGAAAATTTAGAAAAGTTAGACCTCTCCGAGAACTTTATTACGGATTTTCCAACCGTCGCTTTCAAATCGTTCGCCGCTCTTAGACACCTGAATCTCTCCAGCAACATGATCACTGTAAGTACCAAAGTTTCGACATGATTTAATTTATTTAGAAGTGAAATATAATTTGGCTTTCCCAGGAAAGTAATTCCAATTATCTATTAACATTTAATCAAATTAAGAACAACAGTTCGGAGAAATGACATAATTGGGCATTGTTCAATTTTATTTGTTGTCGTTCAAATTAAGTTTGGTTTGATTTATTTTGTTAAAATTTAACGGTTGCACAGCTTGACAGTTAGTTATTTTTTGAGAAATGTTTTGTAATAGCGAATCTTAATTTCTGAAAATGTTCAGTTTTAATTAAAACTTAAGGTTGTCTATTTTAATGGCATGGAGAAGGCAAAAGAACACACAGACCACTTGACGATACTTGTAAGTGGCCTCTGAAGCCCATAGGCATTTGCAATTTAATACTGCAAATGCGTTGCCAACTCTTATGATCAAACACCGTATTGACAGAGCAAAATTTTTTCATGACATATGGATTTTATATTACTTGCAAAAGTAAGTCGTACCTTCTTCTTCTATATCTGAATAATCAGGTTCCATAAAGAAAAAAATATCTTTTTTATTGCGAGGTATTTTTAATCGACTTAATAAACAAAAAGGTTCTCAACTCGTCGGAATTCTTAAATATATTGTTGTACTGAATGAATTGTTATTTAATGTTATTTCAATGGTTTTCAAAGTTGACTCGAGTCCAGAGTTAATGTTAAATACCGGTTTTTAATAGTTGCAATAAGTATAAATAAAAGAGGTTTGCACGTAATTAAAAAGCATTTAAACTTGGCCATTAGTTATGATAATGATAATTAAAAATTGCTTTTTATCGATATCGATGAACTTAGTCGATATTTAATTAATCACTAGCATTGGTGCATTTTGCCCTCGTCAATCCAGTGATTGCTTATGAGTAAGACGAAATGGTTCTATGGTACCAAAATGTTAAATGGCTATAATCATATTTGTTGCCATTAAAGACCAGACAATGTATATCACTGGTGTTGTTCCAGAATATCGACAACAGCCATCTGAGCGCGCTGGTGTCTCTGCAAGTGCTGGACCTGAGCCGCAACAATCTCGTGAAGCTGATGCCGGGAACCTTTGTTGGCCTTACGGAACTAAGCTACTTGGACATTGGCGTAAACTCCTTGCGGACGGTACGTTGATTTTGTTTATTTATTGTTTGTAATGGCATACCTATTTTATGTTACAAGCTTCTTATAATATGTAGAAAAACTTTCATTTTTCAACACACGTTAAAAACTCTTGTTACAAAATTGGGAAGGTATTTCACTTGTTTATTCATATTTGAAAAGTTTTGATTTAGTATATCGTTTGTAAACAAAATACCGCGACGTTTTCAGTTGTGTTTACGGCTACTTCATGTACGTTAAGACTTGTTATAAATTTATAAAATATTATTTCAGGTGGAAGATGATGCTTTCGACGGCTTAACGAGCCTTAACACCCTGCTCTTAAGAGACAACAACATTCTACTGATCCCTGCCACGGCTCTGTCTCGGCTGCCCAACCTCGTCTCCGTGCACCTCGGCTACAACCGTGTCACCGCGCTCTCCAGCGACATCCTCCGCGCCGTCTCCGACAGGATCACCTCCCTCGTTCTCTCCCGCAACGTCATCAGAGAACTACCCGCCGCGGCCTTCAACCACTTCAAAATGCTGAAACGATTAGATCTCTCCGGAAACTTATTGAACTCCATCTCAGCCGACGTTTTCAGCGGGCTAGAGGCGTCCCTGGATTTTTTAAGCCTCAGTGAAAACAGAATATTAGGCTTTACCGGTCAACAATTGCAGTTTGTTAATTTGTGGTTTTTGGATATATCGGATAATCAGCTTTCAGAGGTACCGGTAAATGCCTTCGAATATATTCCGAGCTTGACTCACTTGAATATTAGCCGAAACGGCCACATTAATGTTCTACCACAGAATGTCTTTATACATAACACGGCTTTATTAAGCGTCGATTTAAGCAATATGGGCTTAAAAGCGCTCCCCGTGAAGCTATTTTCCAAAAATGTTAATTTAGAGCGCATATATTTGTCAAATAACCTTATTCAAGAAGTCTCCGAGAACACCTTCAAGAATCTTAAAAATTTAACTCACTTGGATCTGTCCTACAACAACATCGTCAATATAAGGACGCCCGCCTTTGTCAACGTTATGTCCATTCAGTATTTGTCTCTCAAGGGTAATCAGCTAAACGCGTTTAAAGGAGAATTCTTTAACACAGGAACGAGTTTGGAAGTCATAGATCTTTCTGACAACCAACTTAGCTACCTATTCCCATCTTCGTTCAAAATACATCCCCGCCTTAGAGAAATAATACTCACGGACAATAAATTCAATTTCTTTCCGTCCGAACTCATAAGTACCTTACAGTATTTAGAGTCAGTAGATTTATCTGGAAACGCATTGAAGAATGTCGATGAACTTGATTTCGCCCGGCTCCCTAAACTAAGAACAATTTTGCTCGCCCGAAACGAACTTGAAACAATTAGTGAAATGGCGTTCCACAACTCCAGTCAAATACAACAGTTGGATCTATCGAACAATAAAATAGATCGCCTCGGGGATCGGCTTTTTGAAGGACTCATTCGGTTAGAAAATTTGAATTTAGGAGGAAATCAACTTACCGAGTTACCGGAAAATATTTTCGATAGGTCGAGGTTAAACATGCTGGAAAAAATCTCGCTTAGCAATAATTTGTTCGAGCAAGCTCCTTTAAAGGCCTTACAAAAACAATATTTCTTCGTCTCATCTGTAGACTTATCATACAACCAAATTGTCGATATACCAGCCGAAGACAGTGTTTTGGTGAATATTAAGAAACTAGACCTTTCATTCAATCCTCTCTCAGAGAAAGCCATCAAGAATGTGTTGACTGAACCGAAAACAGTCCGAGACCTCAGCTTAGCTGGTACTGGGATGACATCAGTGCATCAACTTGAAACACCTTTCTTGTATAATCTAAATTTGTCACACAATAATATTACTAGACTAACTGACAAGACCTTCAGTAGAACAACCCTGTTGGAGTCTTTAGACTTGTCACACAACAAGATTGTCGACGTGTCTGGAGCCCTCGCTATCTCTTGGCCCAAACTGAAAAACCTTCAAAGGTTGAACATATCGAGCAACCCGATTGCGATACTCGTCGAAGGCAACTTTGAAGGTCTATCTTCATTGCGAGTGTTAGACATAAGGTACCTGGATGAATGCACTAGAATTGAGAAAAACTCCTTTAGACCTTTACCTAATTTGGTACAGTTACGGGCATACGGATACCCACGATTGGGTTATTTTGACGTCCAAGGAACCTTACAATACCTGTTAGCGTTGGAAAAATTGGATGTTGAGGTAAAGGAAACGACGATTGGAGCTGACCAACTACATTCCATATTACATCCCCGTCTTGAAGAACTGGGCATCAGAGGATTACGACTCAAAACTGTCTCTTCTGGGGTGTTAGCCGGATTGAAGGCACCTGCTATTACAGTGCGCTTCCGCAACACTTCAGTAGCTAACTTGCCACCAGCATTGTTATTCCCCTTGCCAAGATCTTCTCAAATAACTATTGATGTGGCCGGCAGTCAACTATCTACTCTGCAGCCACAGTTGCTAGTAGCGCTTGACGACAGACGAGCAGATTTGTCTATGTTCGGGCTTGATACGAACCCTATTCGTTGCGATTGTAACGCACGTGCTCTAAGAAGATGGCTACCAAACGTCGGTATTGAAGATGTACGATGCGAGTCGCCAGATTTTTTGAGTGGGTTCTTACTGACGGAAATCGGAGACGATGAGCTCACATGCGATACCAGAAGAAGAACGACGTTGCAACCAACTTCAAGTAGCATTTCGACAACTGCACCTCCGCGACTGGTCCATCGTACTTCTGTGGAGCCGGATATTATTTGGTCGGTGGCGCCTTCGCATGAACGTCCGAAAGTAGCTGGGGAGCCGAAAGGTGCTCCTGTAGTAGGAGTTGCGTCTTCGACTAACGATGATAATCTTATCATAGGTATTGTTGGGGGAGTGGTCGCATTTATTGCTATTCTTATAGTAGTTATTTGCATCGTAAGGTTAAGGATGACAACCACCTCGTACCGCGGCGGGCCGTTGGCTAGCAGTCCAGCTGCGGGCGCCGCGCCAATGTGGGGAGCAGCCTGGCCCGGATACGCCGCTACTCTGCCTCCTGCTTCCTTATCCACGGCTACATTGCCGCACAAGGTCCAGTCGGGCCCAGGATCCGTGCGATACTTGGCCCCGCCACCCCCACAACCCTACTTCATCAGCCTCCCACCATACGACGATAAAATTTATCGATAGGACTATTCCCGTTTCGTGGTCGAATAAAAGACATTTTAGTTTAAGAACTTTAAGACAGCCTTATCTTCTGTAAATAAATAATTTCCCTGATTTATTTATACTCCTTTCTGCTCATTACTGATGTGCTACGAGTATTATTTTGTAAGTTGTGCATAAGTTATCAATATCGTTGTAGATATTATTTACGCTAGAGTAAGATTGTACTTAAAAGATAATGTAGGATTATGTAAAATAACAATTTAATATTTAATAAACTGTTCTGCAGATATCTATTTTAACTCTTATTTCTATTTAGGACTATGAAAGCTCGGTAGGCGGAATTTATTAGGGCCTTCTAGTCAGCAGTTAGCTTTTTCAGATATCAAAATAGATAAGTCCTCAAAATCATTCGAAGCAGTCGGATTCAGAAAAAATATTTATTTTCTAGACTAACGGCCGCACTCAGAGATGGAGAGAGGTTTTATAAAGGCCCGTTAGCAAATACGTCTGATCAAACTTTGGTAATTTCATACAATTTTCGACATTCCCGATCGAAATTTGATCTAACGGACATTTATAAAACCCAGCCTAAGTACCAATTTCACCATACGATGTTAAATTTAATCAATGTTAATCGACTGTTAGTTCATACATTTTGACAACTGTTAACGCTCTAAACGTCTGTTAAGTGGTTAACATCGTATGGTGAAATTGGGACTTAACATATTATTATTACAGGATAATTGTATGATGATAGTTGTAGATGATATATTTTGATAGAAATTAAAAGTTAACATTAAATCAAACCTTTTCATTTCTTTTCCTACTAAATAAATCTTCTTTTTATAATAAGTATGTAAATCTGTGAAAAGAGGAGTATCTTATCCCGGACCTCGATTTATTGTTTATAATTGGGTAATTCTCTTCCGATCGGAAAATGGACGTTTGCCGCACATTTACTATCACCTTAGTTTTAGGTTAGTTATACTGTAGTCAGTTCATGGATCGATCGTGCAATGAAATTGCGGTTTTTCTTTCCTTATGGACGAAAATCGCGTGTCACGTTTATATTATACACACACGCCACGCTACACACTAGCCTACGACACGCTAGCCTAGTTGGGAGTGACCCTGCCTTCGAAGCTAGGGGTCCTGGGTTCAAATCCCGGTAAGGGCAGATATTTGTGTGATGAGCACGAGTATTTGTTCCTGAGTCTTGGATGTTTTCTATGTATTTAAGTATATATTTCTCTATATAAGTAAGTTTATCGTTGTCTAGTACCCATAGCACAAGCCTAGAGCTTAGTTTGGGACTAGGTCAGTTTGTGTGACATTGTCCCGTGATATTATATTATATTATATTATATTATATTATCTTCAATTAACGAAAACTTACATGTCTACGTCGTAAAAAATGCCAGGCAGTTAGCCTCAAACTCCAATTAAATCCTACCTCGCAATTTAAAATCCAGCTGTTCGTTAGATAAGTCTTGAATCACAATAGCGGGCAGACGCTGCTAAGTAAGGGTCTCTAGTGGATTCGAGCGTCGGAAAAAGCGTCTCCCTCGGCTATCAAAGTAAACGGAATTAGGCAAAGCAGGCCCTTAAATTGTCGTTTAAGGTCAGAAGCCACGGGTTTGTTGTTTAACTATTGGGATGCTTATTAGTTTGCCACTTATATTGCTTTTTGGATACTACATTCATTAAAGGTATATAAATTTATGCTTAGATTGATTGAGAACTTATTCGACAAAAAATATCCATAAACCTTGTGGTTGCCGGGTTAGAATAGTGTCACTCGATATCTTCCTGTGGATGTCGTAAGAGGCGACTAAGGGATTTATGGCTTGTAGTATTGTTAGGCAATGGGTTTGCAACCTGTCACTAAAAATCTGAAAGAAAAACTTGAATGAAAGCGCATAATAATAATTTAAAAGGAAAACTATCATGACTAATTATTTTTGCTTCTTGAGATACAGGCGATTAAAGTGTTTATACCTACTAAAAATCATCTAAGACGGCACCAAATGACTTTAAATAGAAAATTTGTAATTAGGTGTTGGTTTTTATGTCTGTAGTACTTAACGGCTTCGGAACCCTACACTAAGCGTGGTCCGACATGCTCTTGCTCGGTTTTTCATTTTAGTTTGTAGCTTAAAATATACCAAAAGTGAATAAATCCCTGGATCTAAAATTGTAAAACTCAAATTATACAAAAGACAATTTATGCAGGTATCCGATAATTTATCATCATGATCAAAGACCATCACCGCTGGAGATAGTTAACCCTTCTTGAAGGATCTACACAAAGGATAGCATGAGTGGATCGTTACTTTGAGCTCAGTCTCGCCAACGAACTGCTGTGTCAGTATGGCGAGAAAAGGGTGATGCAAATGTGTTGTGTTGTAATAAAAACTGTCGCGTGTCGTCACTTTTACCAAAAACAAACTGAACCTTCACAATTACAGTTCTCAGAATTTAATTTTAATATTCTTCAGCGAGGCGTGCTCAAAACCCTGTTTGCAATACCTACGAGTACTTCCTTTTACCCACAAAAGGCCCATCCCGGATTTTATGCAAATTCCTCTCATCATAAACAAAAGCTTTATTTTACGGCCGTGTTGTTGCAAAATGGCCTCTTTTCGGAACGATTTTTACAGCAATTAAACGACATGGATGGAATATCAGAATTACTTTTCATGGACAACGGAAGCAATCGTCGCTTGTCAGGCACCTTGTATTTATTATTATTATTGGATTGAGATGGGCCTTGTGTGCCGCTTCGACCTTCGCTGATCCATTGTGGCAGACCTTTGTTTAGAATTATACTTGAGAGGCCCGTTGAGTCCAGGAACTTCCAGATGCTCTGGGCTGTGAGGAGTTGAGTTGAACTGATGTGTAGCCCTAAGTAGATACTTCTGTTGTGTGGTGTTAGCAGAGGATGCTGTATTTAGGAACAAAGTATAATATTTAAATTATTTATTTAATCCTTGAATGATTCAGCTATCTGAATAATTCAAGGATTCAAATTAAATGCTATCATTTGAATCAAAGTTGAAAATTTCCTAAAAAAGAGTACGGCGTCTTTCGTTCAGTTTAGTTCACTAATGAATCTAAAATGATCATATAAATCCATTCTAACCTATTAAGCTTCTTCTGAAACTTTAATTTTGGCGCGTTATAAAGAGTACCTAGTAACCCCACAGTGTAAAACTGTTGTAAAAAATGCAATAAAATCTGTCCCAGAAGACATGGACAAAAACTTACAAAGAATTATGGGGTTACTAACTCGAAACAATAAACAAATGAATACAATATAAAATCGCTTGACGCGAACAAAGGCGACGCATTTTACAAAGTGCCGCTGGGGATCAGTGGGAATAATCCTTTATCCCCCAGGTGTAGTAAATTGGAATACCATGTCGTCATGCTGCAATCCCGATCTGCATTTAGAATTAGCAGGAGCGAGGAGCAATTTGTTGGGAAAACATCGGGAGGGCCACCTGCCGCTGCGTTTTGCTTATATTTGTAATGAGAAACGTGTTCTCTGTTTTATTAAACCCAAGAGCGGGTCACGCTTATTACACAATCTTGAAGCTGTCGTGAGGGTTCCGCGGGCTAGGAACCTTCATAGTTTTTTTGTATTATAAACTCATTGACGCGAAAAATAGGTAGTCACAAACAGTGCTAAAACATATTTTGTGTAATTATTGGTGTGTAAATTACAATATGGAAAGTCCTTAGTTACATGTCAAAATATGATTTATTAATTAAATATTTAATCAAGTATGTTATTTAAAAAAAAATATTAACCGATAGGTACGTTAAACTTACATATAAACACTATGCCAATGTGATAGGCAGCTTGAGAAATTCGTCTAGTTATACTGTAGAACGTTCGTCCAAGTAATTATTTTCGAAGATTGCTTTTAAATACCGGACAAGAACCAACCACAAGTAATAACTAATTTTATATTTAAAGTAATTTGGTCTTAGATGATTGTAGTAGGTATAAACACTTTAATCGCCTGTATCTCATGAACTAATGATGTCTCATTGGTTGTGATAGTTTTCCCTTTAAATGCATCATTATGCGCTTTAATTGAAGGTAAAATTAGCGATTTAAAACTTAATATTTCTTAAATTGATGGATGGTTACAATAGTTTGTGCAAAAGATTCGCATGTTAAGGCCCTTTACAAAAAGTGACAGGGTAAGGACGATAGAGATAGATTATTAGAGAGAAAGAAAGATAGAGATAAATCTAGACTAACCCATTTTAACCTATTTAAGCTATTAACCTATTTTTTTTAAACCTTTTTTTTACCTACTTTATGACATATTAACGACACATCGTCGTTTACCAAAAAGCGAAAACTTTAAAATAACCGAATATATATTTCCCGGCTTACACGACTATCTCGGCTGACGTGTGTTCCGGCGGATTACACGGTGCCAATTATAAATTTATCCTGTTACGTAAAAACAGGCATTGTTGGAAATAAATGGCAGCCGTGTAGAAGATTTTTGGGCGAATTTTCTAAGTGAAGCGAGACGGTACACGCCATTGAGCATTAGACGTTGCTTCAATCTTTCAATTTTTTTGTTCTTTTTAGAACTCCGTACCAAATTGGTAAAAGAACAATAAGTATGACTATGATGAGATTTCAGTTTTGTTTCATGATGCGGTAAATTCGTAATACTGACAGCTAAAATATCGGAAATCAAAATTCCGAGTGTACATAATACCGATACCCGATACCAAAGCCTAAAATAACTATTTTCGAATGACTGAAAGTATACAATGCATAAGTTAGAATGTCGATACTTACCTACAAATCACAAAATAGCTGGGCTTCGACTACAAGTCAAGTTTGCCCTACCTTGAGGTGGGTACAAATTAGAGCAGCCTCGGGCTGAGGCAGGCACGGCTCACCTATTTTGCTCAAATTCGTACGCGCTCACGCTCTGTGCGCGAGTGGCGCGCGGCGCGCCGCGGGCAGAACAACAAGTTCCAACTTGTCGGTGGGCAAGGCGCGTACAAATTTGATAAAGTTGCTGTTCGGCTGTTTTACGACCGAGGCCATTTTCTCCTTCTTTTTGTTAATAATTCGGTACATTATGATAAACGCAGCCGCGGCTGTGATCGTGTCCGACGATTTTGAAGTGTCGGCTCGCGAGCAGCTCGCCGCGCCGGGCGAGCATGCCTCAGGCTGAGCCACTCAGATTCGTACCCAGCTATAGAGCCAGTGCAAAGCCAGGCCCTAAGATATACTGAACCCTCAGTGTGTGAGTCCGACTCGTACTTGATTATTTGTATGGAAGAAAATACACAAGGACGTAAGAAAATATATCAAAATTACATCAAAGCATCCATTGCTACTCATAAGGAACGCGCACTGGTTTGTTCGAAAAGTAATAAAGAACTCGTAGAACGAACTACCTAATAGAAATTCTACTTCTTTTGGGCTATGTCGCCTGATTACTTTTAAAACAGCCCGGGACACGGCTAATGTCACTATATGTAGTGGCGCTAATGTCACTATATGTAGTGGCCAGAGTCACTACAAAATATACATACACACATAACATCACGCCTTTATACCCAGAGTGGGGTAGGAGGAGCTACAGAAATACCAACAACTCCAATGACATGTTAATAATTCTGTAACCACATTTTGCACAAGTAGGCTGAGATGTTTACTAGTGTATTAGTGACAGGTTGCAAGCTCATCGCCTAATAACACTACAAGCTTTTATTCCCTCAGTCGCCTCTTACGACATCCACGGGAAGACATGGAGTGGCACTACTCTAACCCGGCAACCACACGGGCAACATATATAAGGATGCAAAAAACATGTATTTTATAGGAACTTCGTCTTTGTACGATTAAAATTAGTTTCCCATTACTCCCCCTATTTTAATGCATACATACATACAAAACATCACGCCTTCATTCCCAGAGTGGGGTAGGCAGAGTTACAGAAATACCAACAACTCTAAAGACTTACCGATATTTCTGTAACCACATTTTGCACTAACAGGCTAAGAGGTTTACTAGTGAATTAGTGACAGGTTGCAAGCCCATCGCCTAACAGTACTACAAGCCCTTATTCCCTTAGTCGCCTCTTACGACATCCACGGGAAGACATGGAGTGGCACTATTCTAACCCGGCAACCACTATTTTAATGGATTTCTGAAAATCCCTTCCTAGTGCACCCCTAGGATATTCAAGGAATATTCCCTCCAAATTTCAAGGCCCTAGGTCCAGCTGTTTCGGCTGTTGATCGATTAGTCAGCCAGTCGGTTTCTTCTTCTATAATATAAGGTCGGGGAAAAAGTTTTTTCTCATATATACTCGTAGTACCGTTGAATTCCGTGTGGTTGCCGGGTTAGAATAGTGCCACTCCATATCTTCCCGTGGATGTCGTAAGAGGCGACTAAGAAAATAAGGGCTTGTAGTACTGTTAGGCGATGGGCTTGCAACCTGTCACTAATACACTGGTAAAAATCTTAGCCTGATTGTGCAAAATGTGGTAACAGAATTATCAACAAGTTTTTAGGGTTGTTGGTAATTCTGTAGCTCTGCCTACCCCACTCTGGGAATGAAGGTGTGACTTTATGTATGTATTTATATTTTAAAACAAGACACAAATTAGTAAAATGTTGTTTCCCGCTTTTTTTTTTAAATAAGTGATCTAATGAAGAAACATAATTGTTAAAATGTATCGCAATCGATATAAAGAAATACATTATTTATATACGTACGTTTATCGTTGTCTAGTACCCATTAATACAAGCGCAAAGCTTAGTTTGGGACTAGGTCACAGGACTGTCCTTATCTATGAACATTAAAAGATTTTTCTTTGCGAACTTTAGCTTTCCAACTCCATTACCTATATGTATCTCGTTTTACGTAATCTGCTTAAAAAATCCTAACGTTGATTCTGTTTTCAGAATTGCTCTGTGTCTAACTTTATTTAGTCTCCCAAAATAATATTTTTAAGCTATTTCTTATATTACGTCACGTGTACTTAAGTAATTACTATGCTTCATTTGTTTAGAATAGATAAACGACCGTTATTTTACGAGTGATCTTGAGTTAAACCCGAACGAAGTTAAAATTAGAATGAAATGGAATTAACATAAGTTATTAATAACAGGAATTACAAGATTTAAACAAATATTTTTCATATCGATCTTATTCAAAAAACGTGTACAAATTGGACTGTGTATTATTCTTATGTGAAAATAAACAATACTTAAGCTGGGTGGGTCCGTTAAATTACCGAAAAACATTGTTATGTGTAGTTCGCTTCATCAGCGCAGATTACCAAAAAAAAAAAAAACTGCGGCTTCCCACTCGGTAAAACCATACTGTTTTTGACATGTTATAGTATTTTTTTTAACTCGACCTTTACCGTCAAGTAAATAAGAGCGATCATTACAATGATACATCACATGACGCCTTCATTCCCAAAGTGGGGTAGACAGAGCTACAGAAGCACAAACAACTCTAAAAATACTTGCTTATAATTTTGCCCAATTAGGCCAAGAAGTTTACTAGTGACAGGTTGCAACCTCATCGCCTAACAGTACTACACGCCCTAATTCCCTTAGTCATCTCTTACTACATACATCCACGGGAATACACCAATTTTATTGCAGTCGGGGGATAGTTTTGTGGAACATTATCTTGAAAGTCCCCCGATGATACAAATTTGGTTATCTCTTCGTTCTCTTTTTTGTTTGGCATGTTATCATATTGATTGCAATACTTGTTTTTAGGGTTCCGTAGTAGTCAAACTAGGAACCCTTATAGTTTCGCCATGTCCGTACGTCCATCCGTCCACAGCCTAGCGCAGATACTCTTAGTAATAGAAAGCTGTAATTTGGCATGAATATGCATATTAGTCACGCCAACAAAGTGGTACAATAAAAGGTAAACTTTATTTTTTTGTACAATAAGAAGTTAGAGTAAAATATAGAAATTCACAAATATGAGCAGTAGTATAAAAATAAAGAAATAGCTCAAAATGTCACAGTCACACACAATTACACACGCTAAACATATAACACCCTTTGTATAAATCGGGGTTAAGTTGTATCAGTTGTCAGACCAACTAATTTGCAAATAGCGCGATCTTTTTCAAATTAAACAAGTTAAAATTGGCCCGGCCGAGGCGCAAGTTGAGAGCGACTACAAAAGAGCGGCGATCTTGTTAAACAAGAACTGTTAAAGCAGAATCAGTGCGAAAGTTAAAATTTAAACTCATTCTTCTCGTTAATAAGAGTGCGGATGAGATACTGCGCTCGTGGCGTCTTTATTCTGGTCACGTTTGTTACTTGACTAAGCTAATATTCTTTTGGAAATCTAGTTGATTTTAGTTTATAATCTTGCCCGATAATACGCGCGATAGGCTTGCGCGCTCGCAGGTATAATGCGGAGATAGGTACCCATCATCTGGCATACGTGACACACACGAGCACGCTAGCTATATATACCGGCAGATTAACTTTGGCTCGCCGTCATAAAGCCTAAACAAAACTACATCGCACTTAATAGCTTTCTCACAGAATTTTAGAACACAATTCGCCATTTTGCATTTAAATAATTGACAACCTTGCGAGTTTCTCCTAGAGGCAAGTTCATACGAGGTGCTCTGTGGTCTTATCAGAAGGTAAAGTGTTGGCATAGAATAGTATTGGCAATAACTCCACTGGCAAGAGTGGCAGCTCTTAAGTAAAATGATAATGATTAAAGATAATTTAAAAAAAAACTAGGGTACCATCTCACTCAAATTGACCTAGTCCCAAACTAAGCTCTAGGCTTCTATGGGTACTAGACAACGATAAACATACTTATATAGAGAAATGCATACGTAAATACATAGAAAAACATCCAAGACTCAGCAACAAATATTCGCGCTCATCCCACAAATATCTGCCTTTACCGGGATTTGAACCCAGGACCGCTGGCTTCAGAGGCAGGGTCACTCCCAACTGGCCAACTAACGTCAAATTAAGGTGTGCTATTTGATCAGATAGGACCTATTCTTTTTGATTGCCATCGATAACTAAACTACACTTAAAATTTAAAATTTTATTAAATCGGTGCATTATTTACTTCAACTTTGGTTCCAGATTCCTTTGATTAGATAATACGAATTTCATAGTTTTTTAAAACTTAAATATCTTAGTTTATGACATTTCTTTTACACATAATAGCATCATTATCGACAATTATTAGGGCATTCGGTATTTTAACAAACTAGATATCGACAACGACTTCGCACGATTAGAATCTTTCTTTCTTTATCTTGATCTATAATGCGTTAAAAAACGGTAAATTACGACTAGCATGAAGATAATCTACTTTGTTAGAAAAAAATATATATCTGCAAATATTTCATTATTGCTTAATAATAACATCAAAGTCTATGTCATTATTACATTTAAATTTCGAAGATCTTTGAAACACACAGCAATTTTATTTGACCTCATTCTAGTATCACCCGAGATGACATTTTATTCGAAATTAAATGTCAATTACATACAATTTTGACAAATCTCACATGCTAAATGATATCGAATGATATGTATAGGCAGACTCTAGTTTATCCCTAAAATTAAAAAAAACTACGGCTGTCGCCATTTATGACGTTAATAGTTTTTTTGTTTATTATACATATGTATGTTAATAAAGCTGAGTACAGGTGAAAAACTTAAGTAAAGGACCTGGAGGCTTATTATGGGCGTGTTTATCGCGTGACTAAACGTGGATAAAACATCATGTCACCTTCTGACAAGTGCAGTGCGAGAGTGACGACTGCTTTATCCACGCGATAAACGCGACCATAATACGGGCCCTGTTGTAGTTTAAAAACATCTGTATAGACCGTTTGACATTTTCTATATTTTAAATTTGACATAAGTCCTATTACTATTGTACACAACCACATACAACAACAGGTCCTTTACTAAAGTTTTTCTCCTATATGTAGCTGTACATAATTAAGTATTATAACTCTCGTGTGATGTTATTATAAAACTCGCCTGTCGGCTCGTTTCTTAAATACACACTCGAATTTTAATGCCTTTTATTATGCAACAGTCATATAAATGACTATTATCGGTAAAAAGCTTCATAAAATTCCGATTATAAAACACCCGAATACCATTAAAGAGACGAGTTAATTAAAAAACTGTATTTTTACGGTTTTGAAGCTGAGAAATCAAGTAAAAGTTAATTAAAGTTATAATGAGGGCTATCATGACTAAAATGTACTTTGTGTATATGTACGTAAACACTTAATTGTACTAAAACAATTACATTACAAAAATATTAATATTACAAAAATAAAAGTAGTACCACGGCGAACTTATCACTTTAAAGGATATGTTCCAGTTAACCTATGGGCGAGTGAGTAAAAATAAATGTAACCAACAATATACGAATACTAAAGTATAAATTATGAACGAGGGGAAACAATAGAAACCAATATTTTGTTCTAAAGCAAACGAAAATTCATCTTGATATTCTTAATGAGAATAATTATTTGCTTGAATAATTATTTAGCACTAAAACAACAATATTTACGACAAAATTTAAATGAGATATCGATCACCTGCATAAAGTATGCATACCGGCCTCGGCAACAATCGCTTTAAATTTATAGGACCTATAAAACAAGCGCTCGAAGACTCTGCCCAATATTCTATCAAATTCAATTTGCACTAAACTGTCTCAGACGAAAATGTATGGAGCGGAAAAATTTATGAGCTCTCAATATTGTAATATTAACAAAGATTCGATGGGGAAATGCTGCGTTCAGTTCCCGGAGCCTTATGATTGTGAACGTCTCTGAATACTGATATGTATATATACTTGTATAACTATAGAATATTCGTACAAATACAATTGATTCCATTTTCTCCGTATTCTTGATTGGACATATTCTTGATTCGACAGGGCAAGGCGTTTTCCAAAAAAAAAACCTGTAGTTAAGGACTAAAATTAACAAACGGTAACTATTCCATTACTCACGAAAATTAACTACTGCTTTAAGAGAAATAGTAGCTCTCAGACAAACTCTCTGTAGCAAGTTCGACCATATTACTCACGGGTAAGGTTTGAATCTGCTAAGCTTATTTAATTTGAAATATCGCCTGTTGGTTTAAGAGGGTAGTATATTATATGACTAATTTTCGTGACGTAATGGAAAAATTACCGTTGTTAATTTTTGTCTTTAACTAAAGGTATTTTTTTGGAATACGCCCGACAATAAACTTGTAGCATCGTGCCTAGAGTGCGGAGTGCACCGGACCAGGCTGAGATTGTACACGGTAAAAACAATATTGACTGTGACGTGTTTCCGTATTGTCAACATCTTGATAACTCTTTTTTTTTCTAGTGTTTTATCCCAGAGGGAAAGGCAAAGGACATGAATCTTGATAATTCTTATTTACTTGACAGTAATGACATCCGAAACAATACTTAAACACGTCAAACGTAGTATCTTTTGAACGCATGCCTAATTGATTTTGATACAAAACGTTGAAAAAGTTACCGTTGTGGTGCGATTCCGTCGTTCCGTCAGTCTGTTAGTATCTGTTTGTCCATCTGTCACTTGTATAACCCAACGTTATTGTAAATGAAAAATATCAAGTTGTTAGTCTCCTGTTATATATTTCGAGGGGTGTCATATTAATGCCATGTTTTACCTTTGATTATTAGGACTTAGTCAATTATCAGTCAATTTATATAGCTGTTCCTATGAAGTCAAAGTAATTGCCATCACGAATTTCGATGCTTGAAAGTTCGATCATACCCGTAAATAAAAGGCTAAAAAGGTTTACTTAAATATTTTATGTAAAAGACATTTCACTGCTGATAGCACTTTCGTATGATAAAAGATAAAAGACGAAGAATTATTGTTGGAAAGTAATTCAAACAAGCAAAGTAAAACCGTATTTTAAACTCGACTGCGGTGAAATGTTTTCAGTATTTTAAACTTTACTGCAAATGCATAGAGTTATATGCACACTTTTTAATGATTTTGTAGAAACGAACAAATGATATAATTTTAGTTTTTTTCATTTGCTTTATTATTACCTACTTTTAAGTTTCATTGTTATTCCTCTCATGACGATGTACGAAGAAGAAGTCAGTCGAAGTCATAAATATGTTTACACTTTAGTACCTTGTCACTTTCATTCACTGAGACACACATGAATTACATATATTATATGTATATGCGACTGTACATATACTATTAGGGTGACAAATTGTGTTCGTATGTTTCGTGAAGTTTATTTCATATTTAAAATTCATAGTGTTTTAACCTAAGTTTTCTACAAGCTGAACCAAAAACCGTGTCTTGATGATAATGGAGAAGTTGTCTCTAGCTTTAAGATTAAAGACTTTTATTTAACTGACTTCGAATATAAAATTAAAATTTGATCAGCAACAAATTAGGTACCTACTCTCTCAAGTTCCAACGTCACAAAGGTCATTAACACTTAAACGAATTCAAGCCACAAATCACAAGCGAAAATATACAATACATTCTATTAATAGTTCAAACGCGAACGAACCTTGCGTCTATTAATAGCTCGCATACAAAAGCATACAGGGTCATATCAAAAGGTTAACCTTTGACGTCAACGCAACACGGACGAGGGGTTAGTAACTTATATTCCTCAGCCCACAGTAGTTTCTACATTCTTTATTCTCTAAAGCAAATTTAGAATCAAACTTTCTTCATCAAATAAGAGTTGACATCTGTTTTTTAGAAAAAATAAAAAACGAGACTTCAACACCGTCCCGTCGCGTTTGCGAATTGGTCTGATTGGTTGACGGATTGTCTAATATGAATAAATTTGATTATTCTGCATGGAATTTCAGGCGTTTTTTTAATATCCGTCTCCATGACAATCCTTGATCTGTCGTATTCGAAATTTTTCGCTCATTACTGACCCCGTCGTCGTTTTCCTCCCAATTACTTTGTCGTAAGCATAACTTGTAACCAGTGTTTTATCTGTAAATTCAAGTAAACCCTTACCATGAGTTGCAATTACAGTGCTCACTAACGAGACTAATGATCTGTTCCCTTACAGTATTGTCATAGAGTGGGAGGGACAGAGCATTAGAATCTGTAGCGAGTATCGTAACTGTTAACGCATGTAGAGATTTAGAAGTTTATTGGCTGATTCTACAAATAGCTGACGTAATATTTAGATTTATGTATCCCATTCTATGCTAGTCAAACAATGGAGAAAAGAAACGGTTTGGTACTGTAATTAATATAAAAAACTATTATTCATGTTAGCCTAATTAAATTGAATGTATTTTTAGTAACATCGAATTTACACCAATAAATACATAAGTTAGCCGCAAAAATCTACTAAAGTTCATAAACGTAACGTGGCGTTACGTAATTACAATACACACGATCCTATAATCAACGCAAAGCTTTTATGATTTAGATAGAGAATTAAACGCTGCGATTTCGTTACAGAGCACATACGAATAAGAACATGGCACTACTCCAAGGACGATAGACACATCTAAATACAGACTAGCACATGTTAAGGACCGTATCGAAAAGAAAGTAGATAAGTTAAAAATGACTTAATTTTTATTCTGGATGACATTTGGAATTAAAACATATAAAATAAACTAAAATATAACACTTTTTCCAGTACTAAGAAAACTGTCGTTGACCTCCTATTTAGCCTGCAATCTTACTTTCTTTTTGATGTCCTTCATTAAGTTTTGGACGACAGTATTTGCTATTTTTCCTGACACTCTGTTCCACTTTTCTTTAAAGTCCTCGACTGATTTTGCAGCTTTGACATTTTTTTGGAGCTGCCGCTTCATAATAGCCCAGTACCTTTTGATAGGGCGGACTTCAGGGCAGTTGGGGGGTTCATGTCTCTTTCGACTATATCAACCTTGTGGGCCTTATGCCATTCCAGTGTAGCTTTTGAGCAATGGCTTGATGCCAAGTCTGGCCAAAATAAAATAGGCTTCCTGTGCATTTTAATGAAAGGCAGTAGTCTTTTTTTCAAGCACTCCTCACGATATACTTCAGCGTTTAAGTTACCTGTGGTGAAAAAGGATTTCGACCGCATGCCACATTGACAAATTGCTTGCCAAATTAGTATCTTTTTACCGAATTTGTCAACACTGATGGCTTTATCTTTTTGAAAAACCTTTTTACCAGCGGGTACAGTAAAAAACTGAGGTCCGGGCAATGTTTTAAAATCTAATTTGCAGTATGTTTCGTCGTCCATAATAATACATTGCGTTTTCTTGGTTAATACACGATCATATATTTTTCTTGTTCGTTTTCTAACGGATGCCACTTGCTTTTCGTCTCTTTTAGGTTTTTTCTTTTTTTTTATAAGTCTTTAAGTTACATCTTTTTTTAATTCGCTGAACCATTGATGGGGTAGTTTTAGCTTTTTTAACAGCATCTCGGACAGAAACAGTTGGATTTTGTTTATTTCTTGCAATGCAGGGTCCCAAGGTCATCGTTTTCTGCCGCTCTTAGGCAGGTCTTCCAAAGTTAAGGTGTTGCCGAACTTATTTATCAACTTGTTTATTCCTGCAGGACTGACAGCATACTTTTTAGCAAGATATCTTTTGTTATACCCTTAATTTTGCACCAGTCGTCCAAAATCTTTTTTCTAGTGTCTAAGTTAATCCGTCCCATTTAGACCATTTGTTAAGAAAAGACGTATTGCTTTTGACATATTATCGTACCCAAGAATAAGGTTTATAACCTACTAAAAACTATTCGTAAATCGGAGTTGCGTATAAGTATTTATACGACCCTAAAGTTGTCTACTTTATTTTCGATACAGTCCTTATCCGTGACTTGTTTGTCGCTCAGAGGCGCTAGCCAAGATGCGTTCGCTAACTAACGATTCTCTTCGTTTGGTTTTTAAACCAATCGCGTCACTAGCAGATCACGCGACTTTTCGTTTCACGTGATCTACCAGTGACACGCTTGGTTTAAAAACAAAACGAATAGAAACGCTAGTTAGCGAACGCATCTTGTCTAGGGCCTCAGATCTCCCTTTCTATCTTGTCTGTAACGATAGAGATGCAGTGAGCGACAAACGAGAAAATAGAACTTGTGGTTGCCGTACAGGGAGCCTAGTATATATGCATAACTCTAAAATAGTGATTTTAGAAATTCGAGACAAGTATACTAGTCTACTAGTAATTCTAATTTTTATTAATGACTTTCACTCCTGTTAATATTATGTATTTCGCATTTGATCCGCGTAGAAGTTGTTTACCACTATTTCCTTAGAGAATGACGATTTTTTTTGGGATAACAATTATCCTGGGTGTGTCCTAGAAAGAGTATCAAACAGACAGATGGAGTTAATTTCACATTTATAATATTTGTATAGATATAGATTCGTTACGATAAACAACGTGGTCAACTGTCATTCCATACATTATGAGCGATAGAAAAGAAAAACGTTAGGAGCATTTGCATCTTGGCTAGGGCGTAACTCAATTCATTTCGAATCGATAGAAAACAGAATCGTTAGCTGTGTTTGCATCTTGGCTAGGCCTACAGAGTAACGGGCGATTCATCAAGGGGCAGTGTTCCTCAACCGTGCCGGTAAATTATCCCCTAGAGCCTGAAGGTACACAAATATGTAGAGTTTATACTTAGTTGAGTAACTGGGTCATACACAGATTTAGGTTACCGTCTTTCTTGTGGACACGCCGAAAGTTAACGTTTTTAAGGCCTATTTTTTTGGCTAAGCCCATTCCCGCAAAAACGCCGTCAGGACTGCTTTAGACCTATCATATAAAAACATAACTTATATGCACACAAGCTATTTAACTATTGACCACAGGAGAGACAACTTTGTGTATGACCCAACTAATTTGCATTATCGTTGGTAAGCAAACCTTCACATATTTTAGAGATAAAGTGTTATTTGAAAAGTAAGCTCATTTTTGTCTGAACATTGAGCGGATTAATCATGAAGTTAAGCCATTGCGAAGAGTATTTATTTTGTACTTGCTTGCTCAACTTGTTCCATGTAGTTTTTGATAATCAATATTCCTTCAGGACTTTTTCCAGTCAGGGTAAGCTATCTCCATTCCAAATTTCATCCAGTTCCATCCAGCCGTTGCAGCGTGAAAGAGTAACAAACTAACTCACACACACAAACTTTCACATTTATTATATTAGTAGAATTATTGGTGACCTACCAAGATCCTTATTCTACTTGATGAAAAACAAATAACCGCCTTCAAATAAGCAATAAATTACTTCTTTGAAAATTGTAGGCACCTAATAGGTAGTTAGTAACTGAAGTCAGCGACCACAATATTTGCACCAAAAAAGCCGACTTCAGTGGGACTAACTCATTAGGTAGGTCCCACAATTTTAAATGAAGTTATTTTGTGCTTTTTTGAAGGCGGTGTTTTGTTTTTTAAAACATTTATTTCATTGTATACTTTTAAGTGATCATATTACGCTGTTCCGTAGTCCCACTTACTAGTTTATATGAAACTTTAAGTTTCAAGCGCGCCGCAAGCAACGCCGCCGGAAAGTTATAGTCATATTTCAACAAGTAAATATTCTTCTTTGTAGTCGCTCTACTATCTTAATCGAGATATCTGATCGCCACCCTTGAAATAGGCACCGTTGAGGAGCTCCGATGGCCATCTATGATCTTCATCATCAGTTCCACTTCCCCAAATGAGGAACAAACTCAACAGAGGCCCTAGCCAAGATGCGTTACGGTAACTAACGTTACTATTCGTTTTGATTTTAAACCGATCACGTCACTGGTTGGTCACGTGATACGGAAAGTCACGTGATCTATCGGATTTATTTAATGCCGCTAAAGAGATATGGAAATCCTTAATTTCCGAACAAGACAGATGGAATGATGCGACAGCGAGATTTTATGGCAGGTACTAGTGTTGTGGACTGTCTGAACTCATTCGTCTGCGGAATGTCCCATTACTCCGCAGAATATGACGATGAGTTCTTTAATGGTCGTACGTCTATCAAAGTGAACGAACTCATAAAGGACAAACCGTCCTGTTCTGGGAACTTTTCTATATTTTTTTAGAAACCTGATCTTTTTCATGTACAAACATTAAGATAAAAAAAAATATTGCATAAATTAACCATAACAGTAGAGAGAATTAATGTTTCCTCTGTGCTAGGACAGGAGCTGGTTCCGGATCAAAAACAATTGAACTATTTGCGTATGACTAAACACTTTTTGCAATAAACGAAATTGAATACAATAAAATAAACATGTAAATAAAATGAAAATAGATAAATATAAAAAGTCTTTTACACTTCATAAATCTATTTACGCCTGGGAATCCTAAGACGAAACCACCGCTGAGAAGAACTGCTGCAATAACCTAACCAGACAGTCATTCTTCAAACATAAAAACCAATTAAAGTAACCCACACACAGATGACGGACGTGGCGCGGTGGCGGTCGTATTGCCGTTACAATGTTCGTAACTTAACGCATTCTCCGAAAGGCCTTTTCACAGAGCGCAATGTATACGGCAATATGCCCGCCTCCGCCGTGCCTCCTGTGTGGACAGCTATTAGGACAGCAGCACTATTAGGATTCCGTATTTGCAACCATAATTGAAAGCCCATTAAAAATATTTTCAATTGATACCATACCCTAAATGTATGTTTCTTATCCTTAACATACGGATGGATAAACAGCGGATTGAAAGGTATGCCTAGCCCTATTGAGGTCCGTTTTACCTTTTGGGTACGGAACCCTAAAATCTGTTAGTCCGCTGAAGCTTTTTCACTAAATAATAAAACTGTCAGTCAGTCAGTTTCGCAAAAGTTATTCATGAATAACTCTGTTGAGGCTGTATTACGGGCTGTCAAAACCTGCCAAGTTCGAGGCAGTGAAAAAGACAGAGTTACGGCTGTCATATAACTCTATCCCTTTCTCTGCTTGGAACTTGGGTGATTTGACTTGGGCCTCGGTTGTTTATTACGTGAGGTGTTCACTTTTTTGATGGGGCACTGTTTAGATGAATTTGTTTTACTTCGTCAATACTAAAAGCTAATAGCACTGTTCAGTTACTCTTTTCACGGCAGATTGCCTACTACTTCATTTATTTTGCGTCCTTTGACGCAACAGAGCGTCGTCAAAACTCGTAGTGCTTCCATTATTTCTATTCTCTAGATCGACGATGCAAATATACATCATCTATAGAAAATAAAACAACGGGTGTAACGTTTGTAGATACTGCGGTAATTATATCTGTTTCCATAACAACATGTAACAGGCAGTGCCCTTATTATAAAATACTAAAGGGAACATGTTTGTGTGATGAGCACGAATATTGGTTTCTGGGGCTTTGATGTTTTCGTTGTACAAAGGTATTGTTATTATTTCTCTATGTAAGTGGGGTTATTGATGTCTACTTCCCATAGTACAAGCCTATAGAGTTTAGTTTAGGCCGAGATATCTTTTTGTCAGCTTGTCCCCTGATATATTTTGTTAATGATTTGACCAATTCATGATGGTTGGCTGGGTGGCTGATAAGGATTGGGAAATAGTTCATCTCATTCAAGAGGGATTGATTTACGAATCACGTGATACGGAGAAACATTTTGGTCTGTCTGAATAATTAATTTATTTAAATACTTTATTGCACAAAATTAAACAGAGTACAAGAGGCGAACATAATGCTACAAGCAATCTCTACCAGTCAACCTTAAGGTGAAACAGAAATCAGAAATTAAATATGGAAAAATGATTTAACTATTACTTCATTTTACTATTCTACAATACAATACGTAAATATACATAATAAATATAAACAAATACTCGACTAGTTGTCAGAAATAATGATGATACCTAAGGCTCGACAAGAAAACTAAAGAGAGAGACGAAAGTTAAAACGTATGAAGCTGATCCGTAAAACTATATAAATAAGGAGCTTGTTGAATGCGCAAAGGCAAAGCATTTCAGAGTCTTGCAGTTTGAACGGCACAAAAAAACGGAACGGGTATGAGAAAAGCGGTGCAAAGTTGGCGACTCCGCGACGGACGGGGCGGCAATGACTCTCTGAGACGAACTCACACAAATGAACGTTGGTCCAAACTAAGCTCTAGATTTGTACTAATGGCAATAGACAACGGAAAACATATACTTACGTAAAAATATAAATACATACGTACTTAAATACATAGAAAACATCTAATACTCAGAATTAGTATTCTGACTGCTACCAGGGCGTTAGGCAGGGTCACTGCCAATTAGAAAAAGTGTTCCGTGCCGCGGTAGCCGATCGTTAGCGTCCCGCCAAAAATATCTGAGTCATCCGTTTGGCCCGACTGATATAAAAACTGAGCAGCTTTAAACGCGTTGGCGCTGTTTTGCTTGCTATTTCATAAATAACTTATTAAATATCTGTTTTAACTGAAACTGAACAACCGTTGTGCCTATTGAATGTCATCCCGCTGCCACGCAACAGCAAAAAATCCGTTATATTTGCGGTGAAGAATATTTCCCAAATTGCCGGTGGAGGCATTTCGCGATTTCAAATTGTAGGCATTATGTCGGAGAAAACGTTGCTATCTCTGTTATTACATTCCACGGTAAGCTTGGATATACTGAAGAAGCACGCCGGGACATATTGCAATATTTCGGAATCAGCGAATATTGTATTATTATGTTTATGGAATGGGGACGATATCGAAAACGAATAAATAATTGAGCCTTTGGAGCTACAAGTAATTGCAAGAAATTTTAGTTTTTTTTTGTAATGTATTGTAGTTTTTTTAATGTAAGTATTATGTGATGTACGTTACTATTAAAAAACTTTAAATGTAACTTAAAACTTAAAAAGCTTTCTAAACTTTTATACTAGTACAAGGCGATGAGAGAGAAGAATTAATGTATAATAAAATAATAAAATAAAAAATAAAAAGCCTTTTATTTCCTGCGAAGTTTTAGGTAGGTTACAGAGTTTGAAAAAAAATAAAAAATATACTTAATCTTTAGTGTTAGATACATTTGAAAATAAACAAAAAAATAAAAATAAAGATAATAAAAAATAAAGTTTGTTAGTAAATTTTAATAAGTTAATCCAGTACTATGTATATTTTAAATCTATGTATTTAATTAGCAAGAACCCTCCTCAGGTAGAGGTGAAGGCCTCCTCTAAAGAAGTCCATGTTTCTCTATCATGGGCAGTTTCTGACCAGCAGGGGCCAGCTATTTTTATAATTTCGTCTGCCCATCTCATGTAGGGTCTGCCTCTCAGCCTTTTTCCGTCTGGACCCTTCCATTTTGTGACTCTGCCAGTCCACCTGTCGTCTTTTAGCCTTGCGACGTGACCCGCCCATTTCCATTTTAATTTTTTAGCGTAGGTTAATGCATCTGTGGCTTTGGTGGTGTCTCTAATTTTTGTGTGACGAATTTTTTCTATTTTTCTAATATTTAGCATGCTACGCTCCATCCCCCGTTGGCAGGTAACAATTTTATTTTTTATTTTTGTTGTATACTTCCAAGTTTGACAGGCGTAGGTCAAGCAGGGTAGGAGGCATGACGTCATCGTTTTGGTTTTGATATGAACTGGCATGTTGCTTTTAAATATTTCGCTTAGAGACCAATATTTGTTCCAAGTATTTTGTATTCTTCGTTGTATGTACTTCTAATTCATTTTGTTTTCTGTCAAAACCAATTTGTTTTCCAAGGTAGATGTATTTTTCTGTATATTTCAAAATTTCATTGTTTACTGAAATTTGTTTGTTAATACTGTTTGTCATAATCATTGTTTTTGAAAGGTTCATTTCGAGTCCTACTTGTTTGCTAGCTGCGTTTAGCGAATCTAGCATGGTTTGCAGTTGGATACTGGATTCTGATAGTATAACCAAGTTGTCGGCGAAGCGCAAGTGATTTAGGTATTTGCCGTTAATTGTGATCCCTGATTTTTCCCAGTTCAGTGGTTTTATTATTGACTCTAGGATAGATATAAATAGTTTTGGAGACAAAGGGTCTCCTTGTTTCACACCTCGTTGGATGGGGAAAATAGGGCCGGTAGATTCCAGTTTTATTTTGGCTGTGCTCTTCTTGTAAACGTTTCTAATTATTTCAATATATTCTTGTTCAACTTCCTGGTCTTTCAATGCCGTCCATATACTTGAGTGTGAGACGGTGTCGAAAGCTTTTTTATAATCGATAAAAGCGATGTAGAGATCTCTTTGTCTTTCCTGGTATTTTTCTATTATTAGTTCTAGTGTATGTATATGATCGATTGTCGAAAATCCTTTACGAAAACCTGCTTGTTCTACTGGTTGTTTTGCTTCTATTTTCGCATTTATTCTGTTGTTTATGATGGAAGAAAATAGTTTGTAGATACAAGAGAGTAAACTTATAGGTCTGTAGTTTGTAATGTCTGTTGAGTCTCCTTTTTTGTAGATTAGAATTATTTCGGACTCCATCCACTGTGATGGTATTTCAGCAGTGTCTAGTATACGATTAAATAGAAGCGTTAAAGGTAGCGCCAGCAGCGGGCATGCTACTTTGATGGCTTCATTGGTGATGCCGTCGGGTCCTGGGCATTTATCTGTCTTTAATCGTCTTATTTCATGTATGACTTCCTCTTCAGATATTGGTGTAACATTTTTGATCTTTGTAGAGTCGACCTTATTGTAATCTGTACACTCTTCCGGATGTGCACTGTATAGAGTTTTGTAGAAATCGGTTGCTACTTCTATGATTTCTGTACGATTACTTAAGGTTTTGTCTTCACGGTTTAAACCATCTATCCAGAGTTTACTCATTTTTAGTTCTTTGAGTGCCTTTTTTGAGCTTCCCGTTTGATGCATATGTCTTTCAATATTCTTCGATCTATAAGTTTTATAATCCTGTTTTATGTATTTACTTATTAGTTTGTACAGTGCTGTTAGTTCATTTTTTGTTGCTCTAGTTTTAGTCTCGGCATGGTGTAACTCTTGTCTCCTCTTAATGAGTGCCAATGTGCGCTCTCTTAAAATTTTATGAGTACCTTTTCGTGTTTTTTCTGGTACTCGTGCGTCTTGTAAACTTTGGGATATAGCCTTTATTAATTTGTCGTAGTGGGCCTGTAGCGATGTTTCTTCTTCGCGATTAGTTATATCCTGTAGGTGAAATGTGATATTCTGTTTGTAATTTATTATTTCTTGCTCTATTTTCAGTGACGAATAACTATTATTTTTGTATCCCGTCCGTTTTTTCTTTTGTTTTGTGATGGTCAAGGTTGCTCTAATTGGTCTGTGATCTGATGGAAATCTAATGTTTAAGACTTCTATATTTTGGAAGAGGTTTGGATGATTTGACATTATATAGTCTATTTCGTTCTTATGTTTACCGTTAGGTGATCACCAGGTCCACCTTTGCTTATCGTTTTTATGGAAGAAAGTATTCAAAATTGCAAGTTTATGTTCCAGAGCGAATTAATGTATACCCGATAAAAAATCGTGTTATTTTTTCGTAAACTGAAGCTGAAGCTTTAAAAAGTCATAGTTCAGACTCTATACAAAATTGACGACAGGAATGACGTTCCATGCTGTTGTTCCATGTTTAAAATTACGAATCTTATAAAGAAATTTGCATTTATTTCAGAAATTACTATGTTTAAACTGACATCATTGAATTTAAATATTACGTAAATAAAATGAGGATCCCGAAAACAACAATCTAAGCTTTAAAAAAGTTTTATGTTTTTTACAAGTTTTGATTCTATATAAAATCTTAATAAACGGGTCATAAAGTGTAGTGCGTTTAATATGTTTATTTTTTTACATTTTCTTCTGAAACTCAATTCTGTTATTCGTGCATGTTACCTATTTGTGTGGCCCTAAGCACTGAGCACTGAGGGTGGAATATTATAACAATCTTGCCATTTACCAGAGTTTAGTAAACTGAATATTGCAGTTATTAAACAACAGCTAAATGTAAACTAAAACAAAGCAATCAGCTACACAAAGCTCGCGCGACGCGGTACATGTTGTGGTACAGCCATCACCACGCGGCCAAAGTATTCATAAAAACCGGCCGTTGGTCGTTAATCTAGTACCTATTATTGACTAAAACGATACCGCATCAACATTAAGCCAGATGACTAAATATCATATCATACTCCATTTTACACTTTATTTTTGTTCCTATCTTATTAAGTTTTAGAATCCAAACCAACAGTTTTTATAAGTAGATCACTAACGTAACGATATATAAATCAATTTATTATCACGTGTTAACAGATTAACGATTAACTTGCGTTAAATCTTTCGAAATGTAACGCTTTAACGTTTAACGATGTTAACTTTTTAGTAAAGGATTAGCGATTAACGAAGTTAACAATTTGATTAACGGTGGCCAGCTAGTAGTGCTCACTAACTTCTGATTTTTTGCTGCCCGCGTCACAGTAATAACAGAGCCTCGAATGTAAGTTGCTGTTCATGCGGCAAACCGTCCCGAACGCGTTTGCGTCCATTTTATTTATACGAAAAACGCAAACGTGTTCGGGATGTTTTGCATTAGCAACTTACGCTAAGCGCTCAAGGTGCGTTCGCCTAGTCAAGATGCGTTCACTAACTAGCGTTACTATTCGTTTGGTTTATAATATAAACCAATCGCGTCACTGGTAGAGCAGATCATACGAAAAGTCACGTGATCTATCAGTGACGCGAATGGTTTAAAAATAAACAAATAGAAAGGCTAGTTAGCGAACGTATGTTGGCTAGGGCCTCTGGGCCTCGATATTCTATTAAAACTCGTATTGCCTTCGACATATGTTATCGTATTGTTTTTAGCTCGGCCGCTATTACTGCCAAATTTATAAAAGTAAAGTTTACAATACAGGCAATATTACTCAGGCAGTTTTACTCAGTAGAAGAGAAGCCCTATTTATACTGTTACGCGAGTAACAAAAAATCAGAAGTTGGGCGACCACAATCCAGGGACTCAATGCATTCAGGTATTTATGGGAAAAGTTGCACAGTCATGTTTAACGCATCCTGGATGCCGCAACTTTCTTTTTATTGCTTTATTATACAAGTCACAATGGATTTCGGCGCACGGGTAATTTATAGTCAGCAATTCGACGCTCGTACAAAATGTTTCTTCTTGTCGCGATTTTCTCGGGAGGAGTTGACTCACGCTTTGTTATACAAAGCCCATGAGTCTTGTTTAATTATTTTATACCGTTCGAATAATATTTCAGGGGAATAATTGTCGAGTAAAGTATATTCTATTAAAACGGTATTGTTATTCTTAGTAAAACAAGAGATTTATTATTGTTAGCGGCTACTAATACCTACTAACTATTAATGTCCCATATTGTATTGACCTTTTCGACGACGACCTTCTCGAAGAATTCGTTTATCGATATTCCATTGGGAACATTCCAATTTTTCGGGATAGATGCAGATCCGTTCAGCCGTTCTGGCGTGATTGAGAAACAAACATTTGCATTCAAACTTTTGCATTTATAATTAACGTTGATATTGACGTTGACTTTCGTATTGTCACCGAAAGTGAGAAAGTAGTGAAGTTTACGTATTTAAGTTAGGTAGATTTCGCAAAAGTAGTTTCTTAAAGCACACGTTTTTAGTTTAATAGTAAAGGCGATTCTAAAACTTGACGAATAATTCAAATATCTAGCGCTAAGTGGCTTTTACATCGCTTGAGTAAGATCACTTACTCTGTGAGCTTTAAAAGGCATAAGGCTCGTGTGGCGGCACGTGTCTCGGCCTTGGGCAGTCTACCTTGAACTAACGATATTGAGCCGGCCTGCCGCACAAGCCAAGAGAGCGCAGAGTTCACGTTAGGCTTGTCTATCGAGTTAAGCTCTCGTTGAGTGGCCGCTAAGAGCTTGACGCCACAGATAAGCCTTTTAAAATCAAAGGCTTGTTAGAGCGGTACTTTTGACATGAACTTATAGCTTCCAAGCCAGTTTTCCAAGCCATTATTTAGATTTCCATACCTACTAAATCTCTAGTGAATTAACAGCCATTCGTGTGATTAAAAGACATACTTCCAAACATCCTTATTTTACTTATTTTCAAGTAAGTAGAATGTACCTACACATACGGCTAATAGTGGCACTGCTCTTAGTAAGAGTTTAATAATGAATAAGTACTAAGTTAACCGAGCCTTAGCGCTCGGCTTGTACCTAATAGTGGTCGACGAAATGGCCAAGCTTCCAGCCCTAGATGAGGATACCTCATTTTACTCCAAACACGGTCAAAATCATGTCTATTTTTTCCGACTCCAAAAAGAAGGAATACATATGGCGAGTTTAGTATTTTCAGTGACAAATCTAGCGTTTGCATTTGGTGAAGTGAAACTGATGATGAAGACCATTGATGACCAGCGAAACTCCTCAACGGTATCTATTTCAAGGATGGCGATAAGATATCTCGTTTAAGATAGTTGAGTGACTATGACGAAGCACATTCAAATGGTTTAAACAAATAACTATGACTTTCCCGCTGCGTTGCTTGTTTCTTCTCAATTGGGATGTGGGACGGTAGTCGGCATCCCATAACATTTTAACCAAAAGCTGAATTCAATGTAGCTGACTTAACACCAATCATAAAAAGAAGTTATTTATCCTTTTGGAAGACGGTTTTGTAGCATCACATTTAAGAAATCCTACGCAACAGGAATAAAATGTAAAAAATAACTGCTTAAAGATTTTTAGTGATATTATGTAATTTAAATATGAAAAAATCCACACGTTAACTACTAAAGAGCTGCCTAAAAAAGCCGTGCTGGCATTTTCACGCATTTTAATGAAGTGAAATTTAAATGAATTACTGGGAATGAAGGCGTGGATGTTAAGTATGTATGTATGTAATTTAAATGTGATTAAGATTCTTGAATGTAATCCAATCTATTTCTCCTGGAGACGTTATAGACTAAAACAGTGGCATATTACACCCAGTTTTTTTCCCCTGGTACTTTTAAAATATAGTAGCGAGAACACAACACTCGTCAAGGACAAGCTTTACTGTATAATATTATTACTCGGACGAGACAGAAACACATAGAGCTAACCCAATGTGCTTCTGTCAGTGCACAGAAGAAAATACTCTTTTACCAAATAATAAAATTGTCATCACGTGTCCACACCTATGGACTTAATTCTCTATTAAGTCCGTGGGAGTATCCATAAAAAACTCAATATTGGCTAAATACATCTTAACAGGAGTGAAAGCTAATTACAATCAGAATTAAATAATATTGGATTAGATTACTGAAAGAAGATTGACGAAAGAGATATATATATAGTGCGAAAGTGAATGGAAGGGTCGGAAGGGGCCGCCCTACTCGTACATACTTTTTTTAATTAAACTTTGGAAAGGGCCGAATATTAAGTACCCGAAACCAACGTGCATGCATGACTCGATGTATGAATGCGGAAGAAGTGAAAGAGATTTGTCAGGATCGTAGCAGGTGGAAAGAAGTGGTCTCTGCCTACCCCTCTGGGAAAAAGGCGTGATTTAATTTATGTATGTAGGATTAGATTATATTATATTATATTACTATTCTCGCACTCATTCACCATCACAATGTTTCAATCACAATAATTATGTCATAATCAGATCCACTGGTCGAGATATGTACGCAGATTTAAAGGTAGGGCGGTTGTGCCGCTGTGCCAAACTGCGGCGTTTCGGAGTAGTTTCAAGTTCACGGCGTACAAGTGCTGGAATGATCTCCCCCCTCCCATCCAAGGAGCGCATAGCAAGTATCACTACTCTTTTTGTTATGTTTTCTATGTTTACTTTATTCTGTGTGTCTTACGTGTGAAGTGAATAAATGTATTTTTTTTTTCTTTCATTACATTACCTTTTTCAACAGCGTATGAAATATGCAATTTATTTTAAACTTTTATCATTAAGAGCAACAAGATTCGTTCACATTCGGGTTGTAAAGTAGGTTCTTTCATTTTCATAAAGTTTTGCGGGCATTAAAGTGTCGGCACTCGGGGATCAACGGCTGGCGCGGGGCCAGATGCTTCACCCTTCATTTTAGCTTATTACATTTCATTAGTGCTTTGGGTTATTATGGCATTAAATATTCCTATGACAATGCGGTTAGCGTAGTTGGTACTCACATCGCCTAATTACTCAAGCGTATATATGTTTTTGTTTTCTATCTATTTATTTTAATTCGTTCTTCAAGAAATTGTTTGACATGTTATGTACTTTACAGTAATGTAATGGCGGTCAAGTTATAAACGTTACTATAAAAAACGTCAAGTGCAATATCGTTTCAACGCTGTAGAATAGAGGTCCTGAGTAAAGAAAATAAGTAACGAGAAAAATTACGTTACCTGCCAATATGGTAGTGATGGTGTCTACGTATTTCAGTATGTATGTATCTTAAAAAAAAATGTTTACTAGAACCAGAGGTACAAGCCTAGGGCTTGGTTTGGGACATTTTTTTAACAATACATACATCACGAATACACTGGTCAATATCTTAGCCTGATTGTATGTACAAAATGTGGCTGCAGAATTATCAACAAGTCTTTATTAGACCTGCCTTCCCCACTCTGGGAATAAAGGCGTGATGATATGATCATGGCGATGATGATGATGATCACATATTTACTAAGTTTATTGAAGGCAAACATAATTCCACTGATACTAGTTATAAATGACCTACTATCACACACCATCAAAATATAGGTTATTTATTATACTTATCGAAAAGTGAACTTAACAGTTGGCATTGTTTTAGACAAAGCACTGGGCTTAACTCAACATTTTTTTTTGTACATAAGTATCAAAGGCTTTATTCATTAACTTTGTTTTAGCCAATCTTGCTTTAACGTCATAATTATAATAACGTTATGAAAATTCTTATTCTCTTGGTAGTAAGACCTATCATAACATCAACAGTTTGAATACGATATTGAAATAAGATGGGCTGAACCAAAGAAGAAAATCTTGCCTCAAAATCTGTCGTTAGGGTAAAAGCTTAAACGGTTCCTATATCAGTCTAGGAAATCGCTCCGTAAGAAACTAAGCATAAAACAAGGGTCTTTACAAGCAAACTTCACCCTTTGAATGCAGAAACCTTAAGTTAAGCGAATTATCAAGTTTCTACGAAAATTGTTCTCTACAAAGAAAAGCGACGCCAGGTTCCGTCGGTATTGGGAGCTTTATATTATATTCTTCTAAAATGCGTATTATAATTTGCCAGACACAATTTTATTCTTACTTACAATTTTATTTTGTAGTTTTGAGATAATTTGTCGTTCATATAGTTTTGTTCATACACTTGATAACCCTGGGAAAATGCTTTTACGCATAACACCTGGGCCCGAGGGGGGCAAGGTGGTTATGTGGGACTCACCAACCAAGAGTGTCAGGAATACCCACTTAAAACCCAGCGACTCTACCTTCACATTGTTGGCGAGGGCCGCGGGTTCTGCTTACGCATTGATATATTATATCAAGTGTTTTTTCTTCTTTTTATGCTATACGGGTATTATTCTCGATATAAGACTTGTCATCTTTCTTCTGCAGTATTATATCTGAATGACACATTTGGGAAAAGTGTGGGTCTCTAAAATATTATTAAAGGGGATTGAATTGGGCTCTCCAACTATTAAGGCTTCAGTAGTTGTACATACCATACTTAACTATTCAATTAGTTTTTCAATATTATTTATCTACAGGTGGAGCTTGTTCGAGTTATGTAGAGAAGAATACGATGAAAGCCAGTACTGCTGCTAAAGGGATTCAGCTAGGTCTTGATGACGATAATTTTAGAGAGTCAGAATTTAGTACTGACTGACTCCACATTGTTGGTGATCGCCCCAAGTTCTGCTTACGCATTCGACTACGACTACGCTTGATTATATGTGGGGTTATCAAATGTGTTTTTTTATGCTATTTGGTAGTGGTGAAAGATCCTGTGCCAGGTCCACCCGGAGAACTACTTAACGACTATCATATCCTACCTTGTATTTTGTCTTCTCGTGTTTTTTAACCAATTTCAAGGCAAATTTTGTATTTATTAACTTACCACTAAGCGGTAGTATTCACATTGTTGTTTTCCGGGGTGGGGACAATAAATCTTAGTTCTTAGGGTTGGCAACGCATTTGCAGTCTTAGGATGGCAATATTAGAATGCAAATATCTATGATTAGATTAGATTAGATTATTTATCGCTCAATATAATGTTACAGCATAAATTGTACAGCATGTCAGATTTACAAATAAAAATATAAAAGCATTAAGAAATTACTTAAAACTTAAAACAATAAAATACAAGTGATGTCATGATAATAGTAATACAATTAAAATAACTAATTAGAACTAAAAGAAATAATAGCAATAAAGAACAAAAAAAAGGGTGTCAGATTCCAGTTACTCGCACTATAAGGTGGCGTTTCCCTTACCATAAAAAAAACGAGAATAAATTGATACCAATCTCGTGAAAGTGAATGCAAATCTATGAAAAAAATCAGTTTACATCCGAGTTTACAGAGCCGTTCTTTTTGAGTAATAAATTGACCTTTAAAAGAACGCAGCGAGAGTTCAAAGTACGTTGGTAAAATTAAATTTGTTATTAAATACCGCCAAAATTGAGTAACGGTGGGCGACTAATAAATCTATGTTCCTTATGAAACTAATTTTAATGATTTTTTCAGGCAATCTTCAGATTAGCCCGGCGGATATTCTTGTGAAGTTTAATAGCAATCGGATGGGTGTAAAGCTGCGTACAATTTGCGCGTACCCTGCTGCGCGTAGTCGGTTACGCGTACATTGGAACGAGCGCGTCCTCTTTGACGCGCGACCTAGACCTAGACGTAAACTAATTTCTAAAGCATATTATAGTATTAAAGACTATATTAATGATAACAATGCTTGGGACTGAATTGCTTGTAATAAAATGTTTAGTCCTTATGACAAAAGGTTGCGAACGTCGAAAAAAAAAAGACATCCGACAGAATTTCTTACAGGTTCTTCTCTGATCGGTCGCGATTTGAACCTGCAGTCAATTTAGGCTAAGTCGCTACTATGACGTTTCAAAAGAGTTTATTATTTGTAAACCTACTTGAATAAAGATTATTCTGATTCTGATTCTGAGACCGACTGCCGGCGGCCGCGCGGCTCGCGTGCTCCAAAAGAGTACGCGTAGCTCGCGAGCCAAATTGTTGTACATAAACATGCCCAGGTGGGGCAGCGTGCTCGTCACGAGCCGACAAAATGGCATCGGACACGATGACAGCCGCGGCTGCGTTTTTCATAATTCACCGAATTATTAACAAAAAGAAGAAATCGTCTCTGTGGTGGAACGGTTCAGCAACTTTATCAAATTTGTACGCTCCTCACCCACAGACAAGTTAGAATTTGTCGTTCTGCCCGCGGCACGCTCGGATACACGTCCAAATTACAGGAGGCACGCACACTGAGGCGCCTTTGAGCACGGCCAAAAGATCGACACTCGGCGGCTCGCCACGCGTCGCTCGCTGCTCTAATTCGTACCCACCTTTAGAGCGTTCCATACACGCGTAACCGACTACGCGTAGCAGGGTACGCGCTTTCTGTATGCAGCTTTACAAAACACCCAGCGGGCACGAACAGCTCTGCCGTGTTTCCTAAGAAGGCGGTTAACTGCATATTTAATGCAGAAGCATTTTAAATCTAATGTAGTTGTCAATAGAGTATATAATGCTTCGACTACTACATTATACTTAGCCATCCTCTTTGGTATTACGGCAGCTCGTCTTCAACAAAGTACCTAAAGACGTAGAACCTCATTTAAATCAAACACTCACAAAACTTAAACATTTCTCAGTAAACAGTGCGTGTCCCAATCCTTCCCAGAAACCTCGCCCAAAGGCTCTTGGATACTTGACGATGCTTCAAAATACGGATTTGATTCCGGCGACGCGATGAAATTTCACCCATTATTATGCTGGAAATTGTCTTGTAACTGGTGTTGTTAATTTAGGCCTCTATTTTGGGACAGTTTGTTGATTTAATCTTGAGGAGTCTAGGTACAAAAGCAGGAATTATTCGCAATTATTTTGGTAATTGTAAATTGTCTCGTGGCCACGGTCGTTGCAATACGGGTGAAACTTCTAAATAATGCTACTATATTACCTTATCCTGCTATCCTTCCTAATAACATTATAAATGCGAAAGTATGTGTGTGTGTGTGTGTGTGTGTGGGTTGGTTTGTTACTCTTTCACGTTTCGGATTTAGATGAAAATTGGAATTGAGATACCCGGTGTCCGTGTGGTTGCCGGGTTAGAACAGTGCTGCTCCATGTCTTCCCGTGGATGTCGAAAGAGGCGACTAAGGGAATAAGGGCTTGTAGTACTGTTAGGCGATGGGCTTGCAACCTCTCACTAGGTAATACACTAGTAAACTTCTTGGCCTGATTTTGCAAAATGTGGTTATAGAATTAGAAACAAGTTTTTTTAATTTGTTGATGTTTCTGTAGGTCTGCCTACCCCACTCTGGGAATGAAGGCGTGATGTTATGTATGTATGTAATAGAGAGTGGAATAATGGTAATCGAAATCCACGTCTATCAATCCATCCAAGTCGCGGGCAGGAGCTAGTAATTGATAATTATAATTTTACGCGATAAAGTCACCCATGAAATCATTTTCGCAATACTTTAAGAAAATCTAAGTGTGATAAATAATAGTAATGATATTTATATTCTATACTCTCATTATATTTTATCATTGAAAAATTACCTTCTGCTAGTAGTGGGGCTTCATTTCTGCAATGCTGGTGTTGTCTAAAGCGGTAGTAGATTTACTCCATATTACCGAGGTGTAGAGAGATTAATATTTACCAAATTCATGCTCAGAAAACCTTTCCGCTTCTACTGACTCTCTACATGAAAACTGGTTTTCTCAGGCACACTCCCCTACACGTAACGTGGGTATTTTTTTTCTCGTCTATAAAGAAATTTAAAGGAAAACTTTAACGACTAAATAGACATCATTGGTTCTTGAGATACATGCGATTAACGTGTTTATACCTACTAAAATCATCTAAGATGGCACCAATTGAGTTTAAATAGAAAATCAGTTATTATTTGTGGATTTTTGTGTTGATGATGTTCATGTCAGTTTCGTATTTGTTTCGAAGGGAGTGCTTGTTAAGTAAAGTGTTAAATCAATTTTAAGATAAAAAAATTGGCATGGCAAGAAAATTTACTTCTGCACAATCGGAAAATGTTTGATGTTGTTAACATTTACTTTGCGAGTGGTCAAAACATTGCTGACACCGTTAGAAAAAAAAAGGTGAAAGATGAATCATAATACTTTGCACGGTGATTACGTAATTAAAGTCTTCGATAAACACGGCGCATGGTAACCACAAATAAGTGAAATAATGGGAAAAAATTAAAATGCTATTTCCCTGACGTCCTAAAGTTTTTTAATATTTTAATGTGATATTCGGATTCAACATTAATTAAACTATCTTATCAACCAAAAAACAGCCTGTTTGTGCGCCGCGGTTGGATCGGCTTTTGCAAGACGCGTTCGTTCGCTTCGATTTACAACGTGGTTAGTGATATATATATTATTAGAGAAAAGATCAAATATAGGTGGCGCTAGTGTAGCAACCGATGTCGGCCAAACAGCCACTGAGTTCTCTAGCGAATGTTCTCACGAAGACCGAATAAGGGAGCGATTGATGTGGATGGCCAGGCCGTAACACTTTTGCTCGAGACGTGCCTCGGTGCGGTTGTCAGTAGTTCTAAGTGTCGAATATTGTAGATCGGTGACATCTTGCATTGTTCGCGATTTATTTATGTTCAATTTGTAAATTCTCATTAAAATAATAACTAATTTATGCTTGAACGTTTATTTTAATCCAAATCTTTTAGTTTACCTAACATCAAAAGTGGGACAGCTTACGTAGTCTTATCGTTCGGTTTTCCGTTGTTTTTCTACATTTGAAATTCGTTATCGATTTAGTTCGTACCTTACAATTGTTTCAAAAAATAAAATGAAATAAAATGAAACGTTATAATTTTTCTTAGTACGGGTGGTAGCATTAACGGTAAAAAAAAAAAGAATTCTTTGTTTTTACATCCGTAGCGTGATTGTATTGGCGTGTACTCTTTTGTTCGGATTTAGTGAAGTGCACAAGCGTTTTATTTAACTAGTAGAACATGTACATAATTAGTAGCGTGTAAATAATGTCAGTTCGTTACGTAATAAGTTTTCTTTTGTTTTTGTTCTTTCGTGTGTTCTTTGTTGGAAAGAAAAACTAAACTATGTCTGATCGTGATCGGAGATCGCGTAGTAGAAGTCGACACCGTGATAAGCGTCGTGGTCGCGAACGTAGTCGTAACTCAACGTCACGCCGTAGTCTTAGGCAACAAATGCAAGGCATTTTAGACAGGCTTGCAACGATTGAAAGACAACCGCATCCGATGGCATCCGTGTCGCAGCCAGACATCATCAGCCATCACCAAGAAGATGTTGGGGCGCGGTCACCGCCGAGCACGCCGCCGGGTACGCCGCCACGTGCTTGTGGCCGGTCAGCCACGCATGCACATGAGCAGCCTACAAGGACAGCGTCACCACGAGCTCAATCTGCGGCTGGTTCTGCTTTCTCGGAACAGGTTTCAACGGACGCATTGGTAAATGCGTTGCGTGCCATCAATAATTCGGTGAGATCTAACCAACCTTATTATATTTCGAATTTTGATCCCAATCTGCATTATATTGAAGTTTGGTGTGTCGAGGTGGACAAAGCTAAATCAATAAATAGTTGGACTGATAATGAGTGCTTATCGCGAATCGGGAATTGCTTAAAAGGGGACGCTCCAGTTTGGTTAAATGAGTGGGTCACGAATGATCGTAGTTGGTCAAATTTTAAAAGGGAGTTTAAGCCTTTGTGCCCAAAGAAACCTGACGCAGCTAACATTTTATTTGATGTTATGAAAACTACCTCAGATAATTACCCTACTTACGCGGATTACGTGCGTCGTTCCTTACTTCGTTTGCGAATCGTTTCTGGTTTAAGTGAGGAATTGATGTCTGCTATTATCATTCGCGGTATCACCGACCCACAAATTCGAGCGGCTGCTACCAATGCCAAATTATTACCCAAAGATTTAGTTCAATTCTTTTCGATTTATGTGAAGTCTTCGTCGTCTAGAAGTACTTCCACAGTTACATCAGCTGTTTCATCTTCGGCACAAAATCAACGAAATGTCAGTAAATTCAAACGGCCCGTAGATTCTAATCGCAAACGTCGTTATGAGAGTGGCAGATGTTTTTCGTGTGGATTACCCGGTAATTTACAGGCTTCATGCACAAAGAAACCCACAACTGAGAATACCAGCGCTCCTAATGCTACTACTACTCCGGTACCTAAGACAGATACCTGTTCTTTTTGCAAGAAGCCTGGGCACAAAATGGAAACATGTTTCGCTAGGATTAGATCAGAAACACGAAACCAAGCCAATGTAAATTTTTGTCGTGAAGTTGAGGGTAGTCGTAATGGTGACATTGTAGTCGCCATAATTCAGGGTGTGCCGGTTGACGTTTTAATTGATAGTGGGTCGACCATATCCCTTATTTCATCCGCGATAATTAAACATTTTGATTGTCCACGGAAGCCTGCTTTTCGTGTTTTGAAGGGAATAGGTGGTCAGGAGGTCGAGTCTACTTATTTTGTTACATTGCCAATCGAGTTTGATGGTGTAACTCTCGAAGTGGATTTGTTTGTCGTTGACGCTTTAAATATGAACACGCCAGTCATAGTAGGCACTGATGTACTTAATCGTGAAGGTGTCACCTACATACGTACGCGCGAACGACGATGTATTACAAGTGATAGCTGCGAACTTAATCATGAAACGGTACTGGCGGTCGAATCGAATGACGAATTACCAATAAGTACTGAACTAACCGGAGACAATTTAGATAAGTTAGGTACTGGAAATTATTAAAAAGTTTTCATCGCACTTGATAACTGGTACTTTTATTTCGACCGTCAATACCGGAAGTATGTCTATAAAGCGAAACCATTGATGAGGGTCTCGCTATCTTACATGATGTATTGTCGACCCTTACTATTGCAGGGTTTTCAATTAACTTAAGAAAATGCTCGTTTTTGTCCAGAAAGGTTGAGTATCTCGGTCGTACTATTAGCCAGGGTCAAGAACAACCGAGTAAACGGAAGTTTAAAGCACTTGCTGAATCCCCGGTGCCTAAAAATGTCAAACAAGTTCGCCAATTTCTCGGGTTAGCGGGGTATTTCAGAAAATACATTGCTGACTCTGGGATGCGCGGTCCTTACCGTGTGATCAAAGCTTTACCCCTTGGGCGGTATGAGCTACGGCTGGTCGCCGGCTCCTATGGCAAGACTACTCAGGCTGCGGCCAAGTACATGGTGCCTTGGAAGGGCGAGTGGACTCCGGATACATGTACTGCCTTTTTTGAGGGTGAGCTGTGGAAGCTTTTTTTTTATTTATTTTTCTTCGTCTTGGTACTGTTGTTGCTTAGCGAGCAGACCTTGCACATTAGTCAAGTTCGAGCAGACCTCGCACATAAGTCAAGTTCGAGCAGACCTCGCACATTAGTCAAGTTCGAGCAGACCTCGCACATAAGTCAAGTTCGAGCAGACCTCGCACATTAGTCAAGTTCGAGCAGACCTCGCACATAAGTCAAGTTCGAGCAGACCTCGCACATTAGTCAAGTTCGAGCAGACCTCGCACATAAGTCCAGTTCGAGCAGACCTCATGTATTTCTAGACTTTATGATTATTTTATCACGTGAGCAGACCTCACACCTCTAGTGAGCATGTAACGAGGTTGTTACAAACCTCCTTTTTTTACGTTCCTGGCCACTTTTTCTTTACCATCTAAATCTTTCCAAATTCAAAATTATTGATTCTTTTTGTAATTTCCGATCCATTAGTCAGTTGGCAAATAATTTCGATAGGCACCAGACATGAGATCTCGTGTCGGTGCCCTCCTGCTTATTTTTCTGTATTTTTAAAATTTTTAATCATATTATACATCTTCATTTCTTAAAAAGTGTCTAATTTAATATCTTCACTATCGAGACGGGACAGGATACTTCTACTATACCGCTAGAAGCAGACCTCGCACGTGAGCAGACCTCACACCCCTAGCGAGCAGACCTGGCACGTGAGCAGACCTCACACCCCTAGCGAGCAGACCTCGCACCTGAGCAGACCTCACAATGGCTGCGAGCAGACCTCGCTGTGAGCAGACCTTACAAAATAATGCTGATCATTTCGTTTCCTTGTCTTTACTTCTAGGCAACTACTTCGAATCAGGATGCTTCCGGGTCCAGTCAACAGTAACGGGTGTCGCTGATGCAACACAAGCAGAGCAAAGCGCATCCGAATCCAGTTCAGCCAATCAAGACAAATCTCAGTCCAGTCCAGAAGATCAAGAGGTTGTGATGGTCATAGAAGTAATCAACAATGAGGGCCAACCACGGATCAATGAAGGACCAGGAGACGAGGACGTCTTCTCGTCAGGAGAGGCCGTATTAGAGAAAAGATCAAATATAGGTGGCGCTAGTGTAGCAACCGATGTCGGACAAACAGCCACTGAGTTCTCTAGCGAATGTTCTCACGAAGACCGAATAAGGGAGCGATTGATGTGGATGGCCAGGCCGTAACACTTTTGCTCGAGACGTGCCTCGGTGCGGTTGTCAGTAGTTCTAAGTGTCGAATATTGTAGATCGGTGACATCTTGCATTGTTCGCGATTTATTTATGTTCAATTTGTAAATTCTCATTAAAATAATAACTAATTTATGCTTGAACGTTTATTTTAATCCAAATCTTTTAGTTTACCTAACAATATATATATATATATGTGTAACACAAACCTCTATCCAACATCCAGAGTGATCATTAGCTAGAAAAAGTGTTTGTTTAACTCTATCATACGTGTGTCTCTGAGACAGAAGCTTTGTAACTACGTCCTGGGGCCTAGAAATGTCTCATGTACCCACGCATCACGCTTCTCTCTTGCTCTCACACACATACACACACTAACATATACACACTCACATACTCACACACAAGCACACTCACACATAACACACACATAAACGCTTTTAAAGCACATGTTTTTGTAATAATTTATGCATCACTTACAACTTACAACTACTATTGTTAGTTTTAAGTTAATCTAAAGTACCTTTTCTGCCTGTAAATCTTTCTTGTATTTTCTTGTACTTAGTTAGTTAATAAACTTGTCTTATTTTATATATTTTTAAGGGAAATTTGATCCGTGTCATCAATTATTATCGGCGGAATCATTTATTTTGTCAAATAAGTATTTTTCTCAATCCGTAAATTCTTTCCACCAAAATTAATCCTTCCCTCTTTATAACGAGTTCCTAAAAGAAGATTTTATTCCCATTATAATTGAGATCGTTACTTTTGACTATTGCTAGGCATCGATGAAATAATCTTCCTCCCTCGAGAATATCGGTTTCTTAAATTTTAATGAGTTTAGGAATTCTTCCGGACAGAGGTGCCTTTTTTTAGGGATGTTTTTTACAGATAGATACCTATATTTTATTAAGATACATTTTTTAATTTTTAATCAATTATATTTTTGCATAAAAACTGGTAATTAATGCGAACTAAAATCACATATTGTCAAATTCAGTTATACTATTAGATATTTATTAGCCATAATAAAATCTTAATTAGGTAGGTCCATTATAGTTACCTATCTGAAACACTAAAAACCTTTGCCAGCTGTTTCATTTGCAATATATAAAGCCATTTTTCTCTGAAACCGTTGGACTTTCCTGAATTGTTATAAAATAAACCTAACCTAACCTACACGTTCAGTAAGTATATCTCATTAATTTTTTTGAAAAGTTATTGGGTTCAGAATAAAATGAAAATTATGGGAAATGAAAATTATGGCAAATAAAACAGCTGGCAAAGGTTTTTAGTGTTTGCGATAGGATACCGCGTCCATTATGTATACGACGATACGTCAGCCTAGTTGGTAGTGACCCTGCTTCTGAAGCTAGCGGTCCTGGATTCAAAACTCGGTCAGGGTCTATATTTGTATGAAATCGCGGATAATTGTTCCAATGTCTTGGATCTTTCTGTGTAATTAAGTATGTATTTCTCTATTTTTATACTCGTAAGTATAATTATCTGTGTCTAGTACCCATAGTACAAGCCTAGAGTTTAGTTGACGACACGCTAGCCTAGTTGGTAGTGACTCTGCCTTCGAAGCTAGGGGTCCTGGGTCCAAATCCTGGTAAGGACAAATATTTGTCTGATGAGCACGAGTATTTGTTCCTGAGTCTTGGATGTTTTCTATGTATTTAAGTATATATTTTCTCTATGTAAGTAAATTTATCGTTGTCTAGTACCCATAGGACAAGCCTAGAGCTTAGTTTAGGACTAGTTCAATTTGTGTGACATTGTCCTGTGATTTATTTATTTATTTATTTTGCTCGGACTACTTCAGTTTATGTGAAACTGTTTCCTGATATTATTTATTTATTTATAATGATGTTTTATATCTGTATTACAGTATTGGAACGGTTGTTTCCAAACTTTAGTAATTGATGTATTTATGTTCATTATGTACCTATTTATTATGTAGGAATACATTAGGCATGTTATACTGTAAAAACGCTTGACGAACCGCTAGCTTACTTGGTAGTGACCCTGCTTTCGAAGCTAGAGGTCCTGGGTTCAAATCCCGGTAAGGGCAGATATTTGTGTGATGAGCACAAGCATTCGTTTCTGAGTCTTGGATGTTTTCTATGTATTTAAGTATATCTTTCTCTATATTAGTAAGTTTATCTTTGTCTAGTACAAATAGTATAAGCCTAGAGCTTAGTTTGGGACTAGGTCAATTTGTGTGAAATTGTCCTGTGATTTATTTATTTAAAACCATGTGATAAGAAAGGCAATCTATTTGTATTTAGGTAGAACCCTAATATATCTTTAAAACAATCCGTATTCAATTTCATTTTGGTACAATATTGGCATCAATGTTTCGTAACTTAACTGCTGTCAAACTTAATTAATAAAAAAACTCAAGTCTTAATAACTCGTTAGACCAACGTATAATATGTCGGCGGATTTCCACCGTTTGGGTCACTGGGTTCCATGTTGATGTATGAAGGAAAACTATTTTAATGTAATAGTGACTTTTTTATTTAATTTGGGCAGAGTAACAACTTATACCGCGGTTGTAGTAGGAATGTCCTGCTCAAACCAGCGTCCGGACTTATAAAACTAAGTGACAAACAACCCCACTATTCCTACCACCACCCTGGTCACGCCACTCTGTTCGAGCATAACAAGTGACGTCATTCACAATTGATTTACTTCTAACTAATTCATTACATTATAAAAAGACATAGTAAATACAAAAACTAACATTTAAATATTATTATTATTTATACATTACATTACGCAATTAAATTACCTAAGTATTAACATACTGGAAACATTAATCAGGATATAAATCAAACATATTTTAAATATATAATATGAACAATACATTAAAACTAATGTTACCTTATTATCTAGGCTAATATAATTACAACAAAAAGGTTCGCCGCCCATACGGCCATACTGATCCAGCGCGCTCTCTGCGCTAAATCATATCTAATCATTTTACTGTGGAAACACATCAATATAATAAGTAAATAGCATAATCAACACACAGATCAGGCATCACCCATCCTGGGGTCTAGCCACCCAGAGATCAGGCATCACCCACCCTGGGATCTAGCCACACAGAGATCAGGCATCACCCACCCTGGGATCTAGCCACACAGAGATCAGGCATCACCCATCCTGGGATCTAGCCTCTCGAGACCGGGAAAAGGAAGCGCATGGTGGCCAGCCAGCGTTCGGGGAAGGAAATGAGGATAGGTGATAAATGAATTTATCAAACTCAACAATAATTAATTGTTTCTTATACTATAAATTATTCTAAAATCTTAGATAAGTATAATCTTAGGTCCTTTTGGTTAAGGTCTCATCTGTCACATCATTCGCCCATACGGGAGTTTAATCACTATCGTCAAACGGATCTGCTTGTCCTGTGGGAGCAAGTCTTAAATAGTCGTGGCTGGCGATCTTTTCAGAACATCCTCGTAAATTGACGTGTTTTAATTTATAACGATCATTAGGTAAAATTTCCAAAATTTCCATCGGACCCTCGAATTTAGGTCCTAATTTTGTAGTGTGACGTTCGTGAATACGCATTAATACAAAATCTCCAACCTTGAAATGTTTGATCTGAGCTTTGCCTTTATCAAATCGAATTTTGTCCTGAAGAGATCGCTCGTCCATCCTTTCTTTACAAGCATTCCTAACAGTTATAAGATTTTCAACAAGTTCATCATCATCGACTTGGAGGAGCTTGATAGCTGGCGGAGAACATTTTTTACCAAGTAATAACTCAATTGGACTTTTACCAGTACTTTTCGACACTGTACAATTTATAGCTAATTGTAAATCTTGAATTGCATTGTACCAAGGCTTATCAAGCTCCACCACTGACATGTTATCTTTAATGACCTTCATCGTGCGTTCCACCTGACCATTAGCCCTGCTAGCACCTTTTGCCACAACATGATGTTCTATACCGAAATTTTGACACAACTTTTTGAAATCCAAGGAGGTCATGCTTTTATCTTGGTCTGTTATTAGTCTGGTGGGCGTACCGAAGATGGTGATGACTTCACGAAAACATCTAATAGCAGATTCGGTTGTACGATCGGTTGAATATACTAAATGGACGTATTTAGTAAACGCGTCTATAAAAACGAAGGCGTATTCGGGACGATCACGTTTTCCATTCATTTGACCAGTAATATTTGCATGCACAGTGTGAAATGGTATTGAAATTTTGTCAATGGGATGTAAAGATACTTGTCTAGTACCTGAAATTCCTTTCCTGACTCTACAACTAACACAATTCTCAATAAATTTCCGGACTAATTTTGACATGTTAGGAAACCAATACTGCTCCCGTATTTTTGCCAAGACCTTTTCCCAACTAAAATGTTGGAGCGAATTATGGTAATGAGAAATAAGGTTCCAGCGGTAACTCCGAGGCACAATAATCAATTTGCGTGTTTTATTTTCTATTTGTACTTTACGTCTCAACAATTTATCTTTCAAAATAACATAAGTGTCAGCGAGATTTTTAGGGATGGAATCAGACTGTAATTGATCGACTATATTTTTCAGTAGGGGATCACGTTTTTGTTCTATAAGCAACCAATTCTGGTCCAGAGTTGAAGCATTAAGAGAGAAATGCATTGTTTGAATTGAAAGTAATACATTAGTATTATGAGAAACTGCTTTTTGTGGACTACTCATATCGACTGGGCTCCTACTAAAATAATCCGCATGAGCCAGTTTTTCACCCTTGCGGTATTCAATTTCAAACTGAAATGACTGCAAAAAAGACCACCAGCGGTGTACTCTAGGCATCAGTTCTTTTTTGTGTCTAGAGGCCTTAAGTGAGTTACAGTCAGTTACAACCTTGAACCCACGGCCATATAAAAAATGCCGAAAATGTTGAATGGCTTTGACAACGGCCAGTGTTTCAAGCTCATACGAGTGGTATTTGCTTTCCGCGCTGGTCGTTCTCATACTAAAATAGCCAATAACATGGGGGGTCTGGTTTTGCCTCTGAATCAACACAGCACCATACCCAAGGGCGCTGGCATCTGTATGTAGTTCGGTCGGTAAATCCGGGTCAAATATTGTCAACAATGGGGATGACGTTAAGCGGCTAATGATCTCATTTCTAGCTTTTTCCTGAGCTTCAGTCCAGTTCCATGGTATGCTGGATTTTGTAAGTTCGTATAAGGGTATCATAATTTTAGAAAAATTAGGCACAAATTTCCTAAAGTACCCAGCTAAACCATTGAACTGGCGAAGCTCTTTCACATTTTTAGGAACTGCCGAGTTAGAGAGCGCTTGTATTTTTAAGGGACTCGGCTTAACAGTGCCATTTTCGATAACGTTGCCTAAAAATTGAACAGACATTTTTAAAAATGAACATTTTGCTATATTTAATGAGAATCCCGCATCTGTCAATCGTTTGAGAACAAGGTTCAGATTATGCAAACCTTCTTCAGCAGTCTCAGACATAATTAATACGTCATCTATATAAACGAGAGCAATTTTATCTTTATAATCACCTAACGCCTTATTAATCGCACGTTGGTAAACTGAGGGCGCGTTACACAGTCCAAAAGGCATTCGCAGGAATTCATATTGACCGTCAGGGGTCACGAATCCAGTTTTCTCAATAGAATTTTCAGCAATAGGTATTTGGTGAAACCCTGCGGCCATATCAAGACATGTGAAGTAGCGCGCCCTGCCTAATTTATCTATTTGGTCTGCGATAAGTGGTAACGGATAATGATCTCTAAGTGTATTGGCATTGAGTTCACGAAAATCAACACATAGTCGGTCGGAGCCATCTTTTTTCTTTACAAGTAAAATCGGGCTACTAAAAGGGGAAGAACTGTCGCGGACTATGCCATTACACTTGAGATCAGTTATAATATCCTTAACTTTCTCACGCTCAACGGGGGACAATCTGTAAGGTCTGCGCTGTACAAGTTTGTCAGGGTTCTTTAACTTGATCTCTAATTCACCTGTACTCACTTTCGAAACATTATTTCCTTTTGTAAAACTTTGTTTAAAGTCACTGACGATATTTATCAATTGGTCATGTAAAGTTTGGTCTTTAACATCAGTGTCAAGGTCAAAGTGAGAGTCTAAACCAGTACATTGATTCATAATCTTTGTATCACGATTAGAGTTTTGTTGCACTGAAATCCCAGAGTTGGTCAAGGTAACGCTGAGACCAGGGATTTGCAAGAGATCATAACCTATTAAAATGTCAAACTGAGTCTGTGTATCCCCGACCACATAAAATTCGAGCTCAACACTGACTTCATCGATTTCGACAATGGTTGTAATAGTTTGTGTTGAACGCACTGGGCAACCGCCAATACCCGAAAATACAACATCAACTGTTTTCCTTTTCCCTGGAATCGAACCAGAGAAGCGTTGTCGAATTAAGGAACAGTCGGCGCCTGTATCGAATAAGCAGTCGTAAAGGTTGGTCCCTATTTTCACTTGTGTAGTGCTTCGATTACCCGAATTACAAAAATTTACAGATTTATTTTTAATTGATAAATTGCGTTCGTCATTTTGTTTGCGAAAGCAGTTCCTTTCTACGTGACCCATCTTATGACAATATTTACACTCGATGGACTTCACATTATTATTAGACCCACTACTGTTTTGGAGGGAATTGAATCTAGAAGTCGGTGCAGGTGGAGGAGCGGTAGGTTCCTTACAATCGCGAAAACGATGACCAGGCTTGTTACATTTGTAACAAGCAGCTGTTTGGTCACTTTTCGCTAAAGATTCAGACACACGTGGCCTCTTAATGTAACTGTTATTCGATTTTTCTACACTATCAAATTTCCGTTTACGATAAGTTTTTAAAACTGAAACTAGCTTGGGCAAAGAGTCAGGTGTGGTTCTTAACAATTCCGATCTAATATGTTCAGGATAAATACCTGTTATTAAAGCGTCGACTATCTCAGCATCTGAAGCCTCAGGCCGGACTCGCTTGAAGAGTGTCCAACCGGTAGTAGCGTACTCAGCGTAGCTGGCAGCTTGATCCGATGTGTAGCTACGCCATTTTTGAACGTCGTCAGCATAACGAAACTCCTTCCCAAATGTCCGGATTAAATCTTCTTTCACATGTTGCCATGTCGTAGATTGTAGGGACCAGGTGTCAGCCCACATCTTAGCTCGTCCTTTCAGTTGGAGAATAGCTTTCATGCGTGCTTCTTGGGGTGAAATGTTGAAGGTAGTAATGGTTTCGTCAACATTCGCACACCAGTCTCTAATATCGTGTGATCGGACGTCTGGATCAAAAGGCGGCAGGTAGAAATTGCTGCGATCACGTGGCATAGGAGTGACAGAAATTGCCGCTGTAACCGCGCTCGCGGCTGCCTGTTTTGTCACACTTGTCAACAAACTCATCACTTGCTCCATAGAGAATATAGGTTCCGGGCGTAATTCCGCATTTGAGGAGGCTCCAAGTATAGGGGATTGTGATCCCACCGCTGCTGTCGGCGGATTTCCACCGTTTGGGTCACTGGGTTCCATGTTGATGTATGAAGGAAAACTATTTTAATGTAATAGTGACTTTTTTATTTAATTTGGGCAGAGTAACAACTTATACCGCGGTTGTAGTAGGAATGTCCTGCTCAAACCAGCGTCCGGACTTATAAAACTAAGTGACAAACAACCCCACTATTCCTACCACCACCCTGGTCACGCCACTCTGTTCGAGCATAACAAGTGACGTCATTCACAATTGATTTACTTCTAACTAATTCATTACATTATAAAAAGACATAGTAAATACAAAAACTAACATTTAAATATTATTATTATTTATACATTACATTACGCAATTAAATTACCTAAGTATTAACATACTGGAAACATTAATCAGGATATAAATCAAACATATTTTAAATATATAATATGAACAATACATTAAAACTAATGTTACCTTATTATCTAGGCTAATATAATTACAACAAAAAGGTTCGCCGCCCATAAATACAACAAAGAGTAACTAAACAAGGTACAATAACTTTGTAACAAAGATACGACTGCTGTAGCCAGGCAGCGCTCTTAAACACATTTTAACGTCTGTCATAAATTCAAATCTAGCCTTTTGTATCGTACAGCCAAGTATCGAATGAGTTCTAATCAAACTGAAATTGCTTGATTTCCTTCGCCTTTCCGACCTCATTCATTTTCAAGCTGACACATCTCAAGCACAGTCACCAACTATCAAATAACAAGCTCAAAAACATCTTACTCGTCTCTGTTACCAGAGGCATAAGAGCGTAGATATTTTTAAACGCAATTTTGGCAAATTTATTACTGCCTACTTAACCTAGACGACCTCCAATAATTACTAAATCTCGGGAATACGGACCAAATAATGTAATGAAGGCATTCGAGTTCATTGCCCTTTATCGAATTTGAAATACGAGAAAATGAGTGAGGAGATTACTTTCTCTCACAGAAATCCAATTTCAGAAACGCGAAATTGATTGAATGGCCCTTACCTAGAAGGAATCTGGATGGAGCCAGCAATACTCTTTATGCTTGATGGCTCTAACGTATAGACATTTTTATGGAAGGCGAAGGCACACGAGGACTCAGGCCACCTGATGGTAAGTTACAGATATTATGAAAATGTAGGTCTGTACGTTTTCCTTTCCAATAAAATATTTATTGGAAAAGAAAAAACAAAAGCGGAAACGTACAGACCTACATTTTCATAATATCTACATCATATTAAAAAACCGGGCAAGAGCATGTCGGACCATGCTCTGTGTAGGGTTCCGAAGCCGTTAAGTACTACAAACACAAAAAACTATCAAGTAATCACTAATTTTCTATTTAAAGTCCATTGGTGCCGTCGTAGATGATTTTAGTAGGTATAAACACTTAAACCGTGTATCTCAAGAACCAATGGCGTCTACTTAGTCGCGATAGTTTTCCTTTAAAATTGGTTATATATTATGCTCTTTCATTTAAGATTTTTTTACACTTGATTCTAATAAAAAGTAGCACTTTAAAGCTTAATATTTCATAAACGGATTACTTAATTAAAAAACAGTTTTTACAAACCCATCATATTTTTTGAAATACCTATCCAACGACATCCCACACTATAGGGTAGACGAGAAAAAAAAAATACATCCCCACGTTACGTGTAGGGGAGGTACACTAAATATTTTTTTTCTTTTTATTGCACCACTTTGTTGGCGTAACTAATATGCATATTCATGCCAAATTGTAGCTTTCTAGTACTAATAGTCTTTGCACTAGGCTGCGGACGGACGGACGGACATGGCGAAACTATAAGAGTTCCTAGTTTGACTACGGAACCCTAAAAACCGTGGAAATCCGATTAGATTTAGGGGGTGAGAAATGTTATCACCCGGAGCTACATTTGTATGGATTATTTTTGACAGCTACGAAATTTTAGCAACGCTTCATAATGCTCAACCCAAAGCATCTTGTCTAGGGCTAGGGTTGGTAGTTCAAAATGCATTTCCCAATTTAATTATAATTATGCGCAGATTTTTTATGGAACTATTGTTATCATCAATCAATGTTTAAAACTATTATCAGCATTGAATGATTCACATACCCTCATCTCATTTCAATTCATTTTATTATTGAAATTTGGCGAACGGTTACAAATCGGCGTCTGGCAAATTGTTGGGGTTTCGATGCACTGGTGTGTAATAGACACCGCAATATAGAGAATGTACAGAATGTACAGCTTGTATTGGCGTACGGGTGAATGTACAGATGGTATTTATTAGCATGTAAATTTGCTCATCAATTAGTGCTTTGTGCGGTTCTCGAACATTTCATACAAATTTGCATAATGAAATTGGTCTCGCGTGCACCCTTGCCGGATCGACGTTTTTGTTTATGAATATTGAATATTTCATGCCGTGCATTTATGAAGTGGAATGCTGATATTGTAAAAATGCCTTTTGGAAGTTGATACGCTTCTGGTTTGTGTTAAACTTTTTCGTTTTTTTTTAATTTGTAAATGGTGTAACAATAAAAAAACCGGCCAAGTGTCAGTCGGACTCGCCAACGAAGATTTCCGTATTATTATCTATACAACCCTTAGACACTATATTAAAACCATTTTTTTTTTAGTTTTATCTGTCCCGGTGTCTGTCTGTAACCACGGAGTCTGTATTAAGATCGAGATAAAAACGGCAAACAAATCACGTTTATTGTATGGGAGCTCCATTTAAATCTTAATTTTATTCTGTTTTTAGTTTTTGTTGATGCAACAGAATATGTGAAAATTTCAACTTTCTAGCTATCACGGTTCATGAGATTCAGCCTGGTGACAGACTGACGGACAGACGGACGGTGGAGTCTTAGTAATATAGGGTCCCGTTTTTACCCTTTGTGTACGGAACCCTTACAATTAAAGGTAGTACAATCTGCCAGGGCCTCTATTCAGGTGCGTTAAAACGATATCGTGTTTGACTCGTTTAAGAATCGTTTATGTCACAGTCGCCATTATTGTAAATGACATAAGAGTTATTAAAAACGTTGACAATACGGAAACAGGTCAAAAACGATATCGTTATTACCTTGTAGAATTCCAGCCCTGATTGACTGCACTCTTTAGCACTTCGTCACGTTAACGTCATAATATTTGATCTGCATAGCAGATCTGCATTATAGTTAAGTAACTATCAAAGGAGGTAAAACGACGAGATACAAAAGTGAGCAACTACTTATAAGGCTGACTGTACAAGAAAGACATGACTTGTAATATGAACTTTGATTTTAGCCACGTAGATTCAGTTACTAGTTAAGGTATTTAAATTGCTCAGTTTAAAAAAACCGAGGATTTACGGGGATAATCAACCCTTTTTGAAAATAAAGTAAAGTTAGTATCCAAAGTGAGAAAGGGAAAGTAAAGTTTGTCTAACTTTAGGTAATTTCTGAGAGATACGAATGAAACATGCTGTAAGATGTGAAAGCGAGTGTGTTAGAAATCTCAGATGGTTTAAATGAATAAATATCACGAGGCAATCTCACACAAATTGGATTTATTCCAAAACTCTGTATTATAAATACTTATACGGAGGAATTAATACATACATACATAACATCACGCCTTCATTCCCAGGGGTAGACAAAACTACCAACAACTCTAAAAATACTTGTTTATAACTCTGTTACTACATTTTGCACAAGTAGGCTAAGGTGTTTACCAATGAATTAGTGTCAGGTTGCAAGCCCATTGCCTAACAGTACTACAAAGCCCCTATCACCTTAGGCCAAGGTGTTTGATCAGTAGATAACTGAACTAATGCGTAAGATTCGAAAAAATAATCGAACTTCTAGTCAAACAACAACAGGCCCTTCGTCGCCTCTTATGAGATCCACGGAAGGACATGAAGTGGCACTATTCTAACCCGGCAACCACACAGGGGTACTGATAATAATATTAATACTTACAACCCGTGTGGTTGCCGGGATAGAATAGTGCCATTCCATGTCTTCCCGTGGATGTCGTAAGAGGCGACTCAGGGAATAAGGGCTTGTAGTATTGTTAGGCGATGCTTGCAACCTGTGACTAATACTCGTACACTGGTAAACATCTTAGCCTAGTACTTGTGCAAAATATGGTTACAGAATTATTAACAAGTCTTTTTACAGTTGTTGTAATTTCTGTAGCTCTGCCTACCCCGCTCTGGAAATAAAGTCGTGTCGTATGTATGCAAGTATATACAAAGAAAGCATTTGCGTCTCCGAAAAACTCGCGCTAACCACACAAATGCCCTTACCATGAATCAAACCCAAGCCCGCTAGATTCGTCGACAGGGTCATTATCAGCTATGTTAACCGCGTCGTCGTACTCATATATTTTTTAATCGAAACAAAATCTTTGCTAATGATTGTTGGATGCAACTTGTCTAACCCCACTCTTTAGTCCACGACAACACTCTTGAACCCATAGCTTAAGCCGAACTATTTTATTGTCAGCCGTCGACTTTTTTCTCTAATAAGACCATGGTGATTGCCTAAAACTCGACATTGGCGAAATAGGTACACTTTGTCAAAACAAGAAGTGAAAGATGTTAATTAAGACAGTATTTTGTCTAAGTCTATAGTAACTAAATTATAAAGAGCAAAGAGTTGTATTTTTGTATGTTTGAAACGAATAAACTCGAAAACTACTAAACCGATTTCATATTTTTTTCACCAATAGAAAGTTATCTTATCTGTGAGTAACATAGGCTTCGTTTTGCTTTTTTACGCTGATGGGGTAGCGGGCAACAGCTATTTTATAAAATGAGTATACAGTATCAATGTGCACAGTTCTGACTGATAAAAAATGAAAATGTATTCGGTTTAAAGTGTTATCTGCATTGAGCAGGCTGTGTCGCGGCTATTATACGTTGCGGAGCCGCGACAGTGTATTACCCCGGCTTTATGCAAAAGCGAACAATCATTGCGGTGATTCGTGCAACTTTATTCGCATCCATAAAGATTTCTGTTGAAAAATGAATCTATATGTTTTTGCGAGGAATAATTCATTAGCTGCGGAAAATCGGTAGCTTTATTATCTATCTTTCTATGTCTGTCAGGGTATCCGTCTGTCATGATTGTTTTCAGGAAGAGGTGTCAATCTATCAAATACTAAGTACCTTGGTCCCTTGACGACATAATAGCCTAGTTGGTAGTGATCCTGCATACGAAGCGAGTCCTTGCCTTGGCTCAATTACCGGTAAGAACAAGATGAGCAAGTATTTGTTCCTGGGTTTTAGATGTTTCTATATATTTGAGCATGTAATTCTCTATATGTATAAGTATGTTTCTCGTTGTCAAGTCCCTATAGTAGAGTTGAGTTTATTTGGGGACTCGGTCAATTTGTGTAACATTGTCCCTTGATATTTATTGCTCCCTGATATCTATAGGAGGTGTAAAAGTGCTTGGGCTTCTTGCAGTGCTTCTAAGCTGCGATCTTCTCTTAGAAAGCGCTTGGAGATTCAGAGTTCAAGTTTCAGAGCATGTGCGGTTTAAGCGGCATTACACTGAGACGTTCGCCGCATGCGGTCAACGTATTTGGTTCAAATCTGAACCCTAAATGAAGATGAAGATGCAGATTGTTCCATATTCGTTGACTCCGTGCGGCGAATACCTCAGTGTAATTGCCTCTTTAGGTATAGGTAACGGATCAAAGTTGATGTCATGCACACAGCTGTCTTTACATCAAGATTTTGAAATTAGTGTATTTTTCTCACCAATAGTAACCAACGTTACAGCTAGATCGATGTCGACTAAAAACTTTAGACTGACGTAATTTTGAAAAGTTTCCTGTCTATATACCTTTTAATAATCATTTTATATCCCACGATATTCAAATGAATACTAATGGAGTTTGAAAGGTTAACTACATAGAAGAAATCTCCTAAGCCTCGCCTTTTTACACCCACATTTTTTGTGTTTTTTTTTTCTTTTCTACTGTTAAATGTTTTAAATACATAAAAACATACTTGGATGGTTATCATTTGGATACATTATCAATAAATAACTCTCAAATAGTCTAAAACATTGAGACGGTAAAGTATTTAATCAAGACATTCAATTATTCATTCAAAAAGCTGTGTGTGTAATCATTCACCTCGACTCTCGCTCCGATATCTCTAGGTACAAATTTTAGTTTGGTCGTTTTCTTTGGTCTCTTCATCGTTTCCTTATCTGGCTGAAAGTCGTGACTCTGTTGCTCTGTGGCTCCATTGGATTGACATCTCTAGGCTGCTTTTTGCTGCGCGTCATGAAGTGCAGACTGAGTCTTGTTATTCAGGGTCTGTTCGGAAGGGGAATTTTTGCCCTTCCTTGTTTTCTCTTCGCAGCCAGTGAGATTAAGTTTCTCTAAGCTGTTATCCTCGCGACGTTGTCTTGCTCAAAGAAGGAAAGAGGTCTTCGAAGACATTTCAATTGGCTAAGTATTACATAACATTATTGTAACTATAAAATACTGAGATAATAACCAACAACATACTTATGATTGCGACCCTTACATTGAGTGCTGATTTCTCTTAAGCACTTTACCCGTTTTTTATCAAACCTGGTTAAGGAACCATGGTTAAACGAGCTGTTTAATAAAAATAACAAAACAAAATTTGTTCATGCGTTTGGAAGATAGACTCGTCAATCATATTTTTTGAAAAAACCTGGTAAGTTCGGATGCACCGAGGGTTCCGCACAGTATTCATTATTCTATTCCTATTTGTAGTCAATTTGAAAGCAAACTAGCACGACCCCACACATACTTGACCAGTTTTTAGTACCTATTTGTTGGTTCATACCAAACACGCTTGTTTTTATCATTTTTACTATACAACAAAAATTAAAATACGTTGATACAATCGTTTCTTGATTGTCGTCCGTCGTGATATTTTAGCTCTCCCTATAGTTTTTTATTTGTTATGAAATGAGTTGTAAAAATACATGTTATGATAAAAATCAATCCGCTATCTGTTATGGTTAAAAAATACCTACGGATGGACGTACGGACAGCGTAGGCTTAGTAGGGTCCCGTTTGACATCCATAGGGTAATGAACTCTAGAAATAGTATACGAGTACAAATACCGTTTCTACATGCAAGCAATCTCATAAAGACATTAATTAAATAACTCAGCGGTGTAATATCCCAAGCGCAAATTTAAAATAATCTGGTTTCGTACCCTCGGATCGCGTAAGCAAACAACTTTAAGAAGCGATTTAAAGTTCTCCGTACCTGCCAAGATGCAAACTTTTGCATGTGGAAACTCTGTATCTATACTTTATATCTATGTTGTGAAATTTGAGCCTCGTTGTAAATAGTCGAGAATATTTAAGTAAGTATCAATATAATATCAGCGAAAAACCATTAGCATATCAGAAACTTCTACATCGTCTTTACCCCTATCGTTATCTTATTGAGAACGTTATGATAATTATATTTTCTGTGGGTTACCGTCGTTTCGTCAAAAACTTTTTGGTCAAATGTTTCATTTCCCAAATTTTCAAGGCAAATGAAAAATTTGGGAAATGATACAATTTTGGCCAAACGGGAGGTTCTCCTTCTCTTTTTTATGTCAAGGAAAGGCACGCACACAAGCCACTCGATGGAAAGTGGAATCTCAGATCCATAGTCATTTGAATCTCGAGATCTCTTATTAACGCGGTATTAAAGGCAACGAATTTGTGATCCATACAATGCAATTGAGTAAAAAAGAAAGTAGACATAGGTGTTTTTTCAACTGCCTATACACATCCATGTTAGGCAGTTGAAAAAACATGATTATGTTTATTTGGGTACGCATAATGAATGACAGTGAGAAGGTAACTATGTCTGGGGAGTTACTATGACATAGCTATGTAGTTCATTTTACGGCGCCATAAGTGCTATTGCTCTGTCCTTTATGCTCCCCGTAAACTGCATAGGTAGCTATGTCGTAATAACTCCCCTGTTTCTTTAAAAACTTTGAAAATGGTTTTTAAAATTCGGGGCATACCTTCGTATTCAGAGACGTCAAGAATTAACTCGTTCTTTTTTCAAACACTTGTACGTAAATTAGTTACTTAATAACGACTTAATCGTCATTAAACGACTCTGCACTCAGAGTCGTTTAATGACGATTAGATTTTATTTATAGTTTAATTAGTCTTATATTAAGTTAAATAAATTTATTTAAGTAAGGAGTCTAATCTTGTGATAATGTGTTCCTCAAATGCTAAGTATGGTAAGTCCATTTTAGTGAGGTTTTCTTTGATTTCTTCTATAACGGGGGAAGATGAAAAAACTTTTCAAAAATATGAACCAGCTCTGAATATAACCAGAGTTAACAGCATAAATAATAATATGTTTATATGTGGCTTTATTGTTTATTGCATGATGCGTTTCTTGCATATTTAGTGTTTGTGGGCGGACTAGTATTAAGCTGGGTATGAATCTGAGCGGCTCAGCTTGAGGCATGCTCGCCCCGCGCGGCGAGCTGCTCGCGAGTGCCAAACAAGCGCGGGTGAGGCTGCGTGCTAGCCGCGAGCCGACATTTCAAAATGGCGTCAAACACGATAACAGCCGCGGCTGCGTTTATCATAATTCACCGAATTGTTAACAAAAAGAAGAAGGTATCGCATCTGTGGTGGAACGGTTCAGCAACTTTATCAAATTTGTACGCGCCTCGCCCACAGGGAAGTTAGAACTTATCGTTCTGCCCGATAGACGTCCAAATTGCGCGAGGCACGCACTCCGAGGCGCCTTTGACCTTTGGTTTTGACCGCAAAAGACCGACTTTCGGCGGCTCGCCGCGCGCCACTGGCACGCTGCTCGCGCACAGCGCGTGCCTCCAACCGAGGCTGTTCTAATTCTTTCCCACCTTTATGTATATCCCTATGTATTTCAATATTACGGGGGCGATCAATTCTTCTCATTCTATTTATAAAATGTACGTTCTCTTCATTTTTAATGTCACCTCATTTTGAAGTGCGGTGTTTACTTTATAAACATACAATAAGAATAAAGGGGACGACTACTTTTTAACGATCTATTTCTCCTTACTTAAGAGCATAAGTAATTTACAAAAATCCTGCCACTATTAGTACAACATTTTTTAATATTTTTTTGTTAGTTCCTTCTTCAAGGTCTCTACCGATCGAGATCAAATTTTGTACAGAGAGTTTATAGCTTTGAAACTGCTATAGAGTACTTATTAAAATTATTTCTAATGTTGATCTTCTGTGAGCAAGGAGACGCCGTCAAAAACTACTATATTTATAATCGTATGAAATGTATTCGTTATTCCACATGGAGATACAGCTTACCTTTACGAGACACTTGTTTTGAATGTCACGAAATAGCACAAGGCATTCCGTTCCCCCGAGATACAATGTTCGGCGTACCATAGTAAATACAAAAAAGTAGTATCTCCGTACATGTTATTATTATTATTATTATTATGTGCATACAAATCTATAATATCTTACCTGATGACTAATGGGCGGACGACGGATGCTAATTGCGTCAAAATCATATCAAACGATATACGTAATATGGACATGAGTACAAAAATCTGCATATTATATTTCTATACATAAATATTACTCGAAATTTAATAAAAGTCTTATCCATCTTATGCTTTTGTCACACTATTGCATCCTTCGTCCACCCTTAACTGAAGACATAATGTTGGGATCGTATCATGATATATAAAGTTTGAAATACTTAACGGGTCATAATACATTATGGTCAAAATATATAATGGTTTCTATTTCTGAAACCGTATACTTTTCAGGATTTTTTAAAAGGCTATTTATTACATAGAACCCATTAGGTTAGGTTAGGTTTGTTTTATAACAATTCTGAAACGTTTACGGTTTCAGAAATGAAACCATTATACAGGGTGTCTCATTTAAATCGGTCAGTATGGGAAATTCTGAAACTATACGACATACGAAGATCTGTTCTTAGGAACCATGTCTTCAATTTTAATAAGAAGAAAACTTGCATTCATACATTTAAAAAAATCCTATACCTACTCAGTTCGGGAGTAGAACCCGGTTGTTTTGAGAAAAATAAACATACACTATTTCTAATTAGACATCGATTGTGTAGGTCTTAAGCAGTTAATGGCTCTATGAAACATGTCTAAAATGAATAAAATGCATTGTTGTCACATACTTTAATTTAATTTATTATTTTAGTTGGCGTGGCCCTTACCCAAGTATAAATCTAAGATTTACGTCTAAATATTACTTAGTAGTATTTTATTACGCTTATTAACATTATTTCATCGAATATACCTGAATTATACTTCATTTATAAAATTTTAACATTTTCAACCTCGTCTTAATTAGGCTTAAACCTAATTACTCTCCAGCCACGCCCTATCAATCTTTAGCAGTATAGCGTACAGTCGAAGACGAACATAAACCTTATCGCAACGTATTAAAGTCAACGGGTGTTCAGTTAACAGTGTCTTCGTGTGTACGTGTAACGCGCACAAATAAACGCCGAATGATGTACTATTATTTGAAGATATTCTGCATTGGCTCACAAATCGTCGTCTTACTTACTCAAACTGGTATCTGCATATTTTAATTGCTGTTGGTAAACTTATTTCCTCTAAGTATTACTGAATGAAAATGAAATTACCAACAGCAAAAAAATATGCAGATACGAGTTTGAGTAAGTAACACGACGAAATTTATTTTAGCTCTGATCACCAAAATAAGCATATACGGTAGCCATTAACGATATCGTCTTTGACGTGTTTTCGTATTGTCAACATACACCATGTTAAAATGCAGTAGAATAGAGGTCCATTACTCAATAAAAAAATAAGGTTCGACATTACCCTGGTGTGGTTGCCGGGTTAGAATAATGCCACTCCATATCTTCCCGTGGATGTCGTAAGAGGCGACTAAGGGAATAAAGGCTTGTAGTACTTTTAGGCGATGGGCTTGCAACCTGTCGCTAATACACTGGTAAACAAGTTAGCCTACTTGTCCAAAATGTGGTTACAGAATTATCAACAAGTCTTTTTAGAGTTGTTGGTGTTTCTGTAGCTCTGTCTACCCCGCTCTGGGAATGAAAACGTGATGTTATGTATGTATGTATGTAAGGTTCGACATTAACTTTTTTAGGTTGTTTTTGCGGCGGAGCCATTGAAAAACCCTAGCGGAGCCCCAAGGCTTCGCTGGAACATACTTTAACAATACGCGTATCTGTTCTACTGGTTTGGTTTAACTGTGTCCTTACTCTACAATAGGCATGACGAATGGAACAACTACAAGCAAGATAGTAAAACGTACCGCCATAAATGTACGTAGAGCCACTCCAGTCGGTATATGTGAAAATAATGACCGACACACCCTCGACTTGAAACTTTAGAGATAAGAAGGACAAGGGATTAAAATAGACCTTACTGTTAACTAAATAAGAGCTATAACTACATAAACAAATTACTGACTTTTAGTGATGAATCCAATAACAAAGATGGGGAATGATGTTTTTTTTTATTAAGGTACGACAAATCGAATGAATTTTGTTAACAGTAAAGCTAACATATAAATGATACCTTTTGTTTTTTTTTAAATAGACCAGTTGTTTTGATTTTCCCTACATTTAAAACTTATCTAAATTTTTTAACCGCGCGGGCGCGTGGTAGGCGTAACGTCATTACTTTGTAGCCGTGAGCACTTCTTTTAGCAAGCTTGCATGGCTATATCGTTTTAACCGTAATAGGTAGCCAGTTAAAGTTCCCAACATAGTAGACTAACACTCAACGTTTATGTGAAAATACCGACGCACCCTCGACTTCAAACTTTAGAGATAAGAAGGACAAGGGATTAAAATCAGTAGACCTTACTGTTAACTAAATAAGAGCTATAACTACATAAACAAATTACTGACTTTTAGTGATGAACCCAATAACAAAAATGGGGTATGATGAAATATTTTTTTGAACTAAGATACGACACATCAAATGAATATTTTTTATACAGTAATGGTTACATATAAACACGACACATTGGCCTAGTTGGGAGTGACCCTGCGTCTGAAGCCGGCGGTCCCGGGTTTAAATCTCGGTAAGGGCAGCTATTAGTGTGATGAGCACGAGTATTTGTTCCTGAGTCTTGGATGATTTCTATGTATTTAAGAATTTATTTCTCTATCTACGTAATTATGTTTATCGTTGTCAAGTACCTACCGGGTGTGGCCTGTAATAGGAGCAATAAATTGAGGGATCGTTTCCTCACCATAAACGTAACAACAATTAACAACTTTTGAAAATAACCAAATATTAATGAATTTAGATTTTCCAAGCAAGCAATGTATTGCGAAAACTACGAAGTTTGTAGGCTGACAGTAGATGTCAACTAGACTATTGGATAGAGTACATTGAAAATGCTATTAAGTTTGTTCGAAAAAATCCCAAACATATTTTTTTAAAGTTGTAGAACAAATGTTGCTACGTTTATAGAGTAGAAACTATCCCTCAATTTATTGCTCCTATTACAGGCCACACCTGGTATAGTACAAGCCTAGCGTTTAGTTTGGGACTAGGTCAAATTGTGTGACATTGTCCGGTGTTTTTTTTTACAGTTTTTGTTTTAATTAATTTTAATTAATTTAGATTTTCCGTACATTGAAAACTTTGCTTAATTTTTAATACAGCGCTGGGGCGTGCGGATATGACGTTACGTCATTACATTATAGCCCTAGTCCTTTCAGCAAGCTCATATGGCTATTTCGTTTTAACCGTAATAGGTAGCCAGTTAAAGTTCCCAACATAGTTAACTAAAACTCAACGTATATAGGAAAATAATGACCGACGCACCCTCGACTCCAAACTTCGCAGATAAGAAGGACAAGGGACTCAAATCAGGACGGCGGTGTTATCTTTTCATTACTCTGTGGTCCTAAATAAACACGCCTTTAGCCGTCGGGTACCAGAGTCTAAATAACCCACTAATGGTTAAAAAATCAATAGTGTGACTTAATGGTCCACGAGGCGGGAAGTTTAAAATGAATTGGTACTTTAATTAGCCACGCAGAAGGAAAAATGAAGCATTTTAGGGTTCCATAGTCAAACTAGGAACCCTTATAGTTTCGCCATGTCCGTCCGTCCGTCCGTCCGCAGCCTAGCGCAAAGACTATTAGTACTAGAAAGCTGCAATTTGGCATGAATATGCATATTAGTTACTTTAACAAAGTGGTACAATAAAAAGTAAAAAAATATTTTTTTTTAGGGTACCTCCCCTACACGTAACGTGGGGCTGCATTTTCTTTTCTCGTCTACCCTATAGTATGGGGTATCGTAGGATAGGTATTTCAAAAATATTATGGGTTTGTGAACACAGTTTTTCGATTAAGTAATCCGTTTATGAAATATTAAGCTTTAAAGCGCTAATTTTTGTTAGACTCAAGTGTCCCCTCCCTACAGCCAAAACTATAAATACAAAAATCAGAAAAAATCTTGAATGAAAGAACATAACCAATTTTAAAGGAAAACTATCACGACTAAGTAACATCATTGGTTCTTGAGATACAGGCGATTAAAGTGTTCTAGACACGCGGGAGCGTGTCAAGCCAAGTTCAAGAAACAGAACTGGCGAGCCGCACCGTGTGTAATATTACACGAACCATTTGGACCCACTTTTGACCTACTCATAAATCAAAAACTATTTTACATAAACGTGTCAAATTTGGCTCATATATTGAGACTTGCAAGATACATATGTTAATGTCCAAAAACGAGAGCAAAGTTCAATACAAAAAATATTTTTTGCTGTGGGCTTCGCAAAAGAATGGAGATCTGAGATTGAGTGCCAAGTTCTATGCAAAATCCAAATATGTAGTCTAAGGGCTGACTTGGCTGGTTTTCCCATACGAATTATTATTAAGTACCTACTTTTACACAGTCATGGAAGACCCTTATGTTCGATGGGTAGTTTCTACCAGCAAGCCAAATTTTCGGAATAAAAAAATAAGAACCGAAAGGTTACAGGTTTAGAACATGCGAAGGCTATATATAATTCGTATGGGAAAACCAGCCAAGTCAGCCCTTAGACTACATATTTGGATTTTGCATAGAACTTGGCACTCAATCTCAGACGGCACCAATTGTCTTTAAATAGAAAATTACTTATTACTTGTTCATTTTTATGTTTGTAGTACTTAACGGCTTCGGAACCCTCTACTGAGCATGGTCTGACATGCTCTTGCCCGGTTTTTTTGATATTACTATCAAAATCACCTTTGTTCAAATAAAAATAAATGTTACTCCAAGAAAACGCATAATGCAGATTGCATTACTCAAGTACCGTGTTGCGTTGCGTGTGTTTTCATTAAATAAGTATATTTGTCGTTAATCTTTATTTAAATAAAACACATGCATTGGTTTTAGACGAGTTTTTAAATTGGTCTCTATTTTAGATGCCGTATGGGTGAGTACACTATAAAAAAACCGGTCAATTGTGACTCAGTCAGACTGGCGCACCGAGGTTTCCGTATTGCCCAACTTAGATTTTTCTATAATAACTTCACACCTTTGACGTTACGTGTTAATCTTGAATAAAAGCGAAAAAAAAGAAAAACTATCATGACTAAGTAGACATCATTGGTTCTTGAGATACAGGCGATTAAAGTGTTTATACCAACTAAAATCATCCAAGATTGCACCAAATGACTTTAAATAGTTTTTTATTTTTTATTATTATGTTTGTTGTAGGTACTTAACGGTTTCGGACCCAAAAAAAAACTGAATTGAGGGACAAACTAGACTTACATACATACAGAGCTACAGAAATACTAACAACTTTAAAAAGACTTCTTGATAATTTTGTAACCACTTTTTACACAGGCTAAGATGTGTACCAGTGTATTAGTGACTGGTTGCAACCCCATCGCCTAACAGTAAGTATTACAGGGGGGTTATTATGACATAACTATGCAGTTCTGTTTACGCTCAGGGAAAAGGACTGAGCTATATAACTGCCATAGCTCTGTCCTTTACGCTCACCGTAAAATGAACTGCATAACTAGGTCATAATAACCACCCAGGCCTTTATTCCCTTAGTCGCCTCTTACGACATCAACGGGAAGACATGGAGTGGCACTATTCTATCCCGACAACCACACGGCACAAAACTAGACTTAGCCGTTGGATAACTGTTGTAACCAATCAACATAGTTTGTGGTCAGTTAATCAACTGAAAATAATTTAATAATCGCTTATTGTTTGTGATTGAAATCGTGCTTAAATTATTGCTCATGCCAAATTTCATGTTTCTAGGTCAACGGGAAGAATCTACCTAAACGGCCGTATCATTTGATTGCGTTGACTTAGAAGTTTCGTTTTTACTAGCTCCAAGGGATTGCAGACCAGGGCCGCTATTCAGGTGCGTTAAAACTATATAGTTTTTGACACGTTTAAGAATCGTTTATGTCACAGTCGCCATTATTGTAAATGACATAAGAGTTATCAAAACGTTGACAATACGGAAACAGGTCAAAAACGATATCGTTATTACCTTGTAGAATCCCAGCCCTGTATATAATAATAATTCATACCTACACGCGTTTTTAAAAAGAAAGAACGATAAAGAAAAATACATTTATTCACTGAACATAACAAGACACATAAAAAGTAAAAACAGTAAACAAAAAAAATAAAAAAACAGTGGTTTTTGTGTCTTCGTGGCAGTGAACCGGACACTGGCTCAGCATAATGCTGAGGCGCTAGGCACCTGCAGCGCTGATTTTCAGGCAGCACCGAGTGTGACAGACGGACGGAACACAAACTAGTAAATAAATTAAATGTAATTACTTATTATTAAACAAATAATACTCATACATACATAACATCAAACCTTCATTCCCAAAGTGGAGTAGACTAGACTTACATACATACAGAGCTACAGAAATACCAACACCTCTAAAAAGACTTCTTGATAGTTCTGTAACCACATTTTGCTTAATCAGGCCAAGATGTTTCCCAGTATATTAGTGACAGGATGCAAGCCCATCACCTAGCAGTACTAGAAGCCCTTATTCCCTTAGTCGCCTCTTACGACATCTACGGGAAGACATGGAGTGGCCCTATTCTAACCCAGCAACCACACGGAATAAACAATAAACAATTAATACTCATAAAGAGATATATTAAGGGAGTTAAATAAAACCTTTAGATAAACATACTTTAAACAGCATTGGCATTCAAGACATAAAAATCAAATTTAGAGAAAAAGAAAAAGTGCTGGATTGGGATTAGTATTTTTGAAGCGTCAACAAATAATCCTTAAGCTTAAACTTAAAGGCTTAGGCTTACGGTTTTTGAAAAAAACGATATCAACAAACATATAGACAGGCAACGAAGTGATCCTATAATGGTTCATTTTTAGAGCGCGTTTAAAAACCTACATTCCAATAAAACAGCCTTCTACATCTAACTAGTCTTTGTGCATAATAAGACCTGACATAAATTCAGAAAAAAAGCATAGCTAAAAACCCCGAGCATAAAAAGTATAACAGAAGGTAAACTATTCTAAAAAGTTACCGACAAAGAGTGAAACTGGGTTAGTAAGTTATCAACTACCTCACCGCCACAAGCGTCGACGGATAAAAGGAACTTGTCAGAACACAAAACACTCCTCGCCCTGACACAGTCCCCTATCATTTGCATGGAATTCCCATCAATCCAGTGAAAAAAGCGCCACTCGATCCTTTATAAATCATTTTATCTCTTCTAAAGAATGACTAATGAAGACCGTAAGAAATCCTAAGAATGGAAAAAGATTAAAGTAACAATCTGTTTGAAGAATTTATGCTACGAACGGAAATATCGCCGTGCTAGAGTAATTTAATAAGAGATTATGAAGTCAGTTATAAATTAAAATTTTAATGGATCGGTCGGTGTCTTATGTGTTCATTATGGGGTGCGTCTTTAGACCAAATAATTATTTCGCAAACTATATCATTTTACAAACTTTTATTTCGCAAAATCGTATTTGTGCTTAAACCATTACATATTATATATGTTTCATAGCCTTATTAAATATGTTAGGTTAGGTTAGATTTATGAACACAAAAAAAAATGGGGCGGGAAGTATCTCTTGGCCAAATGTAAGTTTGTAAAATTATATAGTTTGTGTAACGAAGATTTGGTAAAACATTTGGGGACCTATGACATCACAGACTCTATTTTATAAATTATAACTATATTTTAAATTAAAATATACGGAACTAAGCGAATCGTTTGATTATATTTGCTACCGAAGAAGGGTCTTGTCATTGTATAAATAGTTTTTTCCTTCACAAAATTAAACAAAACAAAACGGAGGGTACGACGTGTAAGGGGATTGGTTATCCAAGAAAATTAGACAATTCTCAAAGGAATTCTAAATGATGAACAAACAGGATCAAGTTATTTAGTTAAATATTTGATGGGATAAACTTTATCCGATAAGGGATCAAAACCAATGCTTCTAATAAAATCCTTGCCTGAAGACATAAATATACATGACGTATAACATAAAATCCTAATAGATAAACATCCATTACCGTAATAGGTTTTTGTACGCTCGCGGCGAATCCCCCATGAAGTATTTTAAACATTCTGGATTTAGCAAATTACTAGTCTGAATCTACGTGTACCTATGTATAGATGTAAACACTTTATTACACAAACCGAAAATGACAAAGTAAAAAACGAAACAGAAACACAAAAGGTACGAGTATGTACAAAAGTGAACTTATCCCTCCATCGAAGCGAATATTACGAAGGGATATCCGAGCGACAATCGAGTCACGTTATTTTATAATGACGGGGAAAGTTTTATACTGCAATAATTCCGCTAAACGACCAACAGATGGCGCGGGCCTTTACTGCTTGAAAATGTAGACTGGAGCAAGTTCGGAAATGGACGCTGAAGTGGGAGTAATAAGCCTTTGACAGCTGTCATTCGAGTAGTTGACGGGTGGAATTATACGCGGGATTATTAGATTAAGTGAACATACGTTTCAAACGGATGCTATTGATCGACAGGAAGTTAATGTGTTGCCTCGATCATGATCTACACAATACACGATAAACAAAATTAAATGTGGCTGTAGTTTGTTGATAAAGCCTGTAGTTACCCAGTCTTCCCGTTATACGTTTAATATGGCGCCAGTAAGTTCGTCGGCGAAAAAACTAGGCTAGCGTCTTGAGCTTGGTAGTACTTTGACGCAGCTCAACCAAAATACAAAACCAGAGGAATGTCAACTTTGCCTCATAGATACTCAGGTCTATTTTGCGCTGTCAATCATGACGGAAATATCCGTATGGCGTTGAAAAGATTAATACAGTCGACCATAATTGTATGCGATCTGCCACACTAAGGTTGAATTCCGTTTGTCAATTTTGTCTTATAACTATAATGTTGATAAGATGCTTTTGCTAATTCAAATCTATTTTAGTGTATTTTTTAAATGGTATGTAATATCCAAATTTAAAGACGTACGTACTAATTTGGCAAGGCACAGTCCTTATAGTCATTATTTACGAAGTCCCATCCTACTACTACTACTTTATTTTTCGTACATTTGGCGCAATACCGTAATGCCAATTTAAATAGCGAGGCCGCCGTCGTGAATTCGCACTTTTAGAATTATAGTGACCTAATTCAAACGATTTCAGCTTTCGATTTTGAGTCATAAATTTAGTACTATAGAGACCTAAGTCGAAATTCAACATTATGTGGATTAGGTCAGTATAATTCTAAAAATGCGAATTGTAAAAGCGGTTAAATTTCAATTTTCAGCCAAATCAGGGACGTGGTGAGCGACGATGTTTCCTAAGAGAATATCCACCGGCCGGTCCGTCATCCCTCGTCACGTTTCGACCATTACTCCGCGCCGCCTGCGCCGGACCATAGCAACTAGCGACTCCATAATCGTGCTTTAGGTTCAATTACAATGGCAGGCTGCGTTTAACTAGAGGGGGATGATTCTGTTCTTAAACTAAAGGGATAAAGCAAGTTCTGGCGTAACTTTGAGCTAAATGATAGACTTTTGACAAATCCGTGTATTTTTAGTAAGCAATTAAAAAGTGTTATTAAAAGCAAATTTTAAAACTCCAACTGCATGTTGTCACTATGTCGTCTATATATGTTATTTACATACGATTAATTATTGTTTTTTTAATAACTTACACAGTGAAACTGGTGATGTTAAGACATCTAATGGACACCTCATTCTTCAAAATCGGTCAAACCGTTTAGGCTACGGGTACGTGCGAAAAACATTCCCCTCCTTCTGGGTCAATCAGCACCAGGAGTGTTTGAATTGTTGTGTTTAGTCGGGATAAGACAACCGTAGAAATTATTTAGCATTGAGGCCATCTTAGTCCTCAGGGCTGGCAACGCATTTGAGGTCTTAGGATTACAGCCTCGAGATTATAGTCTTCAGGTAAAAATTGGGTAAAAAGGATAAAATCACAGTTTAAAGTTTAACTTTTCTGAAACTAATGCCAATTTTGTTAGCGAGGAAATTAATGACGCAAAAATGACATCCGCTAGTGTTGTCATCCTTAAAACCTTAAATCTCGCCTACTCTTAGAGTAGGGCGGTGAATCGACGTCGGATGAATCACTTAATAGTATCTATACAGTTAGGGTTTAATTTCCTTTTTTGTAAACCCTCCAAAACTGCAGTTTTGAGATATCAAATGCCCACTCTTAGGCCCGTAAGCCTACTTACTATAAGGCCTGTGTGCTCGCATGCCATGCGATTGTACGACCGATTGATTGTTCACCATCTTTGTTTTAGTCAAAAAAAAAAAAAACTTTATTTAAATTCGGAAAAAAGTCTTTTCGCATTTAGTATGTATTTGCAACAAAATCTCTCTGGCTGTACTATTTGTATCTGGCTGGTTTTGATGACATTAAGAAGGTTACATTTAAAAAAAAGAAACGAATTGGTAAAATGTTGTCTCCCGTTATTTTTTCTTTTGTATTTATCTCTGTCAAAATGAGAGAATCTAATGAACAAATTCGATAAAATTTAAAATTGTATATCAAAAAAAGGAATAATGCAACGCAAGCCACGAAAAAAGATGCATCTCATGCGAAGAAACTTTTTCCCCGACCTAATATACCTACATATAATGTGTATTGTTGCGTTAACTCTTGAATTGGCAAAAAATTTAAAAGTCGTGAATTCAAACCCTGTTTGATTTTGAATCAGGATTATGGTATGTCAAGTATATTGGACACTATCAAATTAAGGGTCTGCTTTGACAGGAGTAAACTGCGTTATACTATCGTATCGCGTTTGACGTGTTTTAGAATCGTTTATGACTCGGCAGTCATTATTGACAACTGCATAAAAGTTACCGAAACTTTGACTACACGGAAACAGTTCAAAGGCGATATCGTTTTAACCGTGTAGAATCTCGGCCCAGTATGTGTGGATAAGTTAGTTGAAAGTTCCACTAGTGGATGCAAAAGCAAAAGCTGTAGCCGTAATGAATATGGTTTTCATTTCATACATACTCATTTACATTTATTAGCTTTGAAATAACTAACATTTAACTTTCTTCGAGTCCTTCATATTTGGTTAATATTTATTTATTTATGACAAGGATTATGATATGAAATAAAATTAAATGAATCCAAAAAAAAGAAGGATACCTACAAAAGCGGTAGAAATATTAACAATTTACACAAAAGAATACCCCCTCTAACGGGTCTGCATGCTGCATGGTCCCCTATCCCTATGCTTTGAGAGAGTATCCCCGGAGCTGTATATGAGCCGGGAAGACAGGGCCTTGATAACACATCTCAGCTCAGTCAGCTGACCGGGGTTCCATGGTTTCCTCAGCAAGCGCCGAAAATTCATTCATTTAAATTTCTTATGTGAATATTTAACCAGAAGTTTCAAAACTTTAGTAGGTACCTAGCTGTAATTCTACAGAAACAGATAAGTTCACTAAATATTTCCATAATTCCACCTTTATTCCAATAAACACGACCGTTTATCATAAACTTATTTTCATTTCTACGAAATGTTCTCTTCAGGAATACGAGATCTATCACTTTATTTCCATTTGCGACGGCGACAATTCTAGTTTCGCAGGTGTACAGTAAAATGTACTGTCTTTACGTGGTCCACATTGCGATTTCGCGAAATGTATGATAGAAGAGAATAGAAAATAGGTATATGTAGTGCAATAAATTACAGCGGTGATACACTTCGTTATGGCTGAAACACTTTATCGAATCGCGACACGACGCAACGTGTCGACTGACACCCGATGCCCACAATGCCCATTATCAACACGTAAAATGTTCATAGTGTAATTCTGGTTATAGAAAATCATACGATTTGGTTCCACATCAAGCGTGACGCGTGGCGTTTTGTCTTAAAATAACAAGACTAGGTTTTAGTTATTAGGCATCGTCCAGGTAAGGGTAGTCAAGAAAAAAACCAGTAGTAAGTGTACGATAGAATATGTGTATTAAATGTGTCTCATTTTATATGGATAGATATGGGGTTGTCACTGATACAAGCAATATATTATAATATATGCGTTTATGATGGGTGTTTATCATTTCATCGAAACACCTTTCATCGAATATATCATTTCATCGATAATGTTTTCTTTATGGTGGTTTTTCAGAATATACTGTGACAGAGTAGCCGTTTTCTGAGGAGACTAAAGTTTGTATTACCACTCTGTCACGCGATTCTATGAAAAACAAACTTATAAAAAAAAACACTGGATAGAGAAAGTGTAAGATTATGTAGTACTAATAGATGAATCAATGTGCGGACGTATATTCAAACACTAAAACATTAATAATCAATACTCTAACTGATAACGTATGGTAAAATGAGGACAGGCAATTGTCGGTTAAAAAGAAGAATGACCCTACTAACGATTTTCTTTTCTATCGCTCAAAATGTATAGGATGACAGCTGACCACGTGGTTATCGTAACGCATGAGAATGTCATCCCATACATTTTAAGCGATAGAAAAGAAAAACGTTAGTAGAGTTTGCATCTTAGCTAGGTCCAGTAAACTATGGTGTTACTGTACCACACGGAAAATAGCCAATTACTACGTGACGTGCTTCGGCCAAAAGCTATCAACCTTCCCGCAGACTTCAAGTATCACGATATTTCGTGATCATGACAATTGCAATATCGTCTAAATATCGGGAAATCGACAAAATATTGTAATCGCGATAGGAACCAGTTTTATAACTTTAGTAGCTACTACAAAGGTGATAATTCCTACATACCTCGGGCCTAATGGCGTACAGTCATAGAAAGTTATCGTATCATCGTGGGACCCTGTCCCAATGACGTCACGTGTTAAACTTAAGTTTAAGTGATGTAGCTATTACAATTTGGGCATTGGGTGGGACAAAATGGTCGCAGGCACGTGATACGCTGCTTCTTCATTATCCTCATATCAGCTGAAAGACGTCCACAGCTGGACGTAGGCCTCCTTCAAGGTTGGTCAAAAGGACCCTGCGAAAGGACATGCTGCGCGAATTTAAACGTCATAAAAACAAAATTGATTAACACACTACCGCCTCACCTACATATGTATTTCACTTTGAACACGAAGTATGTCATTGATGCTATAATATACGAGTAAAGAGAAAAGACTAATTACAAAATCGATAATCTACTAATAACCTTGAATGTAGGCAATCGTTCAAAGATCAAAAAGAACATGTAAAAATATTATAGCAGTTCTATAACTCACAACAATGTCTAAAGATGCGCTGTAAAAGAGCCCCAAGTCTCCGCAATTTCCGTAAGCCCCATATCGACGTTCCACCGCCAATAAATCATTTGAACCGTAAAAAGAGGTATATTAAATCGAAGGAGGCAGAAATGAAGGGTGGCGTGAAAAATCGCGTAGTAAAGCAGCGGTGCTAATTTCTGCTCGGTAAAGGCGATCTTGTTTGATAAAAACTTGCCTAACTTGAACCCTGTGCCGTCTAAAATTGCGCTGCGTTTCGTCTCTACCATCTTGGTTTATCCCGAGGCTTGACTCTGCCAATGTCACAGTCTCTTTAACCAAGCAATCCGGTCGCACACCTGGGTCAGTTCTAGTTGGTTCGATAAAACGACCTTGCTTTCTTGTTTTTGCAGAGTAAGAGAATAACCCCATAGAAACCAGAGCAGAGTTATTTTCAATTATTCCTGAGGGTAGTTCGTCTTAATTGTGCAGAACGGTTCGTTTACAAAGTGGTTTAATATTACAGGGCTTTTCTTTGTAACCTTTGTCAACTTTTGTGATTTCGCGTCGGTGTTGGCGTGTTCTTTGGTGCCACTTTGTTGGAGATTGAGTAGTGAGGTAGTGACGCAGATTAGATAATTATAATCTTTATTATAATTTTATTACATTTCGGCACAAACATCATCACTGTCATTATTCTTGTCATATAATCTGTGGTAGTTTCCAGCAGAAATAAAAGTATAGATAGAGATAAAGATATTAATTAATTAAACACAAAATATTACAAAATAACTATGGTTTGTAGTTGCTGCAGTAGTTCAAAAGAAAACTGGGTCGCAGCTCTGCTAGTACGCCACCCGGGATACCTTCGTTTATGTTTAATTAAAAGTATATTGTAGGTAAAACCGGGCAAGAGCATGTCGGACCAAGCTCAGTGTAGGGTTCCGAAGCCATTAAGTACTACAAACATAAAAATCAACAAGTAATAACGTATTTTATATTTTAAGTCATTTGGTGCCGTCTTAGATGATTTTAATAGGTACAAACACTTGAATCGCCTGTTTCTCAAGAACCAATGATGTCTACTTAGTCGTGATAGTTTTCCTTTTAAATTCGTTATATGCGCTTTCATTTAAGAATTTTATATTAACGCTTTAAAGCTTAGTATTTTCTAAACGGATTCTTTGCTCGAAAAACTGTTTTCACAAACCCGTAATATTTTTGAAAGACCTTTTCCACACTATGGGGTAGATAAGAAAAAAGAATACGTCCCGTCCCATACGTACGTAGTTACGTGTAGGGGAGGTACACTAAAAAAAATGTTTTTCCAAATTTAATCTAACACTTCATTGGCGTGGCTAATATGTATATTCATGCCAAAATACAGCTTTCTAGTACTAACAGTCTCTGAGCTAGGCTGCGGACCGACGGACTGACACGGCGAAACTATAAAGGTTCCTAGTTTGACTACTGTTTAAACTATTATTACCGAATTTAGTAAACGAGGAGATTATTTTTGTAGTTCTTTATTTCATTACTTTTTACTGACAGACACGTCAAAAAACAACATAATATTTTAATCCATAGACCACTAAAACCTTTGCGGTCCTCAACATTCTCCGGGCGACAGAAGGTGATTCCAGCATCGTTCACGCTAATCTCTACTTAGTCTGTAAATAATTGGACGCAATCTCCATCGGATATAGTTTTCGTAGAGGCCGTTTATACTCTGCGTCTGCTGTCCGAATCTTAGCTACTCTTGGCACACCGTCCCGGCCCGCGTACAACTCTTGTACAATAGCCAGTGGCCAAAATAATCTTCTTTTCTCTGTCTCCAAAAGAACCACATCACCCGCTTTTATATTCATGTTAATTTTAGAACACCCTCTATGCACTAACAATCCCAAATACTCGCTACGAAATCTTTGTCTAAGGTCGGCTCTTAACTTCTGAATAAATCGCATTCGTTTGTTCAAGCTTTTACTATCAATCTGATCTAAGTCTGCCAAGTAACCGCTTGGAACAGATTGGATGAAACACTGTGGTGTCAGAGGCTTCAAATTCTCTACATTATCTCCCTCTGCCATATATGTTAACGGTCTTGAATTAATGACAGATTCACATTCACATAAAAGTGTTTCCAACTCACAATAGCTGACTACCGATTTTCCAAGAATTCGCTTCAATATATCTTTTACCATTAGCACCATCCTTTCCCAAAACCCCCCCCACCACGAAGCACTAGGAGGGTTAAACTTCCATATTATTCTTTGTACCGTTGAAAATCTATGAATTTCGTCCCAATCTATTTCTCCGAACAAATTGTCAGTTCCAACAAAGTTTGTGCCATTATCAGACACCATTATTCTTGGCCTGCCTCTTCTTGCTATAAACCTCCAAAAGGTCATCAAAAAAGCTTCTGTGGAAAGTGATTTTGTCAATTCTAAATGAATGCCTCTATAAACTGCACAAGTATATAACACAATCCAACACTTAGCATTGCCCTTCAAATATAACGGTCCCGCGAGATCTACGCCAGTTACCTCAAATGGTGCTGTGTTTGCAATTCTATCTTCCGGTAATGGTGCAACTGGAGTTTCTATTTTCTTTGCGCTAAATCTCTTGCAAAATAAACAATTCGATCCCACCTTTTTAGCGATTTTCCTTATTCCTGTAATCCAGTAGGTATTTCTTAATTCACATATCAGTGTATTTATTCCTGCATGTTTTAACTGACAGTGTTTTTGCTGAACCAATCTTCTTATTATTTCGTTATTCCCAGGTAATAAAATGGGGTATTTAAAATCTTCGTCTTCTTGACTTAATAATAATTTAGTTTTTACCCGAATCAATCCTGCCTTATCTTGAATAGTGTGCATGTTTTCCAAAAACCCTTTATCTTTCTGTCCGTAAGCTTGTTCTTGTATCAATTTCAGCAATAATGTCTCTGCATATTTATATTCATCGTAGCACAGCTCTCCTCTTTTCTTGTTCAACCTATTTTTAGCGTTATAAATGAATCGCAGTAGCCATGTAAACATGCGGACAACCATAGTGAATTTCGAAAAATGCAACAATCTCGTAATAAAGTCTTCATTTTCAGTCTCCACATTTATACAAATGGTTTTACTTTTTTCTTTAAGCACTTCAGTTTCATTTATAATGAAATCTGATCTAGGCCACTTATGTTCACTTCTCTTCAGCCATTCTGGGCCGATCCACCATTTTGTTTCAAAAAGAGCTTTGGCATCACAGCCTCTTGAAGGTAAATCAGCCGGATTTTCTTTGCCTGGAATGTGATTCCAATTATCAGGATTTGTTATTGCTCTGATTTCCATAACTCTGTTTTTTACAAACACACTCCAGTCACCATCTCTTTTAATCCATGTTAGGACTACCGACGAATCTGTCCAGAAGTAATATTTACAGTTTAGTTTTAAAGACTCTTTTACTTGTCGATAAATTCTCACTGCAATTGTGGCAGCCAGTAACTCCAATCTTGGAATTGTAACCTCTTTTAACGGTGCGACTCTTGCCTTGGCCGTGATAAGTCGAACTGTTGCTAGATCGCTAGTTTGTTTACTTACAGTTCTCAAAAATATACAAGTTGCATAGGAATATTTACTTGCATCGCAAAAAATGTGAAGAGAACACTCACAATTCCTTATCGCTTTTTCCGTAATACGCCTCGGTACGTGACACTGCTTTAAATAGTGTACAGTCTCTAACCATTTATTAAAATCTTTCTTTACGTTTAAAGGCAACTGATCATCCCAGCCACAATTTTCTTTACACGCTTTCTGCAACAATAACTTTCTGCAAATCAAAGACTTTCTGAGCTATAGATAATAATCCCCTTTTAGACATCTTAATATCATTGTCTTGTTTCGAGCTCATATTGCAAGATATTTCATCTGTCTCTGTATTCCACAACATCCCTAATATAGAAACAATCTCGGTTTTCTGTAATTCGTCGTATCTATATGGAGCTGTTTCCCATCCTCGTAAATCAAAACCTCCTGCTTTCATTAAACATTTTGATTCTTCTATGAATTTATTAACTTCTTGTTCTGTCTCTAAACTTATTACGCAATTATCAACGTAAATCTGCTTTTCAATTTCTTTGCTGTGTCCTTTAGCGATTCTGGTGCATTATTTAAATGATGTACAATAGTTGCATTCAACAAGAATGGGCTTGAAGTTATTCCAAATACGACTCGACAATGTCTGTAGGTTATTATTTTCTTTTTATCATCTGACCACCACAAAAACTTTAAGTATGTTCTATCACGTGGCGTTAACAAAATTTGTAGAAAAGCCTTTCTTATGTCAGAAGTAATTCCAAAGGTATGTTTTCTAAATTGCATAAGCAAGTTTGGAATCAATTCTAATAAATTTATGCCTTTGTCTAAACACGAGTTCAAAGAGTTACCATTTCTATCTTTACATGAAGCATCAAATACAGGTCTAACTCGTGTTGTCAAGCTAGATTCTTTTACTACTGCGTGATGAGGCAAATAGTGTCCCTTCCCATCATCATTTTCAATTGTTTCTATGATATCTTCTTTTAACCAATCTTTAAATGTTTTATCATATTCATCATAGTTATTTGTTTGAATAAGTTTTTTAGTAGTACATTCTAATCGATTCATTGCAATGTCTCTATTACTCATTAAGTCTTGATATCCTAATTTCCATGGTAAGTGAACTTCATATCTTCCAGCTTTATTAAACTTTACAGTTTTCTCATAAAAAAAAAATATTTCTTCTTCCGATTCTTTTCTAGCTTTAACTTCTATCGGATCTCTTATTCCTATCGTTTCTAGTTCCCATAAGTCCGTCACATTATGATTACTTAGGTACTCTAATTTTGGACACGTCGACGTTTGTCTTCCTTGAATTGTCCATCCTAATCTGGTTTTAATTGCAGTCAAATTATCTTCTAATTGTATGAAACAATCTGTCAAAATCATGCCCGAATAGTCTGCTCCAATCAATATTCCGATTTCAGGTGCGTTTTCGCCTTTATCGCTCAAATAAATATTATTTTTAATCAAATGAGTCATCAAGCGATCATTTTCAAGTAGTCGGGGTATAGTGCCGCAGACTTTTGTTTTATCTAATGCTGTCATTCCTAATTCGAATTCTTCATTCAAGCTCTTTATTTTTATGTAGTAAATGCCATAATCTTCCTTTTCAATTTCTATGCCGCCGAACAATAAATGTGCTAACTTCACTCGATCAACCGGTACTAATCCGAGAGTTTGTACAATATCACGTCGAATATAGGAACGCTGAGCGCCACTGTCTATAAATGCTCGTGTAATCAGTGTCTTGCCACCATATTCTATTTTGACCATAAGTGTTTGTAACAAAGTCGTAGTATTGGTGCTCTGCGATGCTGATGCCTCAGTGATTGCTTGATTTTGAGAACCACTTTTTAATTGATTTTGATAAGATTTTGTAGACAGCGAGTAAGTCTTATTTTGAGTTCCTGGGCATAGTAGTACCGTATGACGTCTTGCACAAATAATGCATTTTACAAAACTTTTACAATTTCTTGCGGTATGGTTAACCTTTAAACAAATAAAACATGCACCCCTTTTCATCAAATAGTCTTTGCGTTCGTCAAGTGTCATTTTTGCCGCCTTAAAACATTCTAGACTGCTGTGTGGTTTTTCACACCATACGCACATGTTACTCTTGATTGCGTCTTTTTTCGGCTCTGTAGGAACAAGGCAAGATGCAGTCGGTTGTTTCAAACTATTTGATGTGCTGACCAAATTATCGTCGTCAATTCCAGATAAACCATTTCGAGATATTTTTATCCTTTCCTCGCTTTCAACTTCCCTTCTTACAAACTCAAGAAGATTCTGCAAGTTGTCCGTAGTGTTCACTGCGTGGCCTCTCGATCTCTCCCAGGCTCTTAGTACGTCCTCAGGTATTGCTGATTCTACAAGTGGGTACAGCATAGCGGCGTATTTATCGGTTGTTACGCCAAGTGTCTCTAAGGCTCGTAACTGCGTGTTCAATTTGTCATACAGAGACCTCAGTGAAGATGTTCTTTCAGGACCTTGACTCAGAATGAGGTTGAGTAGTTCTCTTACGTAAATCTCGATAAGCAAATCGTCTCTAGCGAAACGTTCTTTCATCTGAATCAGAATCAGAATCAGAATAATCTTTATTCAAGTAGGTTTACAAATAATAAACTCTTTTGAAACGTCATAGTAGCGACTTAGCCTAAATTGACTGCAGGTTCAAATCGCGACCGATCAGAGAAGAACCTGTAAGAAACTCTGTCGGATGTCTTTTTTTTTTTTTCGACGTTCGCAACCTTTTGTCGTAAGGACTAAACATTTTATTACAAGCAATTCAGTCCCAAGCATTGTTATCATTAATATAGTCTTTAATACTATAATATGCTTTAGAAATTAGTTTACGCTTAACGTAACTCTTAAATTTATTTACTGATAGTTCAGTAACATTACTTGGGAGCTTATTATAGAACCTAATACAATTACCCATAAAAGAGTTTTTTATTTTATGGAGCCACGTGAAGGGCACTGCGAGCTTATATTTATTTCTGGTATTAACATTATGTATGTCACAGTTCTTTCTAAATTTAGCGATGTTTTTATGAACATAAATAATGTTTTCATAAATGTATTGACTGTGCATGGTCAATATATTAATTTCTTTAAACTTATCTCTAAGCGAGTCTCTCTGGCCCATCTTGTAGACAGCACGAATAGCCCTCTTCTGCAGAACAAAGATGCTATTTACATCAGCAGCACTACCCCACAGTAAAATACCATATGACATAATACTATGGAAGTAACTAAAATAAACTAATCGAGCGGTATCTAAGTCTATTAATTGCCGAATCTTATTAACTGCAAAAACTGCTGAACTGAGTCTACCCGCCAATCCAGCAAGATGAGGACCCCATTGGAGCTTGGAGTCTAACGTTATACCAAGAAACACTGTATCATTAACTAGGTCTAGTTTGTCATTTTTAATAGTTACAGTAGTTTGACTATTTTTCACATTAGTAGTCATGAACTTTATACATTTCGTCTTTTTTTCATTCAGTAATAAATTATTAACACTAAACCAATCGACTACTTTTGATATAGCATTGATCTATAGCAGCTCTGATTTATAGCAGCTCTATAGTTCTCACCTGATGGTGGAAAGCTTTCAACTAACTCTCTTGCTGGAGACCTCGGTAGTGTTGCTTGAATCAGATATTGGAATTTGTCATCTATATCAATATCATCTGCTTCATCAATCTTCTTGAATTGACCCCAAAAACTAAGCCAGTTCTTAACTTTGCCATCGAACTCCATAAATTTAATTTTTGGCAAAGTAAATTTTCTTTTTGATCTATTGGAAGAAGAACTAGAAACGGAATGAAAGTCAGGATTCTTACTTCCTCTCGACTTCACCGTAGCTTCGTCATGCACAGAAAGATTTTCTGACAGTTCTCTAGAAGGAGCACCACCTGGGAAGACCCTCTTATATTTTAGTTTTATTTCTCCCCAAGCATATTTATATTTGTCTGCAGTTTCACAGTCATCGTCAAATTCTTTATTGCTCGTGTAATCTAAATCTTCCAACCACTTTTTTTTGACGCGATCCTCTACGTCAAATAACTGGTCTGCTTTTTCCTGAAGTAACTCATAAATCAATGTAATGCCATCTAGATCTAAATCCTTGGCCGAATCACACTCCTCGAAAAAACGGTTCTTGGTTCGAGTAAACGAGCTCCGATATACGGTTCTTTCTCGTTTCAAACGTTCGAGATCCATCTTCAATATTTATTCATTGGATTATTCGAACGAATTCTTCACGGTCGCCACTTGTTTAAACTATTATTACCGAATTTAGTAAACGAGGAGATTATTTTTGTAGTTCTTTATTTCATTACTGACAGACACGTCAAAAAACAACATAATATTTTAATCCATAGACCACTAAAACCTTTGCGGTCCTCAACAACTACGGAACCCTAAAAATGAGTTTATAGAGTTAATGGGAGTACTTACCTTACTTAATAAGGTTTTGGTACTTATTATATTTAGATTATTATAACGATAATGAATTAGGTACTATTAAAAGTGATGGCTAAATTCATCTAACGTGTATAATGTTGGTTAATAAAGTACTGTTGAGAGGTTAAGCTAGTGTAAAACCATTACGAGTGGAAACGAGACGAAGGAAAAACGTAACAGAAATAAAAAGCCAGTTAGTAATGAATAAAACGACATTTAAAATCATAAAGTCCTGAACGATTCATTTCTTGACTGCTCTAAAGATACAATAACTTACAATTGCAATTTCAGTTGTCCAAGTATAAGCAAGAAAGTTGTAAAGTTTAAGAAACTGATTCTTGCAAGAATGCTCCAACTGCGGGCAATGGTTAGCAAGATTTAATGAGTACGGCAAGAATACTACTTTGAAACACTTAATTTGAAACTTTAAATACCCTATCCTGCTCTCGCCTAACTCGTGACAAAGTTGAGAGTAAGAGATGGAGCTATCGTTACTTGAGTCGAGATTTTTGGAATATGGCTCCAAGGAATCGTCTAAATAGAGATAAGACATTTCCAATCGCATAAAAGATAACTTTGAATCGTGCCGATTCTGAATCCTAATGAAGTTATTCGAAGTTCTCATCGAGATGAGTTAAAATTGGTAACTATTTTAGGTCTGGCTTCTATGGTTAGCTTGCAGTTTTGGAGTTACTGAACCATCTAATTATGCTGAAAGTTTCATTGTTGAATAACTTGAACGTGAATGATGTCGGCTTTCGCGTAAATACTTTGAACAGTTTTTAATGCAATTATGTACTTAACACGAATGACAATGTATAGTCCTTACTAATAAAGATCCTCTAGATCTTAACTTAGGATCGATTGAGAAAGTTTCACGGTGTTTTGAAAGTTTGGAAATAGGTAAAAAACACATGATGATTTTTACTTGAAGTAGTTGTTACTTTGATGGCATATAGAAGACAAACGAGCACGAGCATTGCATTCCTGTTGTATCCATACACTCCCGCGTCACTGCTGCTTAGCGGTAGGTTAAAAGATAAAATGGTGGTGATGGTGGTTAAAAGATAAAAAAGATAAGGGTTGTTTATTCTGTAGCAGTACTTTTACACGTCAAAATTCTACTAGCGCTTCAAAGAGACCACTGCTGAGAAGAAGCGCCACAAGAAACTCAACAGTCAGACATTTTTTTTAAATATTGCTTAAGACAATGATAGAACTTAACCTAGGATTATATAAAACAATGAATAAAAATTAAAAATATATATATATATATATATATTTATTATGCGTAGTTAAGCAGGAAAAAGTGTCGAAACTTCTAATAAACACAAAAGCAAATAAATAAAATAATAACATTTATACCCATGACGATGCTAAACTAAATTAAAGAAAAAAATAAATAAAGTATCGATACGTTCTCCTACAGAAGGCGATCCGGACGGTTCTCTGCATTTTCGCTGACCAATCTTTGTCAATGCATTTGTCGTTTTGCGCCAGCTTTTTTTTCTGTACCTATGATTATTTCAGGATTTTTAAAAACTAACATTTTTTTTACCCCTCTTAGCTTGGGAGAAAAAAAATCTAACCTAGGGTTCTACACGATGTTCCTGAAATAAATCACTACATAGTATAAAACAAAGTCGCTTCCCGCTGTCTGTCCCTATGTATGCTTAAATCTTCAAAACTACGCAACGGATTTTGATGCGGTTTTTTTTAATAGATAGAGTGATTGAAGAGGAAGGTTTATATGTATAATACTTTAATCCGGAGCGAAGCGAGGGCGGGTCGCTAGTTTAGAATAATTAACAATTTCGGAAAAAAAATGCGGATTGTCAAATGATAATGTTTGTGAAATGAATCATTTGTGAAACGTTGGTTATGAAATGATAGGATCCCAATCCGGACGGACCCTGCACAAGGTCCTACCAAGGTTGTTACGAGTAGTGTAATTAATTACTTTTCACTCTAATGCTCATATTTTCATAAAGTATCCTCATCTAATTTTTATACAGATGAGCAACCCTAATTAGGTTGATTTTTGTGATTTGACGCATCTCGCACACTGAGCTGTTGGGTGGTGCCGGATGTTTTTTCTTCATCATTAAGAGCGTCGGGGAGGTACTTAAGTTGGAAAAACTCATTAGTACTCGTAAGAATGGCCTTTGAAGTAGCTGCTCACTTTAGTGCTTTGTCATTTTAACGTCATGCTTGAACTGCTGCACTAATCTGTTAAAGGCGTTAAAGCGACAAGGTAATACAGTGTGCAGCTACTTATAAGGCTGACTGTAATCTCTTAACATCGCATCTCTCTCTCAAACAGAGGGTACCGTAGATTACTTCTGTCCTGCTAGCACAAATGGCAAAACTATCTCAGACAAAACTCCTGTAGCAAATGCAATCTTATTACTGACATTATAGGATTAAATCTGCTTTGGCTATTAAATTTGAGATACAGCTTGGCGTAGGAGTGCAGACTTGTAACTTTTATTTTTTTAATTTATTGTGACTATACTCCGTGAACGTTTCACCATGAAATACAGCCCGCTGACGGACAAACAGACAGACGGACAGCGGAGGATTTTGTAATAGGGTCCCGTTCGGTACGAAACGCTATAAAAATTTCAACGTGTTGCTAATAAAATAACTTGCTTCAGGATATTTTTACAAGCAGAAAACACAAGTATTAAATTTCGTTAAAGGATTTTCTGTAAACATTTTACATAATGCACCACCAAACTCGTTTTCAACGAGATCAGGCGGATCTTTTTTGCCACCGCCTTTTTCCGCTCCAAATTCGGCATTGTTTGAATACTCGCCAGCGAAAACAATGCTCCTTGTTTTACAAGAGCTTTTTTACTGAAAAACAGCTAAGAGTAAAATTACTTAGCGTTATAGAAGTGAAAAAATCTTTTGTTAGGTACAATCTTTTTCTAATCAACGGTGTTGCCACTTTATTTTGTCAAAGACTTTTAAACGGTTGCTCTTTAAAAAGTTATATTTTTTTTGTCTTAATAATTATTTTTTAGGAATATTTTGTTTTGTAAACTGTCAGTGTATATATGATTTGCCCAAAATTTGACGTAAATATAGGGTTAAGAATCCATATCGATCCAAAATATATTTTGAAATTTTCAATATGTTCATTAATCGTAGAGTAGAAGTTAATAAGGTTTTAATGATACTAGTGAAGAACGCTCCCTTTCGGTACACCTTTACCTTCCTTGGCTATAAATAGTCATATGTTCTTATTCTAAAACTGGATATTCAATAGTCACGTAGCAATGTATTGCATTACATGACAATTCCAAAATACTTGTTATGTGCCATAACTAACAGTTCTCTGGGACCCGTTTTAAATAGTTAGTCTGTTATAAACACTACACAGATATATACAAACAAGCTGGTTCGCCCTGAAGAGAGATCTCGCCAAATCCCACCTTCCAACTCTACAGAAATAGAGGGGTTACAACGCCCTGATATCGACTAGTGACAACTAGAAGACCACGTGACTTTTCGTATGACGTGATCTACAAGTAACGCTATTGGATAAAAAACAAAACGAATAGAAACGCTAGTTAGCGAACGCATCTTGGCTAGGGCCTCTGAGTGACAAATCTCGAGCATGAAGGATAAAAGAGATATACCTACGGAACCTGTAGGTTAGGTTAAGTTCGTTTTATAACAAATCCAGGAAAAGTATATGGATTCAGAAAAAAAAACAAAGTTATGAAAATTTGGACAAACGAAACAATTGGCAAATGTTTTTCGGACTTATGATAGGTAACCCATTATATGTAAATTCGTTACGTCACGTAGGGTAGGTACCAATTTCTACATATGATGTTAAATTTAATCAATGTTAATCGACTGTTAGTTCATACATTTGACAACTGTTAACGCTCTAATCGTCTGTTAAAGTTAACATCGTATGGTGAAATTGTTACTAAACCTCCGAACAAGAGATAGAATAATTAGCAGTTCCTATAGTGAAAAAGCATGTACCATAAAATCATTGCTTATTATTATATAAAATTATGGTTATGTCATGTTAATTACGTCCGGGACGATCCGCCCGACATCTGACGCACAAAGTAGGCACGTCTGATGCCACGTGTTAATATAATGAGTGGTAACCGAGCCGACACGTAGGTCGTGTCGTTATATAAAGTAACAGAATAATAAAAGATGGAAATGAAAAATTTAACTCGTTAAAAAGATCATAAAAACTCACTGCACTCAAAATCGTCAAAGGATACCGTACCGTAAGGATTAGTGGTGGTAGGACCCTGTGCAGGGTCCGTTCGGATCGCTACCACCATCCATTAACCACCCGCCAAGCAACATTGTTCGCATTGTTGTGTTCTGGTGTGGCGATAAGACAGCCGGTGAAATAACTAGCATAGAGGCATTCCATCTTAGTCCTCAGGGTTGGCAACGCATTTGCAGTCTTAAGATTGCAGTCTTGAGAATGCGAATGTGTATGGGTCTCAGATTCCCCTTACTATCAGGTGGCCCGTATGCCTTCTCCTTAACATAAAAAAAAAACCGTTGTAATCAAATATTAATAATAATATGTGAGCTTAAATAAAGGTTAAGCAAAATATGACACCAGACTAAATATATTTTTTAATCAATTGACTAAAATGCAAAGGAACATTCTTGCTGGGAATCTTTCGAACGTTTCTGGAAAAACCTGAAGTTTCAAGTTAAACCAAATGTAATAAATTAATAGCCCTGGGGCCGGCTCCCGGAGCAGATGCAGAAGAAAATGGAGTTGGCGGGACGACTTGGAAGCGTATCAAAATGATTAGCGGAAACATGCAATCGTTAGGAACGCTAGACAAAAAAAGAAAGGGCCTGAAAAGAGCACTAATATTGGTTAATTAAAAAGCCGTAAGTATATTATTATATTCCGTAACTACCCTTACACTTGGCCCGATTAAGATGTAAAAAATTAGGAATTAACAATTTTGATTACTACTTTATTGGGCGGTTTTAAAAAGAAAGTGTACATCGTTAAAGACAAAAATTAAGAAATTTTAATTTCGTTACGAAAATTAATGTATGGCTAATTTTCGTCACGAAATGGATTTTTTTTTCTTAATTTTCGTCTTTAACGATGTACACTTTTTTGAAAAATGCCCTACGACAGCTACGTACTCAAGGGGCGGATATAAAATGTCAATTTCGGATTCCATTTTTAACGAAAAGGTGTAAGGGGTCTTCCTAATACAACGCCACTACGCGGTTATCGCAAGTTCGCGTGAATTTTACTCGTACGAAAGCGCGATGCATATTGAACTCTAATAAGTGTCCAATAACATTTGAGGAGTTCTCCAAAATCCGATCATCAGATCTTGAAGAGCTGAAAATGGGACCAACAAGAAAGTATACCCATACAAAAAAAAACAAAACAAATCGGTCCACCGGTAATCGGGGAACATACTTAAAAAAAACTTCCCAACGAGTTGAGAACATCCTCCTTTAAGTCGGTTAAAATAGCACATGCTTTATCTACTTCCAACTTATTTAGTCGAGACTAAATTGGTATCATGTATTGTAGCCATATTTACCCATTAGAATAATTCATGTCTTGTTCCCGTTCATTTCTTACCAACTTACATTTTGCTTGATGAATTTCTACAAGAATAACACCAAACCGAAGTGCAAGAAGGTCTCTTACTTTCAAACCAAAGTAAACCTCGAACATGAATATAACCATATTTTGGGAGTTAAAAGACAAACAACTGCGGCAGCGCCCAAGAACTTTCTAATTTGTACATTGTTTGTGAAGACCAGCAGCGAGAGTAAACAACTGCTGTTCAAAGCTTGCGATATCCGGCGTCAGGTTGTTCAACCCCTTATAGGATTGAGGAAAACTGAAGAATTTTTGAATTGGAGACCTAAATTAAAGGCGGTTTACAATAAGGCCTGTAAACGTTAATTTTATAGAAGGTAAGCTACGGCTGTATGGGAAACAAGGTTGTACCAGTTATCAAAGAGAACTTTTTATGTGCATGTCCATTTTCACTCTCATAAAAAAGCGTACACAGTTACAAAGTGAAAAAATAATATAAGCATAGTTATAGAAATGAATAGAAAATAATTTTATTGACGTCAAAAATAAAAATAAATAACATGGAATATACGGAATGCATTCTGGCGCCAAAAAGATTCCAACTCAGCATAACGCTGTGGTCAGTGGACCACAGCGCTGGTTTTCTGTAGGCACCTTTGCTAGACATTGCCTGTTGTTCCACATGTAGATAAACCAAATGTGTTAAAAAATCACAACTAATGGTGACACAATAAGGTATGGGCAGATATGGTTTACTAATGTTTCGCCGAAAATTATTTAGCAAATTCTTAACTCGCCAAACTACGTATCCCAAATTTTAATTTCGTCAAATTTTTATTTCCCAGTTCAACGTTTCGCACTGATCATTTCCCAACGAATGATTTGATAAATTATTGTTAGACAAATTATTACATGGGATTCTTTTAAGATGTCAATTATGTTTTCGTCAAATGTGTTTGGCATACCTTAATTTAGCAACATATTGAAATGCATTATGAAGTCTTCTTAAAGTTATAAATGTAAAAATACATCTATCAATCGGAGTCCGTCCGTTTTAAGGGTCATAAAAAAAAGAACCCTAACCTACCTAGATATCTGGGAGCCGATTCATTTTTAGGGTCATAAAAAAAAATAACCATAACCTACCTATCTCTAGGAGCAGTTTCGTTTTTAGGGTCATAAAAAAAATAACCTTAACCTACCTATCTCTGGGAGCTGTTTCATTTTTAATTCATTCGACAAGTTCAAGCTCAAGGTTACGCAAAAAAGTACGCAGCTGATATAACTTTCAAAATTATGAATTTAACACATAAAATTTGACAATATGTTATTTGCCTAAGCAAATCATTTGCTACACAATTATTTACCACATAAAATTTGACATAATAAAATTTTGCAATATAAAAATGTAGCGAAATAAAAAAATTACGAAGTAAAATTATGCCAAAGATTGATTTGCCAAATAAAACTTCGGCGAAAAGTTGATTGCCAAATGAAATTTGATGAAACATAATTCGGCAAAAAGGCAGTACACCGGGCAGATATTTGTGTGATGAGCGCGAATATTTGTTCCTGAGTCCTGGATGTTTTCTATGTATTTAAGTATGTATTTCTCTATTTAAGTATGTTTATCGTTGTCTAGTACCCATAGTACAAGCCTAGAGATTTGTTTGGGACTAGGTCAATTTGTGTGAGATTGTCCTCTGATATTTACTTATTTTATTTTATCATTAAAATAAGTATTTGCAATGGAATTTAACTTGGTGCCCATTTGCATAGTACCAAAAGAATCTGTTTGTTTTTTGACTATTTTGACGCATATTTTTTAGATATCTTGATTTTATAAAACCTACAAGGTTCCGCCTAGTTTACTAGTTACAAAACTTGGTCTATTTTTTTTCATGTAACTTTTAAATCTTTCTACCTAAGGTTGAAAGAGATCGCTATTTAGTAGTAATGTATGTTGTTTTTTTAATACTGTTGTGTTCTGTTTTTTTTGGTGTTCAATACAGAGTATTCTCACGACATACGCCTAGCCTAGTTGTTAGCAATCCTGCCTTCGAAGCTCGGGGTCTTGGGTTCAAATCCCGGTAAGGGCAGATATTTGTGTGATGAGCACGAGTGTTTATTCTTGAGTCTTGGATGTTTTCTATGTATTCAAGTATGTATATCTTTCTCTATATAAGTAAGTTTATCGTTGTCTAGTACCCATAGTACAAGCCTAGAGCTTACTTTGGGACTAGGTCAATTTGTGTGACATTGTCCTGTGATATTTATTTATTTTTGTATTGTATAATATCGTTGTTTTTATTAATATTTTTTGGTAATTTTGCGAGAGTATTTATTTGTTGTCGTATAATATTTAAGTATGGAAAAATACAAATTGAACCTCGGAAATTGACTTAGGTATATATAATATGTGCCTAATACGGTTAAAATTGATTGATGAATTTTACTTAGGTTTTATTAAAAGTCATCTTTTATCTCAAAAAAATCCCCGTGATCGTTATAAATATTGGCAGGTTCAATAAAATTGCCAAAAAGATTCATTAATCAGTCGCACCAAACTGACTAAGTCATTTTATGGGTCGTTGGTTTGATAAAACACATTATTCTTATATAACCGTTTTGCCATAAGACCAGAACTTCTTTTCCATTTTGTTTGACGACACGTTGGCCTAGTTGGGAGTGACCCTGCCTCCGAAGCCAGCGGTCCTGGGTTCAAATCTCGGTAAGGGTAGATATTTGTGCGATGAGCGCGAATATTTGTTCCCGAGTCTTGAATGTTTTCTATGTATTTAAGTGTGTATTTCTCTACACAAGTATGTTTATCGTTGTCTAGATTACCCATAGTACAAACGTAGAGCTTAGTTTGGCACTAGTTCAATTTGTGTGAGTGTCCCCTGATATTTATTTATATATTTTTGCTGAAAAGAGCTTATACTCGTATACTGTTATGCTGATACCATAAAGTCATTGTTTCTACCCTACCCCGATCGAAATAATCAAAAAACGGCCAAGTGCGAGTCGGACTTGCCCATGAGGGGTTCCATGGCAGCAAAACTATTTTGATGGAAGTTGCTGCAGACTGGGCAAGAATGCTGAGGGTTCCAAAGGAGGGGAAACTTACTTATTACGATATCAAATTTAATATGATATTTAAAGTTATCACTTTCAATTTTAGAACATCTTTCAAAACCAACACAATTAAATAGTCCCCAATACTAATATCAATTTAAGGTATATTTTTTTAGTAGCTTAGCATTTATATATATATAGGTTTACAGGTTGCATTGGTAGCAATGCAGGTTATTTGCCTTTGGATTTTGAACACATCTTAATGTACTTACGAGTATAATAATGTGTGTGTAGATAAAATAATGCATACATACATACATAACGTCACGTCTTCAATCCCATAGTGGGGTAGGCAGAGCTACAGAACTTCCAACAAGACTTGTTGATAATTCTGTAACCACATTTTGCACAATCAGGCCAAGAATGTTTATCAGTGTATTAGTGACTGGTTGCAAGCCCATCGCCTAATAGTACTACAAGCCTTTATTCCCTAAAGTTATTGCTATTTATCATAAAATAATGGAACGGCAAATACTCGTGTTTGGACTGTTTGATACAATACGCAGATTAAATGTATTACTATATGAATAAGAACATACACATTATGTTTTTGAAGCTACAGAACGCTAATTGCATTCATTTATTCAACTTCAACTTTGTATTCAGTTCTCCTTAAAACATTGTTAACTTATGAGAGATAGTTATTAATATTTTTCTTTTAAATATCAAACAATCTTGTGTACATTTTAACCACAACATCCATCAATTTAACAGCAGGACATTTTCGTTTATCGCTGAAGCTATGGCCTAACAGCGCTATCGTAATGGGTATAAAATTCGGCGATTTATGTAAAATGCCCGCAGGGATTACCGTTAGTGCATTCTTTTAGGAGTAATATTGGATAATACGCCATAATTATAATTTTGGCCGCAATATACAGGAAATATCGAATAATATTTTGCGTTTTATTTTTAATAGTTACCTTTTGATAATTTGTAATGATTCTGGAATTGTACGACTAAGTTAAAAGAAATTTTGAACATGCGCGTTATAGTTGGTAAAAAAAATATTTACGGTGACCAATGGCTGTAAATAGTTTTTTTATGAATACTTATTTATTTTTGGCAACTAAATATCCAGGGATCAAAAATATCTCTACATAAATTTTATATTTTGCAACCTTCTGCGTTGCGACACATTGCAGAACACAAAAATAATTTGTATATTTGAATTGAGAATAATTACAGGGCCTATATACCTAATTTATTTTCATCCGTCATTTACAACTTCCAAGGGTCCACCTACGTAATCAAAGTTGTAGGAAGACTTAAAAAGTAATTCCATAATTTGAGTGGAATAAGTTATTTCAAAGAAATTTGACTCCCCAAGTAATTTAATTCTTCCTAACAACGTTTGTTGTTTACTTCAGATCGTTAAAATTATGTCGCACAATTTATTTTTGAAATGAACATACCATCTATCTATTTATCGCATCTTTAGAATTATCTACTTTCATATTTTGAATTTCGACATAGGTCTCTATAATACTAAATTTATGCCTTGAAATCGAAAGCTGAAAATGTTTGAATTAGGTCACTATAATTCTAAAAGTGCGATATATAAAAATCAATTGCTGTTCGTTTGTCTCGCTAAAACTCGAGAACGGCTGGGCCGATTTGGCTGATTTTGGTTTTAAAATGATTGTCATAGTCCAGGGAAGGTTTAAAAGGTGCGAAAATAATTGAAAAATACACCGGGAAAGCCAGAAATTTGCAGCGGGGCGAAGCCGCTGGCGGGCCGCTAGTCTTTAGATAAAGAAAGTACCGAGTTTAATTTTGAATGCTTAATCAATCTTCATATGCATAAAGGATTTGATACCTCTTTGTTCATTATTTTTATGCTGGGTTTTGAACTGATGAAACCAAATAATTACAATATTGTTAGTATAAAACAATAATTATTTACAAGAAAGCAACGTTGGTTGGAGTTTCTCTGATGGATCACATCAGAAATGAAGTCATTCGTCAGAGAACCAAGGTGACCGACAGCCACCAGGATTGGCAAGTTGAAGTGGCGGTGGGCTGGTCACATCTGCCGAAGAACCGATGGTCGATGGGGAAAGAGGGTTCTTGAATGGAGACCACGATCTGGCAGACGCAGCGTGGGACGCCCGCCGGCCCGTTGGACCGACGACCTGGAACGAGTCGCCGGTAGCGGATGGATGGGGATGGCTGAGGATAGAACTCTCTGGCGTGCTCTTGGAGAGGCCTATGTTCAGCAGTGGACGAACACTGGTTGATGATGATGATGATGATGAACGTTGGTTGGTGTAAGTGTTGATATTGAAACTTTTTTTTTGTTTTTGTGTTTGTAGTACTTAACGGCTTCGGAACCCTACACCGAGCCATGGTCCTACATACTCTGGCCCGGTTGTTCTTCTAATAAATAAATCAACCCTGCGCGATGTACAAAATGTCTTATTCATGTTCCAAATTAGTTTACTGCCAGTCCTCTGTCAGATGAGCGTCGCCGAGCCTACGCATGCACTGGCTAAGATCCAGTTTCACAGCCGGAGGCTCGGTTTGCTTAAAGGAAACATTATATTAATAACACGTCTCTGCAAAAACTACACAGTTTTATAGTGTACAGAATAAATAAAAAAGCGGCCAAGTACGAGTCGGACTCGCCCATGAAGGTTTTTGTACCATTATCTATACAACCACGGTTTCTGTATTAAAATCGAGCAAAATTAAATTACGGCAAAAAAATCACGTCTGTTGTATGGGAGCCCCTTTAAATATTAATTTTATTTTATTTTATATATTTATTTTTATATAGTGCCACTCCATGTCTTCCCGTGGTTGTCGTAAGAGGCGACTCAGGGAATAAGGGCTTGTAGTATTGTTAGGCGATGGGCTTGCAACCTGTCACTAATACACTAGTAAACTGCTTGGCCTGATTGTGCAAAATGTGGTTACAGAATTATCAACAAGTCTTTTTAGAGTTGTTGGTATTTCTGTAGCTCTGCCTATCCCACTCTGGGAATGAAGGCGTGATGTTATGTATGTATGTATGTATTTATTTTTAAAGTGAATATACAACTAAATATTCAGTGAATATTTCAAGCGTCTACCGGTTGCCTTTATTAATATCGAGTAAAATACGGCAAAAAAAGTCACGATTGTTGTATTGGAGCCTCACTTAAATATTTGTTTAATTCTGTTTTTAGTATTTTTTGTTATAGCTGCAATAAAAGTACATCATCTGTGAAAATTTCAACTGCCTAGCTATCATGGTTCATGAGATACAGCTTGGTGACAGACGGACAGACAGCGGAGTCTTACTAATAGGGTCCCGTTTTTACGCCTTGGGTACGGAATCCTAAAAAAGAACTCAAAATCAAAATAAACATTCTGTTGGCTGAATTGGCTCACTTCGTGCTGGCAGCGCTAGATTTTTGCAAGCTTTAGCGTGGATTGCGGAAAGTAGTGTGGATTGGTAATTGTTTATGATACCGACAGTCGAGCTCTAGCTCCATTCTACTCTTTAAAACCACATTGATTTAGACATGCTATCGCATTGTCAACGTTATAATAGCTTTTATTTACTTGAGAAATACAATACAAATAAATAGGTATATTAAAAGTTAGAATATCAGGGGACAATGTCACGCAAATTGACCTAGTCCTAAACTAAGCTCTTGGCTTGTACTATGGGTACTAGAAAATACATACTTGTATAGAGAAATATATACTTGAATACAAAGAAAACATCCATGACTCAGGAACAAATATTCGCGCTCATCACACAAATATCTGCCCTTACTGGGATTTGAACCTAGGACCACTGGCTTCGTAGGCCTTCATATTCACGACAAATTCACGAGGACATTCTTCATGCCTTACATGTTTTTACAAATACTACAAAAATTCACACAAGCTTTAACTTGTCCTAGTGCCTAAACCCTCCTAAACACTGCACTGTGTCGCATCAGTGTTTGTATGAAATTGTATTTCATTTAAAATACATGTGTGCAAACGTGGGACTTATGTAAGTGTTTCTCATAGCTTTTAATAATCTCCCATTTATTTGTGAAACTATACTTAATATTTTTCTTATGTCCTTTCTTACCCCTACCGATCCTTTATGTTAACACCGATTTATGTTAGAACCGGTTTATATTATTTATTAAAAAAAAGTCTTGGCCTGAATATGCAAAAGTGGTTACAGAATTACAAACAAGTCTTTTTAGAGTTGTTGGTATTTCTGTAGCTCTCACTACCCCACTCTGGGAATGAAGGCGTGATTGTTGTATGTATGTTATAACCTTATCAGATACACATGCATACAAAAAAATAAGGATGAAAGAAAACTGTTTAAGGCAACAGGAAATGTGTGTCCGCTCGGGAGTGAAACGGACGTGTCAGACACCTAGACTGCTGATTTTTAGACAGTAACTCACGGAAACCTGTACAAACATACAATATACTACAATGTTGCCGTAAACATAATTGTAATTACAATCCGTCCAATAAACAGGTCACTCTCTGTGTAGCTCGAGTCTTAATTCGTCTCCAGAAAGTTCGTCTTTCTTCCAAAAAGCCAGTGAGCCGATCATAATGAGACGTTGCCACGCTTCGCGCGTTACTTAGCCCGGAGTTCGGGACCTCAAACGGCTTAACATGATGTGCAGAAAATTGGAGTGGGAATGAAGCAATTTGAGAACATGAGAGACATTGTTTCGTAAATTAATTTACGCCCTGGCACACATTTTTGTGAGGTTATTAAAAGGCAAAAGGTGGTTAATTAAAACGAAAGCATTAATTTATAATGATGTTACAATCGTTTATTAATGGCTGAATGGTCCAAAGTGCAGACGATATTTAAATCAGTAAATCTGTGTGAAATAAGGGTTACAATTAGAGTGTTCAATAAGGATACGTTACTCTGTTGAAATCTATGGGAGTTACATAGGCACGGTAGTTTGGTATATTATATACTTAATAGTAATTAATTACATTATATTACACTGCGTTGGGACCATTTCGTGACTACATTCATCTTGTGCGTATTTCTCTGTTCTTGGTTGTTTGTCATGAATTAATGTTTTTCTATCTTTCTTTCATTGTAACCGAAATCATAATAATGGAGTAGGTATGGGAAATTCTGCATTCGAATATGGGTAAAGTAAAGGCAAATAAGCAGGTGGGTCATACACAGATTTAGGTTACCGTCTTTCCTGTGGACACACCGAAAGTTAACGTTTTTAAGGCCTAATTTTCTGGCTAAGCCCATACCCGCAATAACACCGTCGGGACTGCTTTAGACTTATCATATAAAAACATAACTTATATGCACACAAGCTCTTAACTATTGACCACAGGAGAGACAACTTTTATTTTTAAGAGTGTGTATGACCCAGGTAGTCCGCGCTAAATCAAGTCAGTAAACTGCATGGACAATTTTCGCTATACGAGGAAAGTTAAGTATTCGATGCAGATTTTTAAGAAGTAAACTTTGGCTTTCGGTCCGGAATATCAATGTGGTATTATTATGATAACTGCGCGGCGAGAGCAGCGCAAAATCAAAGCAACTACTTGGATACGGCGGTAGGACGGAACAATACGGGTCGAAATTTATACGAGCTGGTTTTGAGTTTATTAAATTCATACATTTTGTTTTTGCAGAGATACAAATCTTAACGCAACATTTTCGCGACAAGCTGAAGTGGTCGTATATCTACTAAATTTGAAAATTCTAGCTATCCAAAAATCGAGTCATACAGGGTGGAAAAAACTCTGTAGGTACTTATTAAGTTTTAAAAAACTATTATCCGTCCGTCATCCTGTTGATATTGAGTTTATTGTCTTTTGATTTTTTTTTTATGATTTCATTGCATTGCCAACCTTGAGGCTCGAGGGCGCAATTATAAACTTACCTTGCGTAAGATGTCAGTTCATTATCAGTCAAGTCATTACGTCTGCGCAAAATTGGAATTTATCTATGCAACTAACGGTAAGACGATAGGTTAGTGAGAACAAAAGTTTGAAAGATTGCCACACTGTAAATAGTAGTTTATCTTCAAACATTTCAAAAAAGTTATATTGTGCTGCTTGCATGTGTGCGTCCCTCGACCGTACGCACGGCGAACCACTATAAGCAAACTAAACGGGACGGACCGAGCAGATGTTGTCGGAGCCGCGCTGTCATCGTTTTACATTGCACCATTCTAAGAAGCCTGATTTGACGACTGTTAAAGCAGTATAAAATATAACCTCAAACATGCCTCACTGACATCTGTCAAATAAGGCCCCTATGAATCTCCAAGGTAAAGCATCAGCACCACTGGAGCGACCTTAAAACCTGCGGGCAGGCCAGAAGCCTTTCCCAGTCGCGGATTTTCGCGTGAGCTGCGGCAGCTAAAAGGGTCCAACTCCGACTGCTGACTGGAGCTATAACTGGTCATGCGTTGTATAACAAACACTCATTCACAATAGGTGTTACAGACAGCTTCTGTGCAGAGCCTGTATGACGGCGGAGGAAACCACAGCCCACGATATCATGGAATGCCCCGGGGTGGCAACATACAGGGCACGTCCCCTCGGAACGCCGAAACGCTACCAGAATCGGTCGAAGACATCAAGGGTTTGCTAGGCTTCCTGGTGGAACTGGGTTGGCAAAGCCAGTACGCAAAAAAGGGGCATAAACTAAGTCTAACCTAACCTAACCTTAAATATCGTCCTACAAAATCAGATTAGTGGTCTATGCAGGGTCCGTCCAGATCACTACCACCATCTTATCCATTAATCACCCGCCATGCCGCAGTGTTCGCATTGTTGCGTTCCGGTGTGGGGATAAGACTCCCGGTGAAATTACTAGCATAGAGGCATTCCATCTTAGTCCACAGGGTTGGCAACGCATTTCAGGTCTAAGGTCTTTAGAATTCAAATGTCTATGGGTCTCAGATTCCACTTACCATCAGGTGGCCTGGGCCTCTATTCAACTGCGTTATAACGATATCGTTTTTGACCTGTTTCCGTATTGTCAACGTTTTGATAACTCTTATGTTATTTACAATAATGGCGACTGTGACATAAACGATTCTTAAACGTGTCAAACACGATATCGTTTTAACGCACCTGAATAGAGGCCCTGAGTGCTTCGGAAATAATCATAAATGGAGTAAAAAGTTTCGTAATTAGTATGACGCCATATTGTTTCCTCAAATTTAAAGCAATTAATGTTTCGCGTTGCTCATTTATATTTCCTAAACTCTAGTTATAAAATATAATATTTTGTTATTAAACTGAGTATGAGAGCCCTTCCTGTTTCAGTTCTCAATTAAATTTAAATTAGTTTTATTTCAGCTTAGGTCTAGTTTTAGTTTTCAGTTATTTTTTAATATTCTTATTTCTATATTAACCATCGTCTTTTTTGACAATGTTTGTACAAATGCAATAGGCATCACCTTGACTTATTACGTTATTTCCCTTTTAATTATTTTAATTTAGTGAAGACTTAGTTCAATTAATTTGTAAGATTTATTGTTATTTTTTCTTGTCGTTCCCAATTTAATCTTTTTGTAGATTATATTATAATACTATGTTGTATTTTTAACAGAGATTATAGATTTTCACTCAATTCTATACGTAATTTTCGAGTGATGTAAACCAGTATAGGTAGTTCCGCGAAAGTTGAGGTGAATGATTACACACACAGCTACATGGAGTACTGGTTGCAAAAAAGTGAATGAATTGAATGAGTGAGTGAATGTAAATGTAAATAAAAATGCTTAACTATATCAATTATATGTAAATTATTGTATTATTTGATCTTTGCAGAGGTTTGATAACGAAACAACCAAGTAATGAAAATATAGGTAAAGACAATTTTACCAGCTACATAGACAAAAACAAGGCAATTTATTAATATTAAATTCATGCATGTCTGACCTTTATTTATTCATATAACTCATTTATTGAAATAAAATATTTTATTTTCCGTTATGTTTGGAGTCGATGAATTGTTCTACATAATACTTAACAAAATAGTTAGAAGAAACTTTTTGGTATTTCTTGCAGTTCACTGTTGAACTTACTATCGGTACAATATAAGAACAGAGACCATATCATGAACTAACTATGCAGTTCTGTTTACGCTCAGAGAAAAGGACAGAGCTATATAAGTGTCATAGCTCTATCCTTTTCTCTGAGCGTAAACATAACTGCATTGTTATGTCATGATAACCCCCCAGTAATTTCAAAATCCCGTTGTCATTATATAACAGTGTTGTTGTGTGCATGACCTCAACTCTCGTGGAAATACATATGGAAGACTACTTAAAAGTATTATTATTCGTCTTACTTCGAAATATGCGTCCGTATGTGCCACTTACAAGAAGTGGCTGAAGTCTGACTGCAAATGCTCCGGTGCAACTACCTCCGAAGCAGCGGAATGCAACTGATTTGTATAGAGTAAGAATTTTGAACTCGCTACAGCTTCCAAGAGGTTAAAATTGTAGCGTCTGAATCAAGTTTCTACACATTCGAAATGCTATGAATTTTTAATATAATATGGAAATTGCTTTGAGATTCGTTCTTGGTAAATGTAAAAATACAATAAGTTGATGGCTTCACGTAAAAATCCACGGGAAAACATGGAGGACACTATTCTAACCCGGCAACCACACAGACAATTTTAGAAACATAAAATAAAAAAAAATACAATTAATCTGCAGTGGCCATTTTTTGTTTAATTTAATAGACCTACTTTTTCATAATATCTACAACATATTCAAAAATTGTAAAAATCAGACTACGTTTAAGGGGAGCAAAACGTTATCGCATTTTGTATGGATTTTTTTTTTCTTCACTGCCCTCTTAAATGCTTAAGCGCACCGGGCAATTTACTTTACCAGTTTATATTTGGACTAATTAAAGCAAGTTCTTTAAGAGTCCCTTAATCAGTGAACATACCCTCCAATCCATAGTTATTAACAATCAGTTGAAAAACGGGTAAATCTCTGTTACTTTAATTGCGGGGTCATTATAAAGACGTAACAATCATGACATCAACCATAATCTTTATGCTAAAAGAACCAATCCCCGCGACTTCTTTTGGGGTTCCCTCAAAAAAGACTCACTGTTACGTGACTAGCCTGTTCCACCCAGAATACTGTAATTCTTGCCAAATAGGGCGAATCTATCACAGAAAACGTAATACAGAATCCACCTTTGTGTCACACTTGAGGGCTGTATATGCTTTGGCTATTAGATCACAAATATGCCGTTATTACTTACAAGGGACGAATAAATAACGGTTTTTCTCGCCGCTTTCACGTAAAAAACAGCCAATCTATTCCAGCGGTATTCTTTACCAAATTTTTTTTTTAGTTTCAAGTTTGCTGACGATGGAACCAATTTATTGCATAACTTTACTGTGACAGGGCTGTGGTTTTAAAAACATGGTGTTGTTTTTATGGCTAAGATGTTTACTAGTGTATTAGTGACAGGTTGCAAGCCCATCGCCTAGCAGTATTACAAGCCTTTTTAGGGTTCCGGAGCCGAATAGCAAAAACGGAACCCTTATAATTTCGTCATGTCCGTCTGTCCGTCTGTCCGTCCGTCCGTCCGTCTATCCGTCTGTATGCCACAGCCATTTTACTCAGAGCCTACTGGCACTATATAAATGAAATTTGGAGGATAGATGTATTCTATGAACCGCTATATAATAATGTAGTAAAATTGAAAAAAAATATATATTTAGGGGTGGCACTCCATACATGTAATTAGGGGACGAAAATTTTTTTTTTGAGTTACATCAGCGTGTGGGGTATTTTTAGATAGGGTTTCCTGAGGTTTTTAAGTGACTTTTTTACGTAAGTGAACAGTTGGCGAGATATACGCTTCTAAAGTCGTAAAAATTCTGTCCGGGTGAACATAGAACATCATTCATTCATTCATTCATTTCATTTTTTTTTTTGATAGAACATTCTAATAAAAATTACAGTAGTAGAACATATGAAATACTTCCAACCAAAATTGTTTTGAACACACTACGCAGCGTAGTTTTTGAGAGTTAAAAAAAAAAATTGGATTACAACCATGAACGTTCATCCCAGCTACGGAACCCTTCACTGTGCGTGGTCAGACATGCACTTGGCCGGTTTTTTCCCTTGGTCGCCTCTTACGACATCCACGGGAAGACATGGAGTGGCACTATTCTAACCCGGCAACCACAGGGTCATATTAATTCAAGACAAAATAACTACTAATTATACGTTATTTTTAATAAAAACACGCTTGGAGAATATTTGAGATTATGCGTCAAACAGTACTAATTTGTTTATATCTTTGCTAAGTTCATTTGCCACAGACTTTATATTTGAATAGTTTGAGTTTTTTACGAAACATTATGTTAGTATTAAAAGAAGTGAAATTCCACTATTCCATAGTTCGTAACGAATCCGCCTCATACCTTGTTCTAAAGAAATGTCCGTATAGTTCCATCGAAAGTTTAGAAGAGATATAAAGTTAAAGCATGCGTTCCAGGTGTGTTCATGCAAGACAAAGTCGGGCCACATTTTCAGATAAGAAGTTCCGAAACTAAAGCAAGACATTAATATTGAGTTCGTGGGACAACTTCCTTGAACTTCACTTATGACACAAATAATCGGCGCCCGCTGTTGTGTCGCTACTATATTAATATAATAGGGAAAAAGTTTGTATTGATTAATGGTAGCTCTTTGGAACTATTTCATTTACTAAGGGCACAGTATAAGAAAAATCCGGCCAAGTGCAAGTCGGACTCGTGCACAAAGGGTTCCGTACCATTATCTATAAAATCGGCAATAAAACATGTCTGTTGTACGGGAACCTCCCTTAAATATTTGTTTTGTTTTAGTTTAGTTATTTATTTTTAAAGTGAATATATAACTAAACGAGCAAAAATGAACAGTGTCCCGTTTTACCCTTTGGGTACGGAACCCTAAAAAGTTGGTTGTCTCTAACCCTTTAAGAGTTCCTGTTACCTATTGCCGCCAGAGCGCTATGGTTGCATTGATATGCGTCACTTGATAACGCGGCGACGGCGCGGCCCGGATTAAGCCGGCTTGGTCCATCCTATTGAGTTTGCTTGGGGCACGAACATATGCCAAAAAACCGTTTAGGTTCTCTCAGTGATAGCTCTTCGTCATTACGTAAATTATCAAGACTGATCAGAATGTATTAAGAAAATAATTTTAAATAAGCGTTCAGAATAAAAGTTAGATTTGATATTTTCGATTTGAAATAATACACGAGTACCTAGTTATGTAGTATTTAAACTGTTTAGTATTTACTTTTGAAAAGCCTGTTTATTTAGGACACTCGTCACTAATTACTTTTTAATTTGGATATTCTGAATAATGCCTGAAGTTTAGATGATATTTATATTGATAATCCTGAAATAAAATTTAAACCGGTCTAGAGCACATTAATTCCATTCCTTGTAACTAAATTAAAAAATATTTTACCAGGCTTTTTAGATCTTTCCGCCTTTTGATACCTATGTTCTCATAAACTCGAAGTAAGTCTCTACCACCTACAGAGAAAAAACTAGAAAAAGAAAATAAAAATATTGAAAGTATATATCTCAACAAAATTAAAACGAAAACCATCACGACTAAGTTACCATTGTTGGTTCTTGAATTATAGGCAACTAAAATATTTACAGCTATTGATAATCGTCAATGTTGCACTCTTCATAGAGCACCGCCAGTAATTGCTCTTGGCTAGTATTTAGAATTCAGTACCCAAAAAGGGTGCCAAATTAACTAACCGCTTTCCGTCCCTCCCTCCGGTCTGTCAGAAATTCAGAAAAGGAATGGAATGCATAAAACAATAAGAACGTATTTCATAGCTCGATATAAAATTGCAAGCAGCTTGCACTTACAAAGGAGCCCGATCCAAATTGAAACTGAGAATAGAGTACCGGTGATACTTCGCACTTTGCAATCTTTTTGAAAGCGATATGGCGATGTTCTTATTTATTATTTCCGTTCGAATATTATTCTGAGATTCTCAAGTTACACACGATAAATTTTTATTTTTACCTTTTTTTAACTATCCTCGTAGTCTGTCTGTCATAAGCAGATATCGGACAAGGCGTCATTACTCGCAATAATGTGGACATGCCTCCTAAGGTTTTAATTAATTGTTTTAATTTGTGATTTAATTTTGATCCTTTGTAAGTCAGTAATAAATAAATAATACAAATACTTGTTTGATTACTGATTAGATGTATGGATAGTATTCAAAGAATCTCTATTACGCGGGATTGATTCATTTTTTGCGAAATGAAGTTTAATTGCGACAAAGCGTTAATACATTATCTGATTGTATAATCTGTTTACATTTACGGATATACACACTGTAATCACTATTAAATGTTCCTATAACTCTCTTTACTGTTGCAAAATTAATTTTATTAACATGGCGCATGGATCCAAGTGCCCCATCATGTAATTATGGGTTGTGGTGGCAAGTGAATGTGTGGATTATGGAGTCGAAAGGCGGAATAATACCTGACCCAAATACGCTATTATAATGCTGTAGTTATTATGCAAATGGCCTTTTCTTCACTTTGAATTTTGATTCAAAGTGAAGAAGCTCCTGAAGTAGCAACTCCTCCCTTATTAAAATCCTTGGACTTAATAAATATATTTCATTTTCTTTAGATATCTTATTGTCTTAAAAAACCATTTTGTTTCCACTCACGTTACATATTTTTTTTTTTCCCAAATCTTTAAAATCAATTAGAAGAACAATTCGTTTGCACTTCGAGTCTAATCTAATGGCGAAACCGTCGAGTTTGAAATTCCCGTACCTATGTTAATGTAGAATGAAATTTGGTTGGCTGAACTATTATCATATATTTCGTGTGCAAATTCTCGTCTACATCACACTCATTTGTCACCCGAGGAGGTACAAGTTAGTAGTTTAAGTGACGTTTGCGCGAGTTATGGTGGCCCGTCCCCCATCTCATTTGTAGGGGGCGGTGCTCGAACTTGGGCTCGTATCGTATTGCAGATACTCAAAAATTACAAGGATTCTCGTCAATATTAATTATTAAACAACATGCTACATTTTTAGTTTGCGTGGTTTATGCGATGTGTAAGTAATTAAATTACACATCTATTTGCAATACTATTTTAAATGCTAGTAAGCGATTGAAAAAACTTAAACTAAATCTTGGTGGTGGTGATTGCGAAAAAGACTTGGTTAAATTCTCCACCTAGATTTTATTTCAGTCGGATATTCGTAAGTTAGTTTTGAAATATTGGCATGCCGTTATGGAGAAAACAGGCAACTGATATTCTTTTGAAAAATAAGTTTTTAAACTCAAGACAATTCTATACGTGAATTATGGGTTATATACTGTTTTATAAAACATTGTTTCAAAAAACGTAACACATCGCAGGATTTTCATTTTAAAGAAAGCTAATTTCTGCTGAAACCATATTGTTTTCAGTATTTTTTTGGTGGTTAAAGGGTAACCTAACCTAACCTAGCCAAAGACACCCTTTTTTATCTTTATACATAAAAAATGCAATGAAACAGATGTGATATATTGCATGCTATCTTGTAGGTAGACGTAGCCAAGATGCAAACGCTGTTAACGTTTCTGTTTTCTATCGGCTCAAAATGTACGGAGTTGACATAAACGGTCGACGCCATCTGTCAACAGCTTACGTCAACCCTAACTAGGCTTCTTGAAGTTAGGCCAAAGATGTTATATAATTAAATCAAATATTTGAAAGGCAAGTCGATTTCACGCAAACTAAAGTGGCGGAAAGTATTCAAGTTTGAGCATTTGAAAAACACATTTACTTTGCACGTAACACACTTCACACTTCTTTACTAACTACGCAATAACTAACTACCAAATTTCCCAATAAGTACAAGTTTGTTAAAAAGTAGCTACGTTTAACAATTCTTGTGACGTTATAGGAAATAAAAAATACAAAGATTTTTGGGATATATTAGAAAATGACTTAATTAATTTACGGTAGTCTTAGAGGAAACATCCACTGATCCGTCTCTAAATGGAGATTACCTCATGCGACCTTTGAGGCTAGAAATGTATACAGTTACGAAAAGAAAAGTGATATTACGACTATAACGTGGACGGGATCGCTAGAATGTAAATAGCAACTTTTAAAAACCTCATGATCGTTACAAGCAATTAGTACAAAAGCATAGTACAATAGCTCGTATAAAGCCGGCGCTACACAATAGTAATTAGCAGGGCTGTCAAACACAGCGGTATCTGAGGACGGCCGTAAGAGGCGTGTCCGGTGTGTCTGAATATCAACGAGCATATTAACATATCTTCATGCCCCTGCCGGCGTTTACTTATCGAGAATATAATATAGAGTGGGTATGACGCTACCAAGAAAATGTTATTTACTAGTTCTGCCCGCGAATTAGCTTACGTTGACCATCGGCAGTGGTGTTTTTTCGGGTAAAAGGTAGCCTTTGTGTTAATTAAGGTATCTCTATTGATCATAAATTTCAAGCAGTGTCAAGATTGACTTGAAATGAAATTTCTTTGGTTGATAAACATATTTTCAGTACATAAATAATTAGCACACGCTTAAAACCCCTTTGTTGGCAATTTGGGAGAGGTTTTTAAACTATAGCATAAGAATTTGATGATCAAACATTTAAACATTGCTTTCAACTCTTTTTTGATAAAGACTCATCCAACGATATCTTCTTATCTTCCATTATTAAATCCGTGTAGCCATTTATTTACAAATCGAGCAGAAACAGACATTAATGGACCAACTTTACCACAAGCATAATATTCCTCGCGCAGTCGTGTAAAAAGAATACGTTCTAACAACAGTATCTGACAACTGTAAAACTAAGTGGTATTATCCACTCCTGTAATGTCCATGGTCCATCCCGAAAGCCTAACTAGTTAGGTTAGCATTGCAAGCCACAACTCGATGTAAGATTCAATCTCTTGATTGCACCGCATCCATTAGCGTTAATGCAGGCGCTTGAGATGTTCTTTATTCATAGGGCTTAAGCCGTATTTAGGGTCATAGAACGGGTGCTATGGTTGGTAAAAACCACTATCGTTTTAGTTTTGATCGCCAGTGGTAAAGTAAATTATTCAATCGCATAAATTAGGGCAACCTTTTTGGGTTTTATTTTGTTCCACTATTAAATCCCTAATGTTCATTTGTCTTAATGCATCGTTTGTCCTAAAGTCATTGCCATATAAATAAATAAAAAATGATGTAAAACAACTGTTTGACCCGATGTGACTGGGGCGGCTTATATCTGACTTGCACGGACGGGTCTGGTGCTCCATCAATCGCTTTAAGAGAAGGCTACGGATCTGCTCCACTCTGGAACACTTTAGAGCACTTCCAGCTCAAGACCGTTTACTACAGGTGATATCCCTCCCCCCCTAATGTATATACCCGCAGGCCCCCGGTAGCTCAGGACAACTCTAACCTTACCGTACCACAGATATTTTTGGAAAACATAAAAAGTTGTTTTACTCAGCTGAAAGCGAGTTTAGGACAAATGATAATTCGGACAAACGATGCATTAAGACAAACGTTTTTAAGAATTACGAGGGACTCGTTTTATTTAGAAATTAGGTATTATTTTCGAGGTTACGGTCAGCAGGTTGACCGTGAAACTTACAAGGTAAAGTTTATTATTTTAAGAAATAAAAGCCGCAGAAACCTCTTAACTAAAGTTGAACTAATCTTTAAATGTTTTTAGTAAAGATTTATTCAGAATATTAATGATCCATTAATCGACTCTGAATAAAACGTTCCAAGGTTTAATGTCATTTGGTAAATGTTACTTATTAATAACTGGGAACATCGTGGGTTAGGGGATTATCGTAGTCGGTGGCGACCACCTGGATCCTCGTTGAATCCCTAATTATATCTAAAAAAACGAAATGATAATTTATTGCTAGACTTTGTGTAAATAATATTATTTTGGTACAACGGTCGGGCTTTCCTAAATCAAGCTGTATTTTGTCAGTAGAAATGAAAATACTTACCTTTGAAATTATATTTAACTGGTTTTTGCTATATTATTTAGTAAGACAAATAATAAGTATTCACATGGTATTCACATAGTGACGCACAACAAAAGTTTAAAATTATATTCTTACACATATAAGTTAGCTCTCACAAATTTGTGTTCACTATCACAGACACAGACAGACATTTTCTGGAGTGCAAATTTATGTTTTAAGCGAGTCTGCATTGAAGATTTTCAGAAGTTTTAAAAGACTTTAATGGTTTACCGCTGGGATTTTGTGGGTATTCCGTCCACTCTCGGTTGTGAGTCCCATAACCATCCCAGGCCCTGGGTGGTAGGTAAGCGTAAATGCATTTCCCCAGCGATTTAAGAAATGGTTTGAGCAGTGGTAGGTCCTTGTGCAGGATCCGTCTGGATCGCTACCACCCAACCTACCGCCAATTAGCAGTTTTTTATTGTATTGTGTAGACCGGTGAAATTGCTAACATAAGGGCACTCTACCCTTATCTTACAAATATAGGCCCTTTCGGATACACTTCGACCCCTTTAGGATCTTTTGTGCAATTATCCTCTTACACACTCAGCTGTTCGAATGTGCAGGTTTCCTCATGATGTTTTTCCTTCACCGTAAGAGCGTTGGTTAATGTACTTAAGTTAGAAAAACTCATTGGTACGTGGTGACCGCGGGGGTTCGAACCCGGTACCTTACGATTACGAGTTGAAATACTACCCTAGTCCTCAGGTTTTCAATGCATTAGGATTTTGAGTAAACTCTGAAGATTGTTGTCTAAAAGAATACGTGTCTGTGGTTCTAAGACCCCATTCGACGACACGGTAGCCTAATCATTTTTTGCCGAAAGATTCACACCCTTCATCCTCGTTCTTCCCCTTTCTGAGCGGTTTAGTTTCAAGGCCACCGGCTCCCAAAACTGTTTGCGCTCAAAGGCCAATCTTACCCTCGCTTTCCCGTCTCACAAATCCAAATCCTTTTCTGTGCACTCTGTCAGGTTGTGGAATCGGCTACCAGCCGGCATTAGGCCATCACAATCGGTAGATTCCCTAAAGGAAAATTAAAAAGTTCTGGCTTGATTCTATGTCCGTAATATTGTATTAACTATCTTCAACACAAATGTTTTTATACGAGTATATACGCAGTTTTGGTAAGTTTAAGTATGTATTGATGTGTAATTAATTATATATCTTTGTATTTATGTAGGTATTTGAATGTATTACTTTTATTTTATTTTTGAATACACACTAGCCTCGTTGGTAGTGACCCTGCGTTCGAAGTTAGCTTAGGGGTCGTGGGTCAAATCCCGGTAAGGGCAGATATTTGTGTGATGACCAAGAGAATTTGATCCTGAGTCTTGAATGTTTTCTATGTATTTAAGTATATATTTGTCTATATATGTAAGTTTATCTTTGTTTAGTACCCATAGTACAAACCTAGAGCTTATTTTGGGTCTAGGTCAATTTGTGTGACATTTATAATTATTTATTTTTTAGGTATTTTGGTAAGGTTTGTTTTTTAATGTTCTAAATTGTAAACCTGCTTACTCGATGCACATTTCACTTTTTTTAATCTCTCAAGGTTTAGCTGGAAGAGATCCCTTAAAAAGATAAGGTCGACTTTGTACATTTTTTTGTATTATTATTCATTGTCTTGTTTTGGTTTTCCTTTTGTACGATAGGGTGTTTACATACATACATACATAAACACTGGTGGAAAGGTATCCTTAAAGTCCCACTAAGTCCCGTGAAGTCTCCACAGACGGAAGTGTCCCAAATGTAAGAGTAAATAAATCTTTCCTGCACGCTTTGATCACGGGTGCGGTTTGGAATGCAACGTAAACAGCCGCGTTTTCGGCTACGTCCATGATTTGTTTGCTTCCCTATTGAAATCCAGATGCATTTGGAACTGTACTGTCAAAGAGTTGCAGTTCGTTAAAATTGAGAACTCTAAAAGGATGCAGATGTTTTAGAGGATCATAAAACAATAAAAAAAAACAATTTTATATATGAAGATACTAATGTCAAAATTCTAATTGTGTTAGGTATTTTATTACTAAAATTTCAGAAGATATTGACTACGATATATTGCTATGAATTTGAATTTAATCTACGATTGAATACCTGCACATTCAAACACGAACTCGCATTTGCTGTAATGTAATTATCCCTATTGAAAAGTTGTACTCCAGCAGTGCAGAAAAAAATTAGGAACATACAGAACAGAATTCGAATTATTTTACCTGAAAACCTTATTAAATAATGTAGTTTGAGTTATTATTGAAAATTTATAATGGGAAACATGAATTCACATTTTGATATAATTACTCTTTAATTAACGGTGAATTATAAATATTAAGAATACCGCGGAAACCATGACAAGAAAAATAATCACGCACTAGAAGCATTTCATATGCAATTTTTTTAACCTCATGAGCTAATACAAACAGAGTGATTGTTGTGAGGAAATAAAGTTCAGTTTCCTTTGCTTCTTAAATGCCATATTTAAATTCGAAACAAATAAAAATAAACTTAATGTTCATTCAAATATAGTTTAAACTTCATTGACTTGATCATGTACCTCTTATTGCTCACCGGTTAATACGAGGTAAAATGGTTTGCTTTGAGTTTTCGTGAAATTCATGAAATTCAGTATCAATTGTCAGAAATGGCAATACATGGAATGCCCTAATTGAACGCTGGCTTGACATTCTGAAGCCTTGTTGCCATCGGCTCGTGTGATGTAGTAATTTACTCCGTGTTGTAGGAATTGAGTCGTTTTGTGGAATCGGAGTGAATATCATTTTGTGTATATTAAGTTTATTTACGAATAGCTATTCAATTTCTCAATTGCTTTTAATCACGACGGGTGTGTAATGATTTGCATAGAAACAAATGTACCAATTGGAATTTTGCATAGAACGAATTATTAATAATAATAATAATAATAATGGCGTAGGGCATTGACGACCTCATCGCCCACTGGTACTTCCAGTGCAGTCAGTCACCTCAGGGCAGCTAGTTGCGAGCTGTTGGTGAGTAGCGACACCTCGGACCTGAGTGCTCCCAAAGGAAGGTTGTGTTCCTCACCTCACGCTTGCCTTCACCGGCCGGCTGGAATGTATGATCACGAGGAACAGACCTTCACCTCTGGCTTGCCTTGATTGGCCAGTCAGAGGTCGAAGTCGCTAGAGCTATATGCTCTGCATGCATAAGTGGCCAGTGGGCACCTTGTGATCGTTTAAAGTCCAGAAGCACCTCTCCACCCTTAGCCCCTCTGGAACTGTTGCCTCTCTGCTGATATGTTTTTGCGGCTAATTTGGGAACCCCATTGTCGCAGCTATTGATATACTAAATTCAAACCACTCTCAGTTTAAAATACGTTATTGCAACATACATACATACATAACATCACGACTTTAATCCCAGACCCAGGTGGGGTAGGCAGAGCTACAGAAATACCAACTTTAAAAATACTTCTTGATAATTCTGTAACCACATTTGGCACAATCAGGCTGAGATTACCATTGTATTAGTGACAGGTTGCAAGCTCATCGCCTAACAGTACTACAAGCCTTTATTCCCTTAGTCGCCTGTTACGATATCCACGGGAAAACATGGAGTGGTACTATTCTAACCCGGCAACCACACGGGGGAACACGGGTTATTGCGACAGTATTAAAATGTACAGCTACGTATGAGTTCAACTGTACAAGTGAGTGTTTTATTAAAATAGGTCATCCCATTTCCATAAGATATAATATCCAATAATATTCAATGATAATGCCGGACACCAGAAATAATCTGATTAATGTACAAATAATAATAATGTAATGCCGACAACGGTCTCGTACCAATATTTCTATGGAAAGCTCATTTAATATTTTATATTCAATGATTTGGGAAGTGAAAATGATTTCTGCTTATTCGAAGAGCGATAAACAAAAGCATTCGGAAAAACACGAACATAAATTATAACTATATACTTATGTACAGGTCCCCTGTAAAAAACCTCAGAGCAATGACTTCGCCACTGACTTCAAGTAAATTTCATAAAACTTCCGACAAAATAGAGACCAAAGTTCTTAACTATAAAACGGCTTAACGGATCAAATAAAGCTAACATTTTCGATGATGTCACCTTTCTATAAAAAAACCGGCTAAGTGCAAGTCTGACTCGCGCACGAAGGGTTCCGTACCGTTATCTATACAACATTAGATACTATTTTATAACCTTATTTCTTTAGAAATGGCAAAAATATTACGTTTGTTGTATAGGAGCCCCACTTTAAGGCGAAGGGTACGGCAAAATTATGAAATCGAGGTGTTTTCGGATAAATTTCTTGGTAAAACTATAGGAAGTGGTAGGTTTAAATGATAACAATCTGAAGACACATATCCTCAAGTTTGGCTCTAGCTCATTTATATAGTTATCTTACTCATAGTAAGCTCTATATACAACTTTGAATAAACCGTTTTTAAAAAGTTTATATTGGTTTTATTCCGGCTGGGCGATTTAGTCTGTTGCCAAACTTTCCACACTTCTTTTTAAAGGCTTAATGTGTGGCGTGAGCTGAAATATTATTAGTTTTAATAAGAATTTCCATGTTATATACTCAAAACATATATGCTCCTAATAAAACAATCAACTAAATGTTTGCTCTTAAACTATGACTAGGCGTTTTGAAGCATTTTGTTGAAAATGGCCAAAAAAAAAGATAAACAAACTAAAAAAAAGAGTTTAAAATACTCAAAAAATAAACAAAACTATTTGAAACAAAAGCTAAATTATTTTGAATAAAAATTGTTTTTAGTGTTAGATAATGGATTTGAACTTGCATTCACGTTGGATCAGTAAAATTTCGTAAAAGCTATAACCAGGTAGGTACCTACTTAAAACTACAAAGCGATGAAAGCGACGTTGCGAGCTCGGTTTGGGTTGGCGTGTGCCGCAGTGTTGGGCAAAAACTAACTTGAATAAGAATAAGAATAAAACAGAAAAGTTATTCTCATTCAAATCGATTTGAATAAGAATAATTCTTGTAGCTCGTTAGTTGAAATGGAATACTAGTGAATAAATCATGGTACTTTTATTTTAAATGAAGAATAAAATTTTAAATAACTATATTGGAAATGGGATTATTCTAACTAACGTTTTATTCAACTAACATGTTATTTGGAATAAAATTAATTTCGTAGTACAATAAATATTACTTTTGGCACTTTCTTTCAATGTACTTACGTGTAAGTAAGTTTTATGACGTTTTTTTTGCTACCTTTGATACGATGGTGATGAAGTGAATCCCGGAATTCTTTCATGGCTAAATGAACCCTTCGCAATAATATATCTTAAGTTTAATATGTTTTGTTTGTTTATATGAGTCGATACATTTGATGTCATTGGTTTGATAATGAATCCAGGAGATAGCGGTTTTTATTGACGTTGTAGTATACCAGCGTATAGTTATACCATAAAGTATTAGTTAGTGGTGGTAGGACCCTGTGCAGGGTCCGTCCGGATCGCTACCACCATCTTATCCATTAACCACCCGCCAAGCAACAGTGTTCGCATTGTTGTGTTCCGGTGTGGGGATAAGACAACCGGTGAAATTACTAGCATAGAGGCATTCCATCTTAGTCCTCAGGGTTGGCAACGCATTTGAGGTCTTGGGATTATAGTCTTGAGAATTCAAATGTCTATGGGTCTCAGATTCCACTTACCATCAGGTGGCCTGAGTGCTCGTGTGCCTTCTCCTTAACATAAAAAAAAAAAAAAAAAAAGCAGTAATAAGCCAATTATTATTATATTTGTTTACTCAAAATATATAAAGAGTCTAGCGAATGGTTATTGTAGCTTTTTAAATAATTGGGATGTGTGAGGGAGTTGAATGAAAATTAAAATTGTCAGAGTAATCACTTTACTGTAAATCAAGCATAATCGTACCTATTGTAGCATAGCGGGTATAAATTAGACCAGAGTACTAGAGTTTCTAACTGTACTGTACGTAAATATTACGTAAATTACATTTACCTACTGTATTCTTATTCAGATACTTTTATTCAAAATAAAAAATCATGAATAAATGTAATTGACTAAGAATAAGTTATTTTTATTTAATTTTCCCACGTACAAATTATTCCCGACGAAATTATTTAAATAAATTTCACAGGAATAAAATCGAAATGATTTTATTCTTACGAATCTTCATTCAAATAATGATTTTATTCTTGAGTGCCCAACACTGGGTGTGGCGGCCGGCCGCGGCGTTGCCAGATCGTTGGATTTGTTTGGTTCGAATGTTTCGAATTTTGTTTTGACTCCTACGGTCAGTGGTCAGTCGTCACTACTGACAGTTACTTGCGTTCTACGTTCTACTCCGTGCGAACTGCAGTTGTTTTTTATATTTTGGCCTTTGCGTTGTTTTATTTCAATTGTGTTAATTTTTTGTTTTGTTATTAGTTATTAAGATATCTGTTATATTGACACTGTTGTTTTATACGTGTGAAAATGGGGAATAAGCGGAGCAGAAAACCTTCTGCCTCAATCAAGTTGCTTCGGAAACGTCTCGGTCGTTGCGGGCAACAAGCTAAACAGCAGCGAGATTCCGCTGTACAGTAAGTAGGACTTACAAAGTGCCCATAATATGCATTTCAAACACAGAACTAAGTTCTGTGATTTCAAAAGTAAAGTACATTACTTACGTACCTACATAAAGACCTCATGGTAGCGGGTTTAACATGGGCAGCAGTGTAACAACTGGGAATAGCGTAATTGATTTACCAACCATGAGAGGTTTTGGCTCTTTTATTAAACTTGGATTGGCAGTTACTATAAATATAAGTTTAAATTTTTGTTTTAGGCTTTCTACCATTGATATTGATGATAATCCAGTTTTCACAGCCAACCAAGCATCTAACGAAACTGCATCAATTGAACCGGAACCGTAAGTAAACATTAAATTATATACCTAAGTGCAGTTATTTTAATTATATTAGATATTTTACCTGACATTTACTTTAGACATCATTGAATTAAAACTTTTTTCTCTTTAGTACTTCTAACATAATAAAGAAAGTTTAGAGTGTGTGAATGGTTCTTACTCAGCATTATACAAAGGTAGATTTGTAAACTTCTATATGTTTTGTTTGATCTATGATCTATTACAAAACCAGCCCTCCTGGGTTCAAATCCTGGCAAGGGCCAATATTTGTGTGATAAGCACAAGTATTTGTTCCTGAATCTTGCATGTTTTCTATGTATTTATCTACATATCTAAGTATGTTTACCATTGTCTAGTACCCATAGTACAAGCCTAGAGCTTAGTTTTGGACTAGGTCAATTTGTGTAAAATTGTCCCCTGATATTTATTTATTGATTTTATTTATTTAGTTCTCTTTATTGTTGCAGGTCCACATCTGGTCATGGTCATTTTGATAATGATTTTGATGTAGTGTATGGTGATAATATATCCAATGGTTCCGAAGAGTAAGTAAAATATATATTGTGAATATACATGTTATACAGGATGGCCAATGTAGATTGGTCAGTTTGGGCAAGTATGAAACTATAAGACATGATTTTATTGACAAGAAAAACTGCATTCATATTATATTTAAAAAAACTAGGACTCCGGTCGGGAATAAAACGTGAAAGTTTTGAAAGATAAAACATACATTAATTCTATTTAGATATTGATTGTGTAGGTCTTAAGCAGTAAATGTTACTACAAAACATTTGTATGATGACCAAGAGTATTTATTCCTGAGCCTTGCATGTTTTATTTTAAGTATATAATATTTCTTTATTACTTATATACTTCTATATATGTAAGTTTATCGTTGTCTAGTACCCATACTACAAGCCTAGAGCTTAGTTTGGGACTAGGTCAATTTGTGTAACTTTTTGCTGTGATATTTATTTTTTTAATTTAGTAGGTGTTTGAAATGACAACCATTTTTTTCAATACAACATTGAACTCGTTTAGGTTAAATTTTACTATTGCGTTTTGTATCTTTAGGTGGTGAATTTGTGTTACTTGTCATTTCAAACACCTATTAAATTAAACTATAGGGTCGAGGATTATCTAACAAACAAAAATGCTTGGCCTAAGATACCTAACGTAACAGCTTAGTACCTATCTAGTCTACGGGACACGGTTTCTGTAGGAGAATGTATCAAAACTTTATTTAATTTTATATTTCATTTAGTTTTGCACCACCATGGGTAGGTATAAATATTATTATTATTTTATTTATTTGCTCCTGTGTTTATTAGAAGTTTCGACACGTTTTCCTGCTTAACTACGCATGATATAGTATATATTATGAAATTTTATTAATTGGTTGATATAATGATAGGTTTAAATAAAATAAATAAATAAATAAATACCACGGGACAATGTCACACAAATTGACCTAGTCCCAAACTAAGCTCTATCATTGTCATAAGCAATATTTAAAAAAATACTGACTGTTGAGTTTCTTTTATCTGTTAATTTTTATCTTTTATTGCCCATACTGATTGATCCACTACATGGGCCACCCGGTATTGTTTTGCCTAAAATCTTTATCTCCAATTTAACATACTTAATACAATTTAATCTGCTCTTTAATTATATGTCATAATAATTAATTTTGAATCAATTATGAACATGATTGTATACTAATGTTTTTTAATCTGCTATTTCAGTGACAAAAGCAATGAAATAAAGTATGGGAGAAGAATAGTGAATGTTTTGCAGTTTTTTAGTCAATTGCAAGAAATATCGTCCCATGGCCCGTTGAATTGCGGGTTACAAGCAGTTGTGATTATGTCGGAAACTCGGAGTGGGCTCATCTCACTTTATGCACTTAAGTGCAAAATGTGCAATATGACTTTTCAAATGCACAATGATATCCCTACTGATGTAATGGATCTTAATACTAGTGCAGTAGCAGGCACAGTGGCCATTGGATGTGGATTCACTCAGCTGACTGATTTATCAGCTGCTGTTGGCCTAGTTCCCATGTCCAAAAACATGTTTACCTCAAAATTGAAATTTGTCCACAAAAAATGGGAGGAAGAGCTATTAAAATCGATGAGTGAGGCTGCTGATGAAGAGCGTACTCTAGCTATTGATGAGGGCAGAATAAACTCAGAAGGCATTGCTATTATCGATGTTATAGCTGATGGATGCTACTCAAAACGCTCATATAAAAAAAACTATTCTGCACTATCAGGTGCAGCGGCTATAATTGGTAAAAGAACCAATAAAATACTGTACCTAGCCATCAAGAACAAGTATTGCTCCATTTGCTCTGTAGCACAGAGTAAGAGTTTGGACGCAAAAGATCATATCTGTTACAAGAATTATGCAGGTATATACTTTTGTACTTAAACTAATATTTTTTATGTACATTTGTTTTTATGACAAACAACATAGGTATATCATTTAACTTATTTTACTTTTCAGGGTCATCTACTGGTATGGAGTCAGATATTTTGGTAGAAGGTTTTAAAAGGAGCATAGACATGCACAATCTTATATATGGTAGATTGATATCAGACGGGGATGCAAACACATACTCCAAAATTCTACTAACTAGACCATACGAAAGTTACACGGTGGAAAAAGTGGAGTGCCGCAACCATTTACTCCGAAACATGTGTAATAAGTTATCAGCCATATCAACTGACACAAAGTACACCTTAAAGTACAGGAAATATATCACAAAAAAGAGAATATTGTCTATAAGAAAAGTCATTGTGGAAGCAATTAAACAATATAAAGAGACCAACGATGTTACGGCTCTTTATCAGGATATTCTGATTGCGCCTGAGCATGCCTTCGGGCAACACAATAAATGCAAGGAGTATTTTTGCACCAAGACTATAGAAGATGATAACCTTGAAAAGGAGCTGTTTTCTAACAGCATATGGCAAAGAATAAAATTAATAACTACCCAAATCGCTGCACATTCAAGGAGTTTGATTGTAGATGTTGATAGTAATTCTGTTGAAAGGTATCACAGCATTGTGGCTAAATTCGTTGGTGGGAAACGAATTAATTTTAGCCAGAGATACCAATACTCAATGAGGTGCAATGTTGCGGCATTATCTTTTAATACGCATAAACCATTGTCGGCACTACACAAATCAATTGTAGGAAAAAGTCCTCGGAACCAAATTGCGAAAAATGAAAAAAGTCGTTTATTAACGCAAACTTACCTACGAAAAAAGAAAAGGTTATTTAACAAACAAGACTCCAGAAATTATGGAGAAGATTGTTCGAGGCCCGATATAGATGAAGAGATGATGATGAAGTCCAAACAGGAGTTTCTTCAAAATTTGAACAAAACAACCGAGGAAAGAGAAAGAATTAGTCGAGAAACGGTTTTGCAGAGTGGTAGTAGCGAGTGGATGGAATTGCGTCGTAACTTACTAACAGCTTCAAAATTTGGGAAAGTTGTGAAGCGGCGCAGGAATACAAGTTGTCACAACTTGGTCAAAGACATACTGTATAAAAAATCTATTGACCATGTTTTTTCAATAAAACATGGCAAAGACAATGAAAAAGGTGCACTGGAGCAATTATCTGAACAAGAAAATATAAAAATAGACCCCTGTGGTTTGTTTATTGACCCTGATGTTCCATATCTCGGTGAAAACCTGATGGTTTGGTTAAGGATAAAGATATGATAATAGAAATAAAATGCCCGACAACGTCATTCAATATTGGCTTTGATAAAGCTATAGAAAATAAAAAACTTCCAATTTTCAAAAGAAGTAGAGATGGGTCTCTAAGTATAAATAAAGGACATGATTGGTACCTTCAAGTGCAAGGCCAGCTCCACGTCACAAGAAAAGAACGTTGTCTTTTTGGGATTTGGTCAGGAAAAGAGTTCCCTGTTAAAACAGTTATAATTGAGAGAGACGATGGATTATGGAAGGAGAAAATGGAGAATAAATTACATAAATTTTATTTAGATTGTTTACTGCCAGAAATCATCGATCCAAGGTTTACCCGAAAAATGGCAATAAGGGATCCAGACTATGTAATAGAGGCCATGAAGGAACAGAAAAAGAAGGAAAAAGCCACGGCGGAAAAAAATAAAAAAAATAAAGATATGAAGCTTAAAGGTAAGAAAAAAGAAGCCCGAAGAAAGAGAAAACTGGACCAGGAAATTCTCGACGAACCGCCGCCTTGTAGACCACGTCGAAAATAAAATATTTGAATATATTGAAAGTAGTATTATTGAAACAGTTTGTTCCCTACTCCTGCGCCTCTATTCTACTGCGTTATGATAACGAAATTGCGTTTGAGGTTTATGCCGCAGTCGCCATTATTGTAAATGACATAAGAGTTATCAAAACGTTCACAATACGGAACCACGTAAAATTAGATATCGTCATTACCGTGTAGAATCCCAGCCCTGTCGGGTATGGCTACATCTTGTTTTTTCTAGCTCACTCATTGCGTCTGTATCGTAGCAGACTAGTACAGTACGATTACTGCCTAGGGATTTTACACGGTAATAACGATATCGCATTTAACGTGTTTCCGTATTGTCAACGTTTTGTTAAATCTTATGTCATTTACAATAATGGCGACTGCGTCATAAACGATTCAAACGCGATGTCGTTATAACTCATTAGAATAGGGGCCCTGTAAGTTTACCATTCACAGATTGTTTGCCTTTATTTAATTTACAATTTTAATCTGACATAAATAAAGCATTTTCTACTGTTACCCACGTCTACCGATTTAGTAATAACTATTTTGTTTAAGCTGAGAACTAAATGAAGGCAATCCATCTGTCAGTGGTAAACTCAAAATAAATTCTACTGTAGTAAATACTAATCACGTAAAGGTCGTTTTACAAGAGCTGTCACGAAAAGGGGGATGAAAGTAGGTATGTACATAACTAAATTTTTGGTTCGAAATATAAACTGTCTAAAAGATAGCACGCACACAATCCTAGTAGACCAAATTTTTCATTGATCTAATATTCATGCCAGCTATTCATGAAACAATCTTTTACGAGTTAAAAAAATACTATTTATGTATTTACTTATTTGTTAAAAAGCTATATGAGATAGTATTTAGAAAAACTAATTTATTATATTTTTCGACCTACTCAAGCGCCATCTAACAGTAAATGTATGCCTGACTGTTAGACAAATAGCAATATGTGGTCGATCGCAGAGCTTACTCGTTAGATGGCGCGCGAATTAAAATTTTACTCGTCTGCCCGAATGAGCAAGGTCAATTGCCCGCCCCGTCGCCTTAATATAACGTTCATTCTGTTTTTAGTATTTTTTGTTGTAGTGGCAGCAGAAATACATCATCTGTGAAAATTTCAACTTCATGAGATACAGCTTGGTAACAGACAGACAGACAGAAAGCGTTCTTAGTAACTGAGTCCCGTTTTTAACCTTTGGGTACGGAAAAAAACTAATTCAAAATCGGTGCATCCGTTAAGGAGCTACGACGCCACAGACTGATACACAGATACACCAAACTTACCTATAACAACCCCACTTTTTGCGTTGGAGGTCAAAAATACTCTCACCTCTATGCTTAACTATAAACCATTACAAATGGTACCTGCCCCCTATATCACTATCATGACAATAATAGGTGACAGGTGGTGATTGGCTATACATTTATTTATTTAATCACGGATTATGCGGACTGACAATTTCAGCCACAGCAAGATAACTTACAAGCTTAAAAACTTAAGACTAGGAATAACATACATATATGCATACATAACATCACGCCTTCATTCCCAAAGTGGGATAGGCAGAGCTGCAGAAATACCAACAACTCTAAAACACTTGATTATAATTCTGTAACCATATATTGCACAATCAGGCCAAGAAGTTTACTAGTGTGTTAGTAACAGGTTGCAAGCCCATCGCCTAACAGCACTACAAGCCCTTATTCCCTTAGTCGCCTCATACGACATCCACGGGAAGACGTGGAGTGTCACAATTCTAACGCGGGAAACACACAGGAATAACATACAAAAAAATAGGGTCATAAAAGCACATATAAACAGCGTCCAAAATTACAATTATAATTTATTTCATCACAACTAGGCACAATAGTCCAGTTTATGTTTTAAATTTAGGAAGCGGCTTAAGCCTACTATGAGGACAAGCCAATTGTCCGCAAACACGTCGGCCTCCTCGATCTGAACCAGGAACTCGTTGAGGAGCGCGATGGCTCTGGTGGTAGGAGCGTTGCTGGCGTGTCGGCGCGCATACATTGCAAAGTTAACGCTTTCTCATCAATGGGACTCATTTAGGATTTTTTAAAGGCCATTGTATAGAACCCATTAGGTTAGTTTAGGTTTATTTTATGACAACCCTAAACAGTTTAAGGTTACAGAAAAAAACATTGTATGCCTATAATGACCATTATGTATTATGACCCATTATGTATTTTGAACTTTATATATTATAATAATTACCCAAATCACAATCTTGTTACAAGCGACCAAGATTTTTATTCAGTGCAGGTAAAGTAGGTTCTGAATCAATACAATAATATACGCACAATGACATGTGAGATGCGTAATTATCAACACGAACCAAACAATAACAAGATGCCAAGCAGCGCGTGATCCCGTGCCAGATCAAAGGCAACATATTGACAGAGGGATGAGATTACAGTGTAAAGGGACCAATCTGTTGCGTTGACAGCAAAGGATATGTCGATTCGATTTTATTGTAGCTCTTGGTATTTTACATTCACGTGGCGGAAAACGTAGGTAAAATATATATACCGTCACGCCTTCATTCCCAAGCAATAGGCAGAGCTACAGAAATGCCAACAACTCTTAAAAGACTTATTGATAATTCTGTAATCACATTTTGCACAAGTAGGCTAAGATTTTAACCAGTGTATTAGTGACAGGTTGCAAGCCCATCGCCTATCAGTACTTCAAACCGTTATTCCCTTCGGTAAAATAATTGCAGCTTAATTTTATCTATATACATGTAATAAAGGATGATGGTAGTAGGAAGCCGGTTGTGGGTGGTGTAATGAATTTTTATTCAAGTCATTACATAGCTATTTATAATAGTTTAAGGTAGACGTCCGAGTGTTCGACATGTCAAGAGAAAATATTTATTAGCGTCGTGATTATTACGTTCATTTATACATTTACCCAAAACATTTTCATGTGTTTCAGAAGTGACTTTTACTTTTACATGGTGACCATAATAATATCAAAATTTCTCAAAATGAAAAAAAAATGACAGTCAGTCGGACTGTGTGAGTAAATGTCAGGTGCCTTAAATTGAAAATAAGTCCTACATTTTAAATTTGGCGTGTGAAATATCAAAAGTCAACACATTTCTCATCGCTAAAATGTGGCGGTGGTGATAAAAGTAATGTTGATCTTATTTTATTCATCGCAATTCAAGTATGGTGACAATTACCTTACAAACATACATAACATCACGCCTTCATTCCCAGAGTGGGGTGGGCAGAGCTACAAATATACCAACAACTCTAAAAATACTTGTTGATAATTCTGTAACCACATTTTGCATAATCAGGCCAAGAAGTTTACTAGTGTATTAGTGACAGGTTGCAAGCCCATCGCCTAACAGTACTACAAGCCCCTATTCCCTACAACTGCCTTAATTATAGCTTATTCAAGCAATAGGCGTCTATGTCGTAGTAAACCTTTAACGAAGTTACTGCTAAACTAGCAAAAGTAGCCAGCATGCTACAGCTCCCTCTAATCCTAATTTAAATTATGGCTTTAAGTCCTGTTAATGTGTATTTCGCCAATATCGAGTTTTTTTTTTTATGTTAGGGAGAAAACACACGAGCTTTCAGGCCACCTGATGGTAAGTGGAATCTGAGACCCATAGACATTTGACTTCTTAAGACCATAATCCTAAGACCTCAAATGCGTTGCCAACCCTGAGGACTAAGATGGAATGCCTCTAGGCTAGTAATTTCACCGGTTGTCTTATCCCCACACCGGAACACACAGTGCGAACACTGTTGCTTGGCTTATTTTTCTATTAAACTCAAAATTGCTTCAAATTCCATCAAAAAAGTGACAAGTTGTATAACTGTTTCGCTAAAAATGAGATTTGACTGGAAACGAAGTTTTTTCAGTTCCTGTCATGCATAACGTTCAAATCTTAAAATGATTCGTGAGGTTATTTGCTTCTGTGTTGGCCCGAAATGATTCGTGTGGCCTATTTGCTATACGATTTTGGTTGATACTGCCATGTGTCTAGAGTCCAATTCCCCTGTTAACAAATTTACGGTCGATAACGATCGGGAGATTGAATAAAACTTGGAGTCAACAGCTCTAGAACGAGCTACGCGTCTGTGCGCACCCTCCACCTCTCAATAATCATGGGCCAGTACCCTTACCATGAGTAGTCAGTGATCTTCTCGAGTTAATTTTTGTCCCTCTCACTCTATTAAATTCTGTGAGAGACAGAGCATTCAACTCACTAGCAAGTACTGTCGCTGTTAACTCGTGGTAAGGGTCACCCTATAAAGTAAACGGCGTATCGGTGAGTCTAACATGCTGCAACGGGACAAGATGTTGACATAGGCTAGAGACTTTAATCCGTCTATTCCATACTCAAACGTAAGAATAAATTGTTATGGTTTAAAATAAAAGTACTTTTTGTGTGACTTGAGTAATTTTATTACTCACCCTAAACTGGATTCCTTCTTTTATGTTAAGGAGAAGGTACACGAGCTCTCAGGCCACCTAATGGTAAATAGAATCTGAGCCCCATAGACATTTGAATTCGCAAGACTATAATCCTAAGACCTCAAATGACTTGCCAACCCTGAGGACTAAGACGGAATTCCTCTATGCTAGTGATTTCACCAGTTGTCTTATCCCCACACCGGACCACAACAATGCGTACACTGTTGCTTGGCGAGTGGTTAATGGATAAGATGGTGTAGCGATCTAACTTGTAAACAGCATATTAAAGCCCGTTAGCTATTTCATGGTGAATTCATTTGTAATAGAATGTACAGTCAAGGTTATAAATATGTATACACTTTAGTACCTTTTCTATTTAACGTCATGTTTCAACTGCCATATGAAATTGTCACAGCGATTAAAGTGACAAGGTACTAAAGTGTATACATATTTATGACCTTGACTGTACTCTCACTAAGTTATTGGATGGTATTCGTTAACTGGTTAAAGAGGAGCGTCGGTGGCCTAGGGGCTTAGAGAGTCGACTCCTGATCGTAAGGTACCGAGTTCAAACCCCCGCGGTCACCATGTAGGCATGTACCAATGGTTTTTTCTAACTTAAGTACATTACCCGATGCTCTTACGGTGGCGGAAAAATATCGTGAGGAAACCTCAGATCTGAACAGCTGTAAGAGGGTAATTACACAAAAGATCAAAGGATCGAAGTGTATCCGAAAGGGTTCATCTGTAAGATAAAAAAAAGGATTGTGTGGTTTTATGAAACCACGGTAAAAGTGAAACTTTTTTTCACATTATAGATACCTATTTAACTAAAAAAATTCGGAATAATATTCCATTAAGGGTATAAACTGGCACAAATGAGTATAGTCTACTCGTATACACTACACGGTCAGCTGATAGAACTATAGGCGCCGCCATATTCGCGGCCGACCGTCACGCGACATGTGACACACAGTCCAAAAAATTTGAGAAATTGTAAGAAAAGGTTCACTTTAAAAAATAAGATGAGATTAAAGGTTAAATTATAAATTCCTCAAAAGCATATGCATTTACATTAATTTTAATGCTGTTTAATTGAATACATTTCTTGAGAACAGTCGTTGATTATTTAATTAAAGTGACTCATGCTCATGAAAGCGCCGCGATTCGATCTGTGGATATTAAATTCCATTTATAAATTTATAATTATTGCATCACACACACAAGTAAATGTCAATGTGAACTGTCAGAGCTATTGGCGAGAAGTAGACGTTGGATGCGAGAGAAAAGTGGTGAAAACTCGAGTTCGTGGTTAACCAGTGCAAACTAATCAACCAATACCAATAAAGGAACATACTTGGTAATTTTTTAATAGGTGCACAAATTTTAAATTTTTGTGTTGCTATCGTTAATCAATAACATATGTTGTGTTATTTTTACTCTAGCTTAAAAAATATTAGAGTTATTGCCGATTCAATGATTCCACTAACTTAACGATATTCATGGACCCTCTAATGCAAAGGTGCGAGGAGAGGGGAGTGTTGTTAAGTATGTTAAAAAATGAAATTTCAAATTTAGAATATCAATACAGTGTATCGCATACCTACAGCTTGACAACCCATGTCATCATTTCTAGTGTGACATTGTGTCCACACGAGAAGGTAAAAGAGAGATAATTTGCAACAACAAAAAAAAAATAACTCGTTTTATTGTCGTAATATTAATATTAACGATACAAAATCATATGTTAAAATTTGTGCACTGATAAAAAAAATACCCTGTATACGTAGGTATTCTACTATCACCAAAACAAGATTACTTGAAAATCAAGTCTCTCCTGTAAATAAAAATAAACTTTAGTTTGTTTATACCTCTATAAACTAGCGCAGCTAAAACTTCTCATAAGTTCACTCCGTCATTAATTAATATCCTAACTAAACGTACGACGTCTTGAAACTGAACACTCCTTTATAAGTACAAACTTCAAATACCATTAATTAGTTTATTTGCGGTTATACGGGGGTGTTATTCTTTACCCACTAAAACCGCCGAGACGTCGACATCCTCAATATTCGATTTTTGTTATAGATCGATTTAAACATTATTTATTATTAACCTCTGACGCAAAAAGAGGGGTATAATAAGTTTGATGGATAAGTTTGTGTGTTGTGTCTGTCTGTGGCACCGTAGCTCTTAAATGGATGAACAGAAAATTTGTGTCTAGTATTTCATTGTGCGGTTGCGCACTTATAAAAGGGGAGTGGGTAAGTTTGTATGAACGTAATTGTCTTTTATTTTTCAGTGTCCACGGGTGATTTATAGGGTTCTGTAATCAACGAGGAATCCTTATAGTTTCACCATGTCCGTCTGTCCGTCGATCTGTCTCTCCGCGGGTAATCTCAGAGACTCTTCGTGCTAGAAAGCTGTAATTTTGTATAGTTCTACATTTAAGTTACTGTAACAAAGTTATTTTATTAATTTATTTATAAAGGTTTGCCAAGTTACGGAGCCACACCAAAGCGTAAAATACGGTTTTGTTGCGAAAAGAATGGCTCATACTAAATACATGGCGTCAATTTTGACGGACCTTAATTTACACACCGTTAAACTCCGGTGTGGTAAGCAAAGGTATTTTATTTTTCATTATTGTTTAGCGCATCATTAGATAGCTGTTTAAAATCACTATGTACTTGTTATAATCAATTGTTAGATTTGGGCGACCGTTTAGGAATAGCCTTATTTTTGCTAGTTACGTTACGCCCAACTTCGTCCGGTTTTTATTATGTTTATAGATCCTCCAAATACGTACATAAAAACAACTTAAGACATTAAATAATATATCACAGACAAGACATTAATGATTTGATGATGATAATTTATAACGACATCCTTTTTGGCTTTTCACACATGTTAGTACACCAATGGGGCGTAATAATGGTAATTTGAATATCTTTAAATTCAGGTCTGGATTATTTTCTCGCTTTTAATGACTATAATATTATTTAAATTTAATATTAGGCACTTAAATAATAATAATAAAAAATCTTTATTCAAAGCACTTTTTTACAATGTATAACTATGTACTTAACAAAAACATAGAGACTTATAAATTACTTGCCTGAACTAGGATGCTCCAAAATGGAAAATATTGTTAGGTATAAGTAGGAAATTTTAAAATTTATAACTATTTAAATTATCTACATGAATCATTGAAATTAAGAACATATAATACATTAATATAAGGACGCTTCACCGAGTGAACCTATATGGTATTTTTCATGGTAGCTTGTTGGACATAATGCAAGTGTTTGCGTCATCAAAATTATAAACTAGGTTAAAGTCAATGTAGCATAAAAAATATTCATGACTTGCATGATAGGTTAATTGCGGTTTAAGGTTAGTACGGCAACATCTAAATGATGCGAAATTGTTTTTAAAACACTTAATTTTCGACCCGATGCGCTATTTGGCGGCTCGGTCAATAACGAACTATATGCGGTAGCGCTAGTAAATACCACCAAACAGTTGCCATGGCAACGTGAGTGTTGCCGGCAGTGTATAATGGATACCAAGTTAAGATCTCTCATATCGTAACATACTAAATTATAGAACTGAGCCTCTATTCTACTGCGTTATAATCGCCATTATTGTAAATGGCATAAGAGTTATCAAAATGTTGACAATACGGAAACACGTCAAAAACACGATATCGTTTATGACGTGTAGAATCCCAGACCAGGGCCTTTATTCAGGTGCGATAAAACGATATCGTGTTTGACACGTTTAAGAATCGTTTATGTCACAGTCGCCATTATTGTAAATGACATAAGAGTTATCAAAACGTTGACAATACGGAAACAGGTCAAAAACGATATCGTTATAACGCAGTTGAATTGAGGCCCTGGTTTGTACTCGTAATCTACCATAGTTCAGTGTTCCAAAGGTTCTCATGGGAACTTACATGATTTTAATAGGTATTTAGTTATTGTTCCGTTTCATAGATTTATTCATTTCTAGTTGTAAGAAAATAAATGTACTTAAGACTTTTAGGGAACCGCCGAAGAGAGATTTGAATATTTATTTATTCTTTTTTGTACAAAAGTATGCACTTAATATACAAAAGGCAAACTTAAGGCCGTAAGACATTTTCTACCAGTTGACCTTTGGGTAAAGCAGAGATTGTAGTGGTGGTGCAACATAAGGTCTAACTACATTTTTTATGTATGTATACATATACATTTACAAATAGGTGAAAAACTTAATTGCAGGACCTGTTGTATGTAGTTATGTACAAAATTAATATGGAGCTTACGTGCAGGATCCGTCCGAATCGCTACCACCATCTTATCCATTAACCACCCGCCAAGCAACAGTGTTCGCATTGTTGTGTTCCGGTGTGGGGATAAGACAACCGGTGAAATCACTAGCATAGAGGCATTCCATTTTAGTCCTCAGGGTTGGCAAGTCATTTGAGGTCTTAGGATTATAGTCTTGCGAATTCAAATGTCTATGGGTCTCAGATTCTACTTACCATTAGGTGGCCGAGTGCTCGTGTGCCTTCTCATTAACATAAAAAAAAACTTTCAAATATAGAATGTCGAACAGTCTATAAAGGTGTGTTACAACTACATACAACAGGTAATTAAATGACCTTTACTTAAAGTTTTTCACGTATATAAATATGTTATATGTTATATTAATATCACGTATAAGCACAAAGCAATGGTAAAATCAAGATATGTCAATTCTACCTGCAAAGCAATTCGCGAATTTTACCGCTTGGATACTAATTAAATGCAGAAACAAAAGTTTAGGAATATAATTATAAACCTAACCTAACCTACATAATTTATGTTTAAGATATCTTGTTAGAGTTGTTGTTATTTCTATAGCTCTGCCTACCCCACTATGGGAATGAAGGCGTGATGCTATGTATGTACGTAGAAACGTTATACTCTAAGCAGCATGGAAAAGTTCACAATTCATCTACAGCTCACTATCTCACGAGATAGATTATAAATGAACGGTGTGTGAACAGTTCAGATGGATTAAAACAGCCCCATTTGTTTTACAAACATGAACTATAGACTTCATTGCTTCAATCTGGCGTAACCCTAAGTTGACTTAGGTATCTACGTATTTCCTAAGTTTCTTAGGGTAATCAATCTTAGAGCAATGTTCCATATCGGAGTATTAGCGATATCAATTACTCAATAACTTATAGGTATTAGACGCAAGTGTGCCCTTTGAAACTAATTAATCAAGTCCTTGAGGCAGTAGCTTGCTAATACAGTACCGGCACTAAGTTTACATATGACTTCGTCCATATATTTAAGTTCAATATATCCGTTGATGAACCTTTTGGCAGTAAAATTATTACGATAAGTATCTAATGGCGCCTGTCGCATAAAATAACAATACAATTGTATAATCATAAAATCTTTATTCAACATCATAAATTGAGCATGGTGATATACAATAGCGACTTAATTAATAGGTAACTGAATAAATAAAGAAGATAGATTAGCATTTTTTCTTCCAGCGCTGTAGCTCCTATTTTTTTTATTTTTTTTTATGTTAAGTGGAATCTGAGACCCATAGACATTTGAATTCTCAAAACTTTAATCCCAAGACCTCAAATGCGTTGCCAACCCTGAGGACTAAGATGGAATGCCTCTATGCTAGTAATTTCACCGGTTGTCTTATCCCCACACCGGAACACAACAATGCGAACACTGTTGCTTGGCGGGTGGTTAATGGATAAGGTGGTGGTAGCGATCCGGACGGACCCTGCACGGGGCCTGATTTATAGCCGGAGTGTAATAATAATGTTGCCTATATACATATGTATGTACGTAAACACTTTATTGTACTAAGAACAGAAATTCAAATACAATATTCACAGAATAGGAACGCACAAAGGCGAACTTATTCCTTAAAGGGATCTCTTCCAGCTTAGGGTGATTGAGAAAAATAAGAAAGCAGTAATTCACAACGAGTACACATGATAATAATGTTGTTTTAAGGTAGGTATTGTACATTTAACTTCGTGTAAGGTGATTGGAGGCATTTGATATGTTGTGTTGGAGGTGAATGGAGGGGAGAAGATGAACAGAAATAATATCGAATGATCGAGTTCTGAATAAAATAAATAAAAGTATTAATTTACTAGCAAGAATAGAAAATAGAAGAGGAACAATGATAAGACACCTGCTATGGCACGACTTTTTCCTCAAAAACATCATAGAAGGAAAGGTAGAGGGAAAGAGAGGCAGAGGAAGACCAAGAATAAATTAATTTGAACAGATAATAGAGAAGGTTAAGGTTGGGTCGTACCAGAAAGTCAAAGATTTGACGGAGGACCGGAGTGGTTGGCGATTACTCCACCGACAAGAACATGGCTCATAATTCATAAATAAAGAGATAGTGAGAGATATTATTCTTTTATTATTGGGATGCCCTTGATTATTATTTTTACGGCAATGATAAGGCACTTAAGCACAGAGCTCCATGTCCAGATTGCAATCTTAAGACTCCAAATGCAATGGCCATCCCTAAGGACAAAGATGGAATGCCTATACTTCAAGGGCGGTTCTTTGCCTTTTCCCCGACAAATCTTTGACAAATGCATCGTTACGCAACCTATTCATTTGCCAACCCGCTTTTTTCTGTAACTACAAATAATTCAGGATTTTAATAAAACTAACCTAACCTAACCTATAGGGTTCTTTCTACACGAAGGTCCTTTAAATCCAGAACTATTTACAGTATCCGAAAAAAACGCGGGTTGCCAAATTATATACATACATACATAACATCACGCCTTCATTCCCAGAGTGGGGTAGGCAGAGATACAGAAATACCAACAACTCTAAAAAGACTTGTTGATGTTTCTTTAACCACATTTTGCACAATCTGGCCAAGAAGTTTACTAGTGTATTAGTGACAGGTTGCAAGCCCATCGCCTAACAATACTACAGCCCTTATATGTTTGTGAAAAGTTGGTTATGAAATGATAGGATCCCTTCGTAGGCACATAATTAGGTTGGCACTGTTCCTCGTATTTAGTCCCCTTTGGGGGTCGCGTTTTAAAAGTATTTTCCTGTACGTCTAGCACAAGTTGTATTTTCTCGCTTGCCGCGTGCGTCGCTATCTTTACAGACTAGGTAGAAAGGAGATCGCGGACAACATGTGCTAGCCCTCCTGAAGATATATTAAGCTTTTTATCTCGCACTGGGTTTTTTGACCCCGATATTTCCCATTAAGCGTATAAAAACTACCAACCTACTTCCTTTTCACACTGAAATAACTTTAATCGCAATAAATAATTTAATTCTAATTTTGTGCGTTGCTTGATCATTAAGAAATTTAAAAGATATTTAAACGTATATTTTCAACAGCAAGGCCTCTCCTCCCATTGCATTGCAAGCCAGGCAGTAAAAATAAAAATAATAGAGAAAAATACCGTATTCATCTAGTAATTGGAGTCGTGTTGAAGCGTAGTTGTATAGTACAAAGCTATAGTGTATATTATGTACATATAGTGCGCTATGTAACGATGTCAATACTACAAGAAGAACCAACCAAGCGGCTGCTGGCTAAAGGATCGAATAAGCCTCAATACCATAAGGGGCTTGTCACACAAAATGGTATTAATGCTACACAATTTTAAATCAAATAATTAAGAACAGTTTTTTTTTAGTTAAGTGGTACAGCGAAATCAGAAAACAAAATATTAAATAAAAACAATAAATTCTACTAAAACCTGACAACAACAAAAGTATAAAAATTAACGGAACAAGTTTGAACCTTTGTAATGTTTTACACTATTTACCACCGTGTGGTATTTGCCATCTGATTTACAATAGAACCACAACTTATCCTCTTATGATGACGTAGTGTCAAAATTTAGGAAAATGCACAATGCATAGGGCATTGTGGTCGTCATCCTGCCTGCTAGCAAGTTGTTCAAAATATTTTTCGTAGTCGAAGGACAAACTGCGATGCACGTTGTTATGTTGTGTGGTAATAACCCTAAGGACCTAGCCAAAATGCGTACGTTATAACTAGCGTTTTGATAGCGTTTTAGCATTTTGGGTAGGACCTTAGGATGGGGAGGCGCTTCGCGCCTTGTCGCTACTACCCTTTTGTTTTTTTTTCCCGGGTTAAATGCCTTTGCATACCCACCCCGACGGGGGCCAGGGCGGGTTATGTCCGGCTTGCACGGACTAAAACCCCCGGGGCGTTCCACCTAGCGCTTTAAGAGGAGGCTACGGGACCGCTATAGCGCCAAAACGTAGCCCCCCAATAGCGAGTGCCCTGTGGGCTCGCCAGTTGTCGTAACTACCCTAACCTAACCTAACCTATGTGGGTAAATGTTACCTAACTGAGTATTTGTTCTTCGTATAAATTTCTTTCAAACAATGATTAGTTCAAATAATCATTAGAAATTATAGCTATTAGGTCTATCAATCATTAGGAATAATTATTATTAGTTTAGTAACACTAGAGCATTTAACGTATTCGTACAAGTTAACTTCAGGGTATATAACTTTAGGTCTAGTAATCAATTAGGACATACAAGTTTAGCCGGATTATCTATTGTTTGCCCGAAATTCATTTGGTATAATTTTCACTTGCCTGAATTTTATATCCCCGAATGTTACATTTCTCAGAAGAGTTAGCTAACATACTCTTGTTTTCCTGAAAGTTATGTAGATGCCATAATGATACTGATGCCATACGTAATGTTTTCCATATTGTTAAGTGCAATAATTTTATTTAATAGAATATTTAAACGCCATACTAGAAAGTTTATTTCCGAATCCATCCTGGCTATGCATTTGCTTAAAAAATTATCGACAGTTTCTAAACGTTTTTATTCAATCATTTTTCAAAATGCATACCCATGCAAAATGCGGGTCAATTCTAGTCAAGCAGGAAAGTATTCTTGTTATTTTTAATAAATTAACCTAACCTAACCTAATCTGACTTACTGTGGGGTTAAGGGGGGAGAAAGTTGAGAGGGTGGGATGGGTGGTGGTTTTTGAAGGAGAGGCATACCTGTTAGCAATTCGATGAAATTACCTTTTATGATATTTGGTCTAGTAGGGGTGAACCGGCGTTTTTAAATCACGTAGAAATTACGCATATATCAATGATAAGCTTCCTGGGACAAAGTTCTACGGTAAACTAAGAGAAAAGTATAGTCCTGTAGGCGTTAGGCGTTGTAAATCTTGGACAACAGTTACGAGTACGAGTTTATAGCCATCGATTATTATAAAATCATCCTATAATATCCTAGAGATCCCATACACAACGTTATAAAGACCAATACATTATAATTTAGACGACGGACGGACTTTCTGGTTTGCATTTTCAAATCAGGCCTCGATTCTCGTGCTGCTCGAGAAGTTCTATTTGAGATAAAAATGTAGATACTTCTGGGCTACATAATTATTTTCGTATTAGTATACTGGGAATATAAAGAACTGCCATATTGAGAAAAGATGTCAGATACGGTAAGACTGTTCCGTTGCAACTTTACTTACTTCTTTTTTTTTTAAGATGATAACGGTCAAATTCACATAACATGTTTCTTTTAATAACGTAGCCAATACTGAAAAAGATTTTTTCAAATGTTCTAAGTTCTTGTTATTAATTACCTATAGTAGAGATAATTGTTTTTGTTTTGACTTCGTTAAAGGCAAAAACAGGTGCAAAATAATGGTCAATATTCTCATCTTAAAAAAACCAAGCATAGTAGTTTTATCGATTGGAGAATAATAAAAAAACACTAAAAATAATATGCTAGTTAGGGTTCTCTGCCTTTTCGCCGACAAATCTTTGACAAATGCATCGTTTCGCAACCTATTCATTTGCCAACCCGCTTTTTTTTCTGTAACTAAAATATTACAGGGTTTTTATAAAAGTACCCTAACCTAACCTATACGGTTCTTCATGATAGTTTTGAAATAAATCTAGGATTATTTACAGGTTCGGAAAAAAACCCGGGTTGTCCAATGATATGTTTGTGAAACATTGGTTATGAAATGATTGGATCCCGCTAGTTAGTCCATACGTATTAGGACATTAGAATTTGACAGAAAGTGACACAGAATACTTTTCTCAACACTGCTCGGAAAATATTAACATTTTGGTCTTTTTGGGGAAGAAAACATCACTTTTATGACATGCCGTTTTCATACAAAATATAAATATTCTTGGCTAATTAATGTGTATTATTTCCTCGCAGTAGATGAAACAAGCACTATTCTGTCTCGGCAGAAAGTGTAAGTTATGGACTAGACGGCTTTAACTAAGTTTCGGCCCTTATATGACTCGTCCATAGCTTTCTACCCTCGGCAACAATGCACTATTAAGTAAAACCAGTTTATTATGCGTTAATGAATAAGGGTGTTAATGTATTATTTTTCAAACTGTCTTCTTAATGATTTGTCGAACAATTTTTTTTAAAAGTTAAGGAGAAGGCACACGAGCACTCATGCCACCTGATGGTAAGTGGAATCTGAGACCCATAGACATTTGAATTCTCAAGACTATAATCCTAAGACCTCAAATGCGTTGCCAAACCTGAGGACTAAGATGGAATGCCTCTATGCTAGTAATTTCACCGGTTGTCTTATCCCCTCACCGGCACACAATAATACGAACACTGTTGCTTGGCGGGTGGTTAATGGATAAGAGGGTGGTAGCGATGATGGTGGTATAAAACAGAATTAATAAATCAATTAAATCAAATTGCCTCCTTTCTGTCAATATCATCATCCTGTGAATATCTATTACTTCTATTCAGCATTCGTTTAGTTCCAGTTGAATGGAGTTAGCGTATTCAGACAAGTTATTCAATAAATCTGAAGCACGGTTCGTTTCATTTTATTAATTGGCACGCGCGCATCATATCATATAGGCAGGTAAAGAAATCGGAATGCATGGGAGTGGAGTCCGTTGCATCATTATATCGACAAGAGTCCTGCTTTTAAATTACTGTACCTGGGCGATCGAGCTTTACTTGAGTACATGTAGAAGACAGTCGGTCAGTCGTCGTCTATAATGTCAAATACCTCGAAACCCGATTTAACGGTGGATCAAGAATTTCCTCGAACAAGACAACTCGAATTTTCTCGAAGATGACGACGACGATATTTTATATAATTACGATCTCGAAAACCGTTAGAGCCGTTTTCGAGAACGTAATTATTTACAAAATAATATTCCTTTAATAGTATAGGATAATGAAGAAATACATATAATACTTAAATATGAATTGATATGAATAATTCAACTTGTGGTATATTCAATCCACGAAGGTGCGCTTCGTTACTCAAAAAGAATTTGAATGTTTACGTCAATATACATAAAATAAGGTAGTGGGGCGGGAATTCTTGTATTGAAAACACTACAATAACTTCAAATTACAATATTGCACACCGTAAATAGTAAAAAGTTAAACAAATGACAATTTCATTTTATATAATAATGACTTGAGGAACTTTGTCCTGTCCAGTTTTTTCGGACAACTTTTCCAATGAAATATTTATTGATAAATTCCTAGTCTTCAAAAAATATTTCTTACTCCATCCAGTTTTTCTCAAGTCATGCACTTACCAACAAAGGTGGTTAACAATAGGCGGTTTTATCGCTTCATTGCGATCTCTTTCAGATGACGATTTATTAAACATTTCAACTTTTACACCATCGGAAACCCGTAATTTAATCAATCGTGTTACGTGAACATCCAAAGCATACATGAACCTAAGAAGCTAGTTTGGCCGGTCGGTGTTAATTGGCAATTAAACCTAATGGCGGCCGTGAATAAACGGTGCAAGGGAACATCGCGAGCGTGTAAGCCAAAAAATTGCGCTAAGTAAATAAAATAAAATAAGTTTATTTAATAAAAAAAAATATGATAAGGAGAAGGCACACGAGCAGTCAGGTGACCTAATGGTAAGTGGAATCTGAGACCCATAGACATATGCATTCTCAAGACTATAATCCTAAGACTTCAAATGCGTTGCCAACCCTGAGGACTAAGATGGAATGCCTCTATGCTAGTAATTTCACCGGTTGTCTTATCCCCACACGGAACATAACAATGCGAACACTGTTGCTTGGCGGGAGGTTAATGGATAAGATGGTGGTAGCGATCCGGACGGACCCTGCACAGGGTCCTTCCACCAAACCTACCAAAACTTTACACTTAAAATTACAAAAGAATGTTCCCATTTATACAGATGTAGGTATAGTTTAACACTTACTAAAATGGTGTTCGGAGATGATGTGCTACGTTTCATAACGTTAGTTTTACTACTAAAGTTAACACAAAATTCAGCTACTATCTACCGATGTCATAGAAAATGTATATAGAATTGACGTATACTGCCGTAAGGTCGCATCGGTTGCCTACGTCAAGTCACCAGGGCCTCTATTCAACTGCGTTTGACGTGTTTCCGTATTGTCAACGTTTTCATAACTCTTATGTCATTTACAATAATGGCGACTGTGACATAAACGATTCTAAAACACGTCAAACACGATATCGTTATAAGGCAGTTGAATAGAGGCCCAGGGCTGGGATTCTACACGGTAATAGCGATATCGTATTTGACGTGTTTCCGTATTGTCAACGTTTTGTTAACTCAAGTCATTTACAATAATGGCAACTGTGACCAAATCGATTCTAAAACACGTCAAACGCGATATCTTTATAACGCAGTAGAATGGAGGCGCTGTTCCGCTATTCTACTGGGTTAAAACCATATTGCCTTTGACTTGTTTTGGCGTTGTTATTAACTCAGTTACTATCAAGTAAATAAGAGCTATCAAAACGTTGACAACACAAAAACACGTCAAAGACAATATGTGTTTACCCCAGTAGAATAGAGGCCCTGATAGTATGTGGGATTTAAAACCCGTAGACATTTGCAAACTGAACCATGTTACAAGAGTACCAAGACTGCAAATGTGTTGCCAACACAACCAATATGGAATTTCTCTATGCTAGTATTTTCCGGTTGTTTTATTCCTAAACTAGAACACAACGAAGCTCCTGCTTGGCTGTAGGTTAGTGGATAAGATGATGCAAGGTCCTACCAGCACCGAAATGACGTGTTCATGACGCGGTTGGCTTTGTTTATGAACAGGGCCTCTATTCTACTCGATAAAAGTATATTGCTTTTGACATGCTATCGGTTGTACACTGTTTTACAGAAACTCATTTCGTAGAAAGTATCACTTCGCAGAGTTTTCATTTCATAGAAAGCTAATTTCTGCTATAACCTTACTATTTTTAGATTTTGGTGGTCTCAGGTCTAACCTAACCTACCTACATAACTCATGCTTAAGATAATCTGAAAACATTAGGGTTTCAGCAGAAATTAGCTTTCTATGAAATGAAAACTCTGCGAAGTGATACATTCTATGAAATGAGTTTCTGTAAAACAAGGGGACACCAATGCTATCGTACTGTCTTCTTTTTCTTCTCTTATTAATGGCGGTCCATCGCGATATTCTGCAGTAATTTTGCCAATGTCAAGTGAGTAAATCTGTAAATGAATAAAGGTCATGCATACACACTCTTAAAAACAAAAGTTATCTCTCCTGTGGTAAATAGTTAAGAGCTTGTGTGCATATAAGTTATGTTTTTATATGATAGGTCTACAGCAGTCCTGAAGGTGTTTTTGCGGGAATGGGCTTAGCCAGAAAATTAGGCCTTAAAAACGTTAACTTTCGGTGTGTCCACAGGAAAGACGGTAACCTAAATCTGTGTACGTCCCATAAATCAAAAGTAAAAGCCGGACATCTTTTTCAATTTGTTTAGTCAATAAACAAACATTATAAAATGTTGTTTCAACCACGCATTATAGTAGTTTTTTTTATGAAATAGGAGGCAAACGTGCAGACGGATCGCCTGATGGTAAGCGAATACCGTCACCCATAGACACTTGCACACACCTTTGTGGTCTAGCCTATCCTCGTACAATTTCCTCATCCATGGCCAGGTTAACTGAAAGAAATCCCTTAAAAGGATAAGTTCGCCATTGTACATGTTAATTTTAAGTTTATGTCCGAAATTTCTTGTTTTTTTTGTGCAATAAAGAGTTTACTTTCAAAATTACACTTGCAGCACCAGAGGAGTAACAAGTATCGTTGTTAGTATTGTCAAGGTACTCTTATGTATTCCACAGTAATGGCGGCTGAGTTAAATAATAAACGCTAACATTTCAAAAGCGAATACACAACTCCTAAGTCATAGTTTAGACGAGCGCGTATGGCACAACTCCCATCGATTTTGGCTCGGTATTAGCATAATCTATTTGGTTCATACGCTGCTAGTGTTCCCTTGTACCTCGTTTATGCAAAGCCTCCATTAGGTCTAATTGCCAATTAACACCAACCAGTCAAACTAATTTCTTACTTTTATCCTGTGTCTAATAATCGCTTAAATATAGATATTTTCGACTAGGAAATATGGAAAGTTTAGGAAATATCGATATTTTCGAGGCCAGAGTTCCCGGTAACCTTCGGGGAGGGAAGATGGCCGATTGAAAAATGTCCGGCTTTTGCTTTTGATTTATTCTGTTTACTGTTTAACTCTACTCACTTGACATTGGTGAAATTACTGCGGAAAATCGCGACGGACCGCCATTAAATTTTAAAAAAGAAGAAGAAGATATTTTCGATGCTGGCTCTAATCAGTATCGTAGGAGTTGCTTTCCACGTAGGCTCTGGATACATATTTAAAAACCGGGTAAGAGCATGATAGACCTTGCTCAGTGTAGGGTTCCAAAGCAATTTGCGCACCCAATATAAATATAATTATCGTATTCCCAGGGTCTACAATAAACTTATGTACAAGAGTGCCACTACATAGCTGCATAGTATAAAACAATAAAGTCGCTTCCCGCTATCTGTCTGTGTATTCAAGAGGATGATTATATATAATAGTCCCGGAACGAAGCATGGGCGGGTCGCTAGTTAAGTAGCTATTTTAATCGCGTGTATCTCAAGAAATAATGATAACTTAGTCGTGATAGTTTTTCTCATGATTTTGTTATATGCGCTTTCATTTAATACTATTGTTTTCGGCTGCAGGGGGGACAAGACTCAGAAACGAAACGTAGTCACGGTAATGGCTCCCTCGCTCGTCACTTGAAACTTTGCTTAAATGTAAGTAGGTGTTGGGAGTAAGTCGCGTGTCCGAGGGTCTGGACAGTGATCGATCACAGCGCACTCTTCATATTAGCGGTGTTTAGGATGGTTTAGGCACTAGGGGAAGTTAAAGCTTGGTGAATTTTTAGTACATACATACATAAAGTCACGCCTTCATTCACAGAGTTACAGAAATACCAACAGCTCTAAAAAGACTTTATAATCCATAACCACAATTTTCACTATCAGGCTAAGATGTTTACCAGTGTATTAGTGACAGGCTGCTCATTGCCTAACAGTATTACAAGCTCTTATTCCCTTAGTCGCCTCTTACGACATCCACGGGAAGACATGGAGTGGCACTATTCTAACCCGGCAACCACACGAAAAACCCGGAACTGGATTTTTACTAGTATTTTTGAAAACATGTAAGGCTTCATCAATGGCCTCGTGAATGTGTCGTGAATGTGAAGGCGTGAATGTACGTTGTGACGATACGTTGGCCTAGTTGGGAGTGACCTTGCCTCCGAAGATCCGCTGTCTTCCTGGGTTCCTGGGGTCCTGGGTCAAATCCCGGTATGGACAGATTTTGTGTGATGAGCGCTAATATTTTGTTCTTGAGTCTTGGGTGTTTTCTTTGTATTTGAGTGTGTATTTCTCTATATAAGTATGTTTATCATTGTCTAAAACTAGCTTAGTTTGGACTTGGTCAATTGGTATGAGATTGTCCCCTGATTTTTAGGGTTCCGTAGTCAAACTAGAAACCCTTATAGTTTCGCCATGTCCGTCCGTCCGTCCGCAGCCTAGCGCAGATACTCTTAGTACTAGGAAGCTGTAATTTGGCATGAATATGCATATTAGTCACGCCAACAAAGTAGTATAGTAAATAGTAAAAATAAATATTTTTTTTGGGTACCTCCCCTACACCTAACATGGGGATGTTTTTTTTTTGAAGTTTACCCCATCGTGTGGGGTATTGTTGGGTAGGTCATTCAAAATTATTATGCTTTTAAAATTTTAAGCTTTAAAGCGCTAGTTTTTGTGTGATTCAAGTGTCTCCCCCCTAGAGCCAAAACTACAAATGCTAAAAATCTGAAAAAAACTTAAATGAAAGGACATATAACGAATTTTAAAGGAAAACTATCATGACTAAGTAGACATGATTGGTTCTTGAGATACAGGCGATTAAAGTGTTTATACCTACTAAAATCATCTTTTGGCACCAATTGACTTTAAATAGAAAATTAATTATTATTTGTTTATTTTTATGTTTCTAGCACTTTACGGCTTCGGAACCCTTTACTGAGCATGGTCCGACATGCTTTTGCCCGGTTTTTATTAATTAATTAATTTATTTACATTCTTCCGCCTTAGCCCGACTGAAATGAAGATATAAAGACGGGGTAAATATTTATATGGAGAGAGGTCTATAATTCTTAGCTGTGAAGTGTTTCAAGCTGTTTATTTAATTTAAGTATGTACGAATCTTAAGGACCAAAATGCTACAAGTTTACGAGCGTATCACTGCTAAAGTAAAGGAAAAAACTTTAGAAAGAAAATTCCAAACCATATAATTCGTGCAGTGTCGAACTTTGTTTGCAGTAGTTAAATTTGGTTTATTTGATTAAATCGAGCTCTATCGATCTAATGCAAAACCCTTGGCAGTTATTTAATCTAAGCTCGTTAAATAACCTTGCCAACATTCACATATACTGTTTTTTGAATATGTACACACAGTTCGTCAATGTTGTCTAAAGCCGAATTTTATGTAACGCCATGCAGATTCACTAGAAATTGATCGATGACATAAAGATTCCACTCACAGCATGCGATGCGTTTTGAAACCAAATCTAATTCATCCTCATAACCCGAGAAAAATATATCTGCTCGTGAAGTTATGTTCATTGAATAGACTTCCAAAAGTGGAACATGAATTTTTTTATTATCCTCTTGCGTATTACGGATATTTGCATTTTTTCTGTCTTTTGTAACTGTATAAAATATACTTGGTCTACAGATATAGACTACAATTCAATGATTAAAAAGAACAAAACAAAAAAGGCATCTTTTTGAACCGAGTTTTTTTTAATAAACGCCGAAAAAAACATAATCGTAAATCTGATGTCTAAAGTTACCTATTTTGCTTCTAGTTTTAAGTAAGTTTGTCCCTGCGGAGACTGGTGCCGTGGCTATCACAGCACCATGCTGAGCAAAGTCATGTTCTTTTTGTTATTTTGCTTGTCATTTGTATTTGCTATACGTAAATGTTCAATAAATATTTTCCACGTTAATCTATTTTGTTTACTCTGGGAATACCTTACGGTATAAAGTTTGTCTTTTTATATGCCTTGTAAAGCTGGTTTTTGGATATAATAAAGTAACCGGCTGCTATTCGCCTAGCATGAGATCGCCTACTATGTGCGTTAGCCCAAACTAGTGCGGTCATCGGTGCCACGGACAGTCCGGGGCTCAATTTCAACTTCGGCTTTATTCGATTTCTGCCTTTTAATTAATCCTTTTCTGCGGTTGGTTCGCTCTGAATGACTGGCGTTATAAAATATTTTTTTACTCTCTTGATATGGGTTTTAATTAGCTCTGTGTCAATTTTGGTTGGTCAAATTAGCTTGCTCAATTTTAGTTTTTCTTTATGACATTGGAGGGCATTTTCAAAATAAAGTGTTCCCTAGTTAAATTAGCCATATAAATGTATGGCTAATTTCGTCACAAAACTGATAAAAGTTAATGTTTTTTAACTTTCCTTAACTAGAGTACACTTTATAAAGAAAATGCCCTGGATCGTCAAGTAAAAAAAATACTTACATACATAGCATCTCGCCTTCATTCCCAGAGTGGGGTAGGCTGTGCTACAGAAATACCAACAATTCTAAAAAGACTTGTTGATAATTCTACAACCACATTTTGCACAAATAGGCTAAGATGTTTACTAGTGTATTAGTGACAGGTTGCAAGCCCATCGCCTAATATTACTTAAAAAATATACATACATCCTATATTTGCAATATATCGAACAGATAACATACATATGTCGACTTGTTTCCTATTTATGATGTTACCAGGTTTTGTCCACCACTCTGTCCGCAAAGAAGTATATATTATTGTAAATATTTATTTACATACTTATATTTTAAATGCAATTGTGCAATTTCGGATAAAGAAGTTAGGATTCAATTTGCAATGTGTTGATTAGGTAAACAACTTATTTTAAACCAAATTTCGTTTCGTTCATCACTCATGACTCGTGAGTCGTTATCATTATTTAATTTACTCTAAAGGCTTAGGACTTAGCGTCATTGATTGTGGACAACATATCGTACTAATAAAAAATGGATGAAAAACCAAGTATCATTCAATTTGCGACCATTTCTCTAATATCAGCACGATAATGTTTCTTCCCACACAAAAGAGGAAAGTGTGAGGAAATTTGTATTACCTATTACAGCGACGTAATTGCAAAGTCATAAATAATAAAACCGCAAAACGAAAAGCCAGTTAACGTTAAAAGTAATAAATACCATAAACATTGCTATTTAACAACTAATTAGCGGAACTAAAGCCTTAATGAGATATAGCTCGCTTTTAGTTCCAGTTGCTTTGAAATACTGGTGGCTTTTCAGAAAACATTTGCAATGCAGTTGGTACGGACAAAGCGCTGAAAGGAATATTTTCCTTCAACTTTATGCAACTGCAGTGGCGCATCTGAATTCGTTAGGCGACGAAAAGAATTTTAGTAAATTTATAAACTGGAGCAACCTGTAGGTTGAATAAAAGCGAAGTCCTATGGCTTCGTTCTTCTCGGTAAAAGGCCATTTGCTTTTGATCATATTATTTAATTTTTCCGCTTTTTAACATTTAAAATATTATTGTATTTTTCATACTTGAAGCTGATTTTTGTACTGTTTTATTGTATTTTTATTTTTATTTTACAATCAGTTTTTGCTTTTGTACACTTTGACATTTGATTTTAACTTTGTTTTACACTGAAGATTTCATTGTGAATTCATTATAACTATGCGACCATATAATAATGGAATTACTATACCTACCTATCTTCCTATCGTTTTAAATACGCCATTAATGTTATGTATCGTAATAACGGTGAAAATACGATAACGTGTCAGAAGCAATATGGTTTTCCCAAGAATACGATCAGATCCCTGTTCCATTGCACTGTTAGGACGTGCCAATGTATTAAATTTTAGAATAGCTAATTGTGACGAGTATTTTTGATTCAATTTAAATAGATTAAATTTATGGTTAAATATACATGGTGTGTACATAAGAGACGTGTGTGTCAACTCCCACCCAGAATATTTTATCAAACGGAGTCAAGTTAAAGGTAGACAAGAACACGAATTATGTCTCTGTTGTAAGATCCCTGTCGCAAGGATATGTACAAGAGAAAAACATTTAATATGATCATTGTATTTTTTATTAATTTACCGGATGAATTAAGAGTGTTGTCGGTTATTTTTTTAAACAGAACTCGACAGAATGGGTGATGGAGTAATGTTTTTACTTATTTACAGTATCAAAGAAGGAATATGAGGGTTTTGAATTTGTATAGTGGTAATTATTGACTAGCTATATAATTGAATAAATATTTTGTAAATAGATTATTTACAATGTTTGTCCGCTTGCTTGTATGCTCAAGTGCTTTCCTTTTATCCTCGTAATACTCAGTGTGCTGTAAGAGGTACAGAATTGAGGCAATTAAGTCTAACTATATCATAATGAAAATGAGAATCATTTTTGTTTGTTTCAAAATTGAAATTGGAATTTAAAGCAAAGTTAATTGAGTTTTATCTAATGTTTGTAGTTAGGTAGATGGCCTGACGAGGTTATAATTAGATCGTGTATTACTTTTCTGACAAATAAATTAATTGGATTTGATTTGATAATGGCCTTTTTGTTTATTTTCATGCAAATTGTTAAAATAAATGATTATGTTTTTATGGGTTCGTCTCTCTAAACGATTGTTTATTAGGATAGAATAGAATATAATAGTTTATCTATCAGTATATTCTCGAACAATTACATTTTAGATTTACACAAATATAAAGTACCTACACCAGAAGACATGTCAACTTACAGATAATGTTTGATAACATTCGTTGCTTTAATACAAAAGCGCCACAAATCAAAATGAATCTTTGTTGCATTTAAATTCAGAACGCTATTTACTTAAAGTTTTAAATCCAATTGTTTTTGTTTTTGATTTGTGGCGCTTTTGTATTAAAGCAGCGTATTTTACGCCACTTTCCTGTATCAGACAATTTAAAGGTAATCACAGCTATAGCCAGGAATGGTAGTTGATCCAATACGAAAATGTAAAGCAAACATATAGCTTAATATTGAAAAGAATTCTAGCACCTCGCTACAAACACGTACTCACCATTATTCCAGCATACACAATAAAAACGCTCCTCGCAAATGTATTTATTATTCTCTATCCTTTCTTTAAAGATAGACGTTAGCATTGTCGAAGTGTCGATTATATTCGGCTCGGTGTGAACGTTTTTGTTACCTACACGTAATCTCCTAGTAAGCAACAGCAGTTATACAGTACAATAAACAAACAGTAGGTTAGTCAAAAGCAGTTGGGGCTACACCAGGGGCCCTAGCCAAGATGCAAACGCTCATAACGTTTTTCTTTTCTATCGCTCAAAATGTAAGGGATGACATTCTCGTGCGTTTCGATAAACCACGTGGTCGACTGTCATTCCATACATAAAGGACACAGATAGGGAGATCCGAGCGACAAGCAATTCGCGTACTACTTGTGCTAGCCAAGTACGTTTCCAAAAGGTTTCGTACCCAAAGGGTGCCAACGGGACCCTATTACTAAGCCTCCGCTGTCCATCTGTCTGTATTTTAGCGGAATGTATCTCATGAACCGTAATATGAGTGCCCATTGCCGCTATATACAAAAAAAATGGTTCTCCGCCCTTTCGCAAACAAATCTTTGAGAAATGCATCGATTCGCAACCTAATCATTTGCCAACCCGCTTTTTTTCTGTTACTACAAATATTTCAAGATGTTTATAAACCTTACCTAACCTAACCTATAGGGTTCTACACGATAGTCCTGAAATAAACCCAGAATTATTTACAGTTTGGGAAAAAAACGCGGGTTGTCAAATGATATGTTTGTGAAATGAATCATTTGTGAAACATTGGTTATGAAATGATAGGATCCCAAAAAAAATGTTAATAATTAAAGACGGTCACCATACAAAAACATATTTTTTCGGCGCTTTATGCTCTATATTAACAATCGCTGTATCTCTGGAACCGTAATAGGTAAATTTATGTGAAATTTTATCAAAATTGTGTAACGATATTACTGCTTTAACAGCAAAAATAAAAAAAAAAGTGTCCTGGGCTGGGATCCCACATGGTAATAACGATATCGTCCTTGACGTGTTTCCATATTGTCAACATTTTGATAACTCTTATGTCATTTACAGTAATTGTGACTGAGCGATATCGTTATAACGCAGTAGAATAAAGGCCCAAGTCTAACAAATAGCAAACTTTAAAACCTAACTGCTAATTTATTTAATTTCGCTAATTTTTCATTAAAAAAGTACTCAGTGACCACCGGGACGTTAAGGCGAATCTAACGGCAACACGTTTGTTGAAATCGGGCTATCCGTTGAGCTTTTACATGGGAACGATGAACCATTCATTCATACATCGTACTATTACGAGTACACACATAAATACAGGTCAAAAACATTACCCTCTTCGCAGTCGGGCAAAAAGGAGTGCGAGTCCGAGTCGCACTTAGCCGGTTTTTTATCTTTATTGCCATCTCAGTCCTCAGGGTTGGCAACGTATTTGCAGTCTTAAGATTCCAGTTTTAAGATTATAATCTTAAGAAAGCAAATGTCTTTGATTTGTTTTATATCCCACTTACCATTAGGTGGCCTGGATTGAGATCCTACCTTTATATCGCCTTTGTCGTATTTCCGTAGAGTCAAGGTTTAGATAAATCTTATGTACTGGAGAGTAATGGCGGCCGAGTTATTAAACACGTCAAACGCAATATCGTTTTCACGCAGTAGTCTAAGAGGCCCTGTGTGCTCGTTTGCCTTCTCCTTGCCATAAATTTATTTTAGACAGTATTAGTGGAGGTGTACCGTTTTGTGGTACTGTAGTTGTTAAACTGTGACACAAAGGGAGTAATAGCGATGCGGATCACGTATTTTGTTTGCGTTTGCGTTCTCCATACATGGTATAGAAATGAATATTTCTGCGAAAACTACTGCTCGACATAGCTTTTTCATGTCATTCGTTTTACGATATTTCATTTGGTCGTTTTTTATAAACCGTTGAATAACGTTAAAAAATCCACGTGGACAAACTGAATTCTGGGTCCATATTGGCTCACATAAAATTATTGTCTATTTTTTGTTTTACTACCGACTTTTATTCATAATGATTATTATTAAGAGTGATTACTCTTCATAATTTTAACTTCATACTTTTTTGTTCATAATTTGGTTTTCATAATCATCGCAACTCCTAAAGTGTATTGAAAAGTGTACTGAAACCGTTCTGATTTTTGGACGTTTACAAAACAAACCCAACCTAATATAACATTATATACCAGTTAAAATCCTGAAAATAAACAGGTGTAAGATTAATATTGGTTATGAAAAGTGATCATTATGAAAAAAACAAAATGGTATGAGAATTATTATCGGACTTATAAAGTGATGTGAAGAAATGCGCACCCCTAAATTCTACTTTTATTTAGTCTTTATCGTGGCAAAGAGGAGGCAAATGACCACATAGGCCACCTGATTCGCATCTGAAGACTACACATTCGTTATCAACCCTGAGAACTTAGGGCGAGTTGTTTGATCAGTTAAACTAACTAATTGTTAAAAATCGTAACTAACGGTTAAATCTCAAGGAAATGTGTTTTTTTTTAATATATATAATATACAGGGTAATTTTTAATAGGTGCACAAATTTTAATATTTGCTTCGCTATTGTTAATCAATAACACATGTTGTGTTATTTTTACTCTAGCTTAAAAAAAATTAGAGATATTGCCGATTCAATGATTCCACTAACTTAACGATATTCATGGACCCTCTAATGCAGGGGTGCGAGGAGAGGGGAGTGTTGTTAAGTAAGTTAATAAATTAAATTTCAAATTTAGAATATCAGTAGAAGAGGGGCTCGTTGTCTGATAAGCTGTACATAAAATTTCAAATTTCGAATATCAATACGGTGTATTGCATACCTACAGCTTGATAACCTATGTCATCATTTCTAGTGTGACTTTGTGTCTACACGAGAAGGTAAAAGAGAGATAATTTGCAACAAAAAAAAAATCATTTTACTGTCATAATATATTACATTAACGATACAAAATCATATGTTAAAAATTGTGCACTGATGAAAAAAAATATCCTGTATATGGTAACCATTAGTTCAGTTAACTACTGATCAAACAATGCATTAGATGGAATGCGTCTATGCTAGTAATTTCACCGGTTGTCGTATCCAGAACACTGCTACTCGGCGACAGATTAAAGGATAAGATGACCCGGACGGAACTTGCAAGCTTCTTGTCCTTCAAAACTTCCAAAAAATACGAGTACAAAATTTATTCAAAATACCTATACAATGGTTTAATGTATTCCTCCCTCGCATTTTCTACATCAAAGGTGAGTCCGTAATCAGCATTCAAATAATTCTCACGGCCCCGTGGGGAAGACCGGTAGTAAATCGACTCCTTCAGCGCACTTCATGACCCCAATAATGGCCTGTCCGTACGAAAATGTGGCCCTCAAATGTACCAATTTACCCTTTCTTCCAGCCCTCGGGCATCTTGGGTAAAAGAGGCCATTCCATCTCCGGTATTATGGTCGGGTCGCGATGTTTTTAACGAAATGCTTCAAGGGCGGCCGCTGTCTATGGAAGCTTGGTGTTTTGGAATCCAATTTCCGGTGATGGTTTGAAAAACGAACAGGCGTTGAGATCAGTTTAATTAAAGTTGTTTTTTGGAAATCGGTTTTATTTCACAGGTTTTTTAAACATTTAGCAATAACGTCATAGGAAGTTATTGAACTGTTTGTGCTAAAGTTTGTAAGTAACATATTAAATAATGGTAGTTCGTTTTTGATGTTTTATAAAGTACCTTACTAAAATTCGAGACAGTATGATTTTTCAAAACAAATTATACTAACAGAATACTTACACAAATTGATCTACTCCCTAACTAAATGTTAGACTCAGACTACAGATACTAGGCAACAATTAACATATTTATAATATGCAGAAAATATTTATTTTAATACATAGAAAACAAGAACCTTGTACGTATCAAACCATTCTCAAACATATCAGACACCAACATAGGTAATTTTAGGTGTATTTATTCAACTATTCGTTGTCATTAATTAATTACTGCAGCATCTGTGCAGTCCATCCACCACATCATCTATGACTGCCCGAAGCGACTGCTGATCTTAGCGCAGCCCAATGGGTAAAGGATTTAGATATTCACCTGTAAGCATTATTTAGGTACCTAGCTTAATCATTATCGTAAGTTAAGATTAGTAAGCGACTAGCTGTAATAATATGCCATACGATTAAATAAATAAATAAATTATTTATCTATTGCTCAAAACTTAATTGGCAGACCTCCCTTAAAGGGATGTGTTCACCGTTGTATATGGCTATACAGGGTAATTTGTTTATCACTGCACAAATTTTAACATATGATTTTGTATCGTTAATATAATATATTACGACAATAAAACGAGGTTTTGTTTTTGCAAATTATCTCTCTTTTACCTTCTCGTGTGGACACAAAGTCACACTAGAAATGATGACATGCGTTGCCAAGCTGTAGGTATGCTATACACTGTATAGTGCACTGGGGTAATTGCGAAATTGGGTATATTCCGAAAGTTTATAAAAACTACCAAACGCCTCGATATTTTCTTACTGGCAACATTACTTTAGACGCCATTATTATCGGCTTTGACGCTCCAGTCGCCGTTCGTCGCTGCTAGCGTAAGTATGTGAGCTACTCGACAGCCGAGTGATTTTCGCGCCTTTTTGAGTGATTCGCAATAACCCCAATACTCTTTTCTCGGAACCCAAGAAATAGTAATCAATCCGAAATGACCGTAAAAGCGAAACTATTAACAAAATTTACAATATTACAAGTAAGGGGCAATTAAAAATGAAAAAAAAATATCGACACCTGCAAGGAAAACCATCGTAACTCATTTTAACTAACTTTACAGGAGAGCATGATAAAGTTTTAAAAAAATATTATGATTTTTTAACAAGTTGTATATACAAGCGCACCTTGAAAAATGTAGTCAATGAATGCTAATCTAAACATTAGATTGCTTGTATTACCAAATATAAGCGTATTTTCATATGTTCAGTGAGTTACAATGACATTCCACAAAATTTTGTTTCACATTATGACATTGTAACTCAGACATACAATATAATAATGAGTAAATAATGACAAAGTCCTAAAGAGAAACAATACTATCTCTGAGTTACAAAATCAATTATGTTATTCACCATGGATTAAGAATTACAATTAAAATAAAACAAAGGTAAAATAATTATAAATCTGCTATATATTTATTAATAAAAGAGTTTTTAACAAATGAAACATAATTCTTCTTCTTCTTAAAAGCCGGAATAAGTAGTATTGTCATACTTTAATCGAAATCAGAGATATTGTTATGTTGAACACTGTTCTGAAGCGGCAAATTAATGTAATAGTCATGATAAATTGCTGGAATTGCGTTACTTTTACACAAGCTTATTAAATCCTTATATTTGGCAACAGATATAGATAACAAAGCGTTGCTTGCCGGTGAAAGAGTGACTGGTAACTCCAATTCATTGGTTAAAGTTTCCTGACGATCACGACGACGATTACCTGCTCTGAGACTTACTGTTCTTTGGTGTGCAAGGTCTATAACCATCTCAGTGTCACTCAAAGAATCATATTGAAACTTTAATAAGTTTGGTGAGTCACTGCTACAACGAATGTGCATAATTTTACTCCAAAGAACCTTTGTGCTACTGATGTCGTGGTCCCAATTATGATAAATTTGTAGGAGTTCTTTATAGTTTAATATCATCTCTTGGTTGACTTCAACGACTTTATAGGGATCACCAGAGGATTTCGCACATCTTATTAAAGTTACCCATTGCTGAGGAACGTAGATAACTTTGTTTTTTTTTCTTCGTTCGATTAGAGCATGCATTGCATCTCCTTCTGACTGTGAATGCCCAACTTCAAAGAAGTGGTGATTGATATTTATATCAAAAATTTTAGATGCGTAGGCGTACGTTGCAAATACTATTCTATTTTTATTTTGACCTCCACAGCTATCAGAATAAAAATTAAATTCTTTGTACCCCTCTTGAACTTTCATTATAATGAACTCGAAAATAAAACTACTCACTTCGTTTGCTCCTTTACGCCCTATTGTTTCATCCCATAAGAAACAATAGCCTTTATGTTTACCAATGTCATAGATCGTGAAGTTATACACAGCCAGTTTTCTTTTATAATAAAAAACTGATACTTCGGACTGTGGAGTACTCAAAAATTTTTCAAGATCGAAACAGGCTGTAACGATTGTAGTAGAGTGCTTGGACCGGTCCTTGTCGTCATTTTTCAACACTCGAACTACGTTCTTATTGGCAAAATGCAAAGCTTGTTCGTATTCAATTTGTATTTTTTCATTACCAGTCGCATTTTTAAATATGTCACACCGTGGACATTGATCTTTTTTGGGTTTATTGAAATCTATATTATACTCGGTATTAAAAATTTCCTTGTACTGCCTTTTGGTTGCAATAAACTGATCAACATAATTTTATTTCATCCAATCTAGATAAAGGCTGTAAAGTTTAGGAAAATTTAACTGTTCATCCAGATAAAGTTTAAACGTACGTTTTCTTACGTAGTGTGAGTCAACCAATGGTAATTTTGAAATATGATCACGAGCGGATTGCTTAACTTGTTCTGGAATAGCATTTTTTCGTTGGCCATGCGACGACTCATTTTAAACGAACCTTATTCAATTTAAACACATTCAACATCAAAACTTCTGCACCTTCCGCAAACAAACAAGTCGCAACTAATCTATAACGGCAACACGCGGGAAAAAACTGGGATTCAAAGCATCGTAAGTCAGACTATCAAGCGATAGGTATCTGTGTAAAAGGTGAAAAAAGGCAGAGTAACACATTGTAACTCAAGTTGCAATGTATTCACGTTTTATTGTTGCAGATATTTACAAGTTTAAAAATTGTAATTTAAGTTACAATGGAACTTTAACCATTTTGTTTTTAAATAAGTCCGAGAAAAAAAATTGAAGTTGTAGTACAATGTTTTTCATGCCATATTTAAAAAGTCAACATAAAAAACTATCCACAACTAAAGATATTATGTTACTCACTGTACTGACCCCAAGTCAGCCAGCATATGTATAAATATATAGATATATATAGGGTATAATTTTTTTTGCTTACATAATCATAAATTATATATCGTCTACTACTTATTATAAATAGGAGGCTTAGGACTTGTCTGATCATATAAAGGTATAAATATGGTTACGAGAGATAATACTGGGTTTTTAAACAATAGAATAGGTCAGATGTGTACTTAAATATTAGTACAATATGTCGACGTATTCAAATATATAAGTTATAAAGCTTAAAACATATAAATGGCGAAATGGTGATATGAAAAACCACTTTGGTACTTTGTCGCTTTAACGTTATGTTTGAGCTACCATATTAATTTGTTAGAAGCGTTGGGGCGACGGGGTACAGTTGCGTTGCGGCTATATTTAGCGAAATAAAGTAGGGTAGTTATAAAGCCTAAACCAATTAACTGGCGAGGCGGCGATAAGAATAGACACGTTGGTACTTTGTCGCTATAACATTATGTTTGAACTGTCATACTAATTTGTTACGGGGATCAGAGCGATAGGGTACGATGATGTTGTTTGCTTGTAAGAAAATAAAAGAAGGTAGTTAGAAAGAGTGAGATTATGCGGGTATAGAATGTTATTATGGATATGCCTTGACAAAATCGGTTTATACATTTATCGTTTACTTTTATAAAGCTTGAAATAATTTATAACGATATTAAAGATTGAAATAAAGAAAGATGAATGATTAAATAATTGTAGGGGCGTATAAAAATATCCGTGGTATCTTCTTGTTAGCTCGGGTGCATACAAACAGATAAACAGTAATACGTAAGCAGAACATAATCAGGAATACCTAAAATAGATAATTAATGAACACAGGCTGCAAAATAAAAGTACCTCTTCCTTCTTTTCTTACCTATTTAATATCGATTCCATTAGAACATATATTATATTCGTTTGGTTGATTACCGGTTCGCTATAGGATAATCAGTAATCTCAGAATTAGTCATTTATGTTATTAAACAAATATAAGAGGCAGGGTTTAACAACCTTTTATGTAATTGGACACGGAATTAAGGAAGGACAAATTATCTGGCTCGGTTACATAGGTACTAAATATTCAGATTATAATTGCGCTTGTCCATACTAAACTTACGTAATCTGTTGGAAGCAAGAGCGACCAGTATAAAGAGAACTAACGAGACGTTGTTGGGACGTTTTTACGTTTTAACTCGTTATTGGGACTATGGGGAATCGTTACGGGGACCCTTTTTCGTTATTGATACGGGTCTAGGTTTTCTGGTCGCTGAATGTTAGGGTCGGTGGGGGGAATGGTTCGAGTATAAAACGGGTGGAGGGAGAAGATGAAGGGATTTTTTTAGCACGACGCGGGACGGAGAGGACGGAAGAGCTTCGCTAATATTTAATTTAAAGTTCTGAGTGCTTGGATGGGGAATCAGGACCTATTGGGTGAGTATGCCTCTGCTGAACCAAGACCCCTTTAGTGCTGCTATTTTTATAGCAGTCCGGAATCTGAGTCTGGATTTCGGGTAGCAGAGTATCCTTTTATAATGTAGGCTGATAGGGCTTCTTTAGGAACTCGGGCAGGCAGTTAGGGCATGCAGCTATACTGTTTGTAGTCTCTCGGAATGTAGGGCTAGGGAGTTAGGGAGGGGTTCCTTTTGATGTGTTTTATTTTTTGTGTTGTGTTAAAAGGGAAATGAGCACGAATCAATTACATCTAACAATACAATTAGCTATTTACTATCATTCCTTAATGATTATGTACAGGCATTTGACCTCCCAACAAACATGAAAGCATTGTGACTATTTGCAGTGTAATCATGATTAAATTTTGAATTAATAACTCCAGGATGAAGTATCAAAGAAGTAAACCGTATTATGTTACTATAAAGTAATAATTAAAATTCGTGCACATATCCTATGAATTTACTTGAATTTTGATGTTATTTTGTGTAATAAATATACTGTGATTTGTGTTTTATTGACCTATATTTTATTGTTGTTTTGTGCAAAAGGGGAATATGTACATTTCATTACAATTAACAAAATATTTAATTCTATCCAATTATTATTTAATGTTACAAAAAAAAGCAAGATTAAAGTATAGAAATTAGACCTTCCAATCATCAAATAAGAATTGCAGTAAGCTTTAATTAATTTTGATCTAACTTGTTATATTTATTGATACAAGCTGGAATATCTAAAATATTAACCTCATAATCTCAATGTTGTAAAAATACTTATGTTGTACATATACCCTTTTAATAGCTCCATGGTAAGGTAAGTGGTTTTTGAAATTTAAACTGTGATATATTAATCTCATATTAGCAATTTCTGCCTTAGGAATATTATTTTAGTGCGACAAAATAGTTTAATAGAAACAATATGTATGTTGTATTGTATTGTATTGTAATATGTTCAGACTTAAATTCAGTTATTGAAGTATCAGCCGAGAGGCAAAAATGGTCAGTAATTAATTGGTACAAAGAGACTGGAGGTAAACTCAGCTGAGACTTCTCCACTAGGATCAATCTAGGTAAGGCAGAAAATGTTTGAGAACTTCCTTGTGTGTCACCTTTATCCTTTTTAACATATAGGTCACTTAACCTTTACTACAAGAATTATTTATGAAAGGGGATTAGGAAGTATAATTAATAAATCTGGGATACCTGAAAAGAGTAAAAATATAGGAATACCAACATCTATGGTAATATTCTGGTATTTTATTCAGGAACCAATACATTGTTGTAGAACTTCATTCAGCAGCTGTTCATATATTTTCAATATGCATTCAGGGTTAGGTACCATGTAGTAAGATTTAATTCCACAGATGCTCCTACATTTTCAATAAACAAGCAGAGTCCTGAAACAAATTGGTTAAATTATTTTCAAGTCATTTTAGGAGAAGGTTTCTAGTTATATATGCCTACCATAACAATTGTTTTAATAACGGGACCGTTTACATATTTAACTAGTAGATGTTATCATAGATAGTACATTATTTACTCATAAAAGCTATAGGTAATACCTAGCTCTAGTTTTCCCAAAGAAATAACATTAAGTACCATCTCAGATACCTTTAATTGAAACAATGATATTTATGGGCTTTAGAGTACTAAAACAAAACCAACAGGAAAGGGTTGTAGTTAACTTTCACGGAAAAGAGTTAAGCCTGAGATTCTGCATTCGGTTTGTAAGATTATTAATAACAAGGGGTTCCAATTTACAGTTAAATATTAAGTAGTTATTATAGCAAATAGGGGTTTTTATATACTTACATTTGACATTAGTATTAGTTGTATATCAGGAGACCACAAAGTCGAACGAAGGGTACAATTATTATTATGTATTCAGTGATACTGTGATTCGGTGCTTGTTTGATTCAAAACGTATAAATGGGTTACTGAAATAAATTTGGGAGGTTATGATTCTTAAAATTAACCACGAAGTAATAGGTATTAACCTACTTTCAGAAGAAGGTTTTATCAAAACATAAGTGCCTAGATATTATATTCATATGAAAGAAGCTATTTTTCGACAGTCGATTAAAAATATCTAGTCCATTAATAACACTATGTATAAAGGTTTTAGTTTGGTAGGTTGTTGAAATGTCCAAAGTGAACAAATAGGCATAGGGTATTTACTTATTGTAGGGCGAAGTAGAAATGCTTCACGAGTGTATTTACTAACCTGTACTGATGTTTCACTTATAATCTTTTATGTGAAATCCAGGCGTGAATTAGAGTAGGGAACTTGCTTTGCTTGATTTGTGTCCGGGTGAATAGCGCTGAATGTACCATCCAATTACAAGAAATTCGTTAACGAAGTATAAGATTATTAAGTAGATTTTATTATATGTATAGATTACCTACATAAGTTAAGAGTCTACAGGTTATTTGAGGGTTTTAAGGTGAACAGGATGGGGATAAGGCAAAGGGGTATTTTTTAATTCAGCCAAGCGGAACTCTTTATTTCCCGAGATCTAAAATTAGAATAGATTTAGGTAGTAATAACTTGATCGAAGATAAGCAGGTAGGAAGTAAATAAAAGGATAATTACCGAAATTTCATTAAAAAACTATTTGTTCAATAGTTTACGAGAAGTCTAAACAAAAAACCCAAAATAGACTAGTGCTTTATTTGATCATAGAATCCCTTAGTAGTCTGTGATTAGTTGCGCGTCTCACAGATTAAGTACAAGAACTTATTCTGTGGCGCGTCTATTGTACCTTCACAGACTATTGTAATGTACAGGTTTAAGGACTAGGCTTTTAGCCAATTTATATAAGTAGGAATAAATTATATAGTTATTTAGTTATTTGGCACTGCATACGTTCAGAAGTTTAGGGAACTATACATAATGTCAGTTCGATACTTGACCAAAGACTTAGAGTATTGGATACGATTAATTTTGCATCTCTTGCGTAAAGATATTTAGAGAAATACATTTGAGTCAGTTCAAATCTAGACCAAAGATTAATGTTTATATTATAATTATAAGAATTTAGTAGGTCTAATAATTAAAGAAATAAAGCTTTGAGTTCGAATTTAGGATAAGGTTAGCGAGGCTAGATTTTATAGTTGCGATTTTAGAATTTACATTATCGTTGGCAAATATTCATTGTGAATCCAACTTTAGGAGGCTGCGAATGTTGGATGTTGGATATTTATCTATGATTATGATGATTTTGTATGTAAGATTAAGTAAATGAAAATTATGATAAGTTTGTTATACCTAATTTAGGTTTTATAGAATAGTAATTATGAAGTTTACTTTAAATCGGTTCGGATCGTTATCAAAGATTTTGAGGTTAAAGCATGTTTATATTTATAAGTAACTACAGGAAATAATGATACTGAGTTCAGAATTTGAATAGTGATATTGAGATTAATTTATATCTCTTAATAGCTTACAATCCAAGGGATTAATTATGAATCAGGTTCGAGGCTTGGTTTTATGTGATGTAATAACTACTTGTAGAGTTTGGAAGGAATTAGGAAATAAATTGTGTGAATACCTAGGATGCAATTACGAAGCGAACGTAATCGCTGACTAAAGTCGTTGTGAATCCGGCTTTAGGAAACCGTGAATGTCGTACGTTAAAATAAATCGCATGGTTCGTGAAGTAAAAATCGATAGGCTAGAATTAGGCATGTATGTATCAGTATGTAGAATTATATGTACGAGTATGTAGAAGGGAACTCTGGAGTTATTACTCAGTCGTATGAAATCGCGTATGTATGTTTGTTTGTCGTACCGTTCAGAATTTGGAGGTTTTATATGAAACCAATACTAGTTAAATCGCCTTGTGAAAAATGTGTCAGGAATTATATAAATAATTCATGATCAATATGTATGTAGTATGTTGGATACAATTTGGAGGGAACCAACACCTTAAATATTGCTCCCGTTACACTATAGGTAGATAAGACACGAATCGATAAAATATACTTATATGAAATTTTGAAAGGAGGCATTTAGACTTTAGGGAGAATGAGAGGTAGTTCGTTCATATTTGTTGGCAGTCCCAATATCGATAATTATGATTTAGGAATCATGGTTAATTTATGATATAACTTAATAAGTACGACAGATGTTGATGAATGCTTTAATTACTACTGCTTAACGATAGTTATGTCAATGGATTGGCTAAAATATATATATAATAATAAGTAGTAGGATGATGAAGTTGTACATGCGGTCTTGGAGCTACGATTAGATCGTGTATACTAGATTTGCAGCTGGCGTAATTCCGACATTATGATCAAGCTTAGTTTGACTAAGCTTGTTTCAGTTTATTTTAAACAAAGAGCCATGTGATTTTTGTTCGTTCGTCTGTCTGTAAACGTTGGTATATGTAAACGGGAGTTATAAACAAATTATTATTTTATAAAAGGGGTTTTATGGATTATGATACGCCTACTTTATGAACAAGTTTAGTTTTACTAAGCCAGTTCCTGTTAATCTTAGGCAAAGAGCCATGTGATTTTTGTTCGTTCGTCTGTCTGTAAAAGTTGGTATGTGTAAATGGAAGTTATAACAATTATTATTTCATAAAAACGGTTTATAGGGAATATGTTACAGTATATTTGGATTCGATCCATTGATAAGGTAGCAAGGAGAGAATGAAATTTGGTATCAGAATGATTATATAATTTGAGTCCAAGTGAGATAGTGAGTGAAGTTCAATCATATTATTACAGGTTAACATTTCAGTTGGAAGTTTTTATTTTTGTTTATAACGTTAAAGTCCGAACTATGGTATTTATAGATTAAAACCATAGATAAAGAAATTCTTACGTTTTTGGATTTGTTATATCGAAATATTGAGTCATTGGAAATATTTACAATACTTAATTGGTTGTCACGAATTCAATGAAACAAAATTTCGAGTTTTACCTCCGACATGACTCCGGGCTGGTGGTATAAATTGAAGAATGCCGTGAATGCAGTGTTAATAAGTCGCATAGTTTGATATCGAGTTATTGTTCAATTATCATTTTAGTCAACATTTGGTTGTCAATTACAAACTAATGTAATGTAATATAAGAATTGGACAAATGATTCGCCCGTTACACGGGTGATAATTTAGCGGCAATTTATCGGCTCTTGGCTATGGAATGGGCGGCTGCTGCTTGCAGGGTCGACAATTCATAGTTGATCCGTATTGGGCTAGGTTGTCTCTTGGTGAACGTGGGTATTACAAAAGTCTCTTCTAAAGGGCGCTAGATCAGGTAGGAATCTTTGCCTAGTGGACCTGGATTCTTTTGGAGGCGCCCTCCCAAGTATAGGCTGTGGAGATGAGGCCCTTACTTCAAAGCTGTGGAAACGAGGCTGAGGTGGCATCCATTATGTACCAGCAAAAACTAGGTCCTTTGATTATGCTCTCGAATTTAGATGGCTTTAGGGGAGACTCACTAGATTTAATAGTAGCGACATTATATCACCATCCCGGTTCAGTTCAACGCGGCCCTTGGGGTAGGATCTCTCTTGGGGAGACCTGACTAACCTACACAGACACTACTAACCTTGTAAGTGGGACAGCAACTCTTGCTTTGGGTGGAGCGGTGCCCCGTCAGGTTGTCGAGCCGCACAGGGGCAGGCGGATGATGCCTAAGTGTAATGGCTAGGAGGGGCCTGCCCTTCTCTTTGTATTTATTTACAAAAGGGACCCATAGGGAATTAGTTATCTCCTTCTGTTCCATTAATCAAGAAAACTTACATCTACATTAAAAGAACTAGCAGTTTCACAATCTATCTCACTTCGGATACGAAATTATGAAAGATTAATTGAATTTGAAGCTTAGGACTATAGTTATTAAGATTATTAAACTTTAGGAAGTTCATACAAAATTGAGCTTTACCGTATGTGAAAGATTTATTATAATACTAGGACATTCGAACAACATTTCCTATTCAAACTTGAATAAATTAATTAGATGGGTTAAGTTAGTAACTTTGCTGACACATTAATATGTTTATCTTAGGTCGAACATAGGGCATGTTTATTATGGATGGATTCACACAGTAGGGAAATAAGAAAGATTGTAAGATGAATTGTTGAATCAAATATTATCTAAGTAAAGTTAGGTATTAGATTATAATGGAATATATAAAATTAGGTAGGTAATATACAGTAGAAGCCTCTGAATTAGTAAATTAAAGTTAATGTTTCCTAAACCTTTCCAACACACCTCGAGTATTCCTTAAACGAACTGGTTACACACGGGTTTAACTTGGGGTCCTACCTTTATATAACTAGATGATCACGCTGGCCAATTATTTTATAAGTAGATATTTATTTATTTATATTTATTTATATATTTATTTATGTTATGCGACTCACTCTTGACTGCTGTGGGGTCGGTATCGTTACATTTGGTGCCGTGAATGACCAGGATTAGATTCGGGTTTACTACGGCTAAATTTTGATAGAATTTGGTACTGTGAGTGACCAGGATTAGATTCTGGGTCACTATATGGCTAAATTTTAATAGGCTTTGGCTGGGTTTTATAGAGATCTGTAAGGAAATCTTATGAAGCTCGGTCCTAGCCTACATTTGATGTTCGTGAAATGGAGTGGGTCGAAAAAGGTGTGTTGGAGAGGTCATTTATTCTGTATTTGCTACTTCTGTCAGGTTTGAAATAAAATATCACACACACTTATTTTAATTTAATTTATTTGCGGTTATTCAGTAGGATTTATTAGGTTAATTAATGTTTGGTGTATTATAGTATAGATATAAAGGATAGTAAAAACTTTCGAGTGCGACTGATAAAGGGTTGGCAAAGTCTGGTTTAGATTAGGAAGACCAATGTTTACATGTCACTGCAGCGGGAAGGTCTTTTAATTTGGGAAAATCCTATCAGCGCGATGTAGGAAATCACTTTACCGTTAAAGTGACTTCCATTGTGCGACTTAGAACTAATTACTTAAATAAGTGACTTTCTGGCCTTAGATCTTCCGTGTGGGGTTAGATGGCGTTAGTAGTCGACTATTATTAAGAGTAATTATTAGACTCCCACAGACGATTTACAGGGTTAGATTATTTATAAAACTTGAAACTATAGTTAGGGATTAAACGGAAAAGGAAAGGCTAGTACAACTTAAGAAACGTTGTAGAATTAGAGATTTTCTAGGTGGGGTTTAGGAATTAAAATAGTTAACTAATCTGGGGGGTGAGTTCACTTATGAATTAACTTTAAGGGAGTTTTAAGTAGGTTTAGGTTAAAATCCTTGTTTCTATACTAGTATTATAAGTGCGAGAGTGGACCCTGGTTGTTAGTTTGGTTGATGTGTTTTGCGGGAAAGCGGCTGTGCCGGTTTCGTTGGAATATATTGAAATTGGGAGTTTAGCTTGGGTTCCGTCGAAGTTCATAGGCTACGCGATTCCCTCGAGATCCATGGTAGATGAGGTCAGTTAGCAGTTCTTGTAAAAATTTGATAGGTTATAGCGGGTTTAAGGATTTAGTTAATTGTATGGTTAGGGGGGTGAACTTGAACCCTAGTCTAACCTATTGTTGGTTAAGGTAGTATAAGGTGTTAGTTTAATTATTGTAAATGGATTAGTGCTTCATAGGTGTTTTAGAAATTAAAATATTACGTATTTCGGGGGGTGAACATTTGCTCAGAAAGTTCGCAAAGTATAGGTAGTTATAATTAAAATAAAGGTCGGTACTTATGAACAAATGATATATCGAATTTGGGTGGAATTCAGCTACTCTTGATTATTATAAGAAAAATACGAAAATTAAGCACATTAGGTTTGCTTAAGTCTACTTTATCAGATGTAAACAGAATATGTTGACTTACATCTATCCTATCTTTATATTAATTCTATGTTATGATTACATGTACAAAATACAACTTATTATAATATAGGTTCAACTATGAAATTAGGGAGGTTAAAATTTAGTACGATAAACAGAAGGTTAGGTTAAATTAGGTTGGGATGCTAAACATTTTTTTTATCACATATTTCAAAAGAATACATATATTTATTCTAAGACCATTATGGGGTACTTAACTTATTCAAAATATCTTACTTGTTTCATTATTTTAATAACCAGATATTGAAATACTATTATGGAAGTTGGGAAAATGAAATAGGTAAATCTTTCAATGTTGATCTTTATTAAACAATAACAATTTATTTCCCCGTTTAATTGCCAAGAATGATCTTTATTTGGTTGAACAAAGAGTGGACGCTTATATAAACTCATGTCTTAATTACTTTAGTACAATAGGTCACTATAGTTGTGGGAGAGAATTAATAAATTAGTATTAAGCATTAGGATAGTCAGGTAGGTTGAATAGAGTAAGAAAAAAAAATAAGTTTTATCCAATCTTTAAGCCTATAAATTTCGGTAAAGCATAGTAAATTATATTTTAGAGTTGAATGCGAATGCGCGGGAATAGTTGACTGAATAAGTATAGCTGCTTGGATGTGTATAGGTATGTGTGTTGGACATAATGTTTGTTTGGGTTGAAGTGGGATTTACTTGTGATATTGAAAATATACAAATATGTATGAATTACATAAGTGTGTATGTAGGGTTGTAGTAGAAGATTTGTTGGATGGATGATAGGGAAAGTAAGGTGCCAAATTAGTAGCAATAACAGTCTGAGTAGGTAAAATAGAAGTCGGCATAATTTAGATGCTCAATCTGTAGTATCTAACTATATTGAGTAATAAAGGGTGACGACACCTTTAAGGTCACAAAGACCTACGTTGCCGAAGATCCTGGGCCGTCTGAGTTATATACTTTCATGGATGGAATTGCCGAATCAATTCGTGTGGTGCCTACAACCATACCGCCAGTGTATGGTGAATTATAGATTGTAAATAGGGGAGAAGGTGGGGTGGAGGACTTTGAACGCAGTGTTTGATATATATTTTATTGATTTAAATGTGTAATTTTGGTGTTATTGTTAATTTACTTAGAAGAAGATTAAAAGGAAATATAAAAAAACTGATTTTAACTGACTCAACTATTTACTTCTTGGTTCGACAGAACGATAAGAGACCTTATAAGTGAAAAAAAAAAAAAAAATAAGAGGATTTTAAGTTAAAGAATAGGTAGGTAGGAATGGGGAGGTATACATATTTATACATGGTTTGAATTTTGCGTTTATGTAGGATCCTATAAGTAGATTTGGTCTTATTAATTGTGCGTCTTCTACGAAATCCGAAAATTATTAAGGCCAAAGGGGGGTGATGTACTGACCCCAAGTCAGCCAGCATATGTATAAATATATAGATATATATAGGGTATAATTTTTTTTGCTTACATAATCATAAATTATATATCGTCTACTACTTATTATAAATAGGAGGCTTAGGACTTGTCTGATCATATAAAGGTATAAATATGGTTACGAGAGATAATACTGGGTTTTTAAACAATAGAATAGGTCAGATGTGTACTTAAATATTAGTACAATATGTCGACGTATTCAAATATATAAGTTATAAAGCTTAAAACATATAAATGGCGAAATGGTGATATGAAAAACCACTTTGGTACTTTGTCGCTTTAACGTTATGTTTGAGCTACCATATTAATTTGTTAGAAGCGTTGGGGCGACGGGGTACAGTTGCGTTGCGGCTATATTTAGCGAAATAAAGTAGGGTAGTTATAAAGCCTAAACCAATTAACTGGCGAGGCGGCGATAAGAATAGACACGTTGGTACTTTGTCGCTATAACATTATGTTTGAACTGTCATACTAATTTGTTACGGGGATCAGAGCGATAGGGTACGATGATGTTGTTTGCTTGTAAGAAAATAAAAGAAGGTAGTTAGAAAGAGTGAGATTATGCGGGTATAGAATGTTATTATGGATATGCCTTGACAAAATCGGTTTATACATTTATCGTTTACTTTTATAAAGCTTGAAATAATTTATAACGATATTAAAGATTGAAATAAAGAAAGATGAATGATTAAATAATTGTAGGGGCGTATAAAAATATCCGTGGTATCTTCTTGTTAGCTCGGGTGCATACAAACAGATAAACAGTAATACGTAAGCAGAACATAATCAGGAATACCTAAAATAGATAATTAATGAACACAGGCTGCAAAATAAAAGTACCTCTTCCTTCTTTTCTTACCTATTTAATATCGATTCCATTAGAACATATATTATATTCGTTTGGTTGATTACCGGTTCGCTATAGGATAATCAGTAATCTCAGAATTAGTCATTTATGTTATTAAACAAATATAAGAGGCAGGGTTTAACAACCTTTTATGTAATTGGACACGGAATTAAGGAAGGACAAATTATCTGGCTCGGTTACATAGGTACTAAATATTCAGATTATAATTGCGCTTGTCCATACTAAACTTACGTAATCTGTTGGAAGCAAGAGCGACCAGTATAAAGAGAACTAACGAGACGTTGTTGGGACGTTTTTACGTTTTAACTCGTTATTGGGACTATGGGGAATCGTTACGGGGACCCTTTTTCGTTATTGATACGGGTCTAGGTTTTCTGGTCGCTGAATGTTAGGGTCGGTGGGGGGAATGGTTCGAGTATAAAACGGGTGGAGGGAGAAGATGAAGGGATTTTTTTAGCACGACGCGGGACGGAGAGGACGGAAGAGCTTCGCTAATATTTAATTTAAAGTTCTGAGTGCTTGGATGGGGAATCAGGACCTATTGGGTGAGTATGCCTCTGCTGAACCAAGACCCCTTTAGTGCTGCTATTTTTATAGCAGTCCGGAATCTGAGTCTGGATTTCGGGTAGCAGAGTATCCTTTTATAATGTAGGCTGATAGGGCTTCTTTAGGAACTCGGGCAGGCAGTTAGGGCATGCAGCTATACTGTTTGTAGTCTCTCGGAATGTAGGGCTAGGGAGTTAGGGAGGGGTTCCTTTTGATGTGTTTTATTTTTTGTGTTGTGTTAAAAGGGAAATGAGCACGAATCAATTACATCTAACAATACAATTAGCTATTTACTATCATTCCTTAATGATTATGTACAGGCATTTGACCTCCCAACAAACATGAAAGCATTGTGACTATTTGCAGTGTAATCATGATTAAATTTTGAATTAATAACTCCAGGATGAAGTATCAAAGAAGTAAACCGTATTATGTTACTATAAAGTAATAATTAAAATTCGTGCACATATCCTATGAATTTACTTGAATTTTGATGTTATTTTGTGTAATAAATATACTGTGATTTGTGTTTTATTGACCTATATTTTATTGTTGTTTTGTGCAAAAGGGGAATATGTACATTTCATTACAATTAACAAAATATTTAATTCTATCCAATTATTATTTAATGTTACAAAAAAAAGCAAGATTAAAGTATAGAAATTAGACCTTCCAATCATCAAATAAGAATTGCAGTAAGCTTTAATTAATTTTGATCTAACTTGTTATATTTATTGATACAAGCTGGAATATCTAAAATATTAACCTCATAATCTCAATGTTGTAAAAATACTTATGTTGTACATATACCCTTTTAATAGCTCCATGGTAAGGTAAGTGGTTTTTGAAATTTAAACTGTGATATATTAATCTCATATTAGCAATTTCTGCCTTAGGAATATTATTTTAGTGCGACAAAATAGTTTAATAGAAACAATATGTATGTTGTATTGTATTGTATTGTAATATGTTCAGACTTAAATTCAGTTATTGAAGTATCAGCCGAGAGGCAAAAATGGTCAGTAATTAATTGGTACAAAGAGACTGGAGGTAAACTCAGCTGAGACTTCTCCACTAGGATCAATCTAGGTAAGGCAGAAAATGTTTGAGAACTTCCTTGTGTGTCACCTTTATCCTTTTTAACATATAGGTCACTTAACCTTTACTACAAGAATTATTTATGAAAGGGGATTAGGAAGTATAATTAATAAATCTGGGATACCTGAAAAGAGTAAAAATATAGGAATACCAACATCTATGGTAATATTCTGGTATTTTATTCAGGAACCAATACATTGTTGTAGAACTTCATTCAGCAGCTGTTCATATATTTTCAATATGCATTCAGGGTTAGGTACCATGTAGTAAGATTTAATTCCACAGATGCTCCTACATTTTCAATAAACAAGCAGAGTCCTGAAACAAATTGGTTAAATTATTTTCAAGTCATTTTAGGAGAAGGTTTCTAGTTATATATGCCTACCATAACAATTGTTTTAATAACGGGACCGTTTACATATTTAACTAGTAGATGTTATCATAGATAGTACATTATTTACTCATAAAAGCTATAGGTAATACCTAGCTCTAGTTTTCCCAAAGAAATAACATTAAGTACCATCTCAGATACCTTTAATTGAAACAATGATATTTATGGGCTTTAGAGTACTAAAACAAAACCAACAGGAAAGGGTTGTAGTTAACTTTCACGGAAAAGAGTTAAGCCTGAGATTCTGCATTCGGTTTGTAAGATTATTAATAACAAGGGGTTCCAATTTACAGTTAAATATTAAGTAGTTATTATAGCAAATAGGGGTTTTTATATACTTACATTTGACATTAGTATTAGTTGTATATCAGGAGACCACAAAGTCGAACGAAGGGTACAATTATTATTATGTATTCAGTGATACTGTGATTCGGTGCTTGTTTGATTCAAAACGTATAAATGGGTTACTGAAATAAATTTGGGAGGTTATGATTCTTAAAATTAACCACGAAGTAATAGGTATTAACCTACTTTCAGAAGAAGGTTTTATCAAAACATAAGTGCCTAGATATTATATTCATATGAAAGAAGCTATTTTTCGACAGTCGATTAAAAATATCTAGTCCATTAATAACACTATGTATAAAGGTTTTAGTTTGGTAGGTTGTTGAAATGTCCAAAGTGAACAAATAGGCATAGGGTATTTACTTATTGTAGGGCGAAGTAGAAATGCTTCACGAGTGTATTTACTAACCTGTACTGATGTTTCACTTATAATCTTTTATGTGAAATCCAGGCGTGAATTAGAGTAGGGAACTTGCTTTGCTTGATTTGTGTCCGGGTGAATAGCGCTGAATGTACCATCCAATTACAAGAAATTCGTTAACGAAGTATAAGATTATTAAGTAGATTTTATTATATGTATAGATTACCTACATAAGTTAAGAGTCTACAGGTTATTTGAGGGTTTTAAGGTGAACAGGATGGGGATAAGGCAAAGGGGTATTTTTTAATTCAGCCAAGCGGAACTCTTTATTTCCCGAGATCTAAAATTAGAATAGATTTAGGTAGTAATAACTTGATCGAAGATAAGCAGGTAGGAAGTAAATAAAAGGATAATTACCGAAATTTCATTAAAAAACTATTTGTTCAATAGTTTACGAGAAGTCTAAACAAAAAACCCAAAATAGACTAGTGCTTTATTTGATCATAGAATCCCTTAGTAGTCTGTGATTAGTTGCGCGTCTCACAGATTAAGTACAAGAACTTATTCTGTGGCGCGTCTATTGTACCTTCACAGACTATTGTAATGTACAGGTTTAAGGACTAGGCTTTTAGCCAATTTATATAAGTAGGAATAAATTATATAGTTATTTAGTTATTTGGCACTGCATACGTTCAGAAGTTTAGGGAACTATACATAATGTCAGTTCGATACTTGACCAAAGACTTAGAGTATTGGATACGATTAATTTTGCATCTCTTGCGTAAAGATATTTAGAGAAATACATTTGAGTCAGTTCAAATCTAGACCAAAGATTAATGTTTATATTATAATTATAAGAATTTAGTAGGTCTAATAATTAAAGAAATAAAGCTTTGAGTTCGAATTTAGGATAAGGTTAGCGAGGCTAGATTTTATAGTTGCGATTTTAGAATTTACATTATCGTTGGCAAATATTCATTGTGAATCCAACTTTAGGAGGCTGCGAATGTTGGATGTTGGATATTTATCTATGATTATGATGATTTTGTATGTAAGATTAAGTAAATGAAAATTATGATAAGTTTGTTATACCTAATTTAGGTTTTATAGAATAGTAATTATGAAGTTTACTTTAAATCGGTTCGGATCGTTATCAAAGATTTTGAGGTTAAAGCATGTTTATATTTATAAGTAACTACAGGAAATAATGATACTGAGTTCAGAATTTGAATAGTGATATTGAGATTAATTTATATCTCTTAATAGCTTACAATCCAAGGGATTAATTATGAATCAGGTTCGAGGCTTGGTTTTATGTGATGTAATAACTACTTGTAGAGTTTGGAAGGAATTAGGAAATAAATTGTGTGAATACCTAGGATGCAATTACGAAGCGAACGTAATCGCTGACTAAAGTCGTTGTGAATCCGGCTTTAGGAAACCGTGAATGTCGTACGTTAAAATAAATCGCATGGTTCGTGAAGTAAAAATCGATAGGCTAGAATTAGGCATGTATGTATCAGTATGTAGAATTATATGTACGAGTATGTAGAAGGGAACTCTGGAGTTATTACTCAGTCGTATGAAATCGCGTATGTATGTTTGTTTGTCGTACCGTTCAGAATTTGGAGGTTTTATATGAAACCAATACTAGTTAAATCGCCTTGTGAAAAATGTGTCAGGAATTATATAAATAATTCATGATCAATATGTATGTAGTATGTTGGATACAATTTGGAGGGAACCAACACCTTAAATATTGCTCCCGTTACACTATAGGTAGATAAGACACGAATCGATAAAATATACTTATATGAAATTTTGAAAGGAGGCATTTAGACTTTAGGGAGAATGAGAGGTAGTTCGTTCATATTTGTTGGCAGTCCCAATATCGATAATTATGATTTAGGAATCATGGTTAATTTATGATATAACTTAATAAGTACGACAGATGTTGATGAATGCTTTAATTACTACTGCTTAACGATAGTTATGTCAATGGATTGGCTAAAATATATATATAATAATAAGTAGTAGGATGATGAAGTTGTACATGCGGTCTTGGAGCTACGATTAGATCGTGTATACTAGATTTGCAGCTGGCGTAATTCCGACATTATGATCAAGCTTAGTTTGACTAAGCTTGTTTCAGTTTATTTTAAACAAAGAGCCATGTGATTTTTGTTCGTTCGTCTGTCTGTAAACGTTGGTATATGTAAACGGGAGTTATAAACAAATTATTATTTTATAAAAGGGGTTTTATGGATTATGATACGCCTACTTTATGAACAAGTTTAGTTTTACTAAGCCAGTTCCTGTTAATCTTAGGCAAAGAGCCATGTGATTTTTGTTCGTTCGTCTGTCTGTAAAAGTTGGTATGTGTAAATGGAAGTTATAACAATTATTATTTCATAAAAACGGTTTATAGGGAATATGTTACAGTATATTTGGATTCGATCCATTGATAAGGTAGCAAGGAGAGAATGAAATTTGGTATCAGAATGATTATATAATTTGAGTCCAAGTGAGATAGTGAGTGAAGTTCAATCATATTATTACAGGTTAACATTTCAGTTGGAAGTTTTTATTTTTGTTTATAACGTTAAAGTCCGAACTATGGTATTTATAGATTAAAACCATAGATAAAGAAATTCTTACGTTTTTGGATTTGTTATATCGAAATATTGAGTCATTGGAAATATTTACAATACTTAATTGGTTGTCACGAATTCAATGAAACAAAATTTCGAGTTTTACCTCCGACATGACTCCGGGCTGGTGGTATAAATTGAAGAATGCCGTGAATGCAGTGTTAATAAGTCGCATAGTTTGATATCGAGTTATTGTTCAATTATCATTTTAGTCAACATTTGGTTGTCAATTACAAACTAATGTAATGTAATATAAGAATTGGACAAATGATTCGCCCGTTACACGGGTGATAATTTAGCGGCAATTTATCGGCTCTTGGCTATGGAATGGGCGGCTGCTGCTTGCAGGGTCGACAATTCATAGTTGATCCGTATTGGGCTAGGTTGTCTCTTGGTGAACGTGGGTATTACAAAAGTCTCTTCTAAAGGGCGCTAGATCAGGTAGGAATCTTTGCCTAGTGGACCTGGATTCTTTTGGAGGCGCCCTCCCAAGTATAGGCTGTGGAGATGAGGCCCTTACTTCAAAGCTGTGGAAACGAGGCTGAGGTGGCATCCATTATGTACCAGCAAAAACTAGGTCCTTTGATTATGCTCTCGAATTTAGATGGCTTTAGGGGAGACTCACTAGATTTAATAGTAGCGACATTATATCACCATCCCGGTTCAGTTCAACGCGGCCCTTGGGGTAGGATCTCTCTTGGGGAGACCTGACTAACCTACACAGACACTACTAACCTTGTAAGTGGGACAGCAACTCTTGCTTTGGGTGGAGCGGTGCCCCGTCAGGTTGTCGAGCCGCACAGGGGCAGGCGGATGATGCCTAAGTGTAATGGCTAGGAGGGGCCTGCCCTTCTCTTTGTATTTATTTACAAAAGGGACCCATAGGGAATTAGTTATCTCCTTCTGTTCCATTAATCAAGAAAACTTACATCTACATTAAAAGAACTAGCAGTTTCACAATCTATCTCACTTCGGATACGAAATTATGAAAGATTAATTGAATTTGAAGCTTAGGACTATAGTTATTAAGATTATTAAACTTTAGGAAGTTCATACAAAATTGAGCTTTACCGTATGTGAAAGATTTATTATAATACTAGGACATTCGAACAACATTTCCTATTCAAACTTGAATAAATTAATTAGATGGGTTAAGTTAGTAACTTTGCTGACACATTAATATGTTTATCTTAGGTCGAACATAGGGCATGTTTATTATGGATGGATTCACACAGTAGGGAAATAAGAAAGATTGTAAGATGAATTGTTGAATCAAATATTATCTAAGTAAAGTTAGGTATTAGATTATAATGGAATATATAAAATTAGGTAGGTAATATACAGTAGAAGCCTCTGAATTAGTAAATTAAAGTTAATGTTTCCTAAACCTTTCCAACACACCTCGAGTATTCCTTAAACGAACTGGTTACACACGGGTTTAACTTGGGGTCCTACCTTTATATAACTAGATGATCACGCTGGCCAATTATTTTATAAGTAGATATTTATTTATTTATATTTATTTATATATTTATTTATGTTATGCGACTCACTCTTGACTGCTGTGGGGTCGGTATCGTTACATCACCTCAGTGGATCGTTAGTTACAATGTTTTTAATTTACCTAACTTTTAAACGGAAAGGAATTGAGATACAACGATAAGAGCTAAAAATAACAATTTTCATGACGGTCACGAATATGATTGTAACTCAAAACCGCTAAAAAATGAGTTACAATGTTATTCCTTGCAGGTGTCGATATAAACTATCAGTCTATGAGTAATAAGATCTACTTTAAAACATGGCAATAAATATGCATAAAAAGTAACAACAGCGTATTTTTGTATGTACCTAATGTCCACTTATCATAAGTCTATACATCAATTTTCAATAGATACGAAAATATAGGCAGTACAATTTAAAAATAAAATATTTTTTTAACTGAAATGCTGTCGTTTACTCAACTCGTCAAAATTAATATCGTAATTACCCCTTATATTCGCCCTATATGCACCTTGATATTCGAAATTTGAAATTTCATGTACAGCTTATCAGGCAACAAGCCCCTCTCCTACTGATATTCTAAATTTGAAATTTCATTTATCAACTTACTTAACAACACTCCCCTCTTTTCGCACCCCTGCATTAGATAGAGGGTCCATGAATACCGTTAAGGTAGTGGAATCATTGAATCGGCAATATCTCTAATATTTTTTAAGCTAGAGTAAAAATAACACAACATGTGTTATTGATTAACAATAGTGAAGCAAATATTAAAATTTGTGCACCTATTAAAAAAACCCTTTAGTTTGTATAATAAAAAACACATAAGTACATACATTTCTTTATAACCAGCCTTTTTCCATAATGTTCTTGAACCCAATGCTACTCCGCATGGCAATTAAACACTTAATATGTTTGGAAAAGGGTGTTTCCACAAGCCTACATGTAATTTCCCTGCATAAGAGTTTCTTGAGTTAACGCAAACACTTAAGTTAAGCGGCTGAAGCATTAAACAGTTAACACTCGGCATTTCGCAAACAAAGTTTTAACATTGTGCTGTGTAATGGACTTTAGGTTACTTAATGTGTTTAAGAATAAAACATATAGAGACGACTCTAGTCAGTTTATGCGACGAATAGATCACGTTCTTGATTCGAATAAGATTTATTTGCAAACAGGTGAAGTTAATATATAAATAAATAAAGTAATAAATATTAGGGGATAAAATTACAAAATGACCTAGCCCCAAAGTAAATATCTAGGCTTTTACTTTGGGTACTAGACAACGATAAACTTACTTATATAGAGAAATATAAACTTAATTATACATTACACAACATCCAAGACTCAGGAACAAATACTACCGCTAACACACAAATATCTGCCCTTCCGGGATTCGAACGCGGGACTGCTAGCTTCGTAGGCAGGATTACTACCAAATTATGTTTTTCAACGGACTTAATAAAGGAGTTTCTCGATTCGTCTGTTTTTTTGCTACTCGATTTCTCTACCATTTGTACCGTTCTTAATCATTTCTATTTTCATGAGCAGGATTAAAGACTGCATCATTTAAAAAGATGGCCCTATTTTTTTCTTTTACATCAATAGAAGTTCAAAAGAACTCGAGTTCAACTCGATAATAATTTTTAAACTTTTATTTATTTTACTCTTATTTACCATGAGTATCGAAAACTTCACAATAGATATCTCGATGCCTTTGTTTACTAACTGTACATCTTAGAGGTGGCAAAATATGCAAAGCGCAATTTGGAACGATTTCCAAACCTATGACGCGCCTTGCCAAATTAAAAAAAAGTCTGCATATAGCGCTGCCCTCTTAAACCAATAAGCAGTATCTGAAATTCAATGGTGAAAGCAGATTCAATTCTCTCCTGTTGGTAATAAGGTTGCATTTGCAACAGGAGTTTTGTCTGAGATACTGCCTTTTGTGTTAGCAAGACAGAGCGGGGCCGAAGATATACAACGGGTTCCCTGAGATACGAAAAACATATCATAATAATAATTTTAATGTGGATGATAGTAATAATATGAATTATCCAATGACAAACAGGTCAAATTAAATATTGTATCAATCAATGATTGAATTGAATTGAATAAGTTAAAATTTCAAGTGTTTTATTATTAGAAGTGCCATCAAAATAAGATAAGTTGTTTAAAAGCAAACAGATTTAAGAAGACAATGTAGTCATGGCATTTCAAAATAATGCATCTCTAAAAACATTAACGTTCCATTTTCTGGGCTGGAATTCTACAAGGTAATAACGATATCGTTTTTGACCTGTTTCCGTATTGTCAACGTTTTGATAACTCTTATGTCATTTACAATAATGGCGACTGTGACATAAATGATTCTTTAACGTGTCAAACACGATATCGTTTTAACGCACCTGTGGGGTTAGACAAGGTGCATTCGACAATCGATAGCGATTGTGTTTCAATAAACAAATGTACGGAATTGACGTAAGCCACCGAGATGGTCACGTGGTACTATCTTGGTGGCTTACGTCAATTCCATATGTTTTTCAATCGAAACATAATCGCTAAAGATTGTCGACTGCCACTTATCTAGCTTTACTGAATTGAGACCCTGCCATGAAGCTCAAATTGTATTTGACTTCGTTGATACATCGGTCTATGCAAAAATTAATCGTGTCACATTTTGTACTCCTATCAAAATGAACAAAAGCATGTGACAAGGGTACAACGTTTATTGTCACCATTTTATTGTTCCATAGGTTTTAAGATCGGCTGGCGACGGCTGCCTCTAAAAGCCTGTCAGGCTTGCTTTAGTATCGGAACTTCTGAAGCCACGCATGTGTTACGTACCTCGTACCAATTCACAACACAATCTCTCATTAAATGGAATATATAAAGAATAATACAACTGTTTTTCAAGCTCTCAATACATTGCGTTTCCAGACGTAACATCGCATTGACTTGTTTTTGTAGACGGAGTAATGAAAGCGGTACTAAAAAAAAGGTCGCAAGTCGGGTGAGCGGGGCGGTCGTAGTAATCGTTAGACTTTCTTCGCATGAATATTATTTTCTGTGGGGTGACCCGAAACATTTTATCGTCAACATATGTCGCTGATGATGCGGCTATGAACTGAATTGTTTGAGACACTTTCAATGTCGTTTTTGTGTGGATTTTCATGTGATTTTATTACGAATCTGCCTCATTTCATTTAGATTTGTAAGTGTTGCCTTAGTCGTTATTAACGCGTAATGCCACCTATAAACATTACTTTATATTTGATGATTTTATTCTTTTGAAGTTTCTGCTAAAAAAATAATTAGTGAACATCAAAATTAAAAAATCTAAATACTTTAATTGTTACTTGTAGTTGTTTAGTTTGAGTTCTAAACGAGTTAGTTTACACCGCCTGCCATGAATTTGTGTCCTCAGTTATTTCTCTATCCAAGGTTGTCTGGAAGGTATCGCTATTTAGCGGTAAGACCGCCTGTTGTATAACTATGATTTAAATGTACGGTTCCATGTTCTGTTTTTTTTTGGTGTTCAATAAAGTGTATTTGCATTGTATTGTATTGTATCTAATTTACTCTAAAACTTTTAGCTGTGCAGTATTAGGTTAATTTTAGGTGTTTTTATTTATGTTAGTACTTATCTGTAAAATGGACTTCTTTTAAAACTAATAAAATTTAAATGACAGCGCTTTATAACTGCAGCTAAATTATGTTTGATGTCAGCAGAAGGAGTGTAAAACCAAATGTGAGAATTTAACTAGTTTTTTGATTTTGGTAAAAACATGGTACGAATAGCTAAAATAAGACTTGTTTTTTTTAAATTATATTCTGTATTTTTCCCATGAATAATTCTGTAATGTTAGTCCTCTTAAAATAGGATCATCATATTGGGTTAAAGATTTGCATAAACATTAATTTCAGGTACGTTTTTAATGTTCCGTACAAAACTGGTATTAAGGGACTATTCCCTCTTTTTCGCAGTATAAACTAGTGAACTGTTTTCCAGCTGTCCGCACTGGATATAAAAAGCAAATCCAACTAGTTCGCACCCTCAACCTTGAGTGCAACTTAGTGAAATGTTGACAGTACGGACTAATGGGTTTTTTTTTCTTATCTGTTAGCAGTGCACAAAAGTGAGTAAAATTCCCAATAGTTCACAATGCGAACAAAAGGGTGTGGACGAATGGAAACAGCTCATAGGTACTAAGCCTTTGTTGTCCATCCGTCCGTCCGTCCATCTTAATTTAAGGTTGCTATATATTTTCAAACGCAATAAATAGCCGGCTAACAATTCATAAACAAATTAAAAAACTTTTTTGTGTTAGTTAATCACAAGAAATGCTAAAAGAGAAAAACAACAATTTAACGAAAGTCAAGCAGTACAGAACACCCGTAGCGCAGTCCAACTCGTAATTTACCGGTTCTTTTTGTATACAGACGGTCTAGGTAGATTGATATGAAAATACACACCTATAAGAGAACAGCAACTATTACATGTGTAATCCCATCGACCACAGCCCGAACACCTTTATTTTATACAGGCCACACATAAAATGTTCGCGTAAGTAAGATGGTAACATAAGGTCAGAACCTTTCTGACTCATCAGTACACAAAGTAAACCGCTGAGCCAGACACATAAAATTTACGTCTGTTTGCTCACTTATTATGTAAGCTCTAGGAACTCCGTGGCTTGTGAAAAACTTTTCTTTTCAAGTCTAAGTCAACTGTAACGTGGTCAGGGCTTTTTAGTTGGTTCTCAGATAATGCGGATTTATTTGACATCACATTTTACTTAGTTTAAGAGGATACTTTGGGAAAAAGCTAGAACTGGAGGATCTACGCAATTGTCAGGTCACATGGGATATTGTCTCAATGTTTTTTGATAATAATACCTAATTCTTCATATTTTTGGATTACCTTCCGTGCGGTCACCAAATGCCCCAACGGAAGACCAGCGCTGGTTCAAAAGCCAGCACATGCTGAGTTGGGAGCGTTTCGCAACAACTCTCCAATTTTTTGTCCGTCGTTATATGTATTTAAGTTTATATTTATTTTTTATTTATTGTACCGCAAAAATGTAATTTTACATTTAAAGACACCTCGTAAACCACTAAAGGGTTTGTTCGAGGATAATGTACGCTCTAAATATTTCTATAATTACAAAAACAAGTAAGTACAAGTACACTTCTACTGACAAGCATTACAGCTTATTGCAAAGTACTTACGATTTTAGTTAATACTTAATATTACAACGAGTAATGCTATCTCTAACTTTAACGTTAAGGTCGTTTATGAGGCGAGGAAATAATTTGTATATTGTCACTTCATAGTATAAAACAAAGTCGCTTTTTCTGTCCCTATATCCCTATGTATGCTTAAATCTTTAAAACTACGCAACGGATTTTGATGCGGTTTTTTTTAATAGATAGAGTGATTGAAGAGGAAGGTTTATATGTATAATACTTTAATCCGGAGCGAAGCGAGGGCGGGTCGCTAGTAATGAATAAATGTATTTTCTTTCTTTTTTGTAATGTTTTTTTTGTTGTATAAACATATTGCTAACACGTCGCTAACGACTCTGCCTACGAAGCTAGCAGCCCGATTTCAATTGCGTGAGTTGATTCATGAGTTTTGGATGTTTTTTTTTGCATTTAAATATGCACTTTTCAAAAGGTACGTTTATCTTTGTTTAGTACTTATAATTTTAGTAGGTACTAGTTGTTTATCGCTGTTCTCTTCAAAAATATCTTATTTGACTTAGTACCAATTTCACCATACAATGTTACATTGAATCAATTTTAATCTACTGTTAGTTCATACATTTTGACAAATGTTAACGCTTTAATCGTCTGTTAAGTGGTTAACATCGTATGGTGAAATTGGTACTAAGTACGTAATTTTTATTCAAGTACTGGTTCCATGGTGGTCTAGGAATCTAATTTATCAACTGTACATTGAAATTGCTAAAGGTTGACTCTATAGCTAGCGGCCGATGCGACGTCACGCGCGGCTCGCGACAGCAGTAAACACTATGAAAACGTACGGCACCGCTTCCGAGGTTAGTGGCTGACGACTGAGTGAGCCGCGCGCGACTGTGCCGCTGGCCTCGGAAGTGGCGCCATATGTTTTTAACCCCCGACGCAAAAAGAGGGGTGTTATAAGTTTGATGTGTAAGTGTGTGTGTGTGTGTGTGTGTGTGTGTGTGTGTGTGTGTGTGTGTCTGTCTGTGGCACCGTAGCTCTTAAATGGATGAACCGATTTGAATGCGGTTTTTTTTAAAATGAAAGCAGGTTTTTTAGTGGTTGTTCTTAGACATTGTACAAGCAAGTTGCACATAATAAACGTAGGTACCTAATTCTGTTAATGCTAGCATAGCGCATTTGTGTACTAATTAAGTTGTTAGTGTATATATTTTATGGGAATAGGCGCTATTTTCATATTTAATTATTTTTTGCCGTTTTTGAGATATTTAACTTTTAGGGGGCAAAAAGCACCCAAAATAACGGCGACACATACTTTCAGAGCTAATATCTCTTAAACGAACCAACTATTTTTCATGAAGTCTTGCTAAGAACCACCCTGATTAATGTAGCTTTATTTAAAAACCCTGCGACCAAATCCGTTTATCCGTTTGGGAGTTACGATGACACAAATAGACACTCAGATGGAGTAGTTTGAAAAGCGTTAAATTAAAAAATAAATTAGAAATTTAAAAAAACCCGTGATTTAATAGTCCGTAGAAAAACCACTAAAATGTAAATAATAATAAGTAGTGGCCCTAAGGGCTGATTGTTTTATGAGTAGATAGTAAACTGAAGACTGACACTAACTAAACTGACACGGCGGGGGATCGCTAAGTAAATGAAATAACATAAAATACCCCAGCTACTTAGCGGTCCCCGACGTGTCAGTTTAGTTAGTGTCAGTGATCAGTTAACTATGTACTTATAAAACAATCAGCCCTTAGGGCCACTACTTATTATTTTTTACTTTTTAGTGGTTTTTGTACCGAGTCGGGGGTTTTTTAAATTTCTAATCATAGTGTTTACCGCTGTCACGAACCGAGCGCAGCTGTCGTCTCAGCCGCTAGCGATGAAGCCAACCTTAAGTGTAGGTTAGTCCACGTTATGCTGATTTACTTCTCTTTTTTGTAAGGCGCTGGTCTGAACGAGATCGCTATATAGCGATTGGACCGCCTGTTATTCACTTTGTAGAATTTCTTTTCTATTCTCATTGTTCTGCTATTTTACATCGTGTATAATTAAAAAGTGCGTATCTCACAAGTTATTGCGTAAAATGTCTACAACAAATAAACCTACTTATTTTATAAAAAAAACGTTTTCTATATTAAAAGCAAATTTAAATAATGTCACAAAAAGCATCTGTGCTATAAATCTTTTATTTCTATTCGTTATATGCTTTCGAGAAATATTGCGAAGAAATAAAATAATCGGAAATATATTTTATTTTATTCTAAGAGCCTTTGTTATTGCGAAAATCCTGGTACCTACTCGTGCTATTTACTGCGGTGTTTCTAAAGTTAATTTTGTCACCTACCTAATAAACAAGGAGTTATAATACTTTAGTTACCTACCTACATACTGAAGTGAAAAGTACTTAATTCTAAATTCGGATAAAAATATTAGGCTGAATGTACAAGCGGCATTCGTATGTATGTGTGTTCAACGATGACTTACTTAATTATTGATGATTTTCTCTTTATGAAAGTTTAAGTTCAGAAATGAGCAGGATTCTTGAGGGTATTATGGAGTTGGGGGGGATCGTGGGGTATATCTCTCTTCCCCCTCTCTCTTTCTTTCTCTCTCTCTCTCTCTCTCTCTCTATCACCGCGTTCCAACTCGGTATAGTCCATTTGCATAAGCCACTACTTATAGTAGTAATAGTCAGTAATAGTTTGCTGGGGGAGGTGTTAACATGATTATGTTTGGTGAAGGTTTTCATGATTAACGGGGAAATAAATGCTTGAAATCTTTTGGCAAAGTTCGTGCAAGTTTTTGGAGTTTTCCAATGTGGCGTCAATATGACTTGTCAAGAACGTGTAAAAGTCATGAGATTTATAAAAATTCTACGGGTGCATCATACTAGTCTCCAGTTGGGTTTAAGTTCTTAGCTTATTTTATAATGACTTTGTCTTAAGTAACATTATGTTTTCCACATTATATATTATAAAGTAGTGTTTTAATCATGGTAACATAAAACAGCTTTTTTGTGTGTTCCACTGCCGGGGAACTGCTTTCCCGATAATTGGTTCAAAACGTCACCTAGTCATCCTGCCATCTCTTTTTTAGTGTCCCTTATTCATTAACGATTTACACAACATAATTGACCACCCAGAAAAATGACCGTAGCGCTTAAGTCAATTACATACATTTATATAGTTTACTTTAGCGTTCACTAATAATACACTGGTAGCCTAGTTGTGCAAAATGTGATTACAGGATTACCAACAAATATTTTTTGTGTTGTTGAAGGCGTGATATTTATGTATATGTATGTATTTACTTCAGCGTTAATCATAATGTCTTGAGCCACAGCGGTATGCTTCTGTGGTAAGTCGATAAAAAAACTCATTAAGTATTTGGTTTTTTACCGTATTTTAATTTTTTCTTCCTTCAATGCCTATTTCTTTAGGTTAAAATCCACGCCAAGTTTTATGAAAATATTTCGTATTTATGTTAAAAAAAATGTTTTTGTTTGCCGTTTGTTCCTATTTGCCGAGTGAGCGTTCAGGCCACCTCATGGTAAGTGGAATCTGAGACCCTTAGTGAGGTGACAACTGTCTAGTGATTAGACCCTTGTCTAACCTAATTAATATTCGACACAGCGGACCTCATTAAACATCCTCTAAATATAGGGTACCTAGATACTGTAACAAAACTCACTATCTCACTTTATTTTCATTCTGCTTGAAACGCTTAAGTTTTGTTTCAGTGCTTCTAAATGCTTCTCGGGTTGCATTTATAACATCATTCTTAACGTGGTTTCTTGTCTGAATATTTAGTCCTCTTTTGTAGTCGTGTTCATTACTTTTTCTTATGTTTTTTGCTTTTCGTTTATTATTTCCCTATGCTATTTCAACATCAAAATGTCAACGTTACATTAAAATATTTTTTTTCTAACTTGTGTTGACTCTCTACTCGTTTGATAATTTTATATAAGCGTCCTTCTTGTACTACGCAAAAAATAATTATAGCCATGAAGATACTGATGTTTTGGAATGTTACTTAGATAAAAATGAAGAATTAAAAGCCTATATATGTAGGTAAGTATTAAAACGGATCCTTACTGTGGTTCACTTGGTCTAATTATACGAGATTTCTTTTCATAAATCTGAGTTAGTACAAGACATACTTTTTTACTACCATTATAAAAGGTAAGAAATCCAAACCTGTTTTACCCAGCTGTAATTGCACCGAGGGTCCGCTAAGATAAGCTCGTTTCTTTTTAATTTTCCTTCTGGAAATTACTTTAGGTCTCCGCGTTGAATAAATGAGGAGTGCACTAGCTAGTAGCTTTTTTTAATTTATTTCATTACTCCGAGACTCGGGCTGTTCGCGAGGAAATGCTGTGGCGGGTTAAAGGCTCGCTAAAGAAAGGAGGAAACTTAAATTGAACCAACTGATGTAATGGAAACTTGCAAATTCAAATAGCTTTCACAACAATCAGTGAAAGCAAATAAATAATCTAAAAACTGATTTATCACTTCGTAATTTACAAATCTTATAAGATAAATGTGTCATTAATTGTTGTGTATAATCTAAGAAACGGCTTCAAAATGCTGCAGAGCTTTTTTTCAAAATTGAATCGTCTATAGTGTTTTCAATCAAGGAAGTCCCGCTCCATTAATTATTTCTCCGTAACTTTTATTTCAATAGTGAGAGCGTCATAATGTATTGAAAATAATATAATGATAAATCACAGGAAACATCCAAGACTCAGGAGCAAATATTCGCGCTCATCACACAAATATCTGCCCTTAACGGGATTTGAACCCAGGACCGCTAGCTTCGGAGGTAGGGTCACTACCAAGTAGGCTAGCGTGTCATCCAAAATACAAAAAATCAACTTATTTAAGTAATTTTGGAGATTAAATTTTCAACTTCTGGTGAAATTGTGGTACGTTTACCTAATACTCACTCACTAACGGGATTTGAACCCAGGACCGCTAGCTTCGGATGTAGGGTCACTACCAACTAGGCTAGCGTGTCGTCCAAAATACAAAAAATCAACTTAAGTATTTAAGTAATTCTGGAGATTCAATTTTCAACTTCTGGTGAAATTGTGGTACGTTTACCTAATACTCACTCACTCAAAACTATAACCTATAAACTAAAGTCGTTGCACGTGTAATATTAGCTAGGGAGATTTCCAGTCGATGTGAACGTCGCGGTAACTGGAGCAGCTCGGTCTTGTGTAACAACGGAATACGCGGTCGGACGTACAGCTCGTGTTCTACCACGTTAATTATTGGGTGGCAACGCAATTTCGCTTTTGTTGCAGCTAAAATGGGAAATGTTTTTCGTGTTGAGGCTTGTAGCTGCATCTAGGATAGTATAGACGATCTTAATTTGTGAACTACAAATTACAGTTTGCATGAAGTTTTAATGCGATGGAACCACATACAGAATGCAAGTAAAGTGATAGAGGACAGTGGTAACTCGAACTTCTCTCAAACCATTTGTAAATTGTGTTTTCGCAACTGTTACGCCCAAATGTATGCATCGCGTTTATAAATTACCGCTGTAACCTGAATATTAATGATTGCTAAACTTGAGTTGCTAAAGGTTGAAACATTGCTTTTAGAACAAGTGACCGAGGAGTTACCGAGTAGCGGCATCATACCAGGAGAAGGATCAACGTTTAGCAGTTATTTTTATAATACTATGGTCAGCGTTATAAATGGCTCATCACTTTACTGCTTTGTCATTTGATGTCATGTTTGAACTGCTGCACTAATCAGTCAAAGGCGAAGCGACAATGTACAAAAGTGTGCACCGTGAATCATTAGAAACTGAATAATTGTCCTGTAACTGTAGATAACAGAATTTGTGAAAAGGATCAGAATAAAGTGAATTGTTTGAAAGCAGATTTGAGAATGTGAGCCTTAGCAGCTAAAATCCGTACGAGTAGCACAAGTTGTATTTTCTCGCTTGTCACTCAGTGAGTCTTTATCGTTTTAGACTAAATAGAAAGGGAGATCGGAGCGATAAAAAAGTCGTGAACAATTCGTGTTAGCTCTCCAGGGGGATTATTGTGACATATCTATGCAATTCTGTTTACGCTCAGAGAAAAGGACAGAACTATATAACTGTTATAGCTCTGTCCTTTACGCTCACCGTAAAATGAACTGCATAGCCATGTCACATAATGATAACCCCCCAGGGGAAATAAATTTAACACATTATTTATATATTTTTTTTATTATTATGACACCACGACTTACAGATGATATTTACAAACTTAATAGGACTTAGTTAAAAATACAAAACTTACATTCTTACTTGTAACATAATATTGCTTGTAAAGGTTAAACATATTGACTGCAACGTATTATTACAATGCACTTTAATTAAAACATCTAGTTAGCAGAAAAAATATCTTCAAAGAAGGGCGTAAACTCATTTCCTCCGGGTAGGTAATGTTGATGGCTAGTGCTAGTAAATGATTGCCCATTTAAGAAACTAGTTGCTGGATGGTTATTGTGTCTAACTGGCCATTGATTATTTGATTGGCTTTGTTTTTTGACATCTTTTTGATTGGGCAAATTAGTTTCTTCACCAAATTTGCTATTGATTTCTTTTTCTGCTTTATGTTTACCATTTTCATTATGTGGTTGATATTTTTCTTCTTTATATTTACCATCATCATAAATTGGAGGCTTAGCTTCTTCTTTATATTTGCCATCATCGTAATCGACAGACTTAAGCCCTTCCTTCATGCTCCAGCGAATTCTGATACTTTGTTTACTGTCTTTATTCATAGGCCAATGGGTTACCTCTTCACGTTTGCCATTTTTATCCGTGAGCGTATGTACTTTAGCGTCATTTTTAACTTCTTTGTCAAAAGGCCGGTTTTTACTGTCTTCGTGTTTAGAAATCTTATTATTTTCTAATTTATGACTATTGCGATGGCGATCGTCATAATAATATTTGTCGTTGTAACAACTGGCGTCTTTCCATTTTGTGATGTCCAAACCATGAATATGAGTGCAAGGGACGTTCCTGTTACTAAAAAGAACAAAAATAAGTCATAAATTATATAAATCAAATAAAGTTTAAGTTAATAAACACCAGGGGCCAATCTCAGACGGAATGACGATGTCCCAATAAGCTCTCACCTTGTAGACAGGCAGCGATAGAAATACTTATAATATAAAGAAATAAATAGAAAATTCCGATACAAATACTCGCACTCATCATAGAAATATTCGCATATACCAGGAATCTAACCCAGGACTCCTAGATTTGTAGGGCAGGGTAGGTATTATAAATCAGTTGAAGTTTGTTTTTAATGACGATCAAAATATTCAAAATGCTTCCTACATATTAACCAAAATTATAAGAAATTTGTTGGTTTATTCGACTTGATAACTTTTCATACTTTTATGAGTAGGTACTTACTGCGGTCCTACGTTCTCAAAGGCCCTGGGTTGTATAAATTTGATTGCATCAGCGTTATCACACGCAAAACGAGCAATATTAGTCTTCCTGACCTCGTGTAATTGGGCTGCAACAAAATACATTTTTATTCCATCGACATGTATGCACACGTAAAATTCAAACGAAATTGGTGTCGGCCTCGAATGAAATTGAGTTAATCGTTGAATGTTCAATGAAATTGATGGTCTTTCACAATCAAAACTAAATTGTGTAGATGTTGAAACTTGTGAACCTTTGTTCCCCTTTTATTCATGAAGCGAAATAATTCTATTATAGTTATAGTACAACACAATAACAAATGCAATAAAATATTAATGACAATATATATTCCTATTAAGGCCGAACAAAATAACAATAATTATTTCCTTATTTGATTCTAATAACAACATTATTATTGTATATATCCTCTTTCGCTCAATATCTATTAATTATTCAGTCTCATTGTACCTACGTATTTGAGACCTAACAAGAAAACTAAAGCAGTTTATTCAGAAAACTACTCGTTGCACCCGGAAAAGTTTTGACAAGGTATTCACATGGTCTTAATTATTTGCTGACTTTTAATTAAATAGTATACGGTTTTAAGTTACTTCGTGACAAGTTAAAGTGTTTTAATATGCTTGTACCTGCTGATTAACCTAGCGGTACATAAAGTGCCGCGAATAACATTAGTCTTGCATGAAATATATAACTATTTCAGGTTTCAGGCTTTCAGGGTTGAATTGTATTGTATGATTTTATGATTGCTTAACATTTATGGCTGTAGGGAGACGCCAAAGACCTGTACTAAACAGTAGGGTGGATACAAACTGAATGGATGGGTAGATAGTTCGTACTTACCTAATGAAAGACTGTGGAACTGGTCCCCTCTTTCAAACCAGAACCGGTCAGCAAACCTGAACAGCTGCAGCTGTTTGGTTATAATACAGAAGAGCGTCGGGCCCGCGAACGTGCCAGGGATAAAATTTTCACTCATTATCCCTGCTAAAAGGTCAACGTCTTCTATTTCGACGTAAAGTTTCTTTAGGGATTCAATTTTCTGGAAAAACAAGTTATAAATTTGTGAAAGACCTTGGGAGACAAAATATTGCTCAATCGTCATGCTCTGCATTTAAATTAGTTATTTATTACGTTCGTAATGAAAAATTCGTCATAGTAATAAAATGTCTGAGGACTAAGTGCGATGTTTTATTCATTTTAGGATTATCTAAACAATTCAATCTAAAAACAAGTTTGTCAAAACGTTTTATCGAGATTTTGATTTGTTCGTATTTATTTTATCTTCAATCTGACTGACAAGTTGTGTTCACGTAACTCCTCATTATGGTAAAGGACAAGCAATATCAATATTTTCCAAATGATTTAGATAGTCTCGCCACAGATAGGTAAAGTCATTGTTAGCCAACAATTTCATTCGCAAAATGAGCGAACTCTTCGAAACTGTTCATTAACTATTAACAATGAATCCGAATAATCCCACGCAAATCGTTGGGAGGAAAGTTTTTGTTTGTAAGTTTAGATTGAAATCAAACAGTTACTTCGTGGTCCATCACATCTCCAAAGTCCTCGAACTTCTTGGCAGACTTTAGTCCACAGATGTGTCTGTAGTCATTGTACCCTCGTAAACCCAAGTCTCTTCCCCTTTGTATATCTAAAGCAGGCAGATCAGCGGCCCGCTGCAAATCTCCGTAGTATTTCTCAGAAATCTAGAAAAGAAAATAATTTGTTAGCAAAAGTTTGAAATCATTAAGATTTCTATAAAGTACTCTGGAAAGTTTAAAGTTCCTAAGGACTAAGTAGAAGTAGTAGGTTGGATTGTGGGTTCGTTTTTTTTTAATTTAAATTGCTGTTTAAGTTAGATACGTAATTCGAGCAATAAATATTACCAACTAAATTAATGCGCATTCGAATAAGTTTTGCACAGTCTTTTATACAAATATAAAACCACATAATGCTGGGAATAATTAGCTTAAAATATGCAAATACGTTAGTAAAGTATGTGTTTTTTACCTCGGGATCTTGTATATCGTCCAGTTTGGCCGCTGGTTGGTAAAATGTTCCTCGGTTAATCTTCTCTAAATTCGTGTCCATTTCAATGAGATGTTGTCTATAAGTTGTATTGCTGACGGACAATTCAGATTCATAGTGGTATTTTTCATCGTAAAGTCTGCAATTTTTTATTCAGATAAAATTGAACAGAGATCTTTTTATTTAAATGGAAAATGTTTTGTAAAAGGATTGGTTTTGTGGGAAGTGGAAAAATATTTTTGCCTTGAATGGGAAGCCGGGCATTCAATAGCTAAAATGCTACGCTAATACTGTGTTTGCTTGTAATGTAAAAATCTTTAACACTAATAAATGGTTTAGTGACAAATAGTGAATCATGCATTATAATTATAATCGTTAGTTAGTGAGTGAAGGTGAATAAGTGTGATTGTTTTCCTATCGGATGACAAGTGGCAAGACATTCTCAGAAGATCGGAAATATTATTAGAAAAACAAAAGCATAATTAATACTAAAAAGAAAAAATACTATGAATAATTAGGAAAGATTTGAGAATATTTACAACATTTTTGCGTTTCTTATAAAAAATAAGAATACTATTAGACGTTGCCTAGTAATTCTCATAAGAAACGTTAATAACTGAAAATCTTTTTTTTTATTCTCACTTGAGCGAAAGACTTAGTTTAGCTGAGAGATAAACACCACGGTTTTGCTTACTTGATCCTCCCGTCCAATAGAGTGTGATAGTATCTGACGGCAATCTCAAACTCAGCGTACACCAACGGCACGGCATCCTCATCATATGCGGTGACGTGGCGTACGTACTCGGATATCAGTCCATATTTCAACATGTTCCTGTAGCCTGTTGCGGAAATTATTTATTATAAAATCAGGAGAGAATAAGTTGTGTGTGAGGTTGATTTAATCGTTTAATTCGTCCAACTTACCTAATATTAACGGTAGAAGTTCATACATAAGTATGTTCGATGCAGTAGCAATATTGATCTGCCTTGCCACTTTAAAGAGACGGTCATCCTTCCAGCAGGGATTGAGGCGGTGCAGCTCCTTTGCTAACCGGTTGTGCTCCCTCATGAAGAATATGGCAATTGTCGTCGTCCGCAAGTCAAAATTGCCTGCTTCTGGAAACCCTGTCAAAGATACAATAACATCAAATTGTATGTCATTGCTTCTCACTGTTTTTGTATTGTATTTTTGTTTTATCTAATACACTTACCGAAAACGTAGCACCTTGATTCATTGTTCATGTTTTGTATACATAGCGTTTCATTGCTTGTTGTCATGTTGATAGCACCCATTACAGGAGTCATAACCTCATCAACTTGTTCTACGACGGGGGTTAACACGGCATCGTTCAGTCCGCCCGTAGTTGGTAGACTCACTGGTATTGTTTGCCGTCGACGTCGGTTTGATGTTCTATTGCTCCCCAACACTGACAGGTTCAACAGGTTTTTGTCATTTTCTGGTATCGTTTCGTTTCCCAGTATCGTCTTATTTCCCAGTACCTGTGATATATTTGCCAACGTCTCTGGATTTGTAAGATTCGATATTAGTTCAGGAGTCGACGTTGATGTCATGGGACCTGGGGTGGCCGAAGAATTTGCCAAAGGCACATGCCGAAAGTTTCTATATTCGAGTTTCAGCAAGCCATGCTTGTATAGTCTCACTGAATTAAGGCTTTTCTCGTCCGTACCGTATATGGTGGAAAGATCAATAACAGGTGTTTGAAAGTTTATCTGAAACAATTAAACCTTTCATGTTTGTGTTCATGTCACTTTGACATTGCATGTATTTCACTAAATTATTGAAATATTTATTCATTTGTGTATGTTGAGCTTTGACAACTTCTGAAAAACCATTGCGGTCTGCAATCCGCATCTTAAATTAGCGATTTCCTGCTAGCCTTTACACAACATTTTTACCCTCTCCTTTGAGTGAATTAAGTCCGCAATGGTGACAATAACACGAGTGATAGCGTTTCCAGAAATTGATTAAAATTTTACAAATTGATGAAATATATATCCTAGATTAAAGAAGAACAAAATGTTCTACAACTATGACGCTTTTAAGTAGATGATATTTAATGAAATAGGTTTCATTTGCCCTTACCTGTTCTGGACTAATGGTATCATTGACACAGCGATTGTCTTGGAAGGTCTCCGCTCTGGAGAAGTTCAGACAGCGTATGTCAGTCACTCTAAGGTAAGGGTCGTCGTTGGGAACTGGTATGGGCTTACAACGTGGGTCCTGCTGCCCTTCAGGCTGACAGCAGTTCTGTCGATCCCTTAGGTAGTCCACTAAAAAAATATAGTTATATTCTAGAATTAATGCGAAACCACTTACTGTCAACCTGTGCGGCGAAAATCAGTTGTTTATTTATATTTCAAGGGGTTACTTATATGCATTTTTAGGACAGAATTTTGCTGTACAGCAAACATACATGCGTTAACCAGTTCTTAGTTCGCTTTAAAATGAGCAAAAAGTTTGGAATTAAAGGATGATTTCTAGCGACGTCAATATGTTTCAGTTTTTGCCGCATTACTTAAATTATTTACATCAAGCTTATATTATGTAACATACCTTGCAAATTATAAAATGCACATGAATACTCGTGTTCCCATCTTGTTTAAAAGCCCATCAAAATTAAACGATTGAGATGTGTAATCATAAAGTAAACCCTTTGAAGGATCTTTCGCTAATCCTTGGAAATATCGTACATTTTTTCACAATCACTAGATTGTGAAAAAAATTACGATAACGTTAGGTAACTTTACACATATTACATAAATAACCAGGAAAAGAAAAGTTAATGTACTTATGAATTAACTAGTGATATAATAAATCTTACAAGGCCCGTTGAGCACGCTGACGTCGAGGTGGATGAACTCCAGGAAATGGTAGGCGGCTACTGTGAACAGATGCTTGTCGATCACCCGTCCGTCTGACTGTAGGACGGTGCGGACCCGTCGAGCGGATGGTAAGTCATTTTGGTTCCGGTCTTTGCGGATGTCCTTCTTATCTACAAGTAAAGAGAAATGCGTTAATGATACGAAATGAAATGAACTATTTTATAAAGGAAAAAGTTATGTCTGTGACATTATTGGCTCAGGTAACACAAATCTACAAAATTATTCATCATCACATTAAACGTCAGATGTTTAACTGGGTCATACACACTCTTAAAAACAAAAGTTGTCTCTCCTGTGGCCAATAGTTAAAAGCTTGTATGCGTATAAGTTATGTTTTTATATGATAGGTCTAAAGCAGTTCTCACTCTGCTTGGCAGTAGGTCAAAGGATAAGATCCTACTACCAATAAATTGAGTGATGTATAAACACGTTTTAAAAGTTTCACGTAAATATGTTTCCGATTTGACGAGCTTTTTCGTATCGGAAGTAATTTAAGAAGTAAAATGTTATGAAATAATAAAATGTCGGGCGACAATCTCACATAAATATTAAAGACTCAGAATAAAAAACTCGCGATCTAAACACCAACATTTGCCCATATCGGAAATCAAACCCGGGACCGCTGGCTTCGTAGGTAGGGTCACTACTAACTAAGCTAACACGTCGTCAATTATCTGTATCTGTTAATGTCCCGATCGATTTAGAAAAGATACCCAAGATAGACAAAACGAACCTTTAGATAAATTTGCTGTCGATTATCAGATCTCAAGCTATTTATAAAGATTGTAGATTCAAGCCGCTCACGGTTTAAGTTTCCAAATTTAAATAAATAAATCACAAGACAATGTCACACAAATTGACCTAGTCCCAAACTAAGTTCTAGGCTTGTACTATGGCTACTAGACAACGATAAACTTACTTATATAGAGAAATACATAGAAAACATCCAAGACTCAGGAACATATACTCGTGCTCATCACACAAATATCTGCCCTTACCGGGATTTGAACCCAGGACCCCTAGTTGGAAGGCAGGGTCACTCCCAACTAGGCTAGCGTGTCGTCAAACATCATTTTACAACAAAATTACAAAAAAATCGTACCATTAGAATAATCAGGGTTCAACAATCTCAAGTAGGGACCCCGCGCGGAACCTCTGGTAGGATACTTGTAGTTGTTACAGGTTCCGTCCACCCGGCTGCCTTCATGCGGCGCACAGTGCTTCACGGTGATCGTGCAGTTTCTAAACGTTTTTCATCAATATTACAAAGTTAGACAATAATATAGTCTGTGCGGAAAGAGAGGAGTGGTGGCAGATACGGGAACTAACATTGTCAGCATAGCAAAAACAATAAAATAGCACTGACAGACCCTCAAATCCTTCGACTTTTCTCTTTCCGGACAGATTCTAATTGAAAATAGTGCAAAATAATAATGAGTATGAATGCTTAAGGCGACATTAACCTTTGATCCTAAAGTTGTGATGCTTCGAGTACTGCCAGATTTGAGGATTAACGTTGCTTTGTTTTAATATCGTTTATATTTATGACATTCTCGCTCTTATTAATGGGCTAATAAGAACTGCTATATGTCAAGAATATAATGATAATTTTTGAAGTGCTGAAGTAATTAAGATATATAATAACATTGACAATGCGATACCAATAAGACGTAGTTAATGTAAAATAAGACTCCGGACGTAGTGTGACAGTAAAATATATCTACGCAATAAATTGATTTAGTTGTTAATGTTTAAAAGCCACCTGCAGTAAGAATATAAATCTAGTACTATCTAGTTATAGTCTACAGTTAGCCTTAGTTGACTTGTATTAAAATGTATGAAACTAACAGTCATGGAAATTTAGGATAAAAACGTTATTAATTTTCAAAACAATATTTGCAATACATAATCGATAGGTTTGTTAGACCGCTTGTTTTAAAATCCTAAAAAGTTGATTGATTTAACGAGTCTTTTTTAAGATAGTTGATCATCCAGACTTACGATACATTAGCATGAGCGATATTAATGGCGAACATAGAGCTCTCCTTTAAAAGCCACTTTATTTTTCTTTGATACAGTAATAAAGTAAATTCCCTTTTAAAAGTCACTTCAATACCTAAACGGACATTATTTTTTGACCTACTCTAGAAGCTTGTCCGTATAACATAACATCAAATTACAAGGAAGAAACGTAAATTATCGAGTTTCTGTGACAAAGGTCTAAACTGGATAAGCAATTAATGTTTAGTAGCGCTGTCCATTAGATGCGTTCCCCACACTACTTCACTAATCGAAGACTTCCTTTAGCAATTTATTTGTCCCTAGAGCCGAGTTAGTTAACTTTGAACTCCGGTAAACGATACTTAGTTACTTCTTGCTTATTTATACGTTAAACTAAACCCTTAGCCTTATTTATCCACTAATTTATTTACTCTACACTAATATTATATATGTCAAAGTAACTCTGTCTGACTGTCTGTATGTATGTTTGTTACGCCTTCACGGATAAACCGCTGAACCAATTTAGATGAAATTTGGTATGGTAATAGTTTGAGTCCAGGGGAAGGACAAAGGGTGCCTTCATCCCGAAAAATTAAGCGGTCCCTGAGTTTAGGTCCTGAGTAAAGTACCGTAGCACAGCTGTTAATTATTGACTTACCTACATAATATCTTGTTTTTTTATAGTATTATTATTGACTAGCTGTTACCTGCGACTCCGAAAAATAGCCTATGTCCTATATCAGGAGCTAACCCATATGTGTGCCTAGTTTCATTTCGATCCGTTCAGTGGTTGAAGCGTGATTGAGTAACAAACATCCAAAAATCAAAATTTTCTCATTCATAATATTAGTAAGACTAGTGATTATTTTGGTAATCATTGATACGTTTAAGCCATTTGTGAAATATTAATTGTCAGATTTATTTCGAATTACATATTGTAATTTAGATTTTTATATAGTTGGAACACACAATATTTTAATAATAACAATTTGATTGATGTATCTTTAACACATTGTTTTAATGAATATAACTTGATCTTGATTCTTTTAGCACCGCATCATAATGTCATTACATTACTTAAAATGAGTGTTTAAAGTTTCTATGCACATAAATAGTATCTGTCGTTAAACTCATTAGCATCCCTGGGATATCTCGGGGCCTCTATACGAAAGTGATGTAGCAAAATATACTATAGACAAAAAAAAAACATCGATGTTACTGCCAAAATCTAAATGTTATTCGACATAAATGAATATTACTTATTTTCTCCTCATGTTTAAATAAAAAAATAAACAAATTAAAACGTGTAACTATTTACATGTTTATTTTAAAATAGTTTTCATGATGTACATCCAATATTTTTTTCATATTCGATGGTATTAATGATTGCCGTCTAGATGAAAATATCCACTTTAAACTGCTAAACGTTCTATCAACGACCACAGTGGTCAACGGGGCATTTTTTAAATATTTTTAATGACTCAAAGCCAATTTCTCATTGATGTTGGTTATTGAAATTTCCTTAACTTTTATAAGACTGTTTATTTTTTTCATGGTGTCATAACCAGTATTTAATTACATCGACATTTTTTTATCGATATAAAATCCCTAGAACTTGCCCCGAGTTATCCCAAGTATGCTCATTAGTAACTGACATTTTATAATATACTTTCGTCAAATAGGCGTTTAAGCTTAATTCTTATTGTTGGGCCTCATACTGCTTAGTCCCTAAACGTATTATTATTGTGTATTAAATACTATCAAGAAAACAAGAGCTACGAGAATTATAACGTTGACAATACGATAACAATTCTCCAAGTATATTTTGCTTATTTCCACTCTATTTTATCATATGGCACAATTCTATGGGGCAATTCAGTAGACTCTAAACATGTTCTCACGTTGCAGAAAAGGGCTCTTCGTATACTGGCAGGTGTAAAACCGAGGCACTCGTGTAGGGAACTGTTTAAGAAATATGGAATAATGACGCACTATTCACAGTATGTTTTTGATGTAATAATGTATACACGTCGCAACTTAAATCAATTTAAACGTGTGAACATCCCTGGCAGGGTCACCCGGCAAACGGGTCGCCTCCAGCGAGTGCCGCGGCGGCTGGCGCTGCTCGACAAAAACCCGCGTGTGATAGGGCCCGCTTTCTATGAGCGTCTATCCGCAGACGTAAAAAACGAGTCTTCAGACGCAAAGTTTGGTCACCGACTTAAAAATCTGTTATTGACGAAATCACTATATTCTGTCAAAGAATATAGTGACGTCTAGATAATATATTGTTAATTTATTATTTTTATTACTTTAATTTATATTCTGAATTGTGACATTTAAAATTTTATTGTATTTTTGACATTTTCTGACTAGCATTTGAGCTATCTATATATTTTTTAGTGTTTTATTTTTATTTTAAAATTGAGTACTTTTTACTTTTGTACACTTTGACATTATTTATTTTTTCCATTTTTATTTTTACTTTATTTTTTTTACACTGACGATCTTATTGTGAATTCATTATAACTATGCGACATGTAATAATGTAATTTCCAATACGAAATAAATGACTACCTACTACCTAATGGGGTTAAAAGGATTGTAAAGCTGAAATTTTCCATACAAAATGCGATAACGTTTCTCACCCCTTAAACCTTTTAACGATTGTTAAAATATATTGTGTAGATACTATGACAAACTAGGTCATATTACTGAAACGTATAAACAGATTAAAAATTGTCAAAATGGGATTCGATTTAGGTATTGAGAAACGTTATCGCCCGGAGCTAAATTTGTATGGAATTTTTGACAGCTACGCTATTTAAGCGTCGCTTCATAAACCTCTTATCCCTTTAAGTATAAATGTGGAATAACCGTGGGGTAGCTTATGCCATGCTTTGTCACTTTTTGTCCGATGCAAATGTCACAATTACAGATAAGGACAAAGAATGGCATAAGCTACCTCACGGTTATTCCACGTTTATAAGTAACGGGGTTACAGTCAATGTCAAATAAGGCCCACTGTGCGTGGATAGCGGATTAATAGTTAATAATTATAATAAAAGTGCAAAAATGATTGCGCAATAAATACACATAAACAAAGATAATGCCAATTACTGGCACGGTATACAATAATAATGTGAAAATAAATATAAATGAACATTACGTGTTATCTTGATTTGTTCCCGAAGTCTCCTTTTTGATTGCTTCACCACTAAACCTGTCATATCGATCATTTGTACAAACTGTTGTCCCAAAACAAATAATAATGATAGGTGTAACGGACTTCATGTTGCGACCACACCACACCGTGTAAATCCGTATGTTGACTACCCAACTGTGAACAGTGGAAATCGCGACATCGATGTGGGTTAGCTATTCATGAGCAATACGGCGAAATTACGAAAGAAAAATTGATGTGCCACATCCTTATTAGCGTTCCGTATACAAAGGGTGCAAACGGGACGTTTTTACTAAGCCTCTTCTGTCCGTCAGTCTGTCTGTCTGACAGCAGGCAGTATCTCATGAACCATAGAAGGTAGTTAGTTTAGTTTATGTTGTGATTGTCTTTTAGATTCCTATTTGTCAATAACTTTTATTGGCCTATCCAAATGTCTAAACAACTGTTTATTTTACGTATTATTAGCTCTTGATATCCTGAATACAAGAAATAAATAAATACAATATGGGTGTAAATACTTAATAAACTAATAGAAATTAAATTATAGGGGCTCCTGAAAAACACATTAAATTTCCAAAAAGTTAGGTAGGCTATTAACAACAAATAGTGTTAAAAACAAATAATATTAAACATTTATTAATTTATGTAACGGAACCCTTCACGTGCGTGTCCGCCTCGCAATTGGCCGGTTTTTATAATATATGTACAACGCAATCAAAATTTCGCGTGCTTCAATTCGCATAATTTTTCTTACCAAATCATATTACCTACTTGTGGATATACCAAATATCTAAAGGGTTTCTTAGAACTGCGATGTTTTGGGGTGGAAATGTAAACGTCTCTTCGAGCGTGCTCGTGGTATGTCTTCTCATTTTAATTACAGAAAATAAAATTAAGACATTTACTGCTACCAACTATATGTTACTGTAAGGTAGGTAATTTAATTTGAACATACCGTTCGAAAACCGTTAAAATATATAGAGTTGACATGAGAGCTCGATGCGACAGCATCTGACAGCTTACGTTATTAGGGAAGAACGAGGAGTCTTGAAACAGAGGTGAGTTGAAATAACGTCAATTTTGCGGAATCTATAACCGTCTTCATCTTGGCAACAACGCTGTTTAACCCGTGGGCGTGTTGATGCCAGCTAGATAACGGTTAAAGATTCCGCAAAATAGACGTTGTTTCAACTCACCTCTGTTTCAAGACCCTTTGGTCCCTCTATTAATATATTTCTAATAAATAATAGATCGATAACGTTTTCTTTATTGCTGCGTCTAGTCTAGGGCTACAGCTGAGTAGGCGGCATGCAGTTATTTTCAGGTTCTGTTCGATTTACATGTAAACTTTTAGCATAATATAATTATATTTGTAGAACGAAACGCAACCAATTGAGAGAAATAAGGAATGGTGGTTAAAGACGATCTGTGCAGTGGTGTTCTCATTAACTTTAATAAATTAATAAACTACAATTAGAGTCAATCTATGTTTCCTTTCCTTGTCAACATCCCACATATTGGGGGTTCATCCGGGATATACAGGACGGCCGATCCTGTAAAACGAAACGCAACCGAGTGAAAGAGATATAGATTGTGTGAGAGGGAAAGTATTAGAATGGCGGTTAACGACAATCTGTGCGGTGTGCTCATTAACGTTAATAAATTAATAAACTACTATTAGAGTCAATCTGCGTTACCTTTCCTTGTCAACATCCCACATATTATATCCGAAAAGCATTAATTAATAAATGTTAAACATAAAAACAGTGTGCCTTAACACTTATATTTCATCACATCAATTACCTAGTGTTTTTAGTGGTGGTAGGACCCTGTGCAGGGTCCGTCAGGATCGCTACCACCATCTTATCCATTAACCACCCGCCAAGCAACAGTGTTCGCATTGTTGTGTTCCGGTGTGGGAATAAGACAACCGGTGAAATTACTAGCATAGAGGCATTCCATCTTAGTCCTCAGGGTTGGCAACGCATTTGAGGTGTTAGGATTATAGCCTGATATTTATTACCCAAATAATTATTACTGAGAATTAATTTACTTCGTTAATGAACAGTAAATTTTCAGATTTTCAAAACGACTTCGTCCCTTGGAAAGCATTTTAACTCCCGCAACTTTATCCTTGTTAAGTTGCTACCAAAAAAGGGGCCGCAAATATACAAACAGGCATATAACCTGGTTTGAAATGAGAGCTCAGGCGGTATAAAAATACAGTTATTTCAGCTTAAAATGGGCAAAGTTTTATTTACATTGTAACCGTCACGGATCCAACCGCAGTGTGTCTCGTTTCTGAAAAAAGTTTTAATGAGTTTCTTCTGGCTCCTAGAACTCTCTGAGGCAATGAGACATTACGTGGACATTGAAATGTAAATATTCGTTGGAAAATTGCGTATTTTGAAAGGAAATTTCATGGAGTTGTTTGTGTAATTGCTCAGAAATTTCTAATACTTGTATATCGGTGTCGTATTTTTTTTCTTGATGAATAATCAATTCGCTTGGTTTTTGATAGGCCACATATGTTGCCGAACCACTACACGAATAAAAAGGGATGGCTTTATGTGCTTCAGCGCAAAGGACGTGCGATGGAGATAGTATGCGCGCGCCTTGATGGCAGCGTTAATAGGGCTTCTGTACCGAAAAGCCAAACCAATAGGATTCCAACCATGTGGAGAACACTGCAAGTTTCATCAAAATGGTTTAAGTAGTTTTAAGATAACTATGGACTAAGGTGTAAGTGTGACGGAATGGCTTATGAGCACTTAAAAATAAATAAAAAAAATCAAAATGGTCAAAATCTAGTGCTTGTAAGAAATAGTTACATGAAACTACAAGGTTAGGTTTGTTTTATAAAAATCATGAAACAATAACGGTGTTATATAAAATACTTTATGACTTGCGATAGTTATGAGTTAAACACAGAGATTATGACTAAAAATAATCATGGCTGACTATTACACGACCGCCAGTGTGCGTGAGGCGAGGATGTGTAACGAACCGATAAAGTTCACTAATAGACATCGAGACTTGACTTGTACCAACTAATTAATTACGACTAGTAGAGCGTAGTTGTAGACGTATCATGAATTTCTGCTAAATCTAGTTAGCTAGAGTAGTAAATAATGTTTTAAGTTTGTACTGTTCTATAGATTTCTTGTATTATTGGACCTAATTGACAAAATAAACTTATATTAAAAGGAGTTTTGAAAAAAAATATTATTGGTCTCAAAAAAAAGTTTTTGTTCATTATTTACTGAGAAAATAAAAGAACAAATTTCTGCTTATGGCTAAGCAGCTTAAACGCCACTGGTCTTTTTTACGTCACAGATGATGACTTAAAAAAACAAAACGCAGAAAATTATAATTAAAGGAAATAGTATGCTTTTGAGACAAACCTTTACGAACATGTTTTTTTCCCAAGAAGCCTTTAAAAATTATTGAGTCATTTGTTGGTGAATTATTGATTTATGTTATTAAAAGTACCATATAACACCCTAAGAATGATGTACCTGTCTCTTGCTGATTCCTTGATTGCATATATATAGCATAGGAACATATGGCCGTACATACAAAACTTAAATAGATAAAATACACAGACTGCAACTGTCGTTGCTCAAGACCAGTCCCAGGCAAAATTAAAAGTAAATTCACTAATAAATATTACGAATTACACTCGAGAGCAAAACTTTCGGGTCACTATAATAAATTATAATATTTCGAAACGAATACACCTAGCTACGTAAAATAAATTGAACCTTATAGACGATTTAATCCTCCTTAATTACAGGTATTAAAACTTATTGGTATTATGAAATAATGACATTAAAAAAAAAATTAAAACAAAATGATCGTTTATGACATTTAGAACTTTTCCCATTTTAAATTTGTTATTGCTTTTTTTTTCGTTCTGTCAAAAAATGCATGTATAAAAAGGGTCCCAAATGTTCAGTGGTCATTATTAATGTAATAAATATGTCAATTACACCCAAGGAATGCACGAGAATCCTTACAATACTGGAAAACGGCCGAAGCCAGCGAGATACTGCAAGAAGAGCAGGAGTGACGTTGTCAACAGTGCAGCGTATTGTTCAGCGGTTTCTAAAAACTGGTTCGAACTTACGCAGACCAGAAAGAGGCTGACCCAGGTGTACAGCGGTACGGGAGGATCGATATCTAGTCAATACTATGCTTCGAAATCGATCCCTTACTGGAACTGCATTGACACAAAAAAAAATACGGCTTGGTGGGAGCAATCCTAGTGCTTGGACTGTAAGACGGCGACTTGTTAAAGCTAATTTGAAACCCTTTAAGCCCGCAAATGGCCCTAAACTGGAAAGGCACCATCGCACAGCAAGACAAATTTATGCACGCGAACACTCAGATTGGACACCTGAAAATTGGTCAAGAGTTGTATTCTCAGACGAATCAAAGTTTATGCTGTATCAACACGACGGAAGGGTGAAGGTGTACAGAAGACCAGGAGAACGATTCACGCAAGCCTGCATTGCAGAAAAGGTTGCGTACGGTGGCGGTTTGGTACTCGTGTGGGCTGGGATTTCTGCAGAATAACAGTAGATTAGATAAACCGAAACCATAATGTGTTTAGTAATTTATTTTTTAATGTACTTAATACTAAAGGTCGGAATGAAGATGGTATGCATAGCGTGTCCATGGATTCTAGAACCACGGTTTGTCACCAAAATCCTAAACCCTAGTGATGAGCGTGAGGTTTTGTTTTTAAATCTCGGGGGTTACCTATGCATATACTTAAGTATTTAATTTAATTTTCTATAATATGTATTACAGGTGAAAAACTTAAGTAAAGGACCTGTGGTATGTAGTTGTGTATAGAATTAGTATGGAACTTACGTCAAATTTCAAATATAGAATGTCAAACGGTCTATACAGGGCCTCTATTCAACTGCGTTATAACGATATCGTTTATGACCTGTTTCCGTATTGTCAACGTTTTGATAAATCTTATGTCATTTACAATAATGGCGACTGTGACATAAAAGATTCTTAAACGTGTCAAACACGATATTGTTTTAACGCACCTGAATAGAGGCCCTGATGTGTTGCATTCGTAGTCATAAGATTGGCGATACATTTGCAATCAATTACAAATGTCAATTTTCCGAGCCTTCTGACCATCACGCTTAACATGCTGTCACGGGAACTACTGTCAAATACATCAAACGGCTAGTGTCAATTAAAAAGTTGCTATTATAATGAAATTATTAATTGACAGCCACCCGGGGATTATGTTGTTTAGTAATAAAAGGACTCAACTCACACTAGTCACTCACAGTGACTGCCACCAATCACAACTAAGAAGCGTCATTGACACAATGGTCCGGACAATGTTTTTGATGATTTCCGTGAGTTCAACTTTTCAACCTATACCATCTTATCAGCTAACTCAGGAGACAAGCGATCATGTTTTGTACGAAACCGTATCATTTGTAATAAGTTATTATTTATACTTTAGGATTTATTTCATAAACTGTTTGGAATGTTAATACGCATAGCATTAAAATAATATCAGATTTACTTTATACACTAGTTTCTGCCAGCGACTTCATCCACGTAATTTTCAAATAATAACTATAGTAATAACTATCGTAATAACTATCGTTATTCCCTCGGGACCTTTCCAAATTTCATCTAAATCCGTCCAGCCGTGCATCCGTGGCAGCGTGAAAAATTAACAAATAATAATAAATATAACAAGGACAATGTTACACAAATTGACCTGGTCTCAAACTAAGCTCTAGGCTTGTACTACAGGTACTAGACAACGATAAACATACGTAGATAGATAAATAAATACTTAAATATATAGAAAACATCCAAGACTCAGAAACAAATACTCGTGGTCATCGCACAAATATCTGCCCTTACCGGGATTTGAACCCGGGACCGCTGGCTTCGGAGGCAGGGTCACTCCCAACTAGGCCAACGTGTCGTCAATATCCACACATCCACCCATATAAACTTGATGGGACTGGATGGGATTTATAATGTGAGTATGAAAGTTTATCGTAACATACGGAAGCGCAGGGCAGTAAGTAATGTGAGACAAAAACCTCATTCGAATGGTCCTAAATGAGTCAATTTTTTACATAAACTTATAATCTGGTAACGAATGTTTTAAATGTAATTAGTAGCAAAACTTTATTTTGTCTTAAAGTGACTTTAAGCCGACATAAATACCAATTCACGCTTGAACTATTATATAAATGTTCTGTGTGAATGGGCTGTTAACGTTGAATAATTATTCAATTAATTTATTAGCGTTAACGCCTAGCGTTTAATTGAATTTTAAGATAGCTTTTTACTTTAAAAGTAACTAGACTTTGCCCGCAAGTTCGTCTTCGTATTCGTTGTTTTTTGAAATATCTATAGATATAGGAATTAACTTTATAGTAGGTATTATTGTGAGAAAAAAATCGTGGTTATAAGAAATAAGTTAATTTATTCTGTATAACAGCTAACGAAGCACATGTATAACTATTGTATTTTTTTCTGCTGATGCGATTGTTAAATTCAGATGAAAAAGCCCAGATGGGTCATACACACACTTAAAAACGAAAGTTATCTCTCCTGTGGTCAATAGTTAAAAGCTTGTGTGCATATAAGTAAGTTATGTTTTTATATGATAGGTCTAAAGCAGTCCTGACGGCTTTTTTGCGAGAATGTTCTTAGCCAGAAAATTAGGCCTTAAAAATGTTAACTTTCGGTGTGCCCACAGGAAAGACGGTAACATAAATCTGTGTATGACCCAAATATAACAAAATCTACTGCTTTAGATTAATGCTTTAAGATGAATTTACCTGTCAATATGGACAGTCCATCTCATAGAAAAGGCATTAACAATTAGCGGCGATTGATATGAACAGTTTGGGTGCGTTTCCCCACAACCCACAGACCACAGTCCCGAGACGAATAGTAACTATTAATTAAACAAGGTTGAAGCGATCTATAGTTCAACTGCTAGGTCATTTGTATCAATTTGAATGTGGCTTTGATCAGTTTGGTAGGTATTAGATGTGATTGGCGTAAAATAATCGTTTTATTTATAAAGTTTGTTCTATTTCCTATCTCAAGTAGCTAAATTTTGTTCTTTCTGAATTGTATGATTCTAGTAGATTAGAGTTTTGTTAGTGTTTTTGTATAAGCACCTAACATGGCCATCATTGAGTATAATTTAATTACTTACGGTTCAAATGCGAACAGAATGATTCACAATTAAAATAGAGATTGTCATTTTATTATTAAATAATTTAAATAAATTATATTATACTCGTGTTTTTTTAAATTATGCTTTGCAGGCAAACAATAAAACCCCGCTTCGCGGGGCATCTATTCTAACGCGGGCGACTTTGAAACGTATCAATGCTTGTGTACATATTTGAGATGACGCCCTCTCCCCACTGTCACAGATCTGCCCATGCTTGTCCCGTTTTTGCTATAATATGAGAGGAGTAGGAGAGAAAGTAAAATAAGATCTTGCAAATAGTTTTATATTTAGAGAAACTTTTCCGAGAGTTGTAATTAGTGTTTGACAAAAATTGCTGAGAGATTAGTGATTTTGAAAAATATAGGTACATTTTAAATCTTATATATCACATAAAAGATTTTTTTTATGATAAGGAGAAGGCACACGAGCACTCAGCCTGATGGTACGTGGAATTTGAAACCCATAAACATTTGAATTCTCAAGACTATAATCATAAGACTGCAATCCTTAGACCCCAAATGCGTTGCCAACCCTGAGGACTAAGATGGAATGCCTCTATGCTAGCAATTTCACCGGTTGTCTTATCCCCACACCGGAACACAACAATGCTAACACTGTTGTTTGGCGATTGGTTAATGGATAAGACGGATCATATAAAAACTCAAAATATTGTGTTATCACCTTGTAATTACATTTACATTTTTAACATTATCGAAGTCTGCAAGAATATGACTTTATTTATTAACTCAGGAACGTTTTTTTACAATGTTAAAACTATAAAACATAAAAGTGACAAATTTGGTACGATTATAGTACAAACCCTAAAGAAAAACAACAAATAATAGGTCAAGCGTGAGTTTGGCTCGCGCTAATTCGATTCGAAATCGAATTCAAATCGGAATACAATAAAACCTATTATGCTGCCGTAAAGACCCGGGTCCGTCTCGCACTTGAAAATAAAAAAAAATGAAAACTCTCTTAATGACAATTTGAGGTTGTATCAAACGGCACCATTTTGTTTACATCTTTGCCCATTTGAATTGACACCGTCGTTACTAGTATAGCTAACACTTTTCAAACGTCAACCTTAATCAATCTGTTAGACACTGCGTAGATGGGTATAAATTTTTTGGCATCGTATCTCAGGATTGTTCAGACGCGAAACGTAAAAAGATCAACTGTTGAAAACTATGTTGGGCTATATGCTAAACATCCTAGCTAATATTTCAGTCATATTGTTATAAGTCTTTAGTTAGCATGATTTACGATGATGATATAATCGATGATCTTAGTAGTATTTGTTCCTGAGTCTTGGATGTTTTCTATGTATTTAAGTATATATTTCTCTATATAAGTAAGTTTATCGTTGTCTAGTATCCATAGGACAAGCCTAGAGCTTAGTTTGGGACTAGGTCAATTTGTGTGAGATTGTCCCGTGATATTTATTTATTTATTTATTTTATACAGCGTGTAAATTTCATACGGGCATATATTTTATCCTGACGTAGTTAACGATCATACAAATCATGTGAGAAAGATATTTTGTTGGTAACTTTTATTATTGAGGAGCAGTAAATTTTTTAAAGTTTGTCTTAGGAGCAATGTACGAAGTGTGCGAGCGTCCATCGGTCGTCAATGTATCGCCTGTATCCAAGTGCAAGGACGAAATGTGTGGAAACTAAATACCAATCTCAGGCGAGTGCACCGCCTGCATTAATGACCGAATTTTTTTACTTTCATGGGCGAAGTAAACAAATGGCGAACCATAACAATTCGTGAGCATAACATGACTATTATGTAGATGCTTTAATTTAATTGCGCAATGTCATACATTGCTTGCTGAATTAATTAGTAAGAAAAAAAGAAACACAGCTAATGTTGCTGTTACACACGTTTTTATGTTAATTAGGGTGTATATTAACTATTGTTAAAATATATGCCCGTATGAAATTTACACGCTGTAGATAAATATATACTCGTAATCTTATTTATTTATTAATAACAACCATCTAGCTGGTGGTAGGACCTTGTGCAGGGTCCGTCTGGATCGCTACCACCATCTTATCCATTAACCTACTGCCAAACAGCAGTTTTCGCATTGTTGTGTTCAGGTTTGGGGATAAGACAGCCGGTAAAATAACTAGCATAGAGGCATTCCATCTTAGTCCTCAGGGTTGGCAACGCATTTGCAGTCTTAGGAGTGCAGTCTTGTGAATGCGAATGTCTATAGGTCACAGTTTCCACTTACCATCAGGTGTCCTGTGTGCTCGTTTGCCTTCTAAATGACATTTTTTTAATCTAAAGTGCTACTAGATAAAATGTATAAAAACTTTGAAATGATAATCAAAAGTAAATCGAAACTAAAACTAAAAGGCTAAGTCTAAAAAAGGGCCCCATGGCATTGTACCGAAGACGCTGGTAGCATTTCCTCGCTGAATAATTAAACTAATGCGTTTACCGAGGAATCTGCTAGCACTTCAGTCTCCAGTGACGTCCTTGAGTCTCTTCGAAATTTCTTTGAAGAGGTTTAGAGCACTAGAACCCCACGGTGCAAGGGTCTCGACGCCAAATGGAGTAAAAATATACTCTGGGCTGAGACTGTACTGGCCAATTTATACTAATATTATAAAGAGGAAAGATTTGTTTGTTTGTTTGTTTCGAATAGGCTCCGAAACTACTGGACTGATTTGAAAAAATATTTTACCATTACATAGGAACATAGGTTTGTTGTATTGAGGCCCCACTTAAAAAAATATTTTATTCTTTTTTTAGTATTTGTTTATAGCGGGAACAGAAATACATCATCTGTGAAAATTTCATCTGTCTAGCTTTCACGGTTTATGAGATGCAGCCTGGTGACAGACAGGACAGACAGACGGACACGTACGGAATTTAGAATTAGGTACGGATCCCTAAAAACATCAATAACTCAGAACAAATATTTGCTCAAACTGAGAATCGAACCGAGGTCCGCTAGATTCGTAGCCGTAAGGCTAAACGCTTCGTAAGTTTATATCCCGGAAAATTTGTCAGTTTTCGAGAGATCAGCGAATATCGCTAGTATTCATCGCTCATACTAGATGATGATAATAAGGATTCATATTACTTAGCAATCAAAACAGAGTAATACACAAGATAACTTGACATACAGCTTGTTGCGTCATATCGCTTTGTGTTCCCCAAGTTTGATATCTCACTAAACAGATCATGCGAGTATAACCTCAACTGAGCAAATTGCCTAAACTGGCGTTGGATAACATTCAATACAAATCTATTTGCAGAAACTATCCACCCTGTAGTTAATTACTTTAATCAAGGCATAATGGCTCTGATTACGTTTGCTGGGACGGTATCTCCGGCCCATTGCCCCCGTCACGAGCCAATAGCAAATACCAGAATGTTAATTACGTATCCGTAATAGCAAATTGTAATTTGATTATGTTCACCCTGTATTCGATTACTGTCTGGGCGGTAATAAAATCGATAGGCTTGTGAACTAAGTTTGGTTTGTCATTTGTCTATAAACATTTTAGCGTTATAAAATTGTATCAATTGATTATAAGGACCTGAAAAATCTAACGAAATATCAGAACAAACTAAGCTGTGGCATTGTACCAAAGATGCTGGCGGCATTCCTCGCTGAACAGTTAAACTAATGCGTTGACCGAGGAAACTGCCCGCTCTTCGGTCTCCAGTGACGTCAATGAGCCTCTTCGAAATTTCTTTGAAGAGTTAGACCGCTAGCATCCCACGGCCCAAGGGTCACGAAGTCGAACGGAAAAAACAAACAAAGTAGGTAGGTAAAGTAAATATTTATATGCGAAGAATAAGTGTACAGTGTATCTATATTAATATAAATAGACATTTTCCACATTAAGCAACGAAATAAAATTGAAAGCCAAAAGATCAATAACAGTCGTTGTGACATTCTAGGTTTGATCCCCGATAAAGGAAAGTATTTATGCAATGAGATGCGCATGCGTATTTATTTCCAAGTATTTGGTGTTTTATATAAATCCAAGTATTTATTTTTATAAATATGTATGTTTAACGTCTTCTGAACCTCTGCTACCCTGGTACTTACGAGCCTAGAGGTTATTTTGCGACTAAACAGGTAAATACAGTGTAACTGCATAAGGTGCACAAACGTATAGGGAAGAAACAAGATGCAATATCGACGACAAATAAAATAGTAAAGAAAAGTGGTGTCATTACTTTATTTCAAGATTTAAAATAAAACATTGATTGCCATCAACCCTATTGAGATGAAATAAACGGTTTTTTAATCCTAGAGCATTTCCTGTGGCAATTAAATAAATAGAAAAAAACTAAAAAATACGCAACAAATATAACAAATAAAAACTGATCTTTCTTCAAAATATTGTGTTTATTTTTTGGAAATTTCTTACAATTCCTAAAATTACTTAAACATATGCCCATTTTACCTTATGTTATTATTAGCTATAATTTTTATTTTTCTGTGAAATTGCATCTATAGTTTCATCCCTATTCGTTTGTGCACCTTATCCAGGGACACACCGTATATGTAAGATTACCCCTTGATAATCATATTTTATACCCTATTGTTTTTCATAAAACATAATGGAAAACATTGGTTTGAAAAGTGAGTTGAAAATAAAATCAGATCATAATCCTCTTTTGATTTCAGTCCGACCAAACTTATTCGTTATTCTCGTCACTACCTGGCAAGGGTTACATAATACAGACAGCGGAGCTGAATTTAGATTTAACTAATATAGAGATATATTTAAATGTTGCTCTGGCCTCTGAACAACATAGAAATAAATAAATATCACAGGACAATGTCACACAAATTGACCTAGCCCCAAACTTGACGCTTGTACTATGGGTAGTAGACAACGATAAACTTACTCATATAGAGAAATATATACTTAAATACATAGAAGTCATCACACAAATATCTGGGGGTGATTCTCTTAACACAGCGCTGCAGCGGGCAGGTGAGTTGAATTCAGTGTCATATAAAGCTGCCTAATTAAGAAGCTGCCTAGCTAAGATGTGTTTTGTACGCTCCGACGGGACTTCTTAAGCTAGCCGGATAAAACTTCATCTTTGAGATCGACGCAGCGCTGTGTTGAGAGAATCACTCCCTGCCCTTACCGGGATTTGAACCAAGGACCCCTAGCTTCGAAGGCAGGGTTACTACCAACTAGGCTAGTGCGTCGTCAAAAATGAAGGCGGATTCCATATTATTTAAATAAAGCTAAAACCAGATGACATAACAGCTAAAATTGTAAAGAGATCTCGATTACATTAAATAAGCACAAAATGTCACATCAAAAACTACCTGCAAATACCAAACTCTTTCAGATAACCGAAAAGAAGTTAAATAAAGAAGTTGGCAGGCGGTGCAAACTAAGAACAACGACACCCCACACTACAGGGTAGACGAGAAAAAAAACATCCCCATACGTTACACGTAGGGGTAGTTAGTAGGTACGCTAAAAAAACAGTTTTTTCAACATTTTATTTTACAGTTTATTTATGCAAAATAGCCTAAGTAAAGTTTTTGGAAGAGATGTAAAATATATATTTTTTCGATAGTCGTCATCCTAAAGATCAAGGAACTGCGGCTCTTTTCATTTTATTTCCTCTAATATTTTAAAATATTTTTCTTAGTTATGGTGTTGACATTTGTAAACTTTAATGGCCGACAAGCTTGTTGCCTTTGTACTTAATGAAAAAGAAAAAAAAACTGTCGCTTTTATATCTGTCATTGTCAAAAAAATTAAATCTCTTCCAAAAACTTTACTTAGCCAATTACAGCTTTCTAGTATTAAGAGTCTCTTAGATAGGCTGCGGACGGACATAGCGAAACTATAAGGGTTCCTAGTTTGTCTACGGAACCCTAAAAACTAGACAAGAGCATGACAAACTATGCTCAAAATAGGGTTCTGAAGTTGATACTAAAAACACAAAAAAAAAAAAAGTTATTTGGTGGCCTTAGATGATTTTTAGTACCAATCTAATCAATTTTTTTTTGGCTGTATGGTTACACGTAACTCTAGCGAAAATGGCACTTTTAGAGCCTTTATATCCTAAAAAACGATGTTTTTTTTAATAGCTATTGAATAACATTATCATATATCATGTTGATGTAAAGTAAAAAAAAAAACTTGTTTTACTTATACGGGAGGTACCCTTAAACCTTTATGTTTTATCTTATAAATATCTACATATGTACATAATTATATTTTCTGAGAAAAAGTGAGTATGACATACAGACATACAGATAGACGGACATAGTGAAACTATAAGCGTTACTCGTTTGACTTCGGAACCCTAAAAAGAAGTTGGCAAGCGGAGCAAAAACGAAAAATAAAACTGAAGAAAATTGTATTAAGTAATTGCCGCTACCCATAAAAATAACATTATACTCGTGACAAACTACATTAAAAAAATAGGTTAATGGTACCAACTTGGTAGAAACTTAACTAAAATGTTACGTAAAAGAACAACATGTTCCCAAAGTACTTAAACCAAAATTGAAATTAACTTCCATACATAATCCACGTCAAGAATAATCAAAGCTTCATATCTACGAGTATGTCAGTATGCCCTTAATCTATCAGAAGTCAATATTTGTTTGTTGTTCAATGATTAGGTAAATGTCATGATCAAAGAATGTTTACATTTGTCAATAAGTTCTAAGCGCTGGTATTTGAGAGGAATATGATATTCACATTGACATAGTCTGATTGAGTTGAGAGGCAATCATTTGTTAACTTGATAACTAATTGCTGTCGACTTCAGTTTTCGTTATTGTTGAAATCTAACTTTGGATTGTGCCACTGCAATGCCTCTTTCCAGATGAAAAGAAGTGAAATAATGTAATAAAATTACGTTCAATATCTATATCTGTTATAAAGAATACTCATCAATCTGAATCATCAACATTGACACTAAATCGTTTACCGTCTATATAATAGAAACAACCTTTTGTTTGTAAAATAAGCAACCGCCACTTCTGTCTCCCAACAACCGCAGAACTTATAAAGTACGGCTACATTACAAAATACACCTATTTTTATTTTGCATCAATCCCATGTCCACGTTATGACTAATATCTGGCACGTACTGTAAAAAGAAGTAAAATAATTCATCAACCTGTATCTGAACATTAAATTTCAAACTTTTGCCATCTCTAAATAGAAACAACGCTCTTATTTGTAAAATAAGCAGCTGCCCGTTCTTTGTCCCACCAACCGCAGAACTTGTAAAGTACGGCTACATTATAAAATACACCTATTTAATTTTGCATCAATCCCATGTCCACGTCGTGAGTATTATCTGGGGCGTGTTGTAAGACCATCGTGCTGAAAATTCGAGCGTTTTTCATGCATGTGCGTACGAGAAATAAAAACGAACGAGTTATCTCGCAAACGTGGGACGACGCGCCCTGTGAATACGCAATGAAGATCGAATTTATTTGGAAATACCTTAAAATCCAAACGAAAATGGTGAAGAAAATCGAGAAAGCAGAAAGTTTTTAGTGGAGGCTGTGGACTTTTTGCTGAGGACTCACATAACTCGTGAATAAACTGGGAATTTTTGTGTTTGTTGAACAAAATTGCAATGTAAGGCCGATAGGGTTATTTATACGAGTAACTATCACTAATATAACAAAAAGTTGTATAAGGTAGATACATAGTGAATGCAACAAAATACATAAAAAAATGGCTGACTATTTTAATGTATTTAATATCTTTAATAATATTGAGTAATAACAAAATCTTCTGAGCAGACGCAGATTTTTTTTTTTGGGTTGAATTGATCTATTCTCAAACTCCCGATACCTATGTTACTCGAGGGTTGAGGTTTAACTAAAAAATCAATCAAAAGCCTCGTATTATCCGAAACATTTCAAGAATATCTATTGACGAAACGCAATCTTTCAGTAATAAAGTAAGAGGCCGGAAAACTTCACTCATTTTCATCAAATAGATGATTGATCGACGACATTTGCTACCCACGTCATAATATCTACAGGGTGACGTATACGGATCAGTGATTTCGGGTACTGAGTCGAAATATTGTGATCGGTGTGTTTGAAAGTGCTGCTAAATTTAGCTAGGTACAGCAGGGTTAGAATAGTGCCACTCCATGTCTTCCCGTGGATGTCGTAAGAGGCGACTAAGGGAATAAGGGCTTATAGTACTGTTAGGCAATGGGCTTGCAACCTGTCACTAATACACTAGTAAAATTTGTGGCCTGATTGTGCAAAATGTGGTTAAAGAATTATCAACAAGTCTTTTTAGAGTTATTAGTATTTCTGTAGCTCTGCCTACCCCACTCTGGGAATGAAGGCGTGATGTTATGTATGTATGTATTATAAATGCTAAATTTTGTGTGTTTTAGATTATTGATTTTAAGATTTAACGGCTGGACGGGTTTGGTTAATATTTAGAATGAAGATAGCTCATATCCTGGATTAACACATTGGCCACTTTTCATCCCGGAAAATTCAAATGTGAATAACAATAATCGAAATCCCACGCAAAATGAGATGGCCTAATGCAACCTTATTACTAAATAGATAGGATGGAATCTGATTGGGCTATTGAATTTGAGATACTGCCTATTGGTTTACGAGGGCAAAATTCTACCCAGAGAAAGTCGCGGAATCTAGTTCAAAATATTTGATCAGTAAATAAGCTACGACAATGGCTCTTACACGTCGGTAATATGGGGTAATTATGAAATCATATTGTTTATTTGATCCCGGTATCCTGCTTACAGGGCTACTAAACTAAATATCTTTTACCCACACTAATTTAAAGGTGGTGGTAGGATCTTTAGCAGGGTCGTCCGGATCGCTACGTCATCTTCACCTTTAACCTACCGCCAAACAGCGGTATTCGCATTGTTATTTCCCGGTGTGGGGATCAGACAAAGATTCAGTAAGTAGGCCGCACGGACACTTTTAAACATCAAAATTCTACCAGCGCTTCCCAAGAGGAGACCACTGCTGAGAAGAAGCGCCACAACAAACTCGACGGTCAGTTTTTTTTATATTGCTTATGACAATGATAATAAAATTTAAAAATATATATATCATGCGTAGTTAAGCAGGAAAACGTGTCGAAACTTCTAATAAACTCAAGAGCAAATAAATAAAATAATATTAATATTTATACCTACACATGACGATGCAAAACTTAATAAAATAAAAAAGTTTCGATACGTTCTCCTACAGAAACCGCGCCCCCTCGCGTCGAGTAATACTCGACGCTATAGTAAGCTTTAGACATTAACGACCTTTTCAAGTAATTTTTAAGTGCTGATAATAGTAACTTTAAAACTGCGTCGGGTAATTTATTATACAAAAGAAAGACAATTTTGTTTTCAAGGGTGTTCACCCATTTATTTAAATTACCTAAGTCCTCACCTCCCAATCACACTATACGGGAACTACATTTCATCAAGATTAGAATCATTCTTAGCTTCACCAATCTTGCTTCATCTAGCTCATTCCCAACAGCGAGCTATCTAAATTAACACTACGACCTTTACGGAACGAAATAAAAGCACTCTCAGGGAAGAGACCAATTCATTTTGTTTTATTGCAGCGAGGTTGCCACGAGCGCCTTGGGAACTTTTCATAAGATCGGGATTAACTTGTTCTAACTCGGTTCTGGTTTCCTAGTTTCCTAGTTATTGTGGATGCAATGAGGTGAAAATGTGGTGGTTAATTTGGCGTCCAAAGCCTGTATTCCACTTTATTCTAACTAATACTCGGCGTCAAAAAAATCGCACCTATTGAAATTTTCAAAAGCGGCCTCACAGTCATACCTTAGATGAAATTTAATATGGTTTATATAAGCTTCATGTCAAAATTTCAAAAAGTGCGATTTGACGCCGACTTTTTCCGCGTTGAAGGTTGAGATGACGAAGGTAATGTGCGGCGTGCTAAGTCCGTGATTTAAGAGTTATTAAACCATCACTTCTATAATTATGATATCCAAATCATGACTTAACTTTCTAAAATTCCAATCGAAACCGACGTGACTTCGCATCTATGGTATTTAGGGTTAGTTTCTGTCACAACATGGGGTTGTTGAGCCAGTTGCCACTGATCGTATTTTGGCCGTGTAATGCAAATCGGGTTTAGTTGGTTATACTCGTATTAATAGTATACATAATAATATGTATTAATTGGATAAATTATGAAGAATGTGGCTTAACTGTGGTTTAAGAGTATCCTTAGGTGTCTTTCTTACTATTTCCAGAAAGATTTATTAAGCGGTATTAGACGCCTTCGCTAACTTATGCATTTAGATAAAAGTCTCAGTTTAAAAAATGCATTTTGTATCTGTTATTAATCAAAGTTGTATATCTATCGGAAAAATAGATATATTTTTGACTTTAAGGAAAATTCCGTGGAAAAAATACAAATAAATCACTTATTGTAAAACTCGACCTTTTCTAGCTTCAGTTTTCACACGCAAATATCTACTAATGATTTGCACATGTTCAAGCACTTTTCATGTTTAAAGTCTGTGTGTATTTTAGAAATTAAAAATATGATATTTCATTTATAAGTTACAATGGAAAACGTCGGGTGAAAACACCACATTTGCAAGTACTTTTCTAAATGAAAACTACAAGCAGCAAGTATACCAAAGAAAACAGAAAAAAAAGTCATTTTTGAGAAGCTAATGCTCATCAATCAGAGATCCCTGGCAGCAGTGGCAGCTAGACCGTAAAACATAACTCCACTATTTCAAACTAACGTTGTCCATCCAGTGTTTTACTACACAAAAGACAATACCATGGGGAACTTTATATTATATTGTTCATTGTCTGATACCAGAGTAAAAGAATTTAAGAGCCCTCCAGGGCGCTATACGTTTTACTGGCACTAAACATCCCCCATTACATAGCTTCACTACAAAAACACGATACATTGTGGATTTAAAACTTTGTTGCCGGCTAATTTTGTTAACAACCTACGGGGTGCTCTGAAACTGGGAATAGTTAACCCTATTCTTACAGAAACTGCTGAATTTTGTGAATTCAGGCTAAACAAATTGAAAGAAAGTAACCAGTTCCGCGGTCCTGCAAAAACTTGGACAATCGTTGAACACGTTATTAGTAAATGACTGTAATTCTAAGTCTCAGATTACTGGGTTTAATATCAATTATTTTAAAAATATTTCTTCCATATTTGGTTAGTGAGATGGAAAATATGGAAGTGAAAAGTGTTTTTTATGTTTTATCAACAATACATGTTAAAAATTATACCTGTTTGGGGATTTTTAAATCTTAGGACGGTTTTTTGGAATCATTACGAGTAATACAGATAATAATCATCCTATTTATAATTTTAAAAATGTTTAAGTTTGTATGGATGTTTTTATGTTTGTGTTCAACGGTGCGTTAAAGGCTGAACAGTTATAGATGAAATTTGGCCCACACATTGTCCTTATCATAGAATCGACGCATATTATATACTTTTACCACGGAAACTGTAGACGAAGTTCCAAAAAAAAAACAAAAAACTACTTAAACGCGGACAACCAGTGAAATGATTAGCAAAGAGCCACTCGATCAAAGTCCTCAGGGAGATTTTAATCGTAAGATCTAGATCTTGAGGTAGAAAATGTAAATGGGCTTCATTCCACTTACCATCAGGGTGCTTGTGGGTTCGTTTGCCTTCTTCATAGCCTGAAAATAAACCATTTCTCCATTCTTTGCATGGCCTTGTATTAAACAAAACTTATATTGTTAACGCGTTTGCGCAAAATAATTTCATTTAGATAAATTTGTTATTTCCAACAAGTACAATTTCAGTTTAACTTAATTTAACTAAATGGCTAATAGTTCTCCAGACAAAATTATTCCTTTACACAAACCGCAAATTAATTCCGCTTATTCATAGACACCCCGATAAAGTTACTTTACCCAATTTGGACGCCCGCGTTTATTTTTCACAAAATTCAGCCATTGCCGTTCGACATCTTTATTCATGAACTTTGAAAGAAGATAAATTGTATAACCCGAAGGGTTTTAATTGAACTTTGTTTTTAAGAGAAAATTATTAGCGTAGGTACCTTAATTGGATTTTTTGATCATTCACCAAATCTGAATAAGTTTACTACCTTGCGTTTGTTTAAGTTTTTCTGATGAATTTTTATGTTATTTTATTTCCCAGCCAGCCTTTGCCGCTTATTCGTTTATCGTTATAATCTCTGAAATTTCAATGTTTACCGTGTGCCAACTTTTATCCGAATCCGTTTTATACAAGTTATTAAATATAAGTTACTAGCGACCCGCCAGCGGTTTCGCCCGCTGCATTTTTTTTTCTTGACATTTATTTTTATTTTTGAAAAAATGATTTTTTTTATAAAAAGTAACCTATGTTACTTCTAGTACCTCCCAGAATATGTGTACAAAGTTTCATGATGATTCGTCAAGTAGTTTTTGCGTGAAAGCGTAACAAACATCGACGCTTTCACATTTATAATATTACAAGCCTACACCAAAGACCATCACCATGGTATCATCTTATCTTCTTTAATAATTAATAAACTAAAAGCTTACACGATTCACCCTGTATCCTTTAAATTTAAAGTAAGGACTGCAATCTTCCCATGTATAATTAGCAGGATGATTACGAAGCAGGATCCGTTTCCATCTTCAGAAAATACAAAGAAAATGAAACACAAGTTGACTTTTATAATAACTTTATACTTAATACAGACTTAAAGTAAACTTCCATTCAATCCTAATTTCTTCCTTCTATCTTAACGTTATATATTTATTTTTATTAAATCGTTTGTTGTTTAATGTAAATGACCGAGCCGAACCTGCCCACCTCTTAAATGAAACATCCCACTCATTTACAAATTTGCCGTATATTTACAGCCTGCACAGCAATCTATAGAGCAAAAAACATTTAATAACATCAATCCAACCAGTTTTTAGTTTTTAATATTGTTGCCATTTCAACATACACAGGGTCTCTATTCTACCCGGTAAAAGTGTATTGCTTTTGACATGCTATCATATTATTTTTAACTCGGCCGCTATTGCTACCAAGTAAATAAGTGCTATTGTAGTTTTGCCTAGTAGAGGCACAGACATTTTTTTTTTATTTGCTTTAGTTTTCCGTCCGCGGCTTTGTCAGTGTAGAGTTGGTTTCCTCCTTAAAAACTATACATGAAAGTTTCATCCCGTTTCAATTACTTAGGTACCCCTTTTTCAAAAATGCAGAAGTTGATTTTTAATACTTACATACCTATTCCTTTTTTTTTGTTGAGGAAAAGGCACACGAGCACTCAGGCCACCTGATGGTAAGTGGAATATGGGATCCACAGAGATTTGAATTCTCAAGACAATAATCCTGAGGACTAAAATGGACCTACGAGTATGCAAGTAATTTCACCGGTTGTCTTATCCCCACACAGGAACACAATAATGCGAACACTGTTGCAAGGCGGGTGGTTAACGGATAAGATGGTCTTTACTCAAAATACCTTCTTAGCTTATTCAAAATACGTTCAAAACCTTGTTAGGGTAGATTTAGTTATAAACCTAAGCCTAAATATGTAAAAACTTCAATTTTTCTTACTTCAATAATGTCGTAATTCTCGTACGATGATGTGTTTCCCTGATTAGGTTACGGAGTATTGGTAAAACACTTAAGGAAAGCCCCTTTTCCATGTAGTTGTAACACATCAGTACGAGTATAGACCATTCTACAATATTTATTTGAAGTTTGACGTAAATTCTATATTAGTTTTGTGTACAACATAAAAGTCGAGCTTTACTTAAAGGTCGATTCACAAAAGCTGGCACGAATGAATTGATCGTAAGTAATGTCATTTGTCACTGTGTGAGTGCTGTTCTTATACAGGCCCTCCTAATATTTCGTAAACAGCTAGAACTATTTCGTTATTAATTGAAAGATAAAAATACATGTAATTTGCACATTATTAGGACCAAGCAGGCATAATATACGGCAGAATTTTTCTGCGGATTACGAAATCGGATTTAATTACTGACTGCGGATTTAATGAATAAGAATAAGAATAAGAATAATTTATTAAAATACAAATAAAATCAGTAACATAATTCACAAATAATATCCGGTGATGTGGGTAAAATTATTTTTAATGCTACGAAACATGTTGTACCAGTCAACGCCATATTAAAATTTTCGCCTTAGTTACGCTTAGTAATTACTATAATGTAACCATTTTGTGAAGCACACATAAATATTATCATTCAATGAATGAATGAAATGATTCATTCTTGCCAGCTCTCGTGAATTGATCTATAAGTTTTTTACTTATAAAAAAGGGTACAATAACTAGTTTAGAGACCTTCCAGGTTTGTGAATCAAGATATTTTTAATGGCATCCTTTTTACTAGATAAAAAATAAACTACTAATACTTCTAGATCTCAAATCCTTACGAACGATCAGAGAGTGAAAGCGCTTAAAACTTGGAATAGTGAGCTGTGTTACTGGCCATGAATGAAAAACATCAAGAGCGCGTTAATAAATGTCACTCGCGCCGTCGAAAAAGATTTTTCGTGACGAACATTCCGAGGATCGCAAAAACGAAACAGAAGAACGCTTTTTTCGCACAAGTATGATAAATATTCGTTTATGATACTTGCTTACTCTGAGGCATGGGTTATGAATGCGCGAAGTATGTCTCGCTATCATTTATACGCCTTTTATGTTTGAGGTAACATATATTATTCGTAATGGTGGGTCATGTGGCAAGGAATACGGACCATAACCATTATCTATACTTCTTATTTATTGTAATTTGGCCGTTAAATGTGTAGCTGTTTTACAAATAAACAATGCTTTTGTCGTTACTTTGAGATAGCTACATTTAACTTGTAACGATAATCTATTTGGAAGGCATTTTTGTGTGAAACTTTGCGTTATGATTTCTTCTATATTATAATTTTGACGACGCTTTGGCCTAATTGGTAGTGACCCTAACTACGATGCTAGCGGCCTTGGGTCCGAGTCCCGTCATGTATTTGTGTGAGCGCGAGTATTTGGTTCCTGAGTCTTGTATGATTTGTATGTATTTAAGTAGGTATATATTTGTATCGTTTTCTAGTACCTACCCATAGTGCAAACTTAAAGTTTAGTTTGGGACTAGATCAATTGGTGTGAGATTGCTCCTTGATATTTATTTATTAATAATATCATAGAATATTTAAGACTTTATGTAAATTGTACTATATAATAAGAAGGTGTAAAAACATGTCGGTCATAAATGTTTCCAATTTTAATGATTAAATATATTGGGTGGAGTAAATATGAAATGGATGTTTTATGCGTTTCGGAATTAATGTTGGTTTTTTGCACTTGTCACTTGGTAAAAGAATATTGCTTAAGAGTTTGTAGGGCCAACAATGTAAGAAAAACAAGCAAGCTAGTCTGCAAAATTATTATTAAATTATTTAGTATTAGCAAGCGAAAAGCGTTACATAAATTTCTCCTCCCCTTTATTCGCTTTTCAGGGTTCCGTGCCCGAAGGGAGCCCATGGGGACCCTATTAATATGCCTACGTTGTCTGTCCGTCGGTCCTAACTTTAAAGAGATGTATCTTTTAAACCGTAATAGATAGCGGTTTTTTATTTTTCAGAATGTGTTATTACGGTGGATCTTCTAGCAAAACTGGGCAAGAGCATGTCGGACCATGCTCAGTGTAGGCTTCCGAAGCCGTTAAACATAAAAAAACAACAATTATAACAAAGTTTCTATTTAAAGTCACTTGGTGCCATCTTAGATAATTTTAGAAGGTATTAACACTTTAATCGCCTGTATGTCAAGAACTAATATGATGTCTTATTAGTCGTGATAAGTAATTTTCCTTTTACATTTGTTATATGCGCTTGCATTGAAGATTGTTTCCAATCTTTTAGTATTTGTAGTTTTGGTTGTAGGGGGGGACATTTGAAACTAACAAAAATTAGACAAAAATTGTTTACACAAACACGCAATGTTTTTGATAGACCTATCCAACGACGTCCTATACTATGGTGTAGACGAGACCAAAAACATATGTCGTACTCACGTTACGTGTAGGAGAAGTAAATAAAAAAAATAAGGTTTTATTTTACCATTTTGTTCGCGTGACTTATGTGTATATTCATGCCAAATAACAGTTTTATAATACTAAGAATCTCTGAGCTAGGCTGCGAACGGACGGACGGACGGACATGGCAAAACTATTAGGGTTCCTAGTTAGACTAAGACTATAAAAGTAAGTGAAGTAATTTTTTTTTTGTTTTGTTTTAATAACGGTAAAACATACTATACTCGCAATGATCAAATTTTATTTATTTATTTAATCTTCTTTGCACAATACAAATAAATGTAAAAGTACAAATGACGGACTTAATGCCTAAAGGCATTCTCTACCAGTCAACCACATGTTCAACAGAGAAAAAAACCGGTGCAATTAGAGGATTGAACAGTGTTAAAAACTAAAATAAATCTAAATTGCTACTTAACATTTAAAACATATAATACATAAACAATACTTAGATACATGCGATGAAAACAGTGTGTGATGAAGATGATGACACTTACTTAAGTTTTTGCTGGACGCTTGTCGTATTTCAAATGGTTGCGCATTCCAGATACGAATTGCCTGAAGGGCGAAAGAATCGGACATAAACCCAGTACCTACGGTAAAGAGGAATTTTAAGTTTTAGGCAGCGGGAGGAACGCAATTTACACCCAGGACGAAAACTTTGTATAATTATTGTACAAAAAAAATGCCTCTGACGTGTTTTCGTACTTTCGATAACTCTTATTTACTTGACTGTAATGGCAGCCGAGTTAAAAACAACACTAAACCACAGTAAACGCAATATCGTTTAACCTATTGGAATAGAGGCCCCGAACCAATTCACTCTATCCAAGGTAAAAATGTACGTGAATTCAGAAGAAACCAACACTTTCGCAGTTTACTTAGGCTTTAATAATTACAATTAAATAACCTAATGTCATTTCAGATCAAAGCAAACCTAGTTAAAATTAGCTCAAAGCTATGACAAGTACACTTTCCCTGAAACCAGATGCTTCAAAGCCGCTTTGTGACACTACTGAAGTGCCACTGGATACGGCCATACCCTACAAAAAAGAGCACATCCGTTGTAAAAAGTACAATTCCAAAAGCAACCATATCGTTAAACTAATAGAGTTAAGTGTGTTTTGTCATAAAACAGTGTAGTTAAGCCTTTTAGATTCAAAGAGGCAGTGTTCTTGACCCGTTTTTACAACGGCTTTAGTTAGTAGGCTGACTTGAAAGGGCTAGCCTGAAACTAGTCTAATAAGATTGGCAGACGACAGAGGGTTAAGCGTTTACTGGAGCAAAAGGTAAGATAAAGGTCATGTTTAATATGTTTATGGAACATTATTATAATGTACAAGCATCGTTGTTTCTACGGTCGATTTAGTATTCAATGTTTGATCTTTTTAGCTACACAATTTAGTCTGTTTTTAATCTTTATTTAACCAGTAATTTGTTACTCATAAAATTATGAATTGATTTTTGCTGACCTTACAGTCTAAGCAATTTATAAAGCACACCTATTTTACCTAATGTAGGATTTGTCACTTTCTGTCAGATACAAATGCCTCAATGAGAGAAACATGATTTATCTATTATGCGTTAATAAATTAAGGGGGTACCTATCGTCAACATATGGGTCGTTTTCAAAAAAAATGTACATAGTTAAGGGCTTTAATTAAAACAAAACTTAATTGATTCCTTTGTGAGACGAAAGTTACCCATACAGTTTGTGTGACTAACTTTCGTTATACAAAGGACGCGATCGTGATTTTGTTTTCATTAAGCCCTTAACTATGTACAATTTTTTTGAAAACGACCCATATAATAATAATAATAATAATAATAATCGTTTAATTCAGAATTGGATTCCATAAATAGGTTAATTACAAAAGTTCATTATTCTATGTTAGTAGGCAATTATATTAAAAATTAAATACAATACATCAAAAATACATTACGTTCAATAAAATATAAAAATGACATTATATGTCATTGATGTAAAGGCTAGTCCAGAATTTTCATGTTATTTATTTCATACAAAACTTAAGCCATGTATAATGTTGGTGTGTCTAAATAAAATAAAATAAGTGAAAAATTTACACAAAAGGTATGGGTTGGCCTTGTTGTGGCTGCCACTTTAGTGGTTTGTCACTTTAACGTCAAAGGCTTTAAAGCGACAAAATACGAAAGCCAGCCGACTGTACACAGGCGAACTTATACAAGTTTTATATTTGTTTTTGCACAATAAATCTTATGACTATACATAAGAGGAAAATAAATTCGAACTAACCACAATAACGGCAAAACGCACGCGTGTCAACAAAATTTATCTAAATATTAACCAAATGAAGTCCCGAACCCATTTAATATTAAAACAACAATAAGAACCCCGGAACGAACTGTTTAAATTCAGTTTGCATACGAGTGAGGTACGAATGTGGGTTGTCTTCGCTCGGGGATGAAATATGCAGAGGGTGAGGAGGTTGAATCTGAGGAGCATCGTACGTCAACTGCGGGCTTAGGCAAGATGCATAACGCTAAGTTAGCTATTTTCGAAAATCGTCAAAATGTATAATTTTTGACGTAAGCTGATGACAGATCGCATCGACCGCTTGTGTAAACTCTTTACAGTTCAAGTTGATAGAAAATCGAATCGTTAGCTGCATTTACATCTTGGCTAGGCCTCTATTTTATTAATTTTCTTTTCATCGTCAGGCATCTCAACTTGCAAGAGTTACAATTTTTTGGTGGTCACAGGTCCATCCTAACCTAACCTACGTAATCCATGCTTAAGATAACATAAAACCAATAAGTTTGAGTACAAATTAACTGTCGATGAAAAGAAATTCGGTGAAACGACATTCAATGAAATGAGTGTCGGTGGTACTGGAGGGAATCTAGAGGCTGAACGTATTGGCAGGTAACTATTGTTTCATCTATGGACTTTGATCGCAATACGAGTATATTTGGTAGCAGTTTACAGTCGGTCGGCCAATATGCGACTCTAAGTTACTGTTCATTTAATCAGTTTCATTTAAGGTTTCATGCAATTTTTCATCAACTAACTGTTGCTCGCGACTCCTTCCGCGTAGTAAAATATAACATAGCCTGTTACTTTGTGGTAATGTAGCTTTGTAATGGAGAAAGAATTTTTGAAATCGGCGCAGGAATTTGAGTTTAATCGTTACATACATACAAATCTAACATAAAAAGAATTTTTCAATTCTGACCATTAGTTTCTGAGAAAAAGCGCGTTCAAGCAAACAAACAGACAAACTCTTTAGCTTTATAATATTATAGTATGCTTAGTAGTGTGTTTTGTCCTGGGTTCAAATCCCGGTAAGGGCAGATATTTGTGTGATGAGCACGAGTATTTGTTCCTGGGTCTTGGATATTTTCTATGTAATTAAGTATATATTTCTCTATATAAGTTAGTTTATCATTGTCTAGTACCCATAGAATACTTAAGCCTAGAGCTTAGTTTGCAACTTGTCGAACCCCAATGGTCTACGCGAGCAGCTTGTCTAGTAATTACTCTATCTACGGGTTTGTCGGTCGGGTTTGCCTTTAGTCTATGCATGGAATCTGTACTTTGATTAAACCTTATGACTAGGGTTCGGAGTTTTTAAAGCACGATAATTTAGAAAGGACAGCTGTAAGAAGAGTTACGAAAGAGGTATGGCGAGCAATAGTGATGTCGGTAGGGGCCGCTCTAGACGCACATACAGAAAGAAAGAAAGAAAGAAAGGAATACATTTATTTTGCAAACAATTAACAAATCTACGGAAACTACATACACTTAAGAATTGGATACAATTGCATGCAAAATGGATACCACTCAGCATGAAGTCGAGTCGCTTGTGAGCGCCACGACGCTGATCTTCCGTGGATCCAGGCGCCCGCGTGTGCGAGACAGCGAACAGGGAATTACATAATTAGATAATGACATTGAAATAGAAATTATTAATAAGATAAACGTTCATAAATTATGACATCTCAGGTTGGTCTGTTATTACAATTGTTTTGAACATTACTGGGTAAAACTACTCTTAACTGCGCATATAAACCTAACTACAGTGATCAGATTCACGATGTACTGAATAAGGGGCAAATTAAAAGCACCCGAAAGCGACGTACGTGCAAGAAGAGGTTGGTGAATGTAGAGGAAGCGAAAGTTGTATGTTTAGTCCGGCGCACCTGGCGTTCCATACTCTCTGCCTACCCCATTGGGAGTATTTGTTAAACAGGCGTGAAGGTACAGGGGTAACAAGGCGTGTACTAAAGCGAGATATGGGGTCAGCATTAATATTAAAATCACTTATCACAATATCAGTTTTCATTCGACTGCTTAAATGTTTTCTTGAGTAACCATGGTGTACGGCCGAACTGAATCCGCCTCATCTTAAAAAAAAACTTGTCTTCTTTCAAATTTAGCAAACCAACTCAAAATGGTAGCTCTAGAAGTAGCAGAACTATCAATAGTTGTGGCTCATAGTTATAAAAACAACAATTAATAAATATTATATTGTCTTTTTAGACAAACGCAAGTTGTTTTGGATTTAAGCAGTTAACTAGGTTTCCATTTTGATTAATATTCACATTCATATTACATTCATTCATTATTTACACGGTAAAAGCACAGCAAGTTCTTACCTTAGGTAATAAAGTCTGTCATGCGGGGCACACGGCAGTAATTTTAGAGTATCATATTGCATAAAAGCGGTTTGCGGCTACTACAGACTATTATTAGTTAACGCGTCACTAATATGCAGGCTAATTACGACAATTATCCAACCATATTCAAGTGCAATTTGAACGCTCTAATTGCCAGTGTCAAATAACGAATTCCACAAATGGCCGAACTTGCGAACAAACTAATTGTACCTTAGTTTGATTGCGTGTTTGGTTGCGTCATTTCATGAACATATACTCATTCCCAAGACTTCAAAAATATCTGCACGCCCTTAAACCACTAACGATGAGGTTTGTGCATAGGTATGTCTCCGTCTGATTTTAAACACCGTTAGTTAATCTATCTCGTGAGGTTGTTAACTGTCAGTAAATTACGAACTATATCATAATACTGCAATATTATAACGTGTTAATTTTGGATATTATTATTGATATGGTTTACAAGCATTTAATCAAATCTTGTATAATGACGTATGCCGGTATGAATATGCTTATGTATTGGATTCTAATAGAAATATTGAATATTCATATAAGATGTTCAATAAATCTAATGGGTTCATAAATAGTACAGGTGTAAAAAAAAAATTTTGGAATCTTAAAGAGTTAATAAGCGAAATAGACACAGTAAACTCTTTGTCTATTTCACCAGCAATAGCCGAAAATGTGTTTTCTAAGGAATCACGCGTTGATTCGTTGTCAAAATTGGGTGAGGTAGCAGTAAATAGCACAAAGAGTAAATTTTTTCGTTCCTAAATCATTGAAACTGCGTAGAATTAACTTGTTTTACCAAAATGTCAGGGGTTTAAAAGGTAAATTGCCCATTGTAACGAATGCGTTGGCGACATTTAACAGTGAAATACTTGCACTCACGGAGTCTCGTCTTGATTCGTCCGTTCATGACTCTGAATTATGTCCGCCGGACTATGAAGTGCTTCGGGCGGACCGCGGCGGGCGCGGCGGAGGCGGCGTGCTGCTAGCAGCGCGCGCGCCCTGCCAGCTCGCCGCGCTGGACTGCGGAGCGTCGCGGGAGGACGAGATCCTGTGTGCACTAGTGTCTAAGGGACGTCTGCGTTTCGTTCTATGTGTAATTTATCTAGCACCTAATATTGCCTCATCCAGATATTACTCTATTTTTTCATGTGTTGAACAGATCATGTGTGAATACGCCCTGCCACTTATTGTAGTGGGCGATTTCAATTTGTTTTCAGTTTCTACTAGTGTGCGTAGAGATTTTGACTTGTTTCTAACATCGTGTAATTTAAGTCAGGTAAATAACATAGTCAATAGTTTAGGACGCCTTTTAGATTTAGTTATGACGAATGTGTCGTGTGTGTCGGAAATTACAGTTAGTGAATCTGTTGCTGGCCTAGTATCGTCTGAAAAACACCATTTGCCCCTGGATATAAACGTAGCGTTCCACAAGTCACGCCTAAATGAATCAGCTTCTGTTGTTGCCGATAAAAGTGACATAAACAATGTAAGAAACTTTCGTAAAGCAAATTTTCCACTGCTATACCAAAAGTTAGCAAATATTGATTGGTCGCAGTTATATAATACCCGTCCGTATAATACGCGCCCGTGTGGTTGCCGGGTTAGAATAGTGCCACTCCATGTCTTCCCGTGGATGTCGTAAGAGGCGACTAAGGGAATGAGGGTTTCTAGTACTGGTAGGCGATGGGCTTGCAACCTGTCACTAATACACTGGTAAACATCTTAGCCTTTTTGTGCAAAATGTGGTTACAGAATTGCCAACAACTCTTGTTGTAGTTGTTGGTATTTCTGCAGCTCTGCCTACCCCACTCTGGGAATGAAGGCGTGATAATATGTATGTGTGTATGTATACACATACACACATACAGGTTCCCAGAGTTGTTTCTATTCTATTATAAATGGAGTAATCTCTGAATGTGTCCCGAATAAAAGGACAACTAATAAGAAACCGATGTATCCTGAATGGTTCACTGCTGAAATTATTCATTTGAATAAGTTAAAAAATAGGTATCACAAAGCATATATAAGCAAACAGGAAATCAACTGTTTTACGCGTTTTTTTTCTTATTACAGAAAATTGGTGCAACGCATGTCCGTGGATAGTATGTCTTCGTATCTTAATCAACTACAATTAAATATAGTAGAAAATGCGTCGTCGTTTTGGTCTTTCGTTAAGAAAAATAGAAAGTCGAATCAACCCGAGGCATTTGGCACCATGACTGCTCAATAGACTGCAGATTCCTTTGCCAGTTTTTTCAAAAGTGTTTTCCTTCCGATAGCCCCATCACTCGATGTAACTAGCTCAAACATCTCTGACGCCGCCAACTCACAAAAAGCGCATCATCGGCACGTTACTCTCGCGTACATAAGCGAAGATGTCGTTCGCCGAGCAATCAAACGCCTATCTCCCAAGCACACTCAGGGTCCTGACGGCATTCCTCAGTTTATTGTTAGGGATTGTTGTGAAGTATTTGTCCAACCTCTTCAGTACATATTTAATCTATCGGTACAAACAACTACGTATCCTGAGCAATGGAAATTCAGCAAAGTTCTACCAGTACACAAGTCGGGGTTCAAGTCAGATACTCATAATTTTAGACCGATGGCGGTGCTTTCTATATTCGGAAAAGTTTTCGAGTCAGTAATTTACTCTCTGTTATATCCTCAGCTCAGTGGCTGGTTTTGTGACCAGCAACACGGTTTCCTCTCTAGGCGTTCGACTGCCTCAAATTTTATAAATACGGTCACAATAATTGCCAACCATTTGGATAACAAAAGGCAGGTAGATATCGCTTATTTTGACTTTTGCAAGGCCTTTGATAGAATGGACAATAATATCCTGCTGGTAAAAGCGGCATTGGCAGGTTTTTCCCCCACCCTATTAGCATTTTCGGCCTGTTACTTGAAGGGACGGCAACAGTATGTTCAATTTCGAACTTGTAAGTCGGTACCATATCTGGTAACTTCTGGAATTGGCCAGGGAAGTAGCCTCGGCCATTTACTTTTCCTTATTCTTATTAATGATCTTCCTGAGTCAATCACCTACTCAGCTTGTTTAATGTTTGCTGATGATGTAAAACTTGCGTTACCAATTAGTTGCCGTGAGGACAGTGCAAAGCTGCAGAGTGACATGGATAGCTTATGTGCCTGGGGGGTTAAAAATAGTCTAACCCTCAATGAAGATAAGTGTCATTTCGTGTCATTCACACGCGCAAGGCAGCCGCTTTGTTTCACGTACGCTATTAACTCTGTTCCACTGCAGAGCCTGTCCTTGGTACGTGACTTGGGCAGTTGGTTCGACCCCCTCATTACCTTTAACAACAACATTACACAAGTGTGTAATGCAGCTAGAAAATCTTTGGGCTTTGTCATGCGCCAGTCTAAGCTTTTCACCAATCGGAACGCGATTAGTACTTTATACAATGCATACGTTCGCAGTCGTCTTGAAACTAATGCTATTGTGTGGAGCCTCCATGCGAAACAGTATACTCTCATGGTGGAACGTGTGCAAAAATCATTCTTGCGTTTTATTTTTAAGAAAATGTATGGATATTATCCGCACATGTACCCTACACTTTATATTTTACGCATGGTCAACTATACTTCCCTTAAAACAAGGAGGAATGTTTCACTTGTCAAATATTTCCTTCAGCTGATACGTGGATATGCTAGTAATCCAACGCTTCTAGCACAGATTTCTTTTCGGGTGCCAATTCCTTCCAGCAAGCAGCTGCGTGCCCGTCGTAGCCTTTACTTACAAGTAGTAGTAGCAATTAGCTACGGCCAGTCGGTAATCGTTTCTACGATTGTCACTGCAAGCTCAGTGCAGTAGCTTGGCTGAATTAATATGTATTTTGTCTATTGTTTCTGTTTAGTGTTATATTTACCTTATATTGATTTCATGTACAATTTATGCTTTGAGCAGCGATTAACATGTTTGGCTAGACCGTAAGTGTTAATTGTATTTTAATTAAATAAATAAATAAATCATCACGGCCTCTCATTCAAGTCCGCAAAAACATGCCTTTGGCATGTTATGGTATTATTATATAGGCACACTGGGTGATTCATTAATTTGGTACCTTTTATTATTATATGTTCCAATAAAATAAAATAAAATAAATTTGTTACACAATGCTCCTGGTCACCGGCACCCCGGGTGCCTAGGCACATATTGTGTTTGCCATGTCATAGTATCGTTTTTAACTCGGCCGCCATTACTGTCAAGTAAATCAGAGCTAGCATAAGGTTGATCGTCGATAAAAGACAAATATAATTATGGTTTTATCCAGTAGAATAGAGACCCAGAGGCCGTAGCCAAGATGAGTACGCTAACTATCGTTACTATTCGTTTTGTTTTTAAGCCTTTTCATATCACGTGATCTACCAGTGACACAATTGGTATAAAAACAAAACGAATAGAAACGCTACTAAGCGAACGCATCTTGGCTTGGGCCTCTGTTTTAACTTTCAAGATAGCTTATTCGTACTCACGTAATCTGACACGAAGTATTTAACTACGTGCTCACTCCATAAGACTCGATAAAGACAACAGAACGTGAATATGATACTGAAGACAACATTTACATAAGAGAATTGATACTTGCGGCCTTGAACTTTGGCTTACAATACAATGCAATACAAAACAAATATTCTTTATTGAACATCACATACAAATACAGCATGAAAAGTAAAATACAATTAAAAACATACTAAGTGAGTCAATAGGCGGTCTTATCGCTAAGTAGCGATCTCTTCCAGACAACCTTACAAAGAAGAGAAGTGTCAAAGAAACAGAAATAAACATTCAAACATACAGATACATACAAAACTATAGATAAATACAAAATATACATAAATAAATATATGATACTGTGAAAAGGAAGGAAGCTCGCTAAGGGAGAGATAACAGGTGCGATTTCAAGAGATTTTTAAAAATAGGAAGCGGTTTAGGCTTAGATGAACTTTCTGAAAAACTGAAGTTACAATAGTAAAAGTATTACAGAAGTATTTTTGCTATTCAATTTATTCCTTTCGACACGAAATATTCTCGTATCCCGGGTTAAGTTCTCGGTATTGGCAAATATTTGTATGACGAGAACGAGTATTTGCTCCAGCACCGTAGATGTTTTCTATATTTTTCTCGGGAACAAAATTACGAACATTTTAACTATAACTTAATATTTATTAGTTGCATCTTACGATTCCCAAGTGCACACCAAGGTGTTGTCAACTCGACTGGTCACCAACTGGTCGTTACGTAGATTAAAGATTAGTCTATATAAAGTTTGCACACATAAACGTAGTTTATATATGCAACAGTGTACAATATAATAGTGTACGGTTATGATATTTTAGCTTATAGAACCGACTCTTTTTGAATCCCAATAAGACTGTGCATATCAGCTATCTGTATGTTAACAATTATTTTATCGCTCCTTCTATGCCTTTAGTTCTAATTCTATACTTACTATCTTTCGTATTCTAAAAGATAGCCTGCCGTTAAACTTAGATAGAACAAACGTGTAGCATATTTGAATGAAACCCTACTGTTCTTTGATCCGCCAGCCCAAGGCCTCCTGAAATCTGATATGAAATATGCAAAAAGCGTTCTTGGCCCTCGTATGAGCCCCGCATACAAACAATATTGTAGGTAAAGTATATTACGATGCTGTTATCGGAATTAATATACCTGCTGGTGTTTACTGGTGTAGTTTGGATGAAATATAACGTCACCGCATGTGGGAGATGTCTTTTTGTATCGGGACAAAGCGGTTGCGGTTAGGTATTCCTCGGGAAAGTACATTTTAGTAAAGTAATGGTTGAAACATATTGGGTTGATGATTTCATGATTGAGGATTTAGTGTTGCACATAGCTTAGCTTATTCAAGGACGACACGCTAGTCTAGTTGGTAGTGACCCTGCCTTCGAAGCTACGGGTCCTGGGTTGAAATCCCGGTAAGGGCAGATATTTGTGTGATGAGCATGAGTATTTGTTCTTGAGTCTTGGATATTTTCTATATATTTAAGAATATATTTCTCTATATAAGTAAGTTTATCGTTGTCTAGTACCCATAGTACCAGCCTAGATCTTAGTTTAGGAGATCAATTTGTGTGACATTGTCCCGTGATATTTATTTATTGATTTATTTAGGTTAGGAACAAAATAATTATGCACTTGCGCTATACCTATAGTGGCCAGTATAAACAGCAATCTTTAATCAAAGGTAAATCGAGTGGCTTGCATGTGTGCGTGCTTCGACTGCATGCACTGCGAACCACTACAAGCAAATCAAAAGGACGGACCGAGCCGGACTAGTCGGCAACTGCGTCGTCGCTGCTTTTGGTTACGTGTGTATCAAAGACAAAATTAATAATACGTGTGTATCAAGTATCGAATCGTCACGTGAATCCTACAAAAACAATAAATGCGAAAGTTTGTGATAGCTGATAATTGCATATTTGCGCGTTTTGCGGTAGAAACTCTTGGACCGTGGGACCCGGAGGCACGGAAGCTTTGTATGAATTTAAAAAAGAACTGATTCTTGCTTCATGTGACCACAGGGCTGGCTCTTTCCTCGGCCAACGGCCAGCAATAGCTATCCAACGAGGAAATCCAGCCAGCATTATGGGCTGCAAGTGGACACCGGGAATGGTGGCGAATAAATACCGGCCACCTGAAATAAATTAACTTATTTAACTTAGGCAGTGGCCTAAGGGACATTTATACATATCATAGTTATTTAGAATAAGTTAATATATTTCATGTTTTTATTTAGTTTAAGTTAGGTACTTGGGCAAGGACCAAAAAGTTGGCCACGCTAACACACGCAATAAAATTTTCTATGAATTTTTTTAGTTGTGACACGAAAATTTGCCATACATTTGTAGGGATAATTTTCGTGTCACAACGGAACTTTTTTCACTTTTGTTGTTTGTATGGTTAACTACGCTTAACTATGGTCCAACTATTTGGTCCTTACCCACTTATGTTTTTATTATTTTTCTGTTTTTTTTTGTTTGTGTCTTTTAATAAAAGTCTGATTTATAATATTAGTCTGATGTATACAAAGTATGTTTTTATCAGTGCACAAATTTTAACATATGATTTAGTATCGTTAATATAATATACTACGACATTAAAACGAGTTAAAAAAAATATTTTTATTGTTGCAAATTATCTCTCTTTTACCTTCTCGTGTGGACACAAAGTCACACTAGAAATGATGACATGGGTTGTCAAGCTGTAGGTATGCGATACACTGTATTGATATTCGAAATTTGAAATTTCATGTACAGCTTATCAGCCAACAAGCCCCTCTCCTACTGATATTCTAAATTTGAAATTTCATTTATTAACTTACTTAACAACACTCCCCTCTCCTCGCACCCCTGCATTAGAGGGTCCATGAATATCGTTAAGTTAGTGAAATCATTGAATCGGCAATATCTCTAATATTTTTTAAGCTAGAGTAAAAATAACACAATATGTGTTATTGATTAACAATGGCGAAGCAAATATTAAAATTTGTGCACCTATTAAAAAAAAAACCCTGTATATTATAGGCCGTTTAAAGTTTGTGTGTGTTAGTGTTAATTTGTTACTTTTTCACGCTGCAACGGTTGGATGAACAGCAGATACTATTGATCCCGGATTTTTTTTAAGTTCCCGAGGGAATAACGATAATTAAATTTACGTGGACGAAGTAGCGGGCAGAAGCTAGTGGGCATCATAGCAAATAGCAATTTCACATTTAACATACATACATACATAAATCACGCCTGTTTCCCAGAGGGGCAGGCAGAGACCACTTCTTTCCACCTGCTACGATCCTGACAAAGCTCCTTCGCTTCTTCCACATTCATACATCGAGTCATGCATGCACCGCGGTTTCGGGTACTTAAGATTCGGCCCTTTTCCAGTATTTCCTCGATTTGATTCAAAAAAGTACGCCTAGGGCGCCCCCATTTAACACCATATTTAAAAAAAAAAAATGCTTATTTCAATATTTTCCAAATGTTACATGCTTACTTATACTCTAAATCTTAAATAGGAAGATTAAGCGAGTCAAGTCATAATTTATTATTTAATTGTACGTGTGCTGTACAATGGCTTTATCTCTATTTCATGCTTATATAAAATTACTTGTGTTTTTTAACTTTTTACTTAAGTACAACCTTTTACTTATTAATTGAGGTATTGTGGAGGCTATTAATTAACATTCGCTTTAATGAGCTAGCAACCTGCTTGTCCGTCTATTTATCTATCGAGTCATATGGAAGTCTGTTCAGAATACGAGGTAGTGCTCGCGTCCATTCTCTCCCGCCATACTCGTTAGAACTAGATGGCGCCTCAAATGTTGGGAGGTATGTAAGACTTCATAAGTTTTTAGGTCTGTGTTACTTAGCTTATTGAGAGATTGTATTACTGTATTGGGTTACTATGGCTAATTCGCATTTATTTTGAATTGGCAGCACCCTGGAGTACCTGAACAGACCTTCATAGTGGTTTTTATGGTGGAATAACACTTTTAACGGTACAATCGTTTTTAATAAAACTCGTTAGGTTAGTCTTGTTAAGCAGTAAATTAATTTGCATGAAATTTTTGACAATTTTTTTTTTGTCTTTATCGTGACATTCAAAACCACTCAAATATTACGTGAGTTACTTAAGAGGCCGTATACGAAATTTTGCCGATTTCGCCATTTACCAGATTTTACAGACGTGATATTACTGTTGAAATACTTTACTTCCACAAATTTTAATGCGCAACACGAAAGATAATTTCAACTTTAAACGAATGTATGAGCTACTTTTTTGTTTTTATTATTTGATACTGATTCATCGACCTGAAACCGGCGACTGTTTTGTGAGTTTTGCTGTAAGAGGTTTAGAATATCGCATATTCACGAATCGTTTTGACGTCTAAGAGGTATGAAAAAATTACAATTTATTGCTGTAAATTTTGTCAAAAATTTTTCAAAATCAATCCATTACTTTAAAAAAACATCTAAAAATGAAAAATAAATAGCAACATATAATGTTTTAAAATAACCTAAATCTCGTATTATAATACTCGACAAATCTGAAAAGTACCTCATTTATTTGTAAGTCATTTATTCGATTAGAACTGAAATTATATTTCATGATGTGCATTCAAACTTATAGAAGAGCAGTATTTTAACTGTAAAATCTCAAAAAGAAGCAAAACCACCAAAATTTCGTGTACGGCTTCTTAAATTATTTACAAATTATAAATATAATTTACGTGATTTTTTGATCGCAATGTAGTTTACTATTCATGACATCTGTCATTTCAACAACCTTTAGCCGCCAAGTTAGAATTTTAATGCTATGACAGCCGTCCGGAACTACTCGTACTTAGCCTGTCGCTAACTTTAGTCAATATAGCTGCGAGTGAATTTGTAACGCAAGGAAAAATACGTTTTCTTCAATCATAAATAAAAAAAACATATGTATTATCGTAATAACATACAATTTTAGAGTATCGAAAATTACAAGACTTGTTTTCTTAGAACTGATTGGCTTTCTAGCAAGCGGTTTGGTGTAATAAGATTTGTACTTGAATTTGTAGTAATTTACCCCGAATTACGCCGAGATTTTGTGTTGCACACAAATTCCCTCAGTTGGTTAGTGTTGGTTGTATTGCCTTACAATGCGGTATTGACTTTGCTGTGTTCGGCCCCGTGGCGGCTTACAAAGAAATTTAATCCTTAGGAGTGGTTCCTGGCTCGCCCTGGTGCAGTATTATACCTACATTCACTTATACACACTTACAGAATGTGTAGCTACACACCTAGAACAAGGAGAGAAGCCCAACAGGAAAAGGTTAGTCCTAATACATGTAACGGAACGTTTAGCGACATCTATTGCGGACGTGTGAAACTACCACACTTTTTCGATAGTGTGTAGTAGCGTTTTAGTGCAAACTGGAACGTGACCGTAAGGGTGACAGTTCTTAGTTTTGACGTCTGTCAACTATCAGTCAACGTAAAGCGTCTGCGATGGCTGGCGATACCAATTTACTTTCTGAACTGAATCGGAATAGATCGGAGGTTTTCCGTCCTCCATGAGTTTGTTATACTGAAATTTGGAGCAGCCACTTTAGGTAAGATTGAAAACAAAGAATAGTTGTGAGCTGCTGGAAATTTCGTAAAGTTATAACCTCGTGCTTCTTTGCAGGATAAGAAATAGTTTATTATATTGTTGATACCAGACTATCACTGAGGCTTGCATACTACAGCAACACAGGTGAGTGCTGTTAAGGTCTTCCTGGTTCCTTACCAGTTTTGTCAGGTTAGATATTTAAAGTGATGATTTTATTTCAGTCACGACACGTGCACAAACACGCCGTGTCAATTTTTATATTGGGATTGGGAAACGGAATAATATCCGGATTCAACGGGTGAGTGTTTGAAACCTTTCTACAATCCCTGTTAGACATTTTTAACCAGAGTTTTAGGGAACGCCTGCTAAAGCTCCTTTGTATTTTCAGGTGGGACTTTACTGACATTAAGATTTTTAATACATTTAAACATTTATACAACAACAAGACATCGTGGCACAGACATGACCTTTTATATATGTCAAGCAACTCATAGGATTATATCATAACAACTTAAAGAAGCTCAGGAAGCTTCCTATTTGCAACACTTCGGAAATAGAACAGTAGGAGCCGTCGAGGCAAGTTCATCTGCACACCAGTGCGAAGGGAAACCCTCAGTGTGGCAGACTGTTAAGGTTTGAGCGGCCCTCCCGTAAGTTCTATGTAAACTATAGTGTTAATCCTTCAGTACATAACGCTTACTGATCCACGTTAAATTTACCAAGACTCGAATCGTGATACACGACCCTGTCTCTCTGTCTGTCATGGTGTGAGTCATTTTAAGTACATAAACAAATGGAATAAAGAACCACACACCATTGACAGATGAGTTTCATTTCCTTTTCAATCAACCTTGCTTTTCTGTAGTACGTCAAGTGCTATAGAGGTTTGATAACTTCTTTCTTCTGTATACTCTTTGAGTTTCGCTTGTAAAGCGATACATAAAATATATCTTTTCTGTATACTCCTTGATTGAGCTAGCCTGTGCTATATACTGAGAGGAACATCCTCCTATTAACAATCAAGCGTTACAGTGGCGCCCCTTATTTTCTTGGTAAATTTATCGTTATAAAATGGAATATTTCAGATTGGAAGACCAATAAAAGAAGCGTGTCTACGCTGGTTTCTTTCCTCTCTTAAATTCCCAAATTAGGTTAAGTTTAGTAGTCATATAAGTTTTTAAAGTGGGTGGCTCCAAATTGTTTTGTGTTTGTTTTAATATAACATCCTTATGTTATATTTATAATTAGGGAAACATTATAGTCTAAGGACTGTGTTTAACTATTATTTTTTTCATATTGACTTCATAACTTGCTCGCTGGAGTTAATAATTATTTTTAGGTTTTCATTATAGCTGTACTGCTGGTGAATAACCATTAATGCTAACATTATAGCTACTTGCTGGTGTTACTGCTTATTTTATACATACATTATAGCTTAAGAGCTGGTGTATGTGACAATTTTCAACATTATGGCATGTCGCTGATGTGATTATTAATTCAAGTTTCAATATACATTATAGCAGTAGTGCTGGTGTATAATACCTTTTTATGAAAATTATAGCTTAAGAGTTGGTGTATGAGATTTCTTTTAAAAACATTATAGCATAGCGCTGATGTTATTAATAATTTAGGCTTAGACATACATCATAGCGATAGTGCTGGTGTATAATACTTTTCATGAACATTATAGCAACTTGCTGATGTTAATAATTAAATTTAAGAACGCAATAGTGTTTACTTTATCTTTGATAATTTAACTTAGGTACTTACTGTATTGCAAACACATCAGATAAAATAAATACTGTTTGATAAGTAATACATTCATCAAGATTAAAATATTAAAAACTTGAATTTATTACTATAAGAGAAAATTAGTTTATTTTAACTGAGAACAATTATAACTTAAAGTTGAAACATTTACTCTGAATGTTAATGTCTCAAATTTAAGCAAGTGGATAAATTTAAACAAACATACTACTAGGTGGTATGTTAATAAATATCAAATACTGGTGATTATTGAACGATTAATATTAGTCAGAACTTTTATAACTTTTAACAAGTGTATTCTGATACCACCACAGATAGAGAGATAGGGTTGATTAGTTAACGGAGATTAGTCTTGCTTCATAAATTTAAAACTTGATCTTATTTTTTAAACTTTGCAAACATGGACTTACGGAGAGTATATTATCATTCCTTATTGAAGGATGAGTTAATGTATGAAATAACAATTCGTGCCGAGACACCAGGCGATACAGTACTAAAAATGAAACAACAGTTAAAGTGTTTAAGCGCTGAATTCCTGCCGGAAGAGATTATAGGTGAAGAGTTGAAAGCTAGCATTGAGTTGCCTATAATCACTGAAAAAATAAAGGAGTTAAAGGCTAAACTAAATACTCTGGAGAAATCAAAGGATAAATGGCTGTTAGTTCGTGTCAAGTCTTTGTACTGTCATCTTTTATTTCGTTTGCAAAGGGTGGTAGGATTTGATTTGCCTATAGAAAAGGAGACCCATTCGGTATTGAAGTCCAAGTTAGAGCAATGCTCGGTAATTTTAGAAACCCTTTTACCTAAAAAGGACAGTGAAGGTTCAACAAGTTCCGGTACTGGCGGTATTCCAGATCCGCTTGAGTCCGGTAATGAAGCAAACAATTTCAACATTTTAAAACACATCAGCACCAAATTTAACGGGCTGACCAGTGTTCATTCGTTTTTGGAAGCAGTCAATGAGCGCGCCCAAGCGTTTGGTATTAGTGATGACAAACTATTTAATGCGGCTTGTTGTCTGTTCACTAATCAAGGTCTCTTGTGGTACAGAGGAAATAAACATAGGTTTCGGTCCTGGAAGGAGTTAGGTATCTTGTTACAAGAGGAATTTGCACCAGTAGATTTTGATTACAGATTATTAGATGAAATTCACGCTCGCACACAGGGTCAGGATGAGCCAACCCATATTTATTTTGCAGTGATGAGCGGAATGTTTTCAAGACTTTTAAAACCTCTAAGTGATGAAGATCAGTTAGAGATTTTGTTACATAATATTAGACCGTCGTTCTCAGAACAGCTAGCTCTGCACGAAGTAAATTCTGTAGATGCTTTGAGACGTTGTTGTAGGAAAATTGAGGCGGCTCGCCAAAAAGGCAAATTATTTTCGGAACCGCCTAGACAATCTACTTTAAACCCAGATTTTACATACAAGGGTAAACATACGAAACAGGACATTACCGTTGTTGCCTCGACTGCAGTTCAGCAGAGCCAGTTTGTGCCGCCGCAACATCAAAAGCAGTAAAAGCCGGCACAGTTCGTTCAACAGCGACGACAGTATATACCTGCACCCCGGTTTCAAAACCAAAAGACCCCTCAGGTCGGTAAGGTTTATTGTTTTAGGTGCAAAGTAGATTCACACAGTACCAAGGCGTGTAACGATAAACGGGTATTATGTTTTAAATGCGGTGAGATGGGTTACACCTCCCGCTCATGCCCGAAGTGTAGATTAAATTTAAAGCCAAAAAACGGGTTGGCGAGGGTCGTAGTGTTAAATCAGTAGAGGAAGCCGTACCCACTGATAGTAAAAATTGGTTAGAAATTGTAGCTAATTATTTTAAGCACAACTCCGTCGCCACGGTCCTCTTTAAACCTGACAACAACGATGTTCGGCCTTATTTAAATGTAGACATTTTGGATTTGACAGTTTGTGGATTATTGGATTCCGGTGCAGCTATTTCGATTATAGGGAATGGCGCACATGAACGTTTTGTTAACTTAGGTTACTCGATAGTGAATTCTCTGGAATCAGTCACAGTAGCAGATGGTTCAGTCTGTAGTAATGTTGGTTTTATCTCACTCCCGATTTCTTTTAAAGGAGTGACTAAAATAATTAAATTTTATGTCATACCATCGATAGTATCGAATATCATTCTTGGAGTAGATTTTTGGAAAGAATTTTCATTAATGCCTGAAATATTTGAGAATATAACTTATATCAAAAAGCCAATAGAATATATTAAAAATGCTGCTAATATAGATACACAACTCAACAATGTATTAGCTTATGATACGTTGACTTCTGATCAAAGAGAATTAGCCGAAATAGTAATAAAAAAGTTTGTAGAAATATCTTTTGAAAGTAAAGGCTTGGGTAGAACACATTTAGTAGAACACAAAATTGATACTGGCGATTCTATGCCAATTAAGTGCAGACCATATCCTATGTCTCCGGAAAAGCTTAAAGAATTACATAAGGAAGTTGATAAAATGCTTGAAATGGATGTGATTACACCAAGTGAAAGCCCGTGGAATAATCCAGTCCTTATGGTTCCCAAATCAGACGGGACATGGCGATTTTGTTTAGATTGTCGAAAACTAAATGCAATTAGCAAAGGGGATGCTTATGCAATACCATACATACCCCAAATTTTAGATAGCCTGAGAAATGCAAAATACATTAGTTCGGTAGATTTTAAAGCAAGTTTTTGGCAGATAAAGTTAGATGAACAGTCACAGGAGAAGACTAGCTTCACAGCACCCGGTAAGGGTCTTTTTAAATTTAAGGTCATGCCATTTGGACTGTGCGGAGCTCCAGCTCGCCAGCAAAGGTTAATGGACATGCTTTTTGGTACTCCATTTTGCAGTGAAGTGAGTAAAGGACTAGTTTTTTGTTATGTAGATGATGTAATAGTAGTATCAGAAGATTATGAAACTCATTTACTATTGCTTAATAGATTACATCAACGGATAAAAGAGGCAAATTAAACGATTAATTTTGAAAAGAGTAATTTCTTCCGAAAATCACTCAAATATTTAGGATACATTGTGGACGAATGCGGTTTAAGAACGGATCCTAGTAAGGTGCGTGCGGTTATTGATTTTCCAGTGCCAAAGAACTCGAAAGAAGTAAAAATGTTCTTGGGTACTTGTTCTTGGTATAGACGTTTTATTAGAAATTTTTCTACTATAGCTGCACCTCTTAATGCACTTACTAGTTCAAAGACTAAGTTCGTTTGGACCACTGATGCAGATCGGGCATTTGTCGATTTAAAGAACCGATTAGTATCAGCTCCAGTTTTGATATGTCCGGATTTTACTAAGCAATTCACAGTACATTGTGATGCTTCTAGCTATGGAATCGGAGGCGTGCTAACGCAGGAAGTAGAAGGAACCGACCATCCAATAGCTTATATAAGTAGATCTTTAAATAAAAATGAAAGAAATTACAGTGCAACAGAGAGAGAGGCGTTAGCGGTAGTGTATGCTGTTGAAAAATTTGAACCATACCTAGGTTCTAGGCCGTTTACTGTTGTCACTGATCATGCATCCTTGAAATGGTTTATGAATTTAGAAAATCCGACAGGACGTCTTGCCCGTTGGGGTTGTCGCTTGTCGCAATATAACTTTACAATAGAGCACAGAAAGGGTAAGGATAATGTTATTCCTGATGCTCCCTCTCGATTGATGAAGGTGGAAGTAATTAATACTACAACATCAGCAATCGCGAGCGACGTGTGGTTTAATAGGGTCTACTCAGGTTGTCAATCTTTTCCAAGGAACTACCCGAACTATCGCATCGAAAATGGTGTTCTTTACAGATACAGTAAGGGGAAGTATTCTTTGACAAACGATTTTGATTGGAAAGAAGTCGTTCCTGAGTCAAATCGCACTAAGGTCATTTCCGAAAACCATGAACCACCAACTTCAGGTCATATGGGAGTTTTTAAAACACACCGAAGGATAAGTTTAAGGTATTTTTGGCCGGGAATGTACCGTGACGTATTAAATTTTATAAAGCAGTGTTCGACGTGCTCAGCTTATAAACATAAAACGACTCTTACACCAGGACAAATGGGTAAACCTAAGCAATGCTATAGACCGTTTCAAGTGATATCAGTAGATTTAGTCGGACCACTTCCAAGGTCACGATCAGGCTATATACACCTTTTAGTTGTCTCATGTTGTTTTTCAAAGTATACCATGCTATTTCCTTTAAGACGCGCAACAAGCGCTAATGTGGCGAAAAATATGGAAAATTATGTGTTTTTAGCTCATGGCATTCCGGAAACAGTGATTACCGATAATGGGGTTCAATTCACTGGATCCGAGTTCCGTAATTTAATGAAAGCATATAAAGTTCCTCGTATTCACTACGGACCGAGGTATACGCCACAAATAAACATGGTAGAAAGATACAACAAAACAGTCATGACGATGATATCTTCCTATGTGAAGGATGACCACAGATCGTGGGATCAAAATATTTTTAAAGTGCAATTTGCATTAAACAGTGCGGTGAACGAAACCACGGGTTTCTCTCCGTTTTTCTTGGTCCATGGCAGAGAACCAATAATTAATGGCGATTTTTATAAAGACACAAGTGATACTGATTATGTAGTGGCAATGCCGAGGGAAGAGTATGCGGGTGAATTTGGCGTATTGGAGCAAATTTTTGTAAAGGTTCGGTTAAACTTGGAGAAGGCTCACGCAGCTAACGCGAAGACGTATAACTTACGAAGACGTGATGTTAAGCTGTCTGAGGGTCAAGAAGTTTGGCGAAAAACATACATCCAGAGCGATGCAGAGAAGTTTAAAGCATCGAAGCTGGCACCCAAATACAAGAAGTGTATTGTAAAAAAAGTATTGTCCCCGTTAGTATACGAGTTGATCGGCTATGACGGGAAACATCTTGGTACTTGGCACATAAAGGATATAAAACTTTAAATGAGTGATCACTTTGGGTCATTGTCGTTAGGTTTAGGTTCTTCTTAGCCGTAGGACGTGTTTCACGTGTTGGTTGGTGACACACTGTTACCACCAGCGACGCCAAGGTTATTTAGAAATTCTCTTGACAAATAGGAGAGTTTTCTTTGTTTGTTCTCAGATTAACTTCTGACAATCTTATAAGTTTTAGCTATGCTTTAGCTCAAACTACTCATTAGTTTGTAGGTATTTATTAAGGGTGCTTACACATAAAGTGTGAACCTTAGAGTTGCGTTTGCCAAATAAAAACGACTACTCGATTGTTTGGGATTCAGGAGTCGCACTGGGATCGACAGGAGTGACTCGGGATTTTGTATGTTTGTAGGCGGTAAGCAGTGAGAGTAAGGCTGATGCTGTAATTCGGAAGGTGAGGAATGAATGGTGAAGACTGAAATTGTGGGGAATATTGTGTCAGTAGGTTTTAGCTAGTTTGTTTAATTAGGAAATAGAGAGTGGTTCTTTATATCTCTTCACATTTTCTTGATATTTTATACACGTCTTGAAAGCTTATTTTGTTTCAGTATCGGAGTGACTCTGGTAGAGCTTTCGCTACGTCTTAACTCTAATTGAGTCAAGCTTCTGTTCTTTTGCTCAGAGTCGTGTTAGTTTCAACTTTTAATAGCGCTGAGGACATCGCAGTTTCTCCATACTCTCGAAACTTTTCGTAGGGGAGGGGGTATTGTAACGGAACGTTTAGCGACATCTATTGCGTACGTGTGAAACTACCACACTTTTTCGATAGTGTGTAGTAGCGTTTTAGTGCAAACTGGAACGTGACCGTAAGGGTGACAGTTCTTAGTTTTGACGTCTGTCAACTATCAGTCAACGTAAAGCGTCTGCGATGGCTGGCGATACCAATTTACTTTCTGAACTGAATCGGAATAGATCGGAGGTTTTCCGTCCTCCATGAGTTTGTTATACTGAAATTTGGAGCAGCCACTTTAGGTAAGATTGAAAACAAAGAATAGTTGTGAGCTGCTGGAAATTTCGTAAAGTTATAACCTCGTGCTTCTTTGCAGGATAAGAAATAGTTTATTATATTGTTGATACCAGACTATCACTGAGGCTTGCATACTACAGCAACACAGGTGAGTGCTGTTAAGGTCTTCCTGGTTCCTTACCAGTTTTGTCAGGTTAGATATTTAAAGTGATGATTTTATTTCAGTCACGACACGTGCACAAACACGCCGTATCAATATTTATATTGGGATTGGGAAACGGAATAATATCCGGATTCAACGGGTGAGTGTTTGAAACCTTTCTACAATCCCTGTTAGACATTTTTAACCAGAGTTTTAGGGAACGCCTGCTAAAGCTCCTTTGTATTTTCAGGTGGGACTTTACTGACATTAAGATTTTTAATACATTTAAACATTTATACAACAACAAGACATCGTGGCACAGACATGACCTTTTATATATGTCAAGCAACTCATAGGATTATATCATAACAACTTAAAGAAGCTCAGGAAGCTTCCTATTTGCAACACTTCGGAAATAGAACAGTAGGAGCCGTCGAGGCAAGTTCATCTGCACACCAGTGCGAAGGGAAACCCTCAGTGTGGCAGACTGTTAAGGTTTGAGCGGCCCTCCCGTAAGTTCTATGTAAACTATAGTGTTAATCCTTCAGTACATAACGCTTACTGATCCACGTTAAATTTACCAAGACTCGAATCGTGATACACGACCCTGTCTCTCTGTCTGTCATGGTGTGAGTCATATTAAGTACATAAACAAATGGAATAAAGAACCACACACCATTGACAGATGAGTTTCATTTCCTTTTCAATCAACCTTGCTTTTCTGTAGTACGTCAAGTGCTATAGAGGTTTGATAACTTCTTTCTTCTGTATACTCTTTGAGTTTCGCTTGTAAAGCGATACATAAAATATATCTTTTCTGTATACTCCTTGATTGAGCTAACCTGTGCTATATACTGAGAGGAACATCCTCCTACTAACAATCAAGCGTTACATACAATAACCTATTATCAAAGCGATTTCCCCAGCAACACAAACTTGAGGCCTGCTGCACAAACGCAGTTTCAGCCGGTAGAGTTGGTCCAGGCCAGATAGTTTGTCTCGGGTAACTTTGATGGGCCCAGGGCTTGAGACTTATTTGGATGCCCCTGGGCGAATGAGAACACTGCTTATATGTAGGCCTATGACATGTGTGCACAACATTCAAATATACTATTCATTTAAAAGTGACATGCAAAAATTTACTTTTCGTGTGTGTAATAAAGTATATTTTGGTTCGCTCTATTGAAATGTGCGCGCATCCCGCGTTGCGTCTCGGTGAGAGGTCTCTCCTAATAATCTCTTTTTATCTAAGATACGCTTTGATGAGTGCAATAATTCAACGATAATGCCAATCCAGGATCAATTTAGAGACAATTTGTAAGATATTTTCAAAACCTATTTATGTACTTGTTTATTGTATAGCCGTGTGGTTTCCGGGATAGAATAGTGCCACTCCATGTCTTCCCGTGGATGTCGTAAGAGGCGACTAAGGGAATAAAGGCTTGTAGTATTATTAGGCGATGGGCTTGCAACCTGTTACTAATACACTAGTAAACATCTCAGCCTACTTGTGCAAAATGTGGTTACAGAATTATTAACATGTCTTTAGAGTTGTTGGTGTTTCTGTAGCTCTGCCTACCCCACTCTGGGAATGAAAGCGTGATGTTATGTATGTATGTATTTATGTACTTAACTATTTGTTGTGAGTTGTGCGTTTCGTCACTTGTTTTGTAGCAAGACTAATGTCTAACCTATAGTACTAAAACCCAGTAAAACTCATTAAGCGCTAGTTTGAGCGCCATCACGCTTGACCGTCTTTTTTAATTACCCTGATTACCCCAAAACGACCCGCAAGCAGCGATCGTGTTTCGCATCCACCGATATCGCCTTTAACAGCGCTAAATGGCCAATCTCGTTCCGTTTTCGTGATTGGCAATTAGCACGAAGGCTGGCCTCTTGATGCTCTTTGTTCTGCAAACCCGTATTTGCGGAAGGTTGATTCATTTTAATAGCCGTACTCGGTACTGCTGTTTTGGGGCGTACGATTGCCGTGTGAGATACTTGATAGGGTCTGCTGTCGTGACTTAAATTAAAAGGCGTTCTACATAGGTTGAGATGGCGTCGTCCCGTTTGTTTTTTTTTACTTCTTATGCTCGTAAAGTTTTTATTTATGCTGGGTATAGGCTGCATTTTATGCAGCCTGTACGTTATATACACTAAGACCAATTAAGCCCTACCAGCCAGCCAGACGAGGTGACTGCATTAAATAAACTTGTTATTTGAAAACATTTAATTCAATTTATTTGCCTTCTAATGTTGCATCTAACAAAAAAACATTTTTTACCTACTAAAAATAAGAATTATTAAAAAAACAACAATATCAACGACGACGTATGACTTGGCAGTATTGCGTTCGACCAAAATTGAAAATGTAATGCTTTTTAAAAAAATACTCTTACTTGTTAACCATATGATATGAGTATTTTGAGTTGACATTTAGAATATTGAGCTTTCAATTGTATAATGGTTTTTTAAAGTCCACCTAACATCAGGTGGCCTGTGTGCTCGTTGTGTGTGCAAAACGACTAAAAAGCATTCATATACCTTTATATGTAGGTACGTACTTTTTTTCAAAGAAGACATACACTGCTTAATACATTTATCTAGAGTAACACCAATATTTTCTATTTAGAACACCTTTTATTTGAAACCATCAAAAAAAAAAAGAACATAAAACGTAATGGGAATTATTTTAACAAAACCGTAAAGAAACAGTTTTTGTAAACACATTTACGTTAATTTGTACCAGCAGTACCATCCATTATGATAGTAGAACAGTACAATGTATTTGTTCAGCAATATACGTAAATGATGTGGCAATTGTACTGGTCGATAATTTACAATAAAAGCTAAAAAAATTAAGCACCATAATGTAATAAAAAATATTTATACATTCTAACAAAAACAAACGGGCATAAAAAATATTAAGCAATGTAGTAAGCAGGATGTAAACAAAACATCGCTGTTTACGACTGCAAGGATTTCATTTCGATATCGCGATACGCTGGATTGCCGGTTAAATATTTATTAACGCCGTTGCCAACCAGATATCCATAACGGCTTATATTTTATTTGAAGGTAAACATTTAATGGCATCCTAAATTGGAAACAAATGCTCTGCTTTAACATTAAACACATTCCGGCCGGTTATAAAAGCAAAATGATCGTCAAACGGTTTACAAATCGGTTCTTTATTTGAAATATACATTGTCCTACATGTTTGAAATTTTTGTGCTTGAATAACGTCAAATGAAAAGATGACTGAACTAAATATTTTAAAGCAAAATCACTAAACTTTTGCGCTTGTAAATACGTTTATAGTTTATTAAATGACAAAAGTAACTTACATTAAATAATCTCACAGAGTAACCGTATAGTGTGCTTCAATTTATTTTTAACTCGCCTACTATAAACCGCTAATATTGACTTCGTTAACGGTATCATTATAACATCTATAGCGTAACTATAGCGTAAAAACTATTCTATATTGAGCGTTCCCATAGTAATAAGCTGTTCTTTATAATCATGATTTCATTAACATCTTTACTCCTGTTAAGGTGTATTTCGCCAATGTCTAGTTATTTACAGATACTCATGAACTTAAACAAGAAAATAATAAATCCATGGATATCACACGCGAGGATAATTGTTCGGGAAAAGAGTATTTTCTCTTGTGAACTTAACGGAAGCACATCGACGGTTCTGTAACTCAACCTCGTATATTTAAATTAGTCCCGTATAAACTGACACGTACTAAGTATGTACTCGCGTACTTAGTGAGTGTCAGTTTATACTGGAAAATATTCTATATACGAGGTTGAGTCACAGAACCGTCGACTCCTTTCTTTTTCTTTAATAATCATTACAGCATTGTTATAACCATGGTTATGGCCATTCCAGGTATCAATATTGGCGTTTAGTGATCATTTGACATCCTAATTGGTATATTAAATCGTTAAAAATGTTTTTATAACAATTGAAGAGTCGTAGATTTACAAAAAAGAAAGATTTTCAATGCAGTATTTTATGAAACTCTGAAACACTTAAACAATTGCAACAGCTGCAATAGTAAACACTTTTACGACCTCAATGTAGTAGCACAGATTAAATAAAATTGACGTACTAATGAAACCCAGCGTCCAGTGTAAAAAGGAAACATCCATTTCGCCCTGTTTTTACCGTCGAGATAAAAAAAGCACGTCGCTGAAGCCATTTACGCCCCAAATTCTGCCGGAGACGGACGATGCGCAATAAAACTCTATGTTATCTGGTTAATTTTTTCTCCCTAAACCCCCGTTTCTTGGTGCCAGAATCTTAAGGTAATGATAGAGGTAGATCACTTGAGGCATGGGAGCTTTCATTGTAGCGGTGCAGCTAACACGGCAAACATTCACAACAGAATCGACGCACACACGTAATGAAGCTTGTGTGGTGTCAAACGTCAGTTATGACTGTCACCTGTTTTTACATGCTTTCTTACACGTTTGAGAATGTAAGGCTTAAGTGATTTTGCTTTAATCGATTATGATTCTCTTCGTGGAAATTGCTCAAAAGTCGATTTCTCATCGCCGAGATTGCGATAACACCTGTTTGGTTAACAAGGGGATTACGTTCGCCGGTTTTGTCAGTCGATGGAATTAATAATTGGATAGCGTTTTATCTTTTATCAACATGTTTTTCAGCTTTCAATTGTATTGATGGTTGGTTGCCAATATCTTTGAGGTGGCTCGACTGAGTGTACTCATTCTTGGAAACTGAATAACGGGCTTTTCTTGCAAAATTTGTGCAAAAAGGTTTTGATGTAGGTAATCTGAAATTAAAAAAGTGACAAGGTATTTGGAAATGCATTAAAACCTTTAAAAAAAAGAGTGTTATATGATGATTAAGCTGTACGATAAAGAGAAGATTAATATTGTCAATATTACTCAGAACAGCGTCTAGGTATTCAAATTTTCAGCGAATATGAATCACATACACTAGTACGTCTACAATTATTTCCGAGTGACTTACGCTTCATTTTAATCCTGAAAATCTAATCTAATTTATGTGACAGTGTATCTGTTAATGTTTATGCCATCGTAGCTCGCAAACGAAGGGACTAATTCGGACGCGGTTACTTAAAAAAAGAAAGCTACTTAGTTTAATCGGGGTGGTTCTTAGCTAGGTTCCATGAAAATCGGTTGAGTCCGTTTTAGTTATATCAGCTCTGAAATTAGTAAGTTTCTTGAGACCCGGTGTTCTAGAGGATGTACGTAATCACGGCAATGTAGTTTAAACTTTATTTAAACGAGTCTAAAGTTCATTTTGAATGGTTTTAAATTGCAAATGGCATTTAAGAGCGAACGTAATTGAACTTAATTTCCTTAGTAGTAAATTCAAATTTCCATTCACAAAAATCTCCCTGATTTTGGTGTGTTGGTCCGCACCGGGTATGAAGTATTTCCCAAATTAGACTTAATCAATTTACTTTTAGCATTCTGAATACATTTCCCTAATGCTACATTCAAAGAAAAGTCCGATATCATCACCGTACTCCAGTTTTTATTAATTCGCCTCTCAAATGGACCTCATAAATTTTTCAGGATTAAAGTAAACAAATCATATTGAAAGAACCCAATTTTATTATATTAAGCTCCCAAGGGCTCTTCTAAAAAGTTAGCTTCAGAATTGCCAAATATCTTCGGTTTGTATGGAGACTGGGCTCTTATTGGAGCCATTGGTAATCGTTGAGTGGTTAATCAAGAGGGGAACGTGTTTCGTGCAATTTGTAGACCAATTTGACCCTTATAACGATCAACAGGGCACTTTACAAACGTTGTCATTTTAGAAACGTGTCGCGTAAGGTTTTGTGTATTTCTATAGCGTTTAAAATGAATAAAAAGTTAGATATCTAATGAAACAATGATCAAAATATATATTTAGTACTTAAATTTTTTATTGTTATGACTATTACAGAAAAAACAAAAAAAGTGCGAGGACATCGAGTGAACAACAGAACTTACTTGTTTTGTCTTATTAAAACATTTCATCAAGCGACATACATTTTACTTGACGATCTTTTCTTTTCAGACTGCACCGATAAATTGTGAACACATTTTATACAATACAAAACCATTCTTCGATTTCAAGACAATAGTTTAGTTTATTAGAAAACACAATAATGAGATAGATAGATAGATAGATAAAAACTTTATTCAACATAAACACAAACACAGGCTCTTAAATTAAACATAAAACATTAAAAATATAGACAACAAACACGAGACTTAAAATATACATTGACTTATATACGGTGAGAGAGCCATGTGTTGTGCTGTGAATTGGCGCTGACTCAGCATAATGCTGCAGAAACTGCAGCGCTGATATTCTGCCAGAACCATTGGAATCAGGTCTGTGGCGCCCGAAAGAAGCCGAAAGATGTGCCAAACGACCATGATAATATGAATATTAACATTAAGTTATTAACTCTGTATCAGTTTTTGCATACTATATGTTATATTACTCTAGCCTTTAGTTTTTAATGTAATTTCTAGAAGTAAAGCGAGACTAAACATTTACACAGCATAAACAAAACGGAGAAACTAAATTATAACTAGCAATAATTACACAGGGAAATTATTCTACCTTTAACCGAGTAGATAATGATGTTCTCCTTTTAAAACTGGGTGCGATGGGATTTACACCCAGGCTCCTGAAACTGTTTGCGAGCTACCTGTCTGATCGAAAGCAGTACGTCAAGTATGGCCCCTATGTGTCCGATTGTTACCACACGCGATCCGGTATCAGCCAGGGATCTAACCTCGGGCCACTTCTTTTCGTGCTGCTCATAAATGATCTACCGGTAGAGGTTCACGATTCATCACTGTTGCTGTTTGCTGACGATGTAAAATTAATAAAGCCCGTCCATAGCCAGAGCGATTGCGAGGGATTGCAAAGGGACATAGAAGCAGTATACCGCTGGAGTCTCGTCAATAAACTCCACTTTAACGCCACGAAGTGTGAGATGATGAGCTTCACGCGGTCACATGCTACTATCGAGTTTGAGTACACCATCGGGGGAGTTGCCATTACTCGTTCAGCGCAGGTACGCGACTTAGGTGTGCTCTTTGATGCCGAACTCACGTTTCGTAATCACGTAAGAGCTGTGGCCGACGCCGCGTATAGGAGACTGGGGTTCGTTCTGCGTAGTTCTGCACCCCTAACCGTGTACGCCACTCGCGTGCTTTATGCTGCATAATAGTAGTAGTGTGGATGCCGGGTTAGAATAGTGCCACTCTATGTCTTCCCGTGGATGTTATAAGAGGCGACTATGGGCTTGTAACCTGTCACTAACACTAGTAAACTTCTTGGCCTGATTGTGCACAATATGGATATCAAATTATATACAAGTCTTTTTAGATTTGCTGGTATTTCTGTAGCTCTGCCTACCCCACTCTGGGAATGAAGGCGTGATGTTATGTATGTATGTATGTACAATAATAGTAATGACGGTGCCACTGAACGCTCGGTGCAATCTTAATTCAATTTGTGGCTCAGAACTTAGTTGTTTAACCCCGTTTATGCAGTCTGCTGAGTCACTTAATCAATAAACTTGGAGAACTGTATGATAATGACGAGATACGTGGTGCACAGGCTGATGTAGCTCAGCGGCAGCGACATGTTGAGGTTGATGACGCCCCACAGCGCGTACGCGAACTCGCTGTCTCGAGTCAGCTGGAAAAAGGCTTTCAGCTTGCGGCATTCTATTCTATCTGTAACCAAGAATAAATAATCCATAATTGTCAATACTATTTTAATGTTATGAATGCGGCAGAAACTTTGTGTTTTTTTTATTTGTTTCGATTTTACCATTAAATTAGCGTTTTTGCCATAGCAAAAAAGTCCCAACAGTCAATAATCCCGTTTTGGGGTTTAAGTAAATATTTTTTGACCAAACTCGTCATGTGTCTATTGGTTCTAGATTTGAGAGCAAGAAGAGCAGGGCAAATACTTCGTTTCCTATTGTCAATGTGCAACTAAACAAGCCAAACTAAGTTTGAATCAGCTCAGTAATATATAACTAACTCCTCGACAGGGGTAAAAATCCAACGAATATATTTCGCGTGCTAGATAATTTTGGTATCTTTTTGACAAATCCCATTATAATATGTAGTATAAGCGCTTATTTTTATCACTAATAAGATAAGTCCATCTGCAGGTTATAAATTTTATAAAAATATAATATTTTGCACCAGGGTCTCAGAGCATATAAAGAATTGTTATTACGAGTATATGAGGCAATTAACCCAGTCACTATTCAGCCTATTAAGCAAAAGGCTCCATACGTTTCATTGAGGATGGAAATTATGAAATTGTATTTGTTATTCAGTAGCGGAAAATGGTACTCAGTTAAAATAGTTTTTATAATGGGTGTCGGAGCTGTTATTCACGAACAGCTCAGCTTGGGGTTCTTGAGTATAGGTAAAGGAAACTCCAGCTATTAAGATAAAGTTGTAATCGACTTTAACAAGCTTTTAAATTAGATATAAAAATGTGCGCGTTGACGCGTCGGTGGTAGTTCGCGGTGTGTGCGCGTGGGGTCGCCGTCCCCACCGGGTCGAGTTGGAGCCCCGCGCTACCTCAGGCCTCTGGTGACTGCGTGGGTTTCCCCGCGCTTCCTCAGACCTCTGGTTGCTACGTGGTGACGGCGTTAACATCCTGCCCCCCTTGAAAGCTCCTGCTTTCAAGCTCCTGCGTTGTTGGTAGAAGGCACACTCGGTTGAGTGCTCGCCGAACTATTCCTCTCGCCGTTGAAAAATCTGCCACTCTGCAGACGCCGTCTGCCCCAGGGTAAAGGCGTTGGACCCTTCCAAGCCTCCAATTAAGCGGTGGCGTGTTCTCTTCCTTAAACACGACCAAGTCGTCAATCTTCAGCTCGTTCTGGTGTTGGCGCCATTTAGTGCGATGCTGCAACTCCGCCAGATATTCATTGCGCCATCGTTGCCAGAAGTGCTGTCTGAGCTGCTCGATCCTTTGATACCTGTCAGGGTTCTTAAGGGTAACAGGGGGTGACGGCAGCGATGTTAAGGGCCGACCCACAAGAAAGTGCCCTGGAGTCAAAGGAGAATGATCATTTGGATCCGACGAAAGAGGAGAGAGGGGCCGGGAATTGAGGATGGCTTCAATTTGTGAGAATAAAGTGCTCAGCTCCTCAAACGTCAGACTAGCATTACCCATAATCCGTTTTAAATGGAATTTAGCAGATTTAACGCCCGCTTCTGTGATTCCATTAAAGGTAGGGGAGTAGGGGGGACTAAAATTAAATTTAATGCCTTCTTCGTTGGCAAAGTCGTGAATGTCATTTTGACAGGACCTTAGTACCCTACCTAACTCGTTATTTGCCCCAACAAAGTTAGTGCCATTGTCGCAATAAATCGTATGCGGCTTGCCTCTGCGCGCAATAAAACGACGTAGACTTAGGATAAAAGCATTACTACTAAGGTCACTGACTGCTTCCAAGTGAATGCTTTTTGTTGAAAAGCAAACAATAACGTGCAAGTAGCATTTTGTAATGCGGTTACCTTTTCCCTTCTTGCTAGATATTAAGAAAGGTCCGGCAAAATCGACGCCACATACTTGAAACGGGTAGCCAGGGACGACTCTGTCCGCAGGCAAGTTACCCATCAGGGGCTCCATAGCTTTACCGCGAAGTCGCGTACATTTAACGCACTTACGAACGACACTACGAGCTAAGTTTCGACCTCCAATGGGCCAAAACTGGTCGCGCAAAGAGCTAAGGAGCAATTGAGGGCCAGTGTGCATCAGACGTAGGTGTTCGAATTCCATTAAGAGCCGCGTAAAATTGTGCTTACCGTCCAGGAGGATCGGATGCTTCTTATTAAAATCACAGTCAGCATTCTGAAGGCGTCCACCTACTCTGATCACACCATTGCCGTCAATAAAAGGTGATAATTGCAATAGGTAAGATTTATCAATAAGCTTTTTTTGTTGTATAAGTGTAAATATTTCATTAGAATAAGTCTGTTTTTGTGCTAGTTTTACGAGGTAAGTTAATGCATTTTCTATTTCGTTACTTTGTAAATACCCTTTTGTTTTAGTTTTAGGATTTTTACAATTATTAATAAAGCGCAACGTGTATGCTACAATTCGTTTTAATTTATTTATGTTAGAATAATTTTCAAATTTAATAATGGGTGATTGCTCAACATTTATGAAGGTCGAACAATCACTCTGGCTCTTTTTTTCAGGTAAGTTAATGTTTAAAGAACCTAAATTTTGAGGCCAGTTACTTTCACTCTCTAATAAAAAAGCTGGTCCATGCCACCACAAATTTAAGCCCTGTAATTGGCCAGGTTCAACTCCCCGGGAGGCCAAGTCTGCGGGGTTTAATGAAGTTGGCACATGCCGCCACGAGTCCCTCTCTGTGAGTTCGTGAATCTCATTCACTCGATTACACACGAACGCCTTTAGTGTCCTAGGTTGAGTTCGAATCCAACCCAAAACTACCGTTGAGTCGGTCCAAAAAACAACCCGATGAATAGTGCAGCGCAACGCGCTCGTGACCTTGGCCGATAGCCGCGCGCCCAACAGCGCCCCGGACAGTTCAAGACGCGGGATAGTGGTCGGTTTAAGCGGCGCCACACGAGTCTTAGCACACAAAAGATCAATCGTAATATTATCAGCGCTGTCTATAGATCGCAAAAAAACGCAAGCCGCATAGGCTTCTTGGGATGCGTCTACGAAGCAATGTAGCTCAATCGAGACTGGGCGTGAACCTAAAACGTGTCTTGGTACTTTTATGTTTGCCAGTGATTGCACATTCAAAGTAAATTTATTCCAAATATTTTTTATCTCTTGTGGGACGTGATCGTCCCAGCTCAATTTTAAAAGACATAATTTTTGGAGCAATATTTTAAGTTTGATTGTGCATGCACTAAGCAACCCAAGCGGGTCAAATATTTTACATGTATTGGACAAGATAGTCCTTTTTGTTACGTCACTATCGTCCATATTAGGTTTTACCGAAAACTGCAGTTTGTCGCCGTCAGGGTACCACAATAAGCCCAGGACACTAGATTTTTTACATAAGTCTAATGACTGCGACAAAGTACAATCATCAGCAAAAATCTGTGGGCAATTGGTGCGGAATTTATGAATTGGAAAACAAGCTGACTCAAGAATATTTGTAACTGATCGATATATATGAGCGAGATCGTCCTCTGTATCAGCACCACTCAAAAAATCATCATAATAAAAGTCATGATGAATGATTTCCGATATCACCCGGTCGTTGCATTCTTTAGCTAACTGTACCAAACATCTCGTACTCAGAAAGGGAGCTGACGCTGTCCCGTAGGTAACTGTATTTAGTTGCAAAACATCAAGCGGTTTGTTTATGTCGTCCCTCCAAAGAATTAACTGCAGATGGCGTTGCGAACGGTCAATAATAATCTGCCGGTACATTTTTTGAATATCACCGGACAACACATACTTATGTTGCCGGAATCGAATAAGTATTTCAAATAATTCATCTTGAACCACGGGCCCTATACATTGAATATCATTGAGCGATTTCTGCGACGTCGTTTTTGCGCTGCAATCAAAAACTACCCTCAATTTCGTAGTCTCGCTGCTATTGCGACAAACTGCGTGATGTGGTGCGTAGTAACCAAAATCAGGTTTTTTAACCTTGTTCAAGTGACCTAGATATTCGTACTCGTGTATAAAATCCGAGTATTGTTTTTTAAGAACTGGATTTTTATTTAACTTTTGTTCAAGGCTAAGGAATCGTTTTTTAGCCATATTAAATGAATCGCCTAGTGACGTTTCCGGTGATTCACGGAATGGCATTTTAACTAAAAACCTGCCGTTCTCTAGACGTTGAGTATTTTCCTTAAAGTGTTTCTCACAGATGTGATCATCCTCAGAGTAAGAAACATTGGACGATGGGAGTTCTTCAAGCTCCCAGAATCTCGTAAGATCCTTTGCTATCTGCCTTGTAAAATTGCAGTGTAAAAAATGATTGTTACCAACATCGAAACTACCTATCGGTCCAGCTACTAACCAGCCTACCTTTGAACCTTGGAGTATAGGCCTATTAGTACCTAATTTAATTTTATTTGAAGTGATGATATCAAAGAAAACATCAGCACCGAGTAGCAAGTCAACCTTGGAGGAACGATGGAAACCGGGATCCGCCAGTTGGATATTATCCGGTAAGTTCAATCCTAAAACATTAAAATTGGTATTTGGTAACTCGCCCGTAATTTGGGGTACAACTAAACACCTTATGTTTGTACTGTATGAACTCGTTAATGAATTTAAAGTGAGCTCACAGCGATCAGTAATATTTACTTGTGTGTTATTTATGCCTGACACACAAATAGGTTTTTTATGAGTTATTGAAGTAAATCCTAACTTATTTTTCATGTTTTCAGTTAAGAACGACGACTGACTCCCTGCATCAAGGAGTGCACGAGCTATGTGAGTATGATTATTATTCATGTTAGTTATTTTTACTAAAGCAGTACAGAGCAAAACTTGATTACATAACGAGGCGGCGGTACACGCCGACCCTGCGCTTGCGACTAACGATGTGCTCGCGCTATTATTATTCTCTGACTGTGTAATTAATACTTGTTCATTTTTATGTAATAATGTATTGTGTTTCTTTTTACATATTTGACAGCTCCCGAGGCGACATTGATCGGCGTTATGACCCCTACGCAAGCAGTTCAGACAAAGATGCAACTTCAAGACTTCATCTGACCTACTTTCGACGTTCATGGCCTTGAACCTGACGCACTCCGTAATCCGATGGCTGTCGAGGCACACAGGACACGTAGGCACATTATGTTTTCGCGCGGCTGCCGCGACGAACGTCTTCGTTATTTTAGGTTGATTTAATTTGTGATCGGGTTTGTCGCTCCGGCCGGCTTGCATTGTTTCGAGAATGTCTGCGCGATTTCGCAGGAATTTCACAAAATCAGATAGGGAAGGTAAATCGGGTAAGTTACCTTTATGCTCCTCCCACTTTCGACTAGTAACGGAGTCCAGTTTACCAGCAATCATGAAAATAATTAAGGTATCCCATTGATCGGTTGGCTGGCCTAACGTATTAAGGGCTCTCAAGTTCTTTGTTACGTGATCAATAAGAAAACGAACGGATCGATGGGATTCCCGCGTTAAACAATCTATGTTAAATAGTGCTTTCAAGTGATTATTTATAAGTATTTTTTTATTGTCATATCGTTCGCAGAGGAGGTTCCAAGCGACCTTGTAATTTTGCGATGTAAACTCGATCGATTTAATCACGACAATGGCACTGCCCTCTAGCGAAGCTCTTAAATAATGAAATTTGTTGATGTCGGGCACCGAGTCATTTGAATTAATTATGGACTCGAAGGTGTCACGAAACTCCAACCATTTAAGATAATTACCATCAAATGTTGGGAGTTTAATAGTCGGTAATTTAATGTTATCCAACTGATTACTTTCAAAGTTCGATCGTGCTGTCTTAGCACCCTCGGATCCAGAATCCTTCCTGCTGTCGTAGGATTCGGTAATCGCCTGGGCAGCTGAGATGAGAGAAATAAATTGCGTCTCAATTAAATCGCGCTCATCAATCTGTTCGTCTACGTTAGCACTTATCATCTCAATCCGCGTTTGCACTACGTCGAATTCAGAAAATAACTTTTGCAATCTAGTGACTCGGAGATCTAATTCTTTAATTTGCAACGCATTTATACTGGCCGAATCAATTTGTCGAATTGTAGAAAGATAACTTGTGAATTTTGTAAGACGCGACCTATAAGTACCTCTTTGCTTTATAAGATCTTTTAACTCATCTTGTTTAATTTCTCTGCTCTCAGCCGCGGACGCTTCACCCGGCGTCTTATCGTCCCTTGGCATATTTAAAATTATAGGGGTTAAGCAGCACTATAACTATAACTAAAGACCTTTTCAGGGCAAACAAGAAATTAGATAAGGTAACTTGCGCAATCAAACCCAATGTAAAGAGGTTTGATACTCGGTCCACCAGCGCGATGGCTTGACGCTGACACACGCGACGCGTCAGGATCGCGCAGCTAGATCCCGCTACCCGAGTCGCGAGCGTGCCGGCACGGCGGCACTCGGCGTCACACAGCTCGGGTCGAAAGGCTTCTACTGGAATTTGAAATTTTAAAAACTCTTAATGTAACTGTAAATAGTTTTACAAAAAAGGGAATCTTATGGTTTCAACTTAATTTTCACCTATTTAAACAAGAAAGTTGTTGCTTTGTAGGTAACGTTATATTTAAGCAAAGCGATAGATGATTTTAATTGTTATAGAGATTTAACTAAAGAAGGTTCTTCAGAGCTTAACCGAAGTAAAATTCTCTTAAAGCAAAATCGGATTGACAAATTTTACAAAACACAATATTAAAATTACGATAAAATACCAGAAATAAATTTGTTTTATTCTATAAGCGGTAATCACAGAAGATGACGCAACAAAAACTCGATAGATAGGTCCGCTAAATGCTAATAGCTTATTCGCATTGAGTAGATGCACCTTATAAAGCTTGCTTACTTAAAGAATACACTTAAGGCTTATCTTAATGCACAATAGCGATCAAACTAAATTAGGGAAGTTGCAAATTAATGTGTTCAAGTATTAGATACGTAACTACGTATTATGGAGCACTTCTAGCATAAAATACCTGGTAAATGAGGGCCGAGCACTTTACACACACAAAATGAAGGAAGGGATTACGATCTAGAATTAAGGAAAAGATAGGATTGGGCTACTTCTCTTGTTTGAGTTGTGTTACGTAATCCGTATTCCGTATGCGTGTGGAATGTTGCGCTCGGTGAGTCCAATATGGCTGCGTAGCTTTTACTGTCCTGTCACGGTCGCCAATTGTCGGAGCTGTTATTCACGAACAGCTCAGCTTGGGGTTCTTGAGTATAGGTAAAGGAAACTCCAGCTATTAAGATAAAGTTGTAATCGACTTTAACAAGCTTTTAAATTAGATATAAAAATGTGCGCGTTGACGCGTCGGTGGTAGTTCGCGGTGTGTGCGCGTGGGGTCGCCGTCCCCACCGGGTCGAGTTGGAGCCCCGCGCTACCTCAGGCCTCTGGTGACTGCGTGGGTTTCCCCGCGCTTCCTCAGACCTCTGGTTGCTACGTGGTGACGGCGTTAACAATGGGTAAATGCAATTGGTGAAAATTTGGCATACAATGTTTATCATCAATATAACATGTGAGCTATGAACCAATAAAATTGATAGATCTAATAGGGTGTCCTCAGGAAAACATTTTCCAATTGAACCATAAGTAAATAGGATTTGCACGCCTTATATCTAATGGGCGTAGATTCGTCAAATACGAGCATTCTAGTAAGAACTCTATCGAATCAATTTGCCAAGCGTTTGGCCGTGCCAGGTCAGATCTGCCAGGTTAGATAAGATGTATTCCGCGAACTTGAACGACCACCAACATCAAAGAAAATAGGATTATATTATTTACGAATGTTACCGGACGGTCGTGTCTTGTGTCAATACCATACATTTTGATAATTTTAGTAGCCCACTGAGTCACGGAGCAATTGATTGATATACTTGTAATTAAGAAGACGTTTTTTTCACATTGCTAGAATTCTTAACAAATACCTTTGATGTTTAGAATGATCGATGATTTGCTCCATTAGTTCTTTAATACAACAATTTTCATAAAAGCCGAACGCTCGGTACCCAGTTAAATGTTAAAAAAGTCATAGCTAGGGGCGAAAGGACTTTTTCGAAATTATGTTTTTCTGCTTACACACCCTTTCTCCGGACATTATAACTATTATAAAACAAGGAGTTTTCTTGGACAAATCCACACAAGTCATTTCATTAAAGGGTTGTGGCATTTTAAGGAATTTTAAATTAAGATGATACTCGTAAGTTTCCTATTATCATATTATAATTTGAAATTAATCCTGCAATTTTTTACATGCGCAGCTAAAAAAATAACTTAATAGAGGCCTTACCGAACTGGGCGTTGTTCAGCGCATCGTGAAGGGTCTTGCGTATCACTGTCACCTGCGTGGTGGTGGTACTCGAATAATAGCACGGCATTACGACCTGCGCCGTGTACTTCACGCAGCGAAGCACAATATATATCAATAAAGCAGTCTAAAATTTAAAAAAAAACATTACTAGATTTTAAACCTGACATAAGAACGTTATAGGGCTATTCCAGTCCTTACATCTTTTGGTTCGTTATTAGTTTGAAACATTGCGAATGCGTACTTCAATAAGATTATTGTTGACAACCCTGACGATAGTAACATCGTCATCATCTGAAACAAGTTATTACGAAATAATGATTCTCGATCTGACTTTCAATCTCTCAACAACATCAAAATGCAATAGCGGAAAATCATTCAATATTAAGTAATCGGTCTATCCTGTGGAAGAGTTGTACAGTATTGCACACATTATTTAAAACTGATATGATATAAATACGTACCGGAAAACTCATTACAGAATTGATTTGCTCCGAACACTTGTGCAGAGCCTCGTAAACTTCATGCAACGAGCTGATGTTCAGCTGCACATTCTTAGACAATTCCTCTATTTTATTCATCTTCTCGGCCTTTTTTGGTTCCTTTGGATCTTGGCACACTTTCACCACATGCGCTTTTACCGTTCGAACTCTAACCAAAACCGTCTTTAGCATAGCACAAAAGAAAATTTCCTCTGCATCATGAACCAAAACCGTTAGATTAGTCAGAGAAAACATAAGGCTCGATTTATAAAGTACAAGCTGTTCAACAAGTGTTATTACAAACCCGAAAATTAACCACCATATAGTTCTATGCATAGGCAGCAATATGTCGATATCTTTATCGATGTTTAAAGATCTATCGAAGGCTTCAAGGTTTTGGAAACATTCCTTTAGCGTTCTCCTTTGAAGGAATATTGAAGTGAAGATTAAAATGAAAAATTCAATGAAGGCTGTGCATTTATATACGATGTATGTCGCGCCGAAATAATTGTTTTGGAATAAAGAATGAAACAATATTGCTATTGTAGCGAAACTGTAGCAGTAACTCGTCCACATAATGATTTTCTTGGGTTTTAGCAAATATAAGCGGTTCAGTCCAAGCATGGCTTGTGCACTAATAAAGTATCTTATCTGATGAACAATATAGCCACTATTATAAAGAAAGTTATTTTGTTTAAAATTTTGTAATGGGGTAACTTTTGCAGTATGATGATTGTACATGGTTTCCTGGTTTTTGATGGAACCTTATTTTTCAACTGTATTTTGCCTGAGGTATTGTCCCTTCGAACTTCAGACTCTAACTAATAAAGTTTATAGTTCAGGAATATGAAATGAATATAATTGGCTTAGTAAATTACTGTGATAAAATCTTCCACTCAGCAAAGTGGTCCTGAATAGCTTTTATATCAATAAATACACTTTTATCTTGATTAAACAAACACTATGGCACGGACCCTAAAGTTATCGCGTTAAATTAGTTTATTTTAATTTGAATATGAGATGAAGTAGCTTGCAAAAATAGTGAAATTACTTGGCTTTTGAGGCTTTGAAAGCAAACAGTAACTGGGTTTTAATCAAAACTTGAAAACTATGTTGACTCATCTAGTTAGTTAAAACTTATTTACACCGCAATTGCATAAAATATCAAATATTCGTTAAAACATAACTATAACTTCTGTTTTAATTGCGCGGCCGCCCCTTCGAGACTTTGAAGTCAGTTAATTACTATTAAGACATTTCTAATAGGAAAGAGTTTACTCTCTCTTATATGTACTTTGCTAAATTTTTGCTTGTATTATTGATGACTGATGAGCAGTACTGTAAGGTACTGGCGACCACGAACCTGAAAGCAAAGTGTAGGCTGACGAAGGTAGAGCGACCAGGGATCGGAACCGGTTTAAAAATTCCGGTTAATGTCGGTTTTTTTCGGTTGCTCCGAACTTTTCTAGGGAACGGGAACCTTTTATGAACAATATTTTAACCTTTGAGTATTAACCGGTTCAATCCACGAGTGGCGAGTCACGAAACCAAAAGTTTTGTTCTGAATACAAACACTAAGCCGCGCTTGTTTACCTTGCATGACGTGCGTGTAGTTTAACCGGTTTGTTTAGCTTGATATCGGTTAATTCGAAACAAACTTTATACTTATGAAGGTACCTCCAAAACCTGGCTATAAAAACCAGAACGGAATCGAAATGGAAAGGTTTTGCGTCAAGTACATTATAACGGTTTTCTAAATGCTAGTGGCATAAAAACCGACACCTATAGAGAAATTCTTGGAGAAAGCATGTCCAACAGTAGCCGCCTGTCAGCTGAAACGATAATAATGATCATGATAACTTGAGACAAAAGGATACCATCCTGGGTACATTTAAATATTAAACAAAAGACGACACAAAATAAATAGCGTGGAATGTCACTAGAGAAACTGTAGATTGTACATCTGAGAAATAATGACGACCCTAAGGTATAAATTAATGCAACAAATTGCCGTGTCACGACCGTGAGTGAATATCCTATTGCAATTTATGCTTTATAATATTACCTGTGGTAGTGATTGATGGGAAATTCCATGACTACGTGAAAATTTTACGCTGATATTGTGTGGGAATTAACCTTGATATCTTTTATGTCAGGGAAGAGATTGATAGGACAACCGGCACAAAAAGGTTTACAAAGGGCGGTATACACTGCTATAGAATTTGCCCTAAATTGTTTTGCACCTCTGGCTTCTCGCTTAAAATTTGATATTCGACGTTAAATGATGGTGTAAATTGATACTTTGGGTAAGGGTAACTAGATATGATTAATGAAATAAGTACCTAGTTATTTCTATGTAAAGTTTAGTGAACTAAAATTTATCCTTACGAATACGGTTTCTGATTAGGTGCACGAATGGTAGGTTACAGGGTAATTTTTTAATAGGTACCTAGTTATTTCTATGTAAAGTTTAGTGAACTAAAATTTATCCTTACGAATACGGTTTCTGATTAGGTGCACGAATGGTAGGTTACAGGGTAATTTTTAATAGGTGCACAAATTTTAATATTTGCTTCGCTATTGTTAATTAATAACACATGTTGTGTTATTTTTACTCTAGCTTAAACAATATTAGAGATATTGCCGATTCAATGGTTTCACTCATTTAACGATATTCATGGACCCTCTAATGCAGGGGTGCGAGAAGAGGGGAGTGTTGTTAAGTAAGTTAATAAATGAAATTTCAAATTTAGAATATCAGTAGGAGAGGGGCTTGCTGACAGATAAGCTGTACATGAAATTTCAAATTTCGAATATCAATACAGTTTATCGCATACCTACAGCTTGACAACCCATGTCATAATTTCTAGTGTGACTTTGTGTCCACACGAGAAGGTAAAAGAGAGATAAATTGCAACAAAAAAAATAATGTATTAACTAAAAAAATATTGTCGTAATATATTATATCAACGATACAAAATCATATGTTAAAATTTGTGCACTGATAAAAAAAATACCCTGTATAGTAATTATCACTGATCATCTTCATCATCATATCAGCTTAAAGACGTCCACTGCTGGACATAGGTAGACCTTCCCCATGGATCGCAACGACTTTAACTAGAAACTATATAAATTGAAAGTACACTAAAATAGTTTTTTGTGCAACAAGAGAGCAAAGTTGGTTTTGCGGCGAGTGTTGCTTTTGAATCCTTAGCAAGCGAAGGATTCTATACACTATAGGTTAACATTCTGAGTGCAGCGAGGGATTCAAAGACACGAGATAACTTTGATCTTGTGTTACTCATACAATTTTTCACCTTTCACCTTTCTTTCTTTTTCACCTTTTTTTTAACCTTTAGATAACAAAAACAACATGTTGAAAATCGGCATCCCCCAGCCACCCGCGCGCTGCACCACAATATATACTGTGAACAAAAATTAAAAAGTTATAGTGTCTCACGCTGGCAGCAAAATCGAATTTTGCTCACTGTCTTAAAACAGCAAAACCACCCTTTTTGAGGTGCAGGGGGGTTATTATGACACAACTATACAGTTCTGTTTACGCTCAGAGAAAAGGACAGAGCTATATAGCTGCCATAGCTCTGTCCTTTTCGCTCACCGTAAAAAGAACCTGCAAAACTAGCTCATAATAACCCCCCTGAGGTGAAAACAGGGTCATACACACTCTGAAAAACAAAAGTTGTCTCTCCTGTGGTCAATAGTTAAAAGCTTGTGTGCATATAAGCTATGTTTTTATATGATAGGTCTAAAGCAGTCCTGACGGCGTTTTTTGCGGGAATGGGCTTAGCCAGGAAATTAGACCTTAAAAACTTTCGGTGTGTCCACAGGAAAGACGGTAACCTAAATCTGTGTATGACCCAACAATATCATTTCATGCAATCAATGCAAAATATTTTTTCACGTGAGCATTGCCTTTGTTATCCCTCTAAAAACACAATATTGCATTTGCGTCGCAAAATTTAACGTTCAAAGAAACCAATTTACCACAGACAATATATGGATCACTTATAAAACACCAGGTTCTCAAGTTGAAACATAATTTCTGCATTAAACTTGTAAAAGATTCATCTTTCACGTTTGAGCAAAAATACAATAAAGGGCAGGAAAAAGCGAAGTCTGGTAGCGGAAGACTTCGACTGAATAATAACGTTGCGGTGAATACATTTCAATATGAATGTAGTTTCCACCGCATCGAGCTAGATTGGCAGAGCTTGCCGCTGCGGTGCACAATAACCAAATGGATGGTAATTCTATTACTATAATTAATTAAAATCAGAGATGGGCATTAACCGATTAACTTTTTAATCAACTAATTAATCGATTAAACAATCAATCGCCAAAAAATTAATTACGATTAATTTAATCGCTAATTAATTAATCGACGGAGTTAACAAACGATTAATCGAACAAATTAGATTAAATCTCGATTCAAAATTAGAACACGCACGGTACAAAAATTCAATGTTGTAAATTATGTTATACAGATGTAAGCTGTTAAGCCGTAGCAATCTGTCAACATAACTCGAAACTCAGACTTACAAAAGAAACGATTTATTCCTTATATTATATATATATATATATATATATCGAGAAAAAAAAATCTAATTAATTAATTGATTAACAATTTAGTCGCTGTGAATTAATCGTCTATTAATTTAATCGTGACTAAATTAATCGAAACTCTTACAACTAAGATTAATCAATCGCCATTTTTAATCGTTAATCGTTAGTCGATTATATTTTGCCCATCACGAGCTTGAAACAAAGTTCCAGAGATATCATATTTAATATATCGTGACCTCACTGTTAGGTCACTGCCCTATTGAAGTCTGAGTTGTACTCCGTTTGAAGGGTTCCGTAGTCAAGAAGGAACCCTTTTACTTTCCCCATGTCCGCCTGTCTGTTTGTCCGCAGATAATTCCAGAGACAGGGTTACAGAGCTGTAATTTAGCATAGTTATATATTAAAATTACGCCGACAAAGTTATAAGAAAACTTGTAATAATTTTATCTATACAAATAAAGCAAAGATTTTTTTAAATTTACATTGTGCGAGACGTATCATTGGATAGTTTCTAAAAAAACATTATCTATATGTTATTATCGGTTTACATCATCTGGCATAACTTTTTTTGGCATAATCATCATATGGCACACAGATTTTCAATTCTGAAACCGTATACTTTTCAGGATTGTTTTAAAATAAACCTAACCTAACCTAATGGGCTCTATGCAATGATAATGAAAAGTATACGGTTTCAGAAAAAAGACTGTATGCCAACTAATGATTATGCCAAAAAAAGTTATGCCAGATGAAGGGAACCCGTTATTATCATCTTTTACAATTGGACGACCGTTTAAAAAAGCTTTTTAGCATGGAGAAGGTATACGAGCGCTCAGTGGCCCTAGACCAGAAGCCCTAGTCAAGATGCAAAAGCTCCTAACGTTTTTCTTTTCTATCGTACAAAATGTATGGGATGACAGTCGACCACGTGGTTTATCCAAACGCACGTCCCATACATTTTGAGCGATAGTAAAGAAAAACGTTAGGAGAGTTTGCATCTTGGCTAGGGCCTAAGATGCTTAAGAGTGCGCCGAGGCAACGATACGTAATTACGAAAAAAATGCGTTCGTTTGATCGCCTGCTGCATTGTTTTTACTGAAGCTTTAGTTATGCAATTCATATGTAAGATATTTAAGGAATCACTCTATATATCATATACTTTAGAAACACGATTACTTGTACTTCCCTCGATAGAAAAAACATCCAAAGATACCTCTACATAACAAAATAAACACTTAGTACGGCGTAATTACTTCACGGAAGATCATCAGTTTTGGATTTACAACAAAACTACACGTCTTCTATATATTCTACACTTTAGATTTGAAAATGTGTTTTTATTTTACTAATATGAAGGAAATACCTAAATTCGCACGCGTTTCGTCCATTTTAGCCAGAGCCGTCACGTTTCCCCCATGTCCGCATTAGTCAGGCTTCGGCCGTCGGAGGTGGAGGCTGTGTCGCTTGTTGATTGGTTGCGTTTATCGCGATTTTTGTGATTATTCACTTTATTTTAAATGGGGAACAAACACAACCAAGAAAGGAAGAGAAGGGGTTGGCAAAAGCACAATGCTAAACGCTCGCGTGAAGAAATGAAGTTAGTTAAAAACGTAAACCTACTGATAGTGAAGTAGTTCTAAGAAACCTGATTTGACAGTTGTCAAAATGCCACGTTAAGGGAGGAGAAAATAAATCGGTAGCAACATAGACTGATTTTCGAGATGTATCGATTTGTATTACTAAGACTTTGTAATCGTTTAGTTGTAGTCTTGATGTTTTGGGCCAAAATTGGTTTATTTACACAAGTAATTTTAAACAACACGCGAAGTTCTTTCAATTAGTAGGTAGGTATATAAAAAATACACTTCTATGGTGAATATTTACCAAGATATAAAAATAGTTTAGCTAAAAAAACACATTTACAGGCAAAACAAGCTTCTTAGAACGACCCGAGGTTTTTTTTACTATAATTAATTATATAATATTGTTACTTCTTGGGATGGTTTCAATATTTCTAGAGCAAGACATCTCCAGAAATCTGAATACAAAGAGAATACTCCGTAAGTATACTCAGTACCTAACAACTATATTTCAACAAATCAGTAAAATTGCAAAAATATTCATATTTTTTTTTTATAGGGTTAATGTTCCAGTTGTTGGCACTTCGCTACAAAGCGAAGAGTTAAGGTACCTAATGAACCGGTGAGGTTTAAATAGTAAGAGGTGTATAGGAAAACATTTTAATAAATTTAGTATGAATTTTCACATTATCTTTATATTTTTTCAATTTACAGAGTAAATGAATTGGTCGACATCGATTATAAAATTTACCACACAATGGAATTGTAAGTCCCAAATACGAATTATTTTTATAGAATGAGGATTACAAAATTTCATCCAAAAACTAATTCTGTTAATAAATAAATTATAGTTAAATCAAAACGTTCTGTTTTATTACAGGATGCCAATGGACCAAATTTCTTGTCTTTCAGTGGATGGAGAAATAGACAATGACATTGCTTACTCACACAGACAAAATAATGCCGTGAAGTAAAATCCGATATTGATTATTGTTGTTTCTTATGTCCTAATATTTTTTTCTAAAGATACCTGCGTACATTATTCATTACATTATATACATACAAACATTAAGTAGGAACTTCTAAATATGTGATTGATACAGCAGCTTTAAGTTTTTAGTTTTTTGAAACATCAATTTAATTTTATACTTTATAGTGATCAGAATCAGACATTGAAGTTTTTGCGGAAATAATCATGGATAAACATTCGTACAAACTAAGATCCTTTTTTTTAAAGACGGTTAAAATACCAAAACCTTCTCCTATGTGAAACAATTACTTTTCTGAAAACCGCATTAAAAACGGTTCAGCCAAACGTGAGATAATCGCGGACAAACATACATACATACATACAGGTCAAACTGAAAACTTCCTTTTCTTTGAAGTCAGTTAAAAATAATATCTTGAAGAAAGGGTCCATGACTGGGATTTTTGCCCTACTCAGCCGTTCTTATTACTTTACATTAGGTATTGAGTTCACTTTATTTTGTGCTTAGAATATTGTCAATAAAGGTAATTAGGTTTTATTACATTTCAATATACAGTCACATTAAATCACGGGGTTGTTGAGCCACCATAGAACTCTGTCCTAATGACAGCGTCAAGTCACGCAAAAGAAATTATTTACGTCAAAATTTACCGTCAACTTTCTATGAAAAGGTTCTCCCGGTAACCTTCGGAGAGGGAAGATGGCCGATTGGAAGATGTACGGCTTTTACTTATGATTTTTTAGCCGAACAATTTGCCCAATAAATATTATAAATAACTTAACACTAGCTAAATACACCTTAGTTGTACAAACGACATTAATTAAAAAATAATCTATCTATCTGTGAGAGGGTTCTAGAGTGGCTCAACAATCTCGTGATGTGACTGTACCTCATACAAGTAATTCAATCCTACCTTACCTACCGAAAGTAAACAACAAATTTAAAAAAAAATGTATACTGAAAAAAGTTTTTAACTTCTTATAGTCAATATTTTAATAAAAGTATTCGGAATCGATTATGTTTTTTTATTTTGTAAACATTGGTAGCAACCTCCGCGCCTAGTGGATCGGCGCACGGCTCGTCAGGCGCGGCGCGCGGCCGGCGCATGGCTCCAGCTCGCTCCTTGCTGGTGTGCTATACGCACACATACACAGAGTGCATAAAATACCTAAAGTTAATGAGCGCAAAAAGCTCGGTGCCCCCTTAACGCTCACGATAACGATATTCGAAATCTGTCAAAATGTATAGAATCGACACAAGCGCTCGACGCGAGTGTCCGGTAACTTATATCAATCCTTTACATTTTCGATAATAATATCGTAGCGCAATGCATTTAATCTTAAGACTACTAAACCGCGTAGGTAACAAACCTAAATAAAAAGCAATATACAACTTACCTATTAAGTCTGTAAGGTGCATTTTACTCCTTATTAAAATTGTTAGTTATGCGGTTTAGCAGCATATCGACGAAATGCGTTACCAATACTGACGAGTCAGATTACGAGTAAATATTTAACGATATTAATTTCTAAACTAATACTTCTGTGCATACGCTGGTTCTTGACCGTAATTCAAGAGAGCCAAGGGGACTCCTCTCAAAGGCCTTATATGAAACTGTTTTTGAACTGACAAGTACCATAGAGTTTGTTCAGATTTCAATAACGATGTTTATGAAAATAATTGTCGTGATTTATACGACCTTTTAAAAACAGTAGAACAGCACGTATTAACATTTTCTGATCATTATATCATGCTGCGGTATAATAAAGGACAGATTGCCGTGGTAAATTGCATTTTAAGTGAGAACTCTACAGTAAATTTTATACTTCTGATATTGATTGGAGAGAAATAAACGAATTTATCTATTGCGGAGATATAGTGTTGATAGCACGCCCTTAACTTAATGTAAAACATAGCGATACAAAGAAAGAAATAGATTCAAACGTAATTATGAAAATGTACTTCATTAAAACTGCCTTTTAAAATAATTGGCACGTTCTATAAATCAGTAAAATTAATTTCGTTCTGTACAGAAAAAGCGCGCAAAGAATTATAAAACAGACATAATTTCGACTTTTATCATCAAATTATGAGACAATACGGTTTAATGAATATTCGCAGGGAACTGATTAATTTGGCGAAAATTCCTTTTACGACTAAATTATTATCTTAACGAGTACTCATTAGCGGTGAGCTTTGTTTTCTTAGGGACGAGATTTGCCTTTTTTGTCCATTCTTCTCCCTTAGCTAATTATTTTATGCTAATTTTATCTGTACTCGGAATAATTGTCTCTTGTCTGGTCCCACCTGCTTTAAATTGTGGATGCTCAGATTTTTCGAAGGACTCGATCTTGATTGCGAAGATGACTGACAGACAGTTCCTAAACAAGATGCATTCCTAATGCTAACGTAAACGATTTTCGAAAATATCGACATCCTATTTCAGTGCCATAATAATATACGATAACGTTCTCGCAACGCATCTTGTCTACGGCAAGAGGATTTGTGCTACACGCATACAGAAAGCGAGTTTTACATTACAGTATGTAAAACTCGCTTTCTGTATGGTGTAGCACAAATCCTTTATTTTCATTAAGATTATTTTAGAAGGTTTAGTGATTTGAATCTTATTCTTTTTAACAACTCAATGGTCTAGTTCTCGCCGAAGTAAGAGCCGGCAAACTAAAGTTGTGGGTGTATTTATGGTCGTGTTAATCGATGTGGATTAACATGGTTAAAACGTCTGTCCCTTTGTGACCGTATGCTCCAAACAGCAGTGTTCGCATTGTTGTGTTCCGGTTTGGGGATAAGACTGCCGGTGACATAACTAGCATAGAGGCATTCCATCTTAGTCCTCAGGGTTGGCAACGCATTTGCAGTCTTAGGATTGCAGTCTTGTGAATGCGAATGTCTATGGGTCACAGTTTCCACTTACCATCAGGTGGCCTGTGTGCTCGTTTGCCTTCACAAAGCCATAAAATAAAAAATGCTAGTGAGTGACGTGTGATTTATCCACTTCTATCAGCCGAGCGCTAGTGATACGCAACCAAACGCGGTGACGGCGCAGCGCGACCCTGACTAAACTGACAGTGCATCTAGGAAGCCTAGTCAAGATGCATTAAGTTGTTAGTGGGATTACTTTCGTTTCACCAAAAAGTGTTTGCCAAACTGATTCATTTCCCAAATTTATCATACGACTAAACTACTTTTATACCGAAACTAAACATATTTCAGGTTTTTTTACAAGACTAACCTAACCTAACCTACCTACTTGATGGTCCTGAAATAAATCAGTTTGGCAACAACTTTTTGGTGAAACAAAAGGCTCCCAAGTTAGCGATTTTCGAAAATCGACCAACTTATAGGATTGACTTACGTCAACTTACGATGATGGCAAAGAGTGGCTTGAGAGTTTATATTGAAATAGGGCCAAATAGAGACAAGCTTTAAAATCACAGTTTGCGTAGACAGTGGCGCCTTTGAGAGCTTCATTTGAAATATTGTTGCACGTTTCCTTCAAGCGCCGATTCTCGGTGGCATGGCAACCCGCTAGTGTTTGCTGCGATAAGTAGTCTTGGATTGTTGACAAGCCACGTGGGCGCAAGTGTGGTGGGGATGAAGTTACCCTTTTGGTTTAATTGCGCATCGAAAAATGCGGCCAAATTAAAATCAGTGAGTGCACTGAAATATTAATGATGATCTGTCACAACACTGAGGCTCGGTGGACAATCCGTCAAGGAATTGAAAAGCGATTACTTAGCTGCAGGAGTCGTAGTGTTTTGGCTGACATGATTACGTTGATGACGAAACACGATTTATATAAAATAAAACTTGTGACATTGTAGAGATAATTCACTCGTTATTTTTTTCAAACTTATGTATCGACTTATGAGGACGGCTACCGGCGCCGTGACAGACCAAGGCAAAGGTGGCGGGATGACTTAGATGCATTTCGAAGCGACTGGTCAGAGAGATTTCTGTGGCTAGACTGGGTTGAAAATCTGAGGGAGAGGCCTTTTCCCAGCAGGCAGTGGAAAACAAATAGAGGTTATTAAAAATAAAATCTGATCAATAAATAAATTTCATAATAAAAATTACGGGACAATGTCACACAAATTGACTTGGTCACAAAGCAAGCTCTAGGCTTGTATTATGAGTACTAGATAACGATAAGCATACTAAGATAGAGAAATAAATACTTAAATTCATAGAAAACATCCAAGACTCCGGAACAAATACTCGTGTTCATCATACAAATATCGGCCCTAACCGGAATTTGTGAGGCAGGGTATAAATGATATGAATGACTTCAATTTAATAATGCTAAAGTCACTGCAAGCCTCAATAAGCCTTATTGTCTTTTAAAAATGAAATATCACGAAAAAACAAACAAAACATGAAAAAGAAACTGTTTCATAATTAATTTGGAAACAATCAAGTTACTGTGACCATTTTATATCAAATCCTGTTTCATCCGTGGTTTATCCCGAATTTCCATTTCTGAGCTGAACGCGGGGCGAAGATTTAAGTTGGGCACCGGAGTAATACTCCTTAAAACACGGCTTAGCCACAGTTCCCGAATAAACACGTCTGCCGTGGGAATATTGCATTTAACTACTGTCTTATTGTTTGCTGTTTAACTAAAATTTTTAAATAGTTCTAGCAAAGTTTAAGAATAGGCCGAACTTGGTCAAAAACTTAAGATAGGGAACTGTTGCAATTAGTATTTTGAATACACGGAGGCGCGAGCCGTTTTTAGGGGCCCGTAGTCAAACTTGGAATTCTTATAGTTTCGTCGTTTCCGTCCGTCTGTCCGTTCGTCCGTCTGCAGCTTAGCTCAGAGACTCTTAGTACCATAAAGCTGTTATGTTGCATGAATATACAAATTATGTCACACCAACAAAGTGGTGAAATTAAATTATTGTTTTTTTTCTGTTACCTACCTCCCTATACGTAAAGTGGGGATGGTTTTTTTCTCGCCTACCCTATGTTGTGGCGTGCTGGGGTGCCGTTGGATCTTTTAAAATATTGCGGGTTTTTACGATATTTAGGCATTCGTTTGTGAAATTTTAAGATTTAAAGTGCTAATTTTTGATAGAGCCTCAAGCCTCCCCACGGCCGAAACTATAAATCAGAAAAATATCTTGAATGTATGGTTGCTCCCGTGTGGTTGCCGGGTTAGAATAGTGCCACTCCATGTCTTCCCGTGGATGTCGTAAGAGGCGACTAAGGGAATAAGGGCTTGTTGTACTGTTAGGCGATGGGCTTGCAACCTGTCACTAATACACTGGTAAACATCTTAGCCTGACTATGCAAAATGTGGTTACAGAATTATCAACAAGTTTAGAGTTGTTGGTATTCTGTTGCTCTGCCTACCCCACTCTGGGAATAAAGGCGTGACTGTATGTATGTATGTGTGAAAGGGCGTAATTATAACGAATTTAAAAGAAAACTATAGCGACTAAGTACACTTGATTGGCTCTTGAGATACAAGCGAGTCATAACTTTAAATAGTAAATATATATATTATGTTCATACTTGTTGTGTTTTAGGTAGTTTTTAGTGTTTGTATTAAGTATTACTTAACGGCTTCGGACCCTACACTGGGCTGGGATTCTACAAGGTAATAACGATATCGTTTTTGACCTGTTTCCGTATTGTCAACTTTTTGATAACTCTTATGTAATTTACAATAATGGCGACTGTGACATAAACGATTCTTAAACGTGTCAAACACGATATCGTTTTAACGCACCTGAATAGAGGCCCTGGTCATGGTGTAAGATGCTCTTGTCCGGCTTTTTTTATAGCAGAGAAGGAAAACGAGCAAACAGAACACTTAGGCCTCTATTCAACTCGGTAAGGCAATATCTATTGCTAACAGTACATTTTGAACGTCAAAAAAACCTTATTAATTAGAAATGCAACTTTTTGCTTCAAATAAATATGCCATTTACTGAAATTATGTTTTTACTGGATAGCGAATTGACGCAAACTAATCTTCAGTTTAAATTAATTAAAATATTGGGAATCTAATTATTATTAAATGTATACATATGTATGAATACAAATACATTAAACTGACCAGACAAATGTGAGCTCTGTTTAAAAGTTGCAAAGTTAATATTTTGCTAAAAAGATTATCTTAGAGACCATTTCACGGCATTACATAAATCAAACAAAGTATTCTTATCTCCAAAATATATCCATAATGAACTATATAAATAAAGAAGGGATTTCTCAACCCGCAAATACAGTTTGCGAGATAAACTTACCCTACGTATGTAACGGACAGCGTTATACCCTTATCAAGTATTTATTAGGTACCTATCGTATAGTACAAATACACTAGCCATTTGGCTCGACGATTTCTTGACTTTGGTATTTGATGTACGACTGAGAGGTCAAATGTAACAGTAATATTTACAATGTGAAGTAATTTGAACTATTTGGAGAATGCGGCTATTGACCCACGATGCATTGACGGATAACAGAACCTTGTTTTAAGATTGTGAAGCGATGCGTGAATCGCGTAGCTGCCAAAAATAATCCATACAAATTTAGCTCCGGGCGATAACCTTTCTGGCCCCCAAATCTAATCCAATTTCCTAAATTTTTGAATATGTTGTAGATATTATGAAATACTAGGTCTGTACGTACCTATCCACTATTTTTTCCAATACATATTTTCTTGTACATACCTAGTTTTTTATTATAAACAACATATAAAAGAAAATCGATAAATCGTTTAAGGAGAGAAAAACATTATCGCATTTTGTACGGTTTATTTTTGCTTCACAGTCCTCTTAAGAAACAAGGAAGAAATAATACATACATACATAACATCACGCCTTTATTCCCAGAGTGGGGTAGGCAGAGCTACAGAAATACCAACAACTCTAAAAAGACTTGTTGATAATTCTGTAACCACATTTTGCACAATCAGGCCAAGAAGTTTAGTTGGAAATAATAAGTCTCTAAAATAAAAAAATTGCTGAAACTCCTTTCTAAAACTAGTTTAATGAGGAAAAAAATTTGGCTTTGCAACAAATAAACACTTATTTAATATAAACTTTATTTTACAGCATAGTCTATTTTAAAACATAATTACAAAACATCAGCCTTTTATTATCACTGGCACCCAGAGACATTAATTAATGCGTTGGGCCTTTAAAATATTTACTGGAAAAGAAAAAAAAACAGGCATTAAATTGAAAAATGAATGGGCACTCTCTATCTGCCAATTAGGTTTAAAAATTTCAAGAGCAACAGTTTTACGAATTTAATAAACTTGGTAATAATATACATCTTTCAAAACAAAATCAAGTTATTTTGAAGCACTTTATCGCCTGACACCAATTTCTGTCAACTATTTATTGTTCTAATAGCACTGGTCTGAGGAATATCTTATTGATAGTGATTAAAACTCTCAAAAAAATACAAGAACTTGAAGCCAGCCATATTGCAAAAAAGAAAATAAATGATTAACATTGAGAAAACATTCAAAGTGGAGAAAGTTTTTTACAAATTAAATCGGAAGTACATGTACTAGGACCTTTTTTTAAAAAGGCCCAGGGCTGGGATTCGACAGGGTAATAACGATATCGTCTTTGACGTGTTTCCGTATTGTCAACGTTTTAAAATGGTGACTGTGACATAGACGATTCTAAAAGACGTCAAACGCGATATCGTTACAACGCAGTAGAATACTGGGCTGGGATTCTACACGGTAATAACGATATCGTCCTTGACGTGTTTCCGTATTGTCCACGTTTTGATAACTCTTATGTCATTTACAATAATGGCGACTGAGACATAAACGTTTCTTAAACACGTCAAACGCGATATCGTTACAACGCAGTAAAATACTGACCTTTGCGTATGTCAGTAACGACTAACTTTTCGAGTTTTTTTTTTCTACATTTCACAGTAAATACAAATTTATATTCACCACGACCCATTTACATTGCTCTTCGGTGTACAAAAGAACACGTTTTACTAACTAGCTCAATAGCTCTCAAGAGACGCATCGGCTTTGTAATTGTCGCGATAAGCAACGTCGGCTGCGCTTATAAAAAAGGCTTGGGGAATTGTGATTTGTGCTGTAAGGAACTTCCAACCTTTTTCGTAAAATCTTATGCGTTTTCTCGTCTACGCTCTTTCTTGCGAAACTAAATAAGTAATCAATATCAGGGGAAAATCTCACACAAATTGTCCTAGTCCCAAACTAAGCTCTAGGCTTGTACTATGGGTACTAGACTACGATAAGCATACTTATAGAGCATACATAAACATCCAAGACTCAGGAACAAATATTCGCGCTCATCACACAAATACCTTACCTTACAGGGATTTGAACCCAGGACCGCTGGCTTCGGAGGCAGGGTCGCTCCCAACTAGGCCAACGTTTTTTAAATTTTCAAGATATTGATAAAACTTACCTAATCTAACCTATAGGGTTCTACACGATTGTCTTGAAAAAAATCCTGAAATATTTACAGTTTCAGAAAATAAAGCGGTTTTCCAAATGATTTGTTATTGAAATTATCACTTTGTTAAACACGTGTTAAAACTTCCTATTAATTTGCGCTGGTAGTTAAAAAAATACGACGTCTCAAAGCCAAGTACGAAGCCGATAACAAAGGCAAATTCATATAATCTGCCGATTTGAAGTCAACATCTTTTATCGCGTTTTCTTTTTTATGAGTTCGTATTTTTTATTCTCTATAGATTTTAAATTTATTAAGATTGAGTTGCTCTTCGGTATTGTGTTACTAACTCACCGAGGGACCATCGGCTGGCAGCCGCCATTTTGTTTAAGCAATTTTAGACAGGTTTCGTCGATCAATATTCGTGAGTTGTGAAATCTTATTGTCGGTTTTAAATCTCTTATAAGTTTTCAGCGAGTAACTATTTGTTTCTGATTCCTGGATATTTTCTATGCACAGTCAAAGTTATAACTATGTTTATACTTTTAGTACCTTGTCTATTTACATATATAACATCTCGCCTTCATTCCCAGAAGTGGGGTAGGCAGAGCTACAGAAATACCAACAACTCTAACAAGACTTGTCTATAATTCTGTAACCACATTTTGCACAATCAGGCCATGAAGTAGTCTATTTAACGTATATTAAAGTACTAAAGTGTAAACATATTTACATATAACCTATTTTGACTTTACTTTTGTGTTTTATCACTTTAACGTCAAATATATCAAAGGCGTTAAACCAACAAGGTACTAAAGAGTACAGCTACTTATAAGGCATTCCGTATTATGTAGACTGTAAGCCATACATACCGCCTCGATGACGATGACATTGTTAAATACACTGCATGATGGTAAAATGCATGATGGTGCATGGTGATGGTGGTGATAGTTCTAATTTCAAAATTGAAATAATTTAATTGTTTCTTGTAGTTATTTAGTTTGAATTCTTAACGAATTAGTTTACACCCCCTGCCATGAATTTGTGTCCTCAATTATTTCTCTTACAAGGTTGTCTGGAAGAGATCGCTATTTAGCGGTAAGACCGCCTGTTGTATACCTATGATTTAAATGTACTGTTCCACGTTCTGTTTTAATTTTTTATTTTTGGTGTTCAATAAAGAGTATTTGTATTGTATTGATGGTATAGATGGTGAAGATGGCCTGGAGAACGATGGCTACAGCCTGATTTGTATCATACTGTTTGATCTTATTACGTCATAACTCAGTGTTTCCTGAAGGCAACACTTCCTTCTTATCCCAAACTATAAAAATACGGGTATTTTTATGTTCATAACATCACGCCTTCTTTCCAAGAGTGGGGTAGACAGAACTACACAAATACTTTCAAGTTTAAAAGACTTGTTTATAATTCTATAACCACATTTTGCACAATCAGGTCAAGAAGTTTAATAGTGTATAAGTGACAGGTTGCAAGCCCATCGCCTAACAGTACTACAAGCCCTTATTCTCTTAGTCACCTGTTACGACATCCACGAGAAGGCATGGAGTGGCACTATTCTAACCCGATAACCACACGGTATTATTTTATTGTACACGGTTGTATTTTATATTTTTTTTATTAACCCGAATCAGAATTGATGAATGAATGGGATCAGCCCCTTATTCCATCTTGACAATGACAGGTGATGGGTGACAACATGGTAAACATTACAAAGTTAACACGCTGAAATATCACTAAATTTACATTGAAATGTCACCTGCCACCTGTCATTTTCAGGATGGTGAAAAGGCAGGTCAATTCTACCCTGCTAAGCAAAATAGCAGTATCTGAAATAAAACTGATGCACTCACAACCTTATTACTGAGAGAAGAAGATGGAATCTACAATGGTAATTAAATCTGACATACTGTTTATTGGATTCGGATGGCAGAATTTATGACACTGTCCCCTGATATTTATGTAGAATGAAACTAATTGTTAATAATACGAAACGTCAATATTTCTGTGATTCATCATCATCTTGCTGCCCTTGTCCCACACTAAATGGGGTTCAGCACAACATGTTTTCTTCTTCCACTCTTCTTATCCGCTGTTAATATTTTATTCAATTTTTAAGTCATCATAAACATAATTTGTCATCACTAGCCTTGGCCTTCCCCGGGCGGTTTTTGCTCCGTAATGAAGTTTCCAAAAGCAATTAAACCACTTTGTTTATGTTGTCTCCAACTTGTGTATATAAATTTTAATACTTCAAGCTTTAGGGCAAAAAGGGACTAAGCATCTCATTAATAATTAAAGGTTCAAATAGTACGCAGTTTTAGTAAGTGACATTTTCCCGAACGTGTATGAGAGCAATAAAAAAGGTGAAAGCCGTCCTGGAAAACAAGTTTTTTCGACCCTTTTCACGAACGTTCAAAAATAATTGCTACAACGTGTAAAAAATATATATTTTTTTATGCCTAACTGCGGGAATCGCTTGAATTACCAACAAATATTTTATAGAATATACATTCTATGAAATATTTTCCTCGAAATCTGGTTTCTGCTTCATGTTATTTCTAGAAAATCATGAACGTTCTCTACGCAGGTATATTACGTTCAACAATATTCAATCCAAAAGTTTTTACGTTGTTTACAACAACAGTTTAATTTTTAATATTTACTTAATTTTTAACTACTTACTTAACTGATACAAATATACATACATAAGTGTCCGACTGACTTTATTACATGTAATAATTTATGTCGTAACAAGAAAGTGTTCAAACACGAACAGAGGCCCTAGCCAAGATGCGTTCGCTAACTAGCGTTTCGATTCGTTTAGTTTTTAAACCAATCGCGTCACTAGTTGATCACGTGACTTTTCGTATGACGTGATCTACCAGTGACGCGATTGGTTTAAAAACTAAACGAATCGAAACGCTAGTTAGCGAACGCATCTTGGCTAGGGCCTCAGGGCTGGAATTCTACAAGGTAATAACGATACCGTTTTTGACCTGGGCCTCTATTCAACTGCGCTATAACGATATCGTTTTTGACCTGTTTCCGTATTGTCAACGTTTTGATAACTCTTATGTCATTTACAATAATGGCGACTGTGACATAAACGATTCCTAAACGTGTCAAACACGATATCGTTTTAACGCACCTGAATAGAGGCCCAGGTCAAAAACGGGAAACGCCGAAACAAGAATGTGTCAAACAAGAATATGTCGAATCTGGAAAACGACGTAAAATGAAACAGTCAAAATCCCTTCAACTGAATAAAATGCCTAAACCATAAACAACTGTTCTCTCCAAAATTACGACCTAAATTCCAAATTTAAATTGGAAACGGTTGTTAGAACACGAGGCCCTGACAACTAAGCATACTGCCTAATTGCGTATAAACCACACGTCATAATAATTTACCCTGATAAACACGAAACCCGAAAACGGTCGGAACCGTTGTTAGCTGGATACCTGAGACTTTAGTCAGGTAACGGAGTTACAGGAGATTAGTACCCTTTGAACGTCTTGCTTTGTTACTAAAGTCCTAGTTTTTTTTTCACATAAATAAATCTCGCTATCTAATGCTTAATTTGGCGGCAAGTGATGGGGCACTTTCGATAATTGGTATCGATAAAAATAATAATTTGGTAGTGAATTAGTGTCTCAAAGATAATTTTTCCTTTTTTCATTTGTGTAGACAACAATATAAAATATGCCGTCGTGTTTAAGGATTGCTATTTGTTAGACTACATTCGTAGTGTAGGGATGGTAACATACCGGGTGTACAATCCAAATGGGTCAGTATGGAGAAGTCGGAAACTATGAGAGATAGCGAGATCTGTTCTTAGGAACCATGACGTCGATTTTATATTTAATAATAATTACATTCAAACTTTTTTATTACCTCTCATACATAACTGGGAATCGAACCTGGTCAAAATCAATGTGTATAAATTCTGCAAGTCGCAAGAAGCACAACAAAATTAAAATATTAAAATATATATGAAACATATATTTTTATTTTTATTATTATTAAATCTAAAATCTACGTCATGGTTCCTAAGAACAGATCTCTCATAGTTTCCGACTTCACCATACTGACCCATTTGGATTGTACACCCGGTATAGTAGGTAGTAAGGAATCGTTGAAACCAGGAGCTTCTTCAGCAGATATAAATTTATATTCCACAAACAAGTTGCTGTTTTTTATAGAGGTTTAACAATTTAAACCGTGTGTGTGGCACGATAGCTCTTAAACGGGTAAACCAATTTTATTTGAAAGCAGGTTTTCTCGCTATGGTTCTTAGACATGTTTTATCAAAATGGGTTCAGCCGTTTCGAAGTCGTCAGTTCTTTTCTTAACTGCGGTAGTGATCTTAGACGCACCTAAATTTTAAATACCCACGAACGCTGCATAAACCTATGCAAGATTATGGAATACTTGGTCTTATGCTGCAACCAGGATATCCAGACCAAAGTTCAATCGTTCGATTGGTTAGTTCAATATTGAAAAAAAAGAATTATATGGGGACTGGGCCACGAAATTATATTTATTACGATTTTTTGTGTCGGGGGTTTTTTATTTTTAATTCTTTTTTATTTCGCCGGTGGAAAAGCACCTTAACTCTTATAGTTTCCAAATATTGACCCATTTGGATTAATCACCATATCGTTAAAAAAAACCATTGCTTCCAGAATGAAATAGAATGCAGTACATAATGCGACCAGATGATATGTGCTATCGCTGTATTTAAGCAAGAGCTGTTGTATCGTGACCTCTGGATTTTAACTAATTGTAAGAAATTGGAGAGCGTATTGCGCTGGTTATGGGTTTAGAGGAACCAGAATTTATGAACTCGGAATTCGGGTTGTTTCTACGGGTCTATAGGTCTAAATACGTTGGGATTTGGTGAAGCTATTGTGATAAAGAATGGCTCGGCTGGCTTAGTTCAGTGCGGGTCAGGATTTGCGTTAGAAGCGCCTTAATCCATAAAATTCCCCTTTAAAAAGCACTTTTGTATATTGTGACGGTATTTTTCGTGTGGATTTTTATTGTGGTAGTAACTTGAGAGTTTACGATAGTTTAATTTTGTGGTATAAAGTACAAATTGGTATTAGAGCTATAAAAGTTGTTTTTTTGCAGAGATATTTCAGACATGAATAAATATTAAAATAATTGTGTAACATGTAGCGTGAATATTCTTTAATTAACTTATGAATGAAACTTTTTGAAATGATCAAGTTTTATAGACAAAAATTTAATATGTATCTATAGTATATTTTGCACTCATATTTGGACAGAGTTCTACATGACTTCTTAATGAAAATATTTTTTTAATATGCCTCCCAAGAAATGCGTTGCAAAATAGAAACTCTTAACATATAAAAACCACTAAATGAACGGACTTACATATTTTTAAGGGTTTTATTCAATTTACCAAATGTCACTCTTTCCGTAAAAGTGGATCAAAAATGTGACAAGATTTTTTTACTCCTAACTAAACTAATGGCGCTTCACTTGACAAGAAAAGTTCTTAATAAAGCCAACTCGCTTTATCTGGAGCTACTTGACATGCGGTATCCAGTGCCATATGATAAGCCTCTTTTCACGGCCCCAGCCTAGAGGGACCCCATACGGCAAAAGAAACAATGAAACCCTTTGGTTTACAACCCTTGCACAGGTCTAAAAATCTCCGCACTGTTTGAATAAAAATCTAGTATGATAAAAGTTACACTACACTGTCAATTATTTGAATGTTTAACATGGATATTTGTGTCCCAGTGGCTGGGCAAAAACCTGTAGGTGAACTTAATATAAAAACCAGCCAAGTACGAGTCAGTTTAAAAAAAAACCGGGCAAGAGCATGTCGGACCATGCTCAGTGTAGGGTTCCGAAGCCGTTAAGCACTACAAACGTAAAAATCAACAAGTAATCACTAATTTCCTATTTAAAGTTAATTGGTGCCGTCTTAGATGATTTTAGTAGGTATAAACACTTATGAACTAATGAGGTTTACGTAGTCGTGATAGTTTTCCTTTAAAATTGGTTAAATGCTCTTTCATTTAAGTTTTTTTTTCTGATTTTTTGTATTTGTAGTTTTGGCTGTAGAGGGGGGTGGACACAAAATTTAGCGCCTTAATGCTTAATATTTCATAAACGGATTACTTAAACCCAATAATATTTTTGAAAGACTTATCCAACGCCAACCCACACCCACCCACGTTACAAGTAGGGGAGGTACACCAAAAAAAATTTTTTTTTACATTGTTTTGTACCACTTTGTGGGCATGACTAATATGCATATTTATGCCAAATTACAGCTTTCTAGTACTAAGAGTCTCTGCGCTAGGCTGCGGACGGAAGGACATGGCGAAACTATAAGGGTTCCTAGTTTGACTTCGGAACCCTAAAAACATTATGTATATAAAAGTATTGCCAAATAAAAATAAATTATAAAACCAGGCGATTGTTCTCCTTTGGAAATTCGACGGACAGACGGACGCACGGAGGCCCACCATTGGGTTTCCTTTTTGACTTTTTATACAGAATCCTTCAGTAAATTATGTTTAATTAGCGGTTTCCCGCTACTCCATTCGCGTAGGAGTCCTTCATCGCTATTCCCTCAAGAACCGTTCAATTTTTCGGAATAAAAAGTACCGTATGTTCCTTTGCTGGGACTCAAACTATCTCCGTAGTACAAAATTTCAGCTAAATGGGTTCAGCGGTTTATCCGTGAAAGTAAAACAAACCGCCAATCAGAAAGTCGGACAGACAGATAGACAGACAGAGTTACTTTCACATTTATACTATAAAATACAATACACTCAGGAGCGATGAAAACGGGTCACTTTCTAAGGAAATTCTGTACTAAGTGACCCGTCTTCATTGCTTTTCACTATAGTAGAAGTATAGATTGTTTGACTCTTACCTCATAAGTATACCACGTTATCTCAGAGCAGTGAAATGTCACAACTGTCAAAATAGGGATGTGTGTGGCCCATTGGAACAATATCATATTTATATTAGCACTAGCGGCCCGCCAGCGGCTTCGCCCCGCTGCAAATTTCTGACTTTCCCGGTGGATTTTTCAGTTTTTTTCTTTCATAAGAACCTTCTCCTGACAGTAACAAATACAATAAAAAAAGAATAAGCGAAATCTGTTCAGCTGCTCTCGAGATTTGCGCTTACCCACACATTCAGCGATTCATTTTTAGGGTTCCGGAGCGGAATGGCAAAAACGGAACCCTTATAATTTCGTCATGTCCGTCTGTCCGTCTGTATGTCACAGCCATTATACTCAGAGCCTATTGGCACTAAGTATATCAATTAAATTTGGAGGAGATGTATTCTATGAACCCCAATACAATGATGTAGTAAAATTGAAAATAAAAAAATATCTTGGGGTGGCACTCCATAAATGTAACTAGGGGACGAAAAAAATATTTTTGGGTTACATCAGCGTGTGGGGTATTTTTAGATAGGGCTTCAGAGGTTTTTAAGTGATGTTTTTACGTAAGTGAACAGTTGGCGAGATATACGCTTCTAAAGTCGTAAAAATTCTGTCCGGGTGGGTAGCTTTTGAACAGTTTAATAGAACATTCTAATAAAAAATACAGTAGTAGAACATACGAAATACTTCCAACCAAAATTGTTTTGAACACGATACGCTGTGTAGTTTTTGAGATATTAATAAAAAAAAAAGAATTTCAACCATGAACGTTCATCCCAGCTACGGAACCCTTCACTGTGCGTGGTCCGACATGCACTTGGCCGGTTTTTATTACATAGATTTTTTAAGATGGTTCTGCATGTCATTTTTTTAATCAATAGTAAATAGCAGCATTTACAAAATAGCTCATTCTCAATTTTTCCAGTATATCAAAGCAAAATTATGCTGACCGTAAATGCACATACTAAGTATCGACGGACTTGTGACTTTCCACAGCAAATAAATAAGTCTAAAGTTATTGGGTCACCCTTGACCAAGGAAACCCATACCTATAAAAAAATGATGTCAAAATATTATTAATATAACTATCTATAACTTTATGTTTAACCTTTTAAATGAAATAATTGAAATGAAAGTTTAAAAGTTAAATAGTAACATTCTTGTAATTTATGATTGACTTTTTAGAATATGTACTTTACTTGCAATAAATATCAAACTGTGCCAATTGCCCCCATGTTTCCCTATTTTGCCGTCCCTGAGATAACGAGGTCTACTTATAAGAAGCGATATCACAGTCAAAAGCATATGTAATAAATATTTTAGAAAATCCTAAATTAATTAAAAATTGAACATCTGAGGCTGTATTGTGAGCTGTCAAAAACTGACAAATTACAGGCAAATTATAGTCTTATCAATTTCACTCACTGGAACTTGGCAGATTCTAACAGCTCATACGGCTTACGTCATCTCAATTTCATGTCTAGATTAGTAACCGACCCATTTTAATCATGTACGTTTACCTGAATACCTTTTCATTAAATGTACAGATCCAATTCAAACCCATCTGTACATAGGTGCTTAGAATACACAGGACTTATACTCGTGTAATTCTCATGTATGCCATTCAACGAACGTCTACCTTCAACCTTCATCAAGTGTTTATTGGTCGGAGAATTAGCAGCCCCCGAAGATATCCTTAGGGTTCGACACAAGTTGGGGCGCAAAACGTAAGTGATAATACATCATAGAAAGAAAAAGTTTTTTTTGTAACGAAAATTAGTCCATTTATATAGTTAATTTTCGTTACTCACATGTAAAAAGTAACCGTAACTTAATTTCAGCCCTTAATTAGGTACAATTTATTTGAAAATAACCCAATTATTGTTCAAATAATGTACATAACATTTATAATTAAATCACTACCTCGCCAAACTGACAGTACAGTTTGTTAGCAAGAACGCGCTCATGTTTCACTTAAATAAAGAAAAAAATGTAATGAACTACTTAGTGAAAATTTTACGTTCGTGAAATTGCGTTTGTATGATATAATTGTATAGTTTTGCAGCGATCCTGGAAATAATACACTGCAAGGCGGTTACTAATACTCGTAATCGATAAACATTATTGCGGAAAAACTGAGTAATCGATTTAATTAAACAGTGAATGAATTAAGAGAAATTTGGAATTTCTTTTGATGACTGAGACAATTGCAATGTGTCTGCTAACTATATTTATCTTAGGCGATGGGCTTGCACCCGGTCACTAATACACTAGTAAACTTCTTGACCTGATTGTACAAAATGTGGTTACAGAATTATAAGCAAGTCTTTTTAGAGTTGGTGTTTGTTAGCTTTAATTTAGAAGCACTATTTCTTATACACTAAAAAAAAATATCTACCCTTTCAACTAAATACCCTTCCTCCCGCCTTTTGGCGGTTAAAAAGATAAAAATGACTTTAGATCTATAACTTCGTCATGCTTATTATAAATTGCAAAATTATATCTATAAATTAATTGTATAGAAAATTATCTCAACTTTATGATATCCGGTGTTCCATAGGAGTTACATAATCAAGGCAATTTAGTTTTAACTTTATTTGACCGAAAACAAAATTCACTTGCATTATATTATAAAAAAAATAAGATGGCAATAAAGAGCAAGGCTAATTGAACTTTATTTCCTTAGTAGTAGATTCAAATTCCCACTCCCAAAAATCTCCCTTTTTTGGTATAGTGGGCTTCACGAGGATGTATAATAATTATATTTTATTTGGAACGCCACACGCGCATGCGCCGGTAATGTTACGCTTGTATTAAGTTTCCAGATTTATGAAATTGTATAGTGATAATTATTAATTATTTATTTATTTATAAAAACAATAAACATGGTACAATTATAACAAACGCTCTGCAAAACTGTTATTATAAATCTGAATTTTAAACATTTTTTTTTTATGTTAAGGAGATGGCACACGAGCACTCAGGCCACCTGATGGTAAGTGGAATCTGAGACCCATAGACATTTGAATTCTCAAGATTATAATCCTAAGACCTCAAATGCGTTGCCAATCCTGAGAACTTAAATGAAATGCCTCTATGCTAGTAATTTCACCGTTTGTCTTATCCCCACACCGGAACACAACAATGCGCACACTATTACTTAGCTGGTAATATAGGTTATAGTAGTTAAATACATATATCTTACAGTGGAAGGTTCGGTCGTTTTACGCTTTCCTTGCGTATTAACTCGACATCATACTCTTCTCTTACTTAAGACGTGGTGCCGTTCTCTTATTGCACTGTGGCGCATGCTACGCACGCACTCGCTACACGCGTGTGTCACTCATGTAGTTTTATTTTATGTCGTTAACCATCGGAAATGTCAGATAATTATAACCTAATGATATTAGTTGAAATATTTCAACGTTTTCGTGGGGCCACCATATTAAAAACAGGAAGATTTATGTAAGTTGGGAATTTGAATCTAACGGCGAGGAAATAAAGTTCAAATACCTTTGCCACGTTAACGTTAAAACAAACAAAAATAAACTTAATACTAAAGGGTGATGGGCAATTTTGTATGGACCCCCCCCCCCCTCCAACAGTAACGGGCTGCAGGTCTATATGTTCATTAGGACCCAATAAAAGACAAAATACTTATCTTCGTAGCAAAATCAATGGGATTTTTTTAATGAAAACAAAGGGCCAGGCAAGGCAAATCATCTACATACGTGTTCATTTTCAAACAAATTCCAATACGATAAGATTATGATTTTTCAAGAAAACCCCATACATATGGTGATCGTCGCCATAGAAAAAATACATCATATTGCCAAGATCTATAAACTGGCACATGTTTCATCACTGTTGGTGGGTGGGGACATTTTTACCCATCGTCCTTTCCTTGGTTAAGTACCTCCTATAGCACATCGAATCTAACGAGGAATGACGTATTACATTTCACAAGCCGTATTTTTATACCCATTGTATATTTTGAGTCGTCATCTTGGATTACCTGTACCTTAATATAAATTCTACACAAAGTGTCCAAGGATCCAAAACATCAAGCAATGTATCACGACGCAGTTAAAAAAATATCGCAACAACGTATGGTTAGTTTAGTTAAATTACACCGAGCGTGTTTGGACCACACCCTAACCGTACCGAGGCATCGGCGGGTGGATTTTCAGGAATCCCGTGAGAACTTGCGCCGAAGCTTATTTGTCTGCCACTCTTGATTAAAGAGAAACCCTATTAAATACAACAGTCGGAACAGTTGGCAGTTCCGCACATGCCACGGACTCCAGATGAACAACATACTGGAGGGTTTCCAAGTAATTTGGGCACTGAACACACCTATTTCATTGCGAAGCCGTGAGCCGATGAGGCACTATTGAAATGTTAAGATTGATTGGAGGAACTTAACGCACACGTGTCGTTTTCAATGCCAAATGATGAATGTATCTCACCTTAGATTCAATTTTAGCGGATGTGATTAATTGGATGTAATAGCAGACTGCGTAAACAAATGTATAGAGCCGCAATTCCACTTTGTTTAAACTTACCTTACCCATAAATGGTAACTCTTATTAATTTGAAAATAAAAGCTTAAACGCCGTTGATAAGATTTGTTTTTGGGTTTCTATCGTTTGACCGAATTACATATGCAATAATTTCACTTGCCCGAATTTCATATGACATAATTTTATATGGCACTAGCGACCCGCCAGCGGCTTCGCCCGCTGCATTTTTTTTTATGTCACTTTGGTGTATGAAAAATAGATGTTGACAGATTCTCAGACCTACTCAATACGCTCACAAAATTTCATGAGAATCGGTCAAGCCGTTTCGGAGGAGTATGGGAACGAAAACTGTGACACGAGAATTTTATATATAAGATAACGATAATGTGCCATTATATTCATTTGCCATACAGGCATTTTATCTGAAACCGTGAACTATTCAGAATTGTAATAAAATATATCTAACCTAACCTATTGGGCTCTATACGATAGCATGTAAAAATTGCCTGAAAGGTTAACGAATTCAGAAAAAATGCCTTTATGGCAAATTAAATTATGGAATGTGATACTAGGGAAAAGTAAGGTTAGCCAATGACCAGTATGGCAAGTGCAATAAGTGCAAATGAAATTATGGAATACCTTTGTTTATATGACCAAAAGTATTTTCATATATTGTATAATAGAATTGTATTGAAGCACCAAAACCCACAAATACCCGTAACATGGTACAATAGGTTACGAGTATATTTTAAAACATATTAAATTGGTAAAGTCAGACTCGTAATCACAAATTCATAAAGTTGAATCACAAAATGCTGCAGAAAGAATCATAATTTGCAAAATGAATGATCAAAATGATTTGGTAAAAAAAATACTGATTCTGCTATCAATACAATGCTCGTTTTAATATTATAGCTAATTTGTCATTTTGTTTTATGTTTTATGTTTTACATCATGAATTGACAATTTTTGTTTCTTTGTTTGATATATTCATAGTCCTTTGATAGAGCGTTGAAGTCAGTTATGTTTGTTTAGTTATGTTTATTTTATATACAGACAGATGTCAGTTAATCAAGGATGTCCTTTACATCTACGAGTCTTTATAAAAGCTATCCACGTCCCCATTGCCTTTCTAATTATTTTAATGAATACGTTATCTTTAAAGGCATTTAATTTAGCGACATAAAGTAGTAGAGCGATATGATAACATCAGATCTCTTCATTTATTGAATGGATATCACGAACTCATTTGGGAAATGGTTTTCCCGGTGACTCATACGAGGTTCATTAGGTTAAATGGTGGTATTTTAAGTTTTGAACCATTTAAAGTAAATTATGTCGTTTTTGGAAATTACTTAATGATGGATCGTGATCCATTATGAGTACACACATTATAAACATTTATTTTAGCTTTTTTTTCGATATTTTATCGTTGAAACTCCGAACCTGAAATTGTTGTACGTCTGTCCATATACTTGTCTTCTACATAATAACTACTATCGTAAATTTGTAACGCATTCTCAAAATGCCAAATTAGGCGACGTAGACAAAAAAAATATTAGCAAGTAATACGGTAAAACCACTAAACTCTGTTTTTGTTTTAAAGTACTACGCCATACGATTTCAATGCGACAAACAAATGAGCATCAAGTACTTACTTGTAAGTGTTCACTTGTTCTTTATCTGCTGCCCTGACGTCCGATGTAAAGTAGTAGTGTACTTTACCCTTGACCCTACTGAAAATCAGCGGCGTGGCTTGCCTCGGCATAGTACTGAGTGGGTCCCTTATTGACGCTACGCTACAGAAAGTAATGCCTTAAAGACTCTGCAACACACCATTCCACTTCCATACCATGGCTGTACTAGAAACGCGTCTGGCATAAATATATCTTTGTATTGACAAGTATTAGACCTTGCCTACTAGGCCGTTCCGTCACCTCCCTACACTTACCTTTCCGGGTCTGACACGTTCCTATTACGGCCATACGGGCATAGTCATACGTGTGCTAACTCTACGTTCTAGGGATTTGATATCGATAAATAGGGCGCGCCAAAGTTCATATAAAATTGCAAATTAGATTATTGGAACTCCGAAAATGTTTCTCATACCATTTTACATCATAATGATCACTCTTCATAATCAATATTAAACATACACCTGTTTTATTTTCAGGATTTTAAAAATATCCAAGTGGTAAATAAGCTTAGGTAGGTTAGGTTTTTTAATAAACGTCCTAAAATCACAACGGTTTCAGTAAAATTCACTTTAGGAGTTGCGATGATTATGAATAACATTTATGAACAAAAAAGTTATGAGCAAAATTTTTCGGAGAAATGATAAGTATAGTCACAAATCGTTATGTGTATAAAAATTCGAAAGACCAATTTTATATGAGCCAATACGAACCCGTTAGATCTTGCAATGCCCACTATTTAGACCGTTCCGTCACCTCCCTACACTTACCTTTCCGGGTCTGACACGTTCCTATTACGGTCATGGTCATATGTGTGCTGACTCGGGGCACTTTCTAGGGATGTGATATCAATAAATAAGATGTCGATAAACATGTTCATTTATAAAAATACTCCGCTACTTTTAAGATAAAAAAAGTCCATGTCCAAAAGTCCAGTGTCATTCAGTCATAGTCTTACAAAAGGTGAATAGATCACAATACCGTTCGTGAATCGGAAAACGTATTTGAGTCATTTTAAATATAACGTTTAGTAATTAAAAAGTGGAAAAATTTAATCTAGATGGCAATCGTTACTAAGGAAGAATATGGAAAAAAACTTTTGATTGATTGCTATTTATGGAAACTGAAAAAATAATAACCCGTTTATCATTTTTATTTTAAGATGTAGAGAGAATAAATAATGTTTTTTAATGTTGAATAACATACTAATATTGAAAGTGACATGGATATAATTTTTTGTCACAAATATATTTCGCTAAATCAGTTTAGTATTCGTGCCTCGAGTTAGCACACCTGGGCTGGAATTCTACTAGGGCTGGGATTCTACACGGTAATAACGATATCGTCTTCAACCTGTTTCCGTATTGTCAACGTTTTTATACCTCTTATGTCATTTACAATAATGGCGATGGTGACATACACGATTCTAAAACACGTCAAACACGATATCGTTATAACGCTGTAGAATAGAGGCCCTGGTATCGATAAAGATATCGTTTTTGACCTGTTTCCGTATTGTCAACGTTTTGATAACTCTTATGTCATTTACAATAATGGCGACTGTGACATAAACGATTCTTAAACGTGTCAAACACGATATCGTTTTAACGCACCTGAATAGAGGCCCTGGGATTCTACACGGTAATAACGATATCGTCTTTGACGCGTTCCGTATTGTCAACGTTTTGATAACTCTTATGTCATTTACAATAATGGCGACTGTGACATAAACGATTCTAAAACACGTCAAACGCGATTTCGTTATAACGCAGTAGAATAGAGGCCCTGGGAGGTTATTATGACCTAGCTATGCAGTTCATTTTACGGTGAGCATAAAGGACAGAGCTATGGCAGTTATATAGCTCTGTCCTTTACGCTCACCGTAAAATGAACTGCCTAGCTATGTCATGATACTCCCCTGGTCATGGCAAGATACGGTGTAGTGGACCTTTAATTATTTGCTTGTTGTAAACCGTTTAGTTTGTGTTTCAGGGCTGGGCCTCTATTCAACTGCGTTATAACGATATCGTTTTTGACCTGTTTCCGTATTGTCAACGTTTTGATAACTCTTATGTCATTTACAATAATGGCGACTGTGACATAAACGATTCTTAAACGTGTCAAACACGATATCGTTTTAACGCACCTGAATAGAGGCCCTGGGATTCTACACGGTAATAACGATATCGTCTTTGACGTGTTTCCGTATTGTCAACATTTTGATAACTATTATGTCATTTAAAATAATGGCGACTGTGACAGAAACGATTCTAAAACACGTCGATATCGTTATAACGCAGTAGAATAGAGGCCCTGGGGGGTTATTATGACGGTGTTCGAGTTAATTTTACGGTGAGCGTAAGGGACAGAGCTATGGCAGTTATACCCCTGGTCATGGCAAGATACGGTGTAGTGGACCTGTAATTATTTGCTTGTTGTAAACCGTTTCGTTTGTGTTTCAGTTAATATTCTTTTCTGTATTTCTTTCTTGAAGTAGTAATTTCTATGGGCAGTACTTTATACTTAAAAAAAAAACCGGCCCTAAATCATAAGGTACTTAAATAAAGCCATACCCTAATTAATTATTAAGTTTCCTGCAATCGTTACGAATAAAGTGATTGGGGCAGAAACTTGAAATCTCTCGAAGAGTTTCGCAATAATTCCGAATACTTAAAGCAACTTAGGTATGTAACTCGACACAACATTGTTGCGCGAACTCTTGGATCATTGACTTCGAATAACTTGCCTGTTTGCGTGAATTAATAATAACTTGATAATTGAGAAGCGGGTAAATTAATTCGTCGTAAGTATCAAATGATTGCTGTTAGATATGACTGCCCTATCCTTATACATATAGGTACTGAGTAGTACGAATCATAACTGGCATTAACTAGGTACGATAAATTCAAATTCTAATTCTTTTATTGAAACAGTAATTAGATATACAACTAAAATTATAATATGAGACTTAATTGTTACTGCTATTGGCATCACAATTGACAATTTCTTGTGACAACTACACAAGGCACGGCCTGATTCGTAGAATGACACATTAAATGATTACCCAGACAGAACTAGCGATCGTTAAAGAATTTAGTATTACTTAAAAGTGTACACAACCAAAAAGAGAAAGGAATATTAAATTGAACAGTAAGGTATTCTAGTAAGGTATTCTACTGCATTATAACGATATCGCATTTGACGTGTTTTAGAATCATTAGACACACGACGCGACACGCTAGCCTAGTTGGGAGTGACCCTGCCTTCGAAGCTAGGGGTCCTGGGCTCAAATCCCGGTAAGGGCAGATTTATGTTTCTATGTATTTAGGTTTATATTTCTCTATATAAGTAAGTTTATCGTTGTCTAGTACCCATAGTACAAGCCTAGAGCTTAGTTTGGGACTACGTCAATTTGTATGACATTGTCCTGTGATTATTTATTTAGTTTATTTATTTATGTCACAGTCGCCATTATTGTAAAAGACATAAGAGTTATCAAAACGTTGACAATACGGAAACTCGTGAAAGACGATATCGTTATTACCATGTAGAATCCCAGGCCAGTGAGCCGAGCACGCTGCCACGGGACTTATTGTCAAATGACGTCAAACGGGATTTACTGTCAAATAGAAATTCTAGTTTTAGGTAAGTAGGTACTATAATGACAATAATATTTAGGGACTTAAAAGTCATTGTACCTTGCACATCATAACCCCTACAAATATGTTTTGTTTATTTATGTACTATACAAAATACACCCTTAGAAGAACTTTGCTTATTTTCGTATTTAAACAGGCTATTGACACAGTATTTCCTTTACAAACAAGTAACGTTCGTCAATGCCCGATCCCAATGGTACACGAAACCTATTTATTGAATTTTGGATCAGTTATTCCTTGCGAGTGTCATTAAAATGTATAGCTTTCGGAGAATTATTATTAAAGGAAAAAGACCACTCAAAACCATTTTCCATAACGCTACCGAAACCTATAACCTATTAAATTGCTTTGTTTTTTTATTACATTTCATGTTGACCCGTTTATTATTATGAATATTTTGCAAGAAACTTTTCAAAAAATAGTTTTTTGTAATAAATAAATAATACATACATACATAATAACGTCACGCCTGCAGTCCTAGAGTGGCATAGGCAGAGCTACAGAACATCAACAACTTTAAACATGTTCATAATTCTGTAAACACATTTTGTATCAAGCTAAGCTTTTTTATGATAAGCATGATCCCCTTTGTTTATTTTTATTGTTTATATGGTGGCAAGAAGAAATATGCACTGAAAAATTCCACTACCTAATACGATTTTTGAGATACAGTCCTCTGACAGACAAACAGACAGCGGTTTCTAACATAATAATCAAACCAGTAATTGACTAGCAATTTGCTTGAACAAAACTCTCTACAGACGTTAAAGGATTTAGTCACTTCATTACTTTGGCGGACAAATTTAATTTGTCCCAATAGAGTGATATTGGGCAGCTAAAAAAGGGTATGTTACTTTTGACTACTCTCTAACATGCATCAAAATAAATATAACTGTAGTTCCGGAACCCTTACACGTCATATTATTATTATATTTGGCCAAGATTCATAAACATATCACAATACGCGAAGCGACGGTTCTCCCTTTCCGACAATGTTTTATGTCGATGCGGAAGTCGTATGATTTAATTCCAGGTTTTATGGGAGTAATAAAATTTCGCGCAATAAAGTGTCGTATACCGGCACTCCCGCGCAAACAACGAATTTAAATCACTCCACCTTTATGCCTAAATGATTTCCATTCACAACGGCATGTAAGGAATTCGATGGAATTCGAGCAAAAAGAATGTTGAGTGACAGGCGAAATCAAGCCTTGTATTCATGGTAAACATTTGTTGTACGCAACTCATGTTGCAGAGTTGAGCACTGCATGTTGAGAAGTTGTCGCCCGGTGAGCGGAAACATTTTCTTTAATTTTCATCAATGTTACACAAGAATGCGAGCTCTGCTGCTTGGCGGCGGGTTGAAGAATTAGAAAGTACTTAGTAGCAATACGGACGGACCCTGCACAAGGTCCTGCCACCTGGAACTACAAAAAAAAAAAAAAAAAACAGATTTCTTCACGGTAATTGTAAAATAACTAATCTTCCTAAAAAAAATCTGTTCAAAAATCTATACTTATTTAATTTGTTGAATTTGATTCTTAAATATATGCAGACAAAAGAAAACCATAAAATATAAAAGATAGATAGACTATAGAGATAGAAGTACAACACTGATACGTCAAAGCTTGACAAAACAACGAAACTGATTACATATAATTCTCTATAGCATCGTAGATCCATACATATATCTAAATCACACATTAATCGTGCCCTTACGCTAGAGTGTTTGAAAGGGACTGAATTTCCCAATCTGTCTGTTTTACTGAAGGATAAAAACCTCTTACCGTCTAAGTAAAAAAAAATATGCGCTTAAATATTATTGTCTTCCCGTGGATGTCGTAAGAGGCGACTAAGGGAATGAGGGTTTGTAGTACTGTTAGGCGATGGGCTTGCAACCTGTCACTAATACACTGGTAAACATCTTAGCCTTTTTGTGCAAAATGTGTTTACAGAATTGCCAACAACTCTTGTTGTAGTTGTTGGTATTTCTGCAGCTCTGCCTACCCCACTCTGGGAATGAAGGCGTGATAATATGTATGTATGTAAATATTATTGGATCCATTTATGATAAGGCCTAGGTTTTATGATCCATTAGGGGTTTTACTAATTTATGAAAAAATCTGATGCGTTTCCCATACAGACTTGCCTATTTTGTTAAATTAATTTCGAATTCACAGATTCCTATTTAAATTAAACTCAACCTAACACGAATAGTATTTCGCACATGCCCAACGGCATATCTAGTCACCAGAAACTTTCAAGTGTTATACCGTTTAATATCACTTAGCGTTAAAATCCCAAATTCTAAAACAATGGCCGACATGTCTGTAAGCAAACCTTACCCTTTATCTAGGGGTTGTTTAATTTAAAACTTTGCATGTGGGACTAATCTTGCGCTGGCGTCAAGGGACACTCCGAACCCCTTCCCAGGGTCACTGCATGGATAATGACCACGTTTCACAATTACAATTTCACACATCCACGTCCTAACTGACCAGATAACTTGGACCTTTAAAAGTTCCAGCAAAGTTCGAGAGTTATTTAAAGTAATGGCTCAGTGGTTGATGGTCGTTCTGCAATTTTAAAAGGGCCGGGGTCAGCGCTACTTTATTGTCTTCGCTGGCGAATTAACGATGGTGTTTGTTCACGAGCCCGGAGAAATGAACTGAAAGACAATAGCTTTACAACGTTTTAATTTTGTGAAGGTGCTTCGTTAATTACTTTTACACGTGGATTCCTTTCCTAGGAAAGGGACGGTAATAACAATGAGAAAATAATTTTCAATTTTAGCGCGTTCAACAGAGCAGAGTTTAATCGTGGATTACTGGAAGACGTTTTAAAAACCAGAAGTTAATAGTAAATGTACCGTTTTTACAAAACTGTCAGAAGAGTCTGACTACGTTTTTTACGTTAATTAACTAAGATAATTTAATACTATGAGAAGCTCAACAAAGTTTATTCGAATTGTAAAAAATAATAAACATAAATTCCCTTTTGGTATTATTCATTACTTCCTTTGTGTAGATTTTCACTCGGGACCTGGGCTGGGATTCACGGTATTAACGATATCGTCATTGACCTGATTACGTATTGTCAACGTTTTGATGACTCTCATGTCATTGATGATAATAATGGCGGCCGAATAAAAAACGATTTTAAAACGCAGTGGAATAGAGGCCCAGTGCATTATTCCAGTGAAATTAATTTACACCGGTCCATTCTCGCACTGAAATACTGGTCATAAAGTGACAGATCCACGTTTATCCACATCGATAATCACGACCATGTTAGGCCCCAGGAAAGTAATTGCAGATGTATTACCGGTTTGAAGATTCCTATTAGCTATAAAATATATGTATCGTTGTACAGTCCACTGCATTAACGTGGTGTACATAATCCTAAGCCCAAAAACTATTATTAAAGAAGATTATTAAGGCATTTTACTACCGAACTATCCGCCGTGGAAGAAGAGCTGACAGCAACGTGGCCGTGCTCCTGGCATTGCTAACGTTTGAGGGCGATGGTGACTGCTTACCATCAGCCTCCTATATCACCATACTGACAATGACAGGTGACAGGTGACATTTCAGTGTAGGTACATGGCGCAGTTTATATGAAACCCAGAGATGTTACTGCAGCGTGTTAACTTTGCAATGTATACCGAATTGTCACTGTCAAGATGGTGAAATAGTAGGCAGGTGTCTCGTTAACTTGTTTTCCATTTTTGTTAAAAAAGTTAAGAATTCATTTTCTGAATCACAACTGTTTTTGGAGCAAGTGAAGCTCCTATTTGACGCTTGACTTAAAATTTCTCTCGGTAAAATGGACCGCAAGTGTTGGACTAATAGAAAAAGGCAGATATGTCGAGATGAAACGAAATTTATTACGATCCATAAGCCCCTAGGGAACGTGTAGTTGTTTCCGCGGAGAAAAATAGTGGCTATCAGTGAAGTATAACAACGCGCCAATATTTTGGTAACTGTGAAATTGTACTTTTATAATTTACATACATACATAACTTAACGCCTTTATTCCCAGAGTGGGGTAGGCAGAGCAACAGAATACCAACAACTCTAAACTTGTTGATAATTCTGAAACCACATTTTGCATAGTCAGGCTAAGATGTTTACCAATGTATTAGTGACAGGTTGCAAGCCCATCACCTAACAGTACTACAAGCCTTTATTCCCTTAGTCGCGTCTTACGACATCCACGGGAAGACATGAAGTGGCACTATTCTAACCCGGCAACCACAACATTATAATTTCATTTTAACAAAACGCCGGTTTTAATGTAAGAAATAAAGGGAGGTACATAATAGATTTAATGTTTCCAAAAACGACTCAGTTTACAGTTAAAGACTTGAGACAGAAAACATAGTTTTCATCTGTACTGTTGCGACTTTAAGGGGTCTACTCAGTACGATGCCGAGGCAAGTCACGGTGCTAGTTTCAAGTGGTGCCCTTTACCGCTGACGTTAGAGCAGTAGATAAATAAAAACCAATGTAGCAGTAATTTATAAATATTCTCGGTTTATAAAATAGTCAGGCGTTTAGCCCGTCGTCTCAAAGCATATAGTAATCGTATTTCAAGTTCTTCGTGTTCTTTTTTTACTTAGTAGTTGGGAGACTGAGCTTTGCTCGAGTTAAAAAGGTTTTTTTCCAAACCCAAGAAACCCCTGGGCCTCTATTATACTGCGTTATAACGATATCGCGTTTGACGTGTTTGAGAATCGTTTATGTCACAGTCACCATTATTGTAAATGACATAAGAGTTATCAAAGCGTTGACAATACGGAAACAGGTCAAAGACGATATCATAATTACCGTGTAGAATCCCAGCCCTGTACCACAACTTTAAAAATTATCGTTAAAACTATTTTCATAAATGCAATTTTACAGATTTAGTGTATTGCTAAGCTCTACGAGTATAGATTCTTAGGGTTATAGCAGAAGGCCAATGTTTTACTGAGTGGGGTAAAGGTATACAGTGGCAAGAAATAAGTCGGAGGGAAACTACCTTAAATCCTTAAAATGGCTTATTGGAACTATTTTACTTAAAGGAGACATTCCTTTATGTTTGAAAGTAACAAAACTGCATTCAAAGATTTTCTGAAACTCGCTTGCCTCACCCGGTACTCGAACCAACTTAAATTAATAAAGATTTAAGGTAGTTTCCCTCCAGGGCCCGACTTATTCTTCCATACTGTATACTGTAAGTGATGTAGGTTGACTCCAAGTAAACACCAATTACTTCGTATAACTATAATGCGGCAGTAATCAAACATACATAGCATGAGCGCGACAATTGCATTAAGCGATGGAAGCGGTAGCGGAAGGTAAGCTTAGTCAGAGCAAATCGACGTGCGTTCAGTAGCGAACAGGATTCCACACTGGAGCCGAGCGCGCGCGCAGGCGCTGCGCCGGGCTGCGGTGACGTCACGCGACCGTTATCTCCACGCAGGCGGCGCTGGTTCACTGGGGCTACTTGTCGACACGGAGAAATAATTATGTTTTAAACAAGGTAAGTGTATGTTTGTTAATATCCTAAAATATAATGTACTTATATTACACTATATATATTTATATATGTTTATATATATATTTGTGTTTAAAATATACTGTAGTTAATTATTGTTTACTATCTATAAATATCTTTATTGATTATATATTATTAGTAGTATGTTAATTACATATTTATTTATTACATAGGATATATTCGTGTTTAGATAGGTATTCGAATGTATGTTTATATATCATGGAGTATATGTGTATATATTATAGCATATGTGCTTAGATGTATTGTGGTTCCACCACATCACTCCCCTCCAGAGACCGTCTACGGGCGATAATAATCTGGGAATCTGACCCGCCGGCCTGATCTTGTCATCTTTATATTATTTTCTTGTTTCTGTTCTGCTGATTTGTTGACCTTGAGTTCTACCTGTGTTGACCCTGTTTTTGTAGCGACTTGATATTCTTCTCCTTCGTCGAGTATGTAAGCCGGTTTCAAGCGGTCTATGGACACAGTAACTGTTTTTCCTTTTATTTTCAGTTTGAACGTCTTCTCGCCTCGTTCCAGAACTGCATGTGGCCCCGTGTAAGCTGGCGTTAGCGGACTACGCACAGCGTCTTCTCTGAGAAAGACATGGCTGGTGGATTGTAGGTCCTTGAATACGAATGTTTTCTTTCGGCCGTGCCTTGACGTAGGTATGGGTTGAAGTTGCTGGGTGATGGAACGCAAGCGCGCAGTGAAATCGGTGTAGTCGCTTGTTGTTTCTCCAGTGGTTTGGAAAAATTCCCCTGGAAGCCTCAGCGTTTCCCCGTACACCATCTCTGCGGAAGTAGTTTGCAGGTCTTCCTTGAATGCGCTTCTTACTCCCAGCAGGACCAGTGGTAAAGCTTCTGTCCAGCTTGCTTGACCGTGGCAAACAATGGCAGCTTTCAGCTGCCTGTGGAACCTTTCTATTAGTCCATTACAGGCAGGATGATACGCTGTGGTACTTCGATGCATGAATCCTACTATTTTGGAGAGGTATTTAAAGAGAGCCGATTCAAATTGGCTTCCCCGGTCTGTTACAATACTCACTGGGCAACCAAACCGAGATATCCAGACGGTGAGAAGGGCCTTGGCTACGGTCTCAGCACGAATGTCCATAATGGGTATCGCCTCAGGCCACCGTGTAAAACGATCTATCGCTGTAAGGCAGTAGCGATAGCCATGCGAGGGAGGCATTGGTCCAATTAAATCTATGTGGACATGCGAAAATCTGGCGTTGGGTAATTTGTATGTACCCAATGGTGCTTGAACGTGCCGGGTGACCTTTGAACGCTGGCAGGCTGAGCATGTTTGCGCCCAATTACGACAGTCTTTTCTCATGTTTGGCCAGACAAAACGTTCAGCTACGAGTTTTGCAGAAGCCTTAATTCCTGGGTGACTGAGTGAGTGTAGGCTGCTAAAAACTTGACGTCGAAAACTGGGTGTTACGTAGGGTCTGAGTTTGGCAGTGCTATCATCGCAGTATAGCTCGGTAGTTGTTCCAGGAATTGTCATCATTTTGAGGGTGATGTTGTAAGTCGTGGCACCGCTAATAATCTGTTTTAGCTCTTCATCTTCGTCTTGAGACTTTGCTAATGCCAATAAATCGACTGGCGTCTCTAGTTCCTCTATTCTCGATAATGTATCGGCGACGACGTTTTTTATCCCTGATATGTGTCGGATATCTGTCGTGTATTGCGAAATGAGATCGAGGTGACGGAACTGCCTCGGAGAACAGTTGGACTTGTTAGATGAGAAGGCGAAGCAAAGGGGTTTATGGTCTGTGAAGATTGTGAATACTCGCGCTTCCAGTATATGCCTAAAGTATTTAATGGCGTTATAAATTGCCAGCAGCTCCCGGTCATAGGGTGAGTATTTTTGCTGGGTAGCACTTAATTTTTTTGAATAAAAGGCTAGTGGCTCCCATGTGTCTTGGTCTTCTCTCTTCTGCTGGATTACTGCGCCCATGGCCGTATTAGATGCATCCGTCACAAGGGCGAGTTGTGAATTGCAGTATGGGTGAGCTAACAGAGTTGCTGTGCATAAACTCGATTTGCAATTGCTAAAAGCCTCCAGATATTGGTCCTTTAAGTCCACAGGGTGTGATCCCTTTACAGAGCCTGTTAGCAATTTGTGTAAAGGGGCTTGAATTTGTGCTGCGTTTGGGATGAACCGGCGGTAAAAATTTATCATTCCCAGGAATCTCCGTAATTCTTTTACTGTTTTGGGGGCTGGAAATGATTGAAGGGCTTCCACTTTGTCTTCTAGCGGTTTGGTACCCTCCGCCGATATGTGATATCCTAAGAATTTAACTTCTGGCACTCCAAATACACATTTTGAAGGGTTTACGACGATACCGTATTCCTTAAGTTTTGTGAATAATTGCCGTAGATGTTCTTCGTGAGTTGCTTCATCCTTGGAGAAAACGAGGAAATCATCCAAGTACGCGAACACGAACTCCATCCCCCTTGTGACCTCATCCACAAAACGTTGAAAGGTTTGACCGGCGTTTCTGAGACCAAAGGTCATATAGGGGAATTCATATAACCCAAATGGTGTCGCGATTGCAGTTTTGGCGATGTCGTCAGGGTTAACCGGGATCTGGTTATAAGCTTTGACAAGGTCAATTGTCGAGAAAGTTTTGCAACCAGCCAGGTTATGTGCGAAATCGTGGATGTGCCGAATTGGGTATCGATCTGGAATCGTCCGAGCGTTTAGTTGCCGGTAGTCGCCGCACGGCCTCCAGCTGTTGTCTTTCTTGGGCGCTAAGTGAAGGGGAGACGACCAGGGGCTCAATGACGGCCGGGCAGTTCCGTTCTGGAGCATGGAATTAAATTCGTTCTTTGCAATCCTTAATTTGTCCGACGCTAGTCTCCTAGGCCTGCAGTAGATTGGAGGGCCGTCCGTTGTTTTAATAAAGTGCACGGTGTCGTGATTGACCTCGCGATGAATTCCCGGGGGGCGTGTTATTTCGGGAAAGTCTCTTAAGATGGCGTTGTACTTCGAATCTCCATACAGTGTCTTGATTGAGAGCACTTCGTCACCTGTAGCCATAGATATTACCGATGTTGAGAGTGATGTCGTATTGTCTAATAGGCGCTTGTGCCGGCAGTCGACAATTAAATTATAAAACGACAAGAAGTCGACGCCAATGATAGCTTTTGTGACGTCTGCTACTACAAACTTCCAGCTGAACTCCCGGCGTAGACCAAGGTTAAGATTCAGTTGAGCATGCCATAAGTGTTGATGATTGATCCATTTGCTGCGTAGAGCTGGTAGTTAGTTTGGGGCCGATATTCGCGTAATGCTGATCGTGGGAATACACAAAGATCGCTCCCTGTATCAATTAGAAATTGCAATTTCGAACGACGATCTGTGACAAACAAGCGACTGGAGCTGGGGCAATCGTTGGTCGCCATTACCGATTGCCCTGGCCGTTTCCCGAGCCGATATAGCACGGTTTGACACATTTTGTTGATTGCGCTTGGAACTTTGAATGGTACCAACATACGGGATACTTGCGATAACTTGATTGCGACCGGTTATTGCTTCGACCTTGACGACCACCGCTGCGTCCGCGGCTTCGTTGATCGCCACGTCTGAATTTGGAGCGAGATCTCGTTTGCATTTCCGTGGTAAGTACCTGCACCTGCTTCGTGAGCTCAGCAATCTGATAGGCCATGGTATCCATTATTGAACTGTTGGAAGTGCTAGCTACTTGGCCGCTGGCTGGTACGATATCCCAGACCCGATCTGCCAGATCTGCCAGCTCATCGAGTGTTAATGACGGCTGGGACGCTATAACGGATTGAATATTTACAGGCAAACGGCTGGTCCAAATGGTCTTCAGTAAGTCTTCTAGAACCGATGGGCCCGCCTTGTGCCGAAGGTGCCGGAGAAACTGCGACGGCTTCCTGTCACCTAACTCCTCGTGGTTCAGCAGATTCTGCAAGTCCTTTTCTCTAGAAGCTGACAAGCGCTTAATTAGCTCAGTTTTTAATTTATCGTATTTGTTGTTCGCAGGTGGTGAGATAATAATATCTTTTATTTCCGCTGCATATTGATGTTCCAGCTGTGACAAAACGTAATAAAACTTCGTAGAATCTGATGTAATATTAGACAGTGCAAACTGCCCTTCTACTTGAGCAAACCATACGGCTGGCTCCTGAGGCCAAAATGGCGGAATCTTAACTCCGACACGGAACGTGTCGGCTCCATTGGGAAAGCGCACCGTACCGTTATGTTCTTGAGCGGCTACGGACTTCGCGTCATCAAATCTGTCTTTGTCTTCATGATCCGACATTATCTAAAATGCTCACTGCACTTACGTTTTATCCACGGGTCACCTTTATTATCCAAACTTATTGAAGGCTGCGTCGAATGTTCGCAGTAGGGGTCACCAGTGTAAGTGATGTAGGTTGACTCCAAGTAAACACCAATTACTTCGTATAACTATAATGCGGCAGTAATCAAACATACATAGCATGAGCGCGACAATTGCATTAAGCGATGGAAGCGGTAGCGGAAGGTAAGCTTAGTCAGAGCAAATCGACGTGCGTTCAGTAGCGAACAGGATTCCACACTGGAGCCGAGCGCGCGCGCAGGCGCTGCGCCGGGCTGCGGTGACGTCACGCGACCGTTATCTCCACGCAGGCGGCGCTGGTTCACTGGGGCTACTTGTCGACACGGAGAAATAATTATGTTTTAAACAAGGTAAGTGTATGTTTGTTAATATCCTAAAATATAATGTACTTATATTACACTATATATATTTATATATGTTTATATATATATTTGTGTTTAAAATATACTGTAGTTAATTATTGTTTACTATCTATAAATATCTTTATTGATTATATATTATTAGTAGTATGTTAATTACCTATTTATTTATTACATAGGATATATTCGTGTTTAGATAGGTATTCGAATGTATGTTTATATATCATGGAGTATATGTGTATATATTATAGCATATGTGCTTAGATGTATTGTGGTTCCACCACAATACTAAGTCATTGCATTTTTGCTCTACTGCAAACACACATACTTATGGCATTACATAATATGTTTAGTGTTGTTCCAGTAAGTTGTTTCGTTTTGTGTGTGAACGGTTACGTAAAAATACATGATCTGGATCTGTCTACAAAATCCCCGATCATATTTTGCTGGTACGAAACAGAAACACTCTAATTCCAAATTTAAATGACGTCACATGCCGTCGTTTGTTAAAAATGTCAGAACGGTTTCATTTATCAGGTCGCTACTAAAATTATAAATACCAAAGAGCGCCAGTCGTTACCGTTGCAGCGGCTTGAATGGTCTTCTCTCGGTTCAGTGAATCGATATGCATGTTTATCAGATATTCTCAGCGATTCGAAGCCAGACTTTTAATACTTTAGGCTTTGAGAATCATACAATTCCGAAAAAATGGCTGTTAATAATTTACAAGTTGACATCTTTTAGGTAAATTACTATTAAATACCTCTTTAATATAAGCGTAATCTAACAGCAGTTTTTAGGTACGTAGAAAGAAGCTGTATGGATTACTAAAACCCTAAGACAGGGTTGTTTGATTAGTAGTTAATTGAACTAATGATTAAAATTCGAAAAAAAATACCATTAGTTACGTTTTTTAACAATTAATTAATTTAACTACTCATCAAACAACAGGCCCTTAGTCACTTTAGTTTAGAAAAAAAAACTTTTTACGTGGCATTTACACTCGACACCAAATCCCCAGACAATTTTATTATACTTATACTAAAGCTTAAAGGATATATTTGTTTTTCAACTCATTTTCCATAAAAGACTTAAACAAGCACCTAGGAAGGTTTAATATGTTCTAACTCTTGAATTGCAAATAAGCTGTTTTAGCATTAGGTAGTACTGTGTAAAAAGTTAGGCAGAAGCGTTTTCTGGAATCCTCCAAACTGATGTTTTAATTACGCGGACTGGTGGTTACGTACCTCGAATGTTACATGGTCACAGGGTAGTGTTTAGGCCAAGTCCAGAAAATAAATGGTTTCATGTTCAGTTAAACCTTATCATTACATTAATTCACTTAACGAGACCTCTTCGTGTTGTTTTTGTAATATGTTTTAACTCCCTTTTTATATTGACTTTTTAATAGAATCATAATGAAATAAACTCTTTAAACTGTTTTATTACAAAACGGGCAAGGTTTGTCTTAAACACAATTTGACGCTAAGGGCCCGTATATGTCGCGTTTATCGTGGTGTATAAATCATCCGTCACTCTCGCACTGTACCTATCAGAAAGTGACCGATGTTTTATCCACGTTAAGTCACGCGGTAAACATGGGCCATATTTAATAAGCCAAGTCATATTATGACAGTATCGTGGTCCAATTGGGTTATCGCATAATTTTATAATGTATGGTGATTCAAAAACCATTTAAAAATAAGGGTTGTAGAACCATTCCTTGTTATCAGATTATTTTACAATATTAGTATTAAATAGTTAAATTTAATTTACCATTTGACATTATTTGACCTCTATTGTAGTGACGTCATGATCTTAATTGGTAAGTTGTATGATGTACTCTGTTAGTAATGATTCCGAAATGCAGTAATATACAAATAATGTAAATTGAATGTTGTCTCATTTATATATGTTTGTTTTAACGCGTATTAAAATCAAGACAATTTTTAATTGTACATAATCATTTAAAAAAAATGGAGTTATCAAAAAATAGGTCCATTTTGGACCCTCCGCCCGTAGGCCATTCTGTTGGTGGTACGTGACTTGACATTGACGTTTGACGTGGTGTGGCAAAAACGCACAGCAACGCTGCTGTCAAGCAAAAAAAAACAGTTGATGACGAATCACGAATTCAATAGTTTATAGCATGTCTCAAACAAACCAATGTTGTTGTGACGTCATAACGCAATTTTCTTTAAAAGTTTAAATAAATTAACGTAATTATTTAAATGCAAAAGCCACCAAATTATTGTCTTCAACTAGTCTAATTACTCAAAAAAAACTAGGGGTTATTTTTTGGGATATCCCAATTATCGATAGATTTATTTTACTGCCTTTACTTAAACCAATAAGAATATCCAAGAACCAATAAGAAGTCTTAAATGATAATATGAATAAGTTATACAATAGTCCTCTAAGATAAACTTACAAGTATTTATACAAAGAAAAATCCCTTAAAACTAATAATTATTTAATCAAAATCTAATAGTATGTACTTACCATGTTTCTTTGTAACCATCGATAGGATAAATGCCTTGACAGTTTTTGATGTGTGGGTTATTGTTGGATTGAGTGGCTATAAAAAGCATCCTTAGTCCTGAAAGTTTTTTTTTAATTATTATATTATTAAAGCTGTACGATTTGATAAAATTAAACGACAGCGTTGGCACAACATTTTACATTATTATATTCTAATGGGAATGAAACCTTGCTAACCCAATTTTTTCCTCCTGTGAACTTGGCCCTTTTTTCTGATAATTGTTTTGACGGGATATGTTATCTTTCTCTGTTTCGCATTAATTACGTACCCACGTGCACTAGCGGGCCCTTCAGTCCCTCCCTTTCCGTGTACAGAAAACGAAATTTTCCCCTGAATTTGTACGAATTCAACAAGACCGAAGATATTGGAAGCCTTATACTGGATACACAGTTTTCCTGGTTTCAATTTCAATAGTGAACATTATTTTCTAATCAAAGATTGGCAGCTTCAATCTGCCAACAATCTTCAAAATTGCTGAAGTTTTAAACTAAGCCCTAAGTTAAAAAACACTAAAACCCGACTGTAAAAAAGAATGAAACAAGTTTAGACCTTTGTTATGTTTTAAACTACATACGAGTATTTACCAAAATGTGGTATTCGCTATCTGATAAAGAATAAAACCTCTCCTAGTGTTCGTATGATCACGTGGAGTCCAAATTTAGGAAAATTCAACACATTGGCAGCAGGCATCACCTCTGAGTGGAACTCCATACATTATGATTGTCATACTTTCTACTAGCAAGCTATTAAAAATATTGTTTGTAGTCGAAGGCTAGTAATTATTATAGCAATGTGCAAAGTTTGGCCTTCGACTACGGGATTATTTCAGCATGTTTTAAGTATTTGACTATTCTCTCTCGTAAGCCAATAAACCGTAAGTCAGTTGCAGTTGCCAAAGTAAACTCTCTTGTAAGTAATAAAGTTATGATAGATACAGGAGTTTTATTTGAGATACTGCAATCTTATTAGACGGACTTCAATTATTACAGCACTTCCTGCATGACCCTTGGTTCTAGAGAAGATTTGCTGAACACAATCTTTTTAAATGTATTGATAAGGGATTCCATACTTTGAATCATGATTTTCTACAATAAATGTTGGTGCCGTCGTATTGAACCTCTTGTAAAATCTCACCACACAAATTATGAACATTTATCACACATTGACATAACTTAAAAGAGAAAAGGTCTCATGCTACTTTAACCATAAGAATTTTAGTCAATTTTATTAACAAATATTTTTCACACGACAACAGCTTTCTTTGAACTTATGTATACATCTAAGGCCCGTTGTAATAGACTCGTCTTGAGTGAGATCCCGTCACAAGACTGACTATAAGCGACCATCTTGGCTCCAGGATTACCGTATCGAGACGGTCGCAATTGAGAAGCTCTCAGTTCACGGATTGAGACGAGTTTATTAATACGTATCAAACTGTACAATCTAATATATCTATCTCAATACTACTTATAAGGAAAAATGTTGAAGAAGTTTTATTATGGTTGATATAGCGCAATTCGGACCACTTTAGCGGTGAAATGAATGTCATTCGTTAACTTCAATATAATTCATTCATTCTGGGTACTATCTGTAGCGACAGCAATTTGGCCCATATTTTTTAGGTACCTATACTTTAGTCATTTGAATTAACTAATTTAATTAGTTTCGTTTTAATATTAGGTACATTCGTTTCTTCTTTTATCCTATAAGCGATTTAATATTGTATGTCCTAATTATTAATTCGTTGTAAAATATTTTTTAAATCTAACTGTAGAAATTGAACCAAGAAGCCTCGAAATGATTTTAAAATGTTCAAACGTAGTTAAAAACAGGTGTATGCCAATAAAAAAATACGAACTTTTCCGACCAAATACTATGTCGTGTTAAGCTTACCAAAAAATATTGTTTTTTAAGAAATAAACAGCTGCTTTCTTTCGTATGTTTCTTCCATGTTTATCCGCAACATCTGTACAAATTGTGGTGTTTTTTAATCAAAGGGATATGCGTCCAACCGCTGATTCTCTTCAACCTGTTTTATTTACCCATAAATGCTGGCTGGTTACATGATTTTACAAAAAACAGGCCTAGTTAAAGGTCAATCATTCCTCAATGTTGGTAATATTGCCCTCGATACTGAAATACTCCCGCTCGATCCAGGAATTAAGTTCTTCATTTAATATTCGGCCTTTTTCATCCTTAATCGACTTATTTCCTCGAACGCCTCTTTATTGGTCTGTCGCTTTGACGTTTGCATGGAATAATGAATGGTTTTTTACGACGTTTTGTTCTTTACATAATTATCTATTTTTTAATGCCAAAATTTAAATTACAGAGGTAGGTACTTATAGTGTAGTCTAAAATAGAAATATTAGCATCGTATATTTAATGTTTTGTAAAAAATGGTTACTTTTGCAATTTAACGTTATTTGCCAGAAAAAATGCGGTAATAATTTAGAGCTATTAAATGGGTCTATATTGAGTGATATAATCATAGTTTGTCACAATGATTGCTTGGTAGAAAATCGTTTGATCGAAAACAGTTTTTACGATTGAATGCTTATTTTTTAAATTAAAAAGCTGACATAACCTAACTGAACTGATCTACACAAAAATATTAGCTGTTTAAAAAATCTATAATTTCAGCCTTAAAGAATGCTAGGCGAAGAGGTTTAACCCAAATAATGATTATGCGTTTCGAAAGGATCCCGTAAAAAATATTTTTTTTGCGACTCCTCAAAACATTAAAAATTAAATTGCTAAATATTTCATTTATATTAAGTCAGTAAGATAAATTGAGAACCCAAACTTTTACTATACCTATCTCAAACCTTTTATCACGTTGAAACAATTGAAAACGCCCGTAGATAAACAATCCTCCGTAGAAAATAAGTAAGTCCATCCTTCTCTCCCTGTCACTTTAACCTGTTACTGCACTAAGTTTCCTCCCGGCTGTCGGCTGGTGATTGAGTGCAACGTACCAACCATATAATCCGGTATAAAACTTGAGATGCAGTTTTTAATTGTTGCTTACACAATAATGATTCAGAGGAAATGAATACATGCGTTATAGATAAAGGAGCGTCTCCACTGAGAGCATTCACGTGGAATGAGCAATCGGCGTTGAATATTTAAGTGGTGTGGACACGGTACCGCTTGGCTCAACGTTAACACCACTCGAATATTACACGCCAATGCTCTCATTGGATACGCTCCTTTAAGTATATAACACTAATATTAATAATTTTCGAAAGCTATCAAAATTTATGGAGTTGTCGCTCAACGCGATCGTCCGGCCTTACGTACCATACATTTTCAATAGCGAAATCGTTCGCCGAATGGGTTCTTGTCGTTCGCCATTAAGATCTTATCCTACTAATATTATAAATGGGAAACGTTGTGTGTGTGTGTTAGTTTGTTACTCTTTCACGCTGCAACGGCTGGACGGAATTGGATAACATTTGGAATGAAGACAAGTTAAGGCTACTTTTTATCCCGGTTTTTTTTCAAGTTCCCTTTTAATAACGATAATCGAATTAGAGATCGAGTACGAAGTTGCAAGCTGAAGCTAGTTTCTTTACAAAATTTCAAAGAGTTTGCAATTGTTTCCACGTTGTATATCATCGGAGCTCTTCGCTAAATGTTTCAAAAGATTTATTTGACTCCACTTCACAATTACAAAACAGTCTAAGCAGATTTAACACGAAACTCGTTTTGTTCCGTACAAAATGTAACGTTAATTACAACGTTCTGGTTGTAAATCAGGACAATCGCGGGGCCTTCTGTCATGATTCTGTCACGGAACAAAAGGTAGCTCACAAAGCTATTCAATGCCGCGATGCGAAATTCAACGGTAGGGGTGCCGCGTATTTTACCAACCACGAGAAAGAGATGAAATATTTCATGCAGTGTTTTATTAACGAGCAAGTGACGTGTTGGTCATGCTTCTGTGTTTGCTGTTACGAGTATGAAATATGTTATTTCCCTACCGTGTGGCGGTCTCACTGATCACCTTATATAAAACTAGCTGTTGCCCACGATTCTGTCCACGTAGAAAATTAAATCATAGCTTATGTTAGTCTGTGATAATGTAGCTTACTAATGGTGAAATAATTTTTAAAATCGGTTTAGTAGTTTATTTGTTACAAACAAAAAAAAAACCTCTTTATAATGCAAGTGTAGATTAGTGGTAGATGTGCGAATAGATAATGTTTTGGTTGCCTTGAGACATTTTATTGTTGCTTTGGTTTGCCTTGTTGTAAGGATTATTACTAAAGTGTTAATGTATACAGGGTGTCTCTGACCATGGGGCTTTAAATGTAGGTATCGATTCTACTAATCAAATGCTACATCTTTTGTTCTACGACTTTGAAAATAACTTAATTTACAGTAGGTTCTACGTGATCAAACTTTCAAACTTCACTAGTAAAATCAGTAAATTATTTTTTTTGTATGCAAAATAAGAAATAAAAATTACCTCATTTTTTAAAGTCGCAGAACAAAAGCAGCATCATTTGAGGACTATAATCGATCCCTACATTTAAAGCCCCATGGTCAGAGACACCTTGTATAATTGTCCAGCTGCAAAACAGCGCTGTGCCTACATGCTGCAGCATTTATGCCGTGATGCTCGTCCTGTTAGGTATAAATGGGTCATACAAACAAAAGTGTCTCTCCTGTGGTCAATAGTTAAAAGCTTGTGTGAATATAAGTTATGTTTTTATATGATAGGTCTAAATCAGTCCTGACCGCGTTTTTGCGGGAATGGGCTTAGTCAGAAAATTTGGGCTAAAAATGTTAATTTTCGGTGTGTCCACAGGAAAGACCGTAACCTAAATCTGTGTATGATCCAAATCCTACAAATCCTACGAAATAAAAATAATAAATGTTTGTTACTTAAACACGCCAGAACTAATGAATAGATCTAAATTAAATTTGGCACACAGACAGATGATAGTCTGGAATAGGACATAGGCTAATTTTTACCCTTTTTTTACAATTCCCGAGGGAATGGCGAAAAACGACTTCTACGTTGACTTTCTAATATAGTAGCTATATAAGTTGTTTGCACTTTGTTTTGTAATTATCATAGGCACTAAATAAAGGATAATTCTTTCTTTCAAGCATGGTGTCTATGGCTACCTATCATCGTTGTCTATTATGAAGCAAAGTAAAAAGTGCACATCGCAGGAGAAAGTGGGCTGTGGGAGAGGATAACTAAAGCATTCGCCATTTTTACTGATCTAACAATTCTTGGTGAAGAATAGTAGTGTAGATACAATTTTATCTGTAGTTAGTCACTGGGATAACTCATCGACTCACGTTTCTGCTAGTTTTTCTTCTGTTTTAATATATCGAATTCTAATCTAAAATGAGTTTTTGTGCCCAGTTCGGGTCAGTCCATGTTTTCTAATATTAGACTGAAAACCTTAATTTAAAAACGTCGAACTCGATTTTAAATATTTTTTTATAATAGAGCGTGACTTTTTTTCGCAGATACATAAGCGCAATGTCACGGTTTGTTCGATTAGAAGGGATGTCCAGTCCACAGATTATAAGGAATGGTATGCCCAAGGTTTTGTTTTTGGTTTTTGGTTTGCCTTTTTAATTGTATTACTGTTTTCTTTTGTTTCGTTTAAGTTTAGTGCTTGTGCTATGTGTGTGTGATCTGCCGTGGCTGCGCTGGATGGTTCCAGTGGAAGATCAGCGCTGGTTTGAATGCAAGCTTAACGCTGAGTTGGAATCATTTCGTGACCACACACGTCTTTGTTTGTAATAAATGTTTTTCTTTCTTTCTTTCTCTCCTATATGCGTCAGGTAGAAAACCTAAAAACACCTATTAGACGTAAAATTCACGATTATTAGAAGTAAGATGAGCCTGAACGATTTATGATTTAAGACTGTTATCGTTTATTGTTATTCTTGGGAGCCGTGCAAGTTTAACATGAACTCTGCCCATACCTTAAGTTGTGAGTTAACTCAAGTGCAAAGATAAGGGGTGCGCAAGTTTACAATATGTGTGTGCTCTTAGATTATACACGCTATAGGCTTGCGTGTATGAGCGGAGCAGATATACTTATAGTAGGTAGTTTTTTAGTATCGAAGCGGTGGCATTAATAATCTAGTTAATTACCTTATTTTGTGTGTAAACTATATTACATTAAAGAACACGATTTTTACGATTATAACGTTTTTTTCTAGGGTTTTAGGGTTTTTGGGTTTTGTATTAGAACATTATTTATTGTTTCAGGCCCGAGGTACCTTTTCACATATTTTGCCATTGCCAAGTGTAATCAAAACACAAACAGTAAAAAATAATAATGTTTCATGCACGAAGTTAAGCAGTGTATTTATTAGGATTTCGCTTGGTACTTTTGACTAACACAATAGGGAACATGAATATATATCTTTCTTACGCTCTCTGAAAAGTGCTATGAACGAGAGAAATAACTGTAAACGCGAAATAAGTGGTGCCTCTTTTTTTCATAAGATATGAAGCTTTAAAATGTCATAGTTCAGATCCCTGCAAATACACTATACAAAATCGACGACAGGAATGACGTCACAGCTGTTGTTCCATGTTTAAAATATAAGGACCTTAAAGGGAAATTTTCATTCGTTGAATTAAAATGTTTCGTAAATAAAATGAGGATGCCGAAAAAAACAATCGATACATTAAAAGAAGATTTTTTTTTGCAAAGTTTTAATTCTATATAAAATCTTAATTAACCGGTCAAAACTGAGTATCCTGCGTTTTATATGTTTTTTTACATATTCTTCTAAATCGTATCAATGAAACGTAATTCTATTTCATGCATGTTCTCTATTATTTGCACAATAAAAACCTCATCCCACATGCAGCTAAAAAAACACGATTATAAATCAAACGTAATGTGATCTTACGTCCATTTCACTTAAGTCAATTTTTTACAAACCACAAAATCCGCGCAAACTATCAAGAAAACCCCATGCGAGCAAGAAAATAATACCCTTATTCCCAATCGCCAATGATCCGAAAAATACAGGAAAATTTACTAGCAAGCATTAGTTTTAAGACGGCAATATCCTAAGTACCAGCCCTCCGGGTAAATCGAGCGTGGAGATGGTATCAAGCCGCGCCGGCTTGGGGTCATTAAAATGAAATTTGCTTTCATGCTAACCGGAATATCGTGGTAGATACGAGGATTTGAACGTCAAACGACACCGTTTATAGTGTGTGGTAAGTTATAATGTACTTAGTCATTTGGGACACCATGTATATGATAGAACATATTATGTACCTACTTGTTTGATTTGAGTACGTTTGTTGGTCGAGATAAGTTATAATATAGTTTGTATCATTGTAGCTGATCGAATCTTATCTTGTAGACCCATCAGTTAAAGAAGAGTGACTTTTGTTTAAAGGAATAAGGTTTTAATTAAAATGAAGGACACTTGGTAATTAATAACTTTATGTTTAAAATGACAGTTCACAAACACGATGAAGAAAGAAATGACTAACATGGCTTGATGTTTGAAAACTATTTTGTCAAAAAACACGTATAACGTCACTGCGCGTGCACGAGGAGCATTTTAGCTCTTAGACGGTTTGAATAAAGTATGAAATCCTTTATGTGAAACAAACAGCGATTTTTTCACGCGCAGTGATTTTAAGCATTTCAATAAATATTATACAACACAACCGAAACACTTTGTTGCAGCGATCTTTTTTAAACAACCTTAATTAAATATTTAAAAATTAATGAAACGCCTTCATTAGCGCAAAGTAACTTCTTTTCATATGGTAATAATTTAGGCAGTCTAACTGGTTATCAGCTTTTGGTCAAAGATATTCCGGTACGCCGACTTGTTTTTTTATATTTAAACTATTTAAATGAGCATCGTCAAAGTCGCTCAACTACCTTAATCGAGATGTCTTATTGCCACTCTTGAAATAGGTACCATAGAGGAGTCCCGGTGGTCATCTGTGGCCTTCATCATCAGTTGCACTTCACCAATTAATACTTTTTGAATACAAATGCTGGATTTGAAAGTGAAAATATCCAAATCGCTATGTGTATGCCTATAATATTGGACGAGTTTCCTCAATTCCTCACCGGTCCCCTCTTGACTTGTTTAAAAATGGAACCACTTCGAGAGTATTCAACCAAAAATTGATTCCAAAATCAGTCCACAGTAAATTAATTGACGGAAAAATCGGTGAACATACATGAATACATAGATATTTGTAACTTGTGTAATGTAAATTATCCAGGACTTGGGAATGGCTTCGTTAGGTTTTGTTTCGCCATATTTCCCGTGGGTGAAACTTTAAGCATAATTCATAATTTACTGATCATTTTATTACCAGATAAAATAAAATGAGTCACACGGTTGTTGTACAAAAAAAAATACTAAGACAATTTAGTATTTAATTACCAATTGTACATTCGAGATATCCCTTAAAGATAAGTTCGCCTTTCTGCTACTTTTTTATGTAATTTGTACAATAAAGTGTTACGATATTATTATTTTCGTGTTTATACGATAAAATTACAGGCATACATATCATAGTACGTTGCAATATAGTACGGCGTACAAAACAACTTACTTACCTCTTTATATTTAAGCAATTGGATAAGTCAAGTGCGTATTAATATAATCTTTTTCAATTTGAACCAAGCATCGGGGCGACAGAGCATCGTTGAATATGTCCCATTTCTTCCATGGAACTTTTCAATTTGTATTGAACTATGACGTAATGTGAAATACAAAATTCTTAGTTCCATGGAACAAATGGAATATACCCGCGTCGTTCGGGTTGAAATCAAGTTTTCTTGAACGACAGACAAACTAACCGATCGATTTCTTGATCCAAAAAAAAAAACGTTAAATCGTTATTTTTATCAACTTTTTTAGAATGTAGAGTTCTCTCTCGTTCCCTCTCTTTCAAAATACAAAAACAAAACAACGTCGTTATTAAGTATTATATTAAGTTTAAGCTATTTAAGTCATTTGAAGGGGTTACCTTCGTTACGTCAAAAAGATTTTGCCAAACTGCTTTTTTTCCGAAACCGTAAATATGTCAAGGTTTTTATAAAACTATCCCAACCTAACCTATAGAGGTTCTATACGATGGTCCTGAAATATTTACAGTTTCGGAAAAAAACAGTTTGGTCAAATGATATGTTTGGGGAATTAACTAGTTTGGCAATATTTTTTGACGAAACGAAAGGCTCCCCGTTTGAAGACGTGATTAGTCTAGTTGGAAGTGACTCTGCCTACGAAGCGGGCGCTCCACAGTTCGATTCCCGGTATTTGATGGGCGCAAGTATATGTTCGTGAGGCTTGAAAATGGTCTATGTATTTAATAACGTATTTCTCTACACAAGTAACAGTAGTAGTATAAGCCTAGAGCTTAGTTTGGGACTAGGCCAATTTGTGTGTGGTTCTCCTCTCATATTTAATAATTCAAAACAATCTAAAAACTACCACAAGGTAAAGCTCCAACCTCTCTGCAAACAGTGTTCAGTATAAAACCTTAGCTTATAAAGCTCATTATTAACTGTTCTAAAGCACGCTGTTCGTCCCAGCGATACACAAAGCCAGCTATTAAGTATATTAGGTATAACATATTCCCTTGCTGTCTGACGAAGCGCTCTTGCCTCGACCTGATAATTTGCACTAAATTAAAGCGAGCAGAGGTTCCGTGCCCGAATATTGGTGTAACTTGAGATGAACAAATTAGTGAGAGCAGCACGGGGTCTTTGATACAACAGTTAAATTAGTTTCGTTTAATTATTCTTGTTGTTATTAAAATAGAATGGGAGTATTATTTTCTGTTATGAGTTTACGCCCTTATTTATAAACGTAAAATAGACCTGAGGCACATATCTATTTTCTTTTAAACCAATCGCGTCACTGGTAGAACGCGTCATACGAAAAGTCACGTGATCTACCAGTGACGCGATTGGTTTTAAAACCAAACGAATAGAAACGCTAGTTAGCTAACGTATCTTGAAATTATAATTTCAAACCAAACAAGACAAAGCTTTGTCGTACTTTAACTAAAACAGGGCCTCTAGTCTACTGCGTTACAACGATATCGCGTGTGACGTGTTTTAGAATAGTTTTTGCCGCGGTAATAACGATATCGTCTTTGACGTGTTTCCGTATTGTCAACGTTTTGATTTTCAACTTTTATGTCATTGATAATAATGGCGGCCGAGTTAAAAACGATGCTAAAAAACGTCAAACGCGATATCGTTTTAACGCAGTAGAATAAAGGCTCTGTTAAAGTTAAAGTACGAGAATGCTTTTATTGTTTGGTTTGAAATGACATTCATATACTTCTATCAGATATGATATCGAGAATCATGCCCCGAGTTAACACACGTCTGCTGATGATTATAGAGCTTGCTCTAATTAACTCATAGGATGGAATTAACCTTGGTTTATTCCATCCTATGAGTTAATTCATTAAATAAAACAAAAAACACATGTATCGTTTATTTTTTATTCAATTTGTGCACAATTAACGAGTAGCTCTGAAGTTTTCAATTAACAGCTTACAGTTATTACAGGTTTCTGTTCAAATTAGAGAGCGGTAGACAAGTAGGGGTTACATTGGGGGTTTTAATAATTACTAGTTTAATAATAACTGTTTTTAATTATAAATTAATCGTGTCATAATATGTACAGCCAGTAATGTATACGTCACAATATAAACATACATGTTTAACAAAAACAGTAGCTTCACAGTAACGTGTGATCCTGATATTAAATAGATTCAAATTTTCAAAATAATGAATGTTTTAAATCTTGAAAACGCATTTTAGCCCTTACATCGCATCATACATATTTTTATTTCACGATTGTAAAGTTCACCAACAAGAAGCCATAATACTGATACGAGCTTTGCTTACGTTCTTTTTCATAAAAAAAAAAAAAAAAAAAATATTTTTAGTTGGTGGTTGGTGCTAAAAAAAAAAAATATCACACCATAATTTTCTTGCTCTAACCTGAACCAATGAACATAATTATCTTAGGTGTTAGGCAAAAACATGAATATGCTTAAGCAATTTACGATACAAAGAAGCAAGTGTGTATGAGGAAATCGGAAACTGGGAAACGCCTTTACAAGACTTAGGTAAGTAAATGTAGGGAGTGAGAGACCAAAACAAAACGTTGACAGTAATCTAATATACAATATTTAAATGTACAAAATAAAAACGTTTTGGTTTTAAAGCTAATAAACATGTAAATAATTTAAACAACAATAAAAGGATACACCTAGGTTTAAATCTAAACGATATTAATCAAAAACCACTTCCAACTAACGCGGAACAAGATTAATATTAGGCCTGTAAATAATTATGTTTACATTATTCTTATAACTAATTTTACTTTAATTATCTTATTAAATTTTCTTACATGCTAACTATACAATTTTACGTTGATACAAGATAAAAATGCTATTCAGATTCATATTTACAAGAAGAGATATAGTACTACCAATGCATTCTCGTATGTATACCCTTACAACTACAATGGCCGTGAAATAAATGAAATATTCACTTCTGTATGAAACTCATTTGAATTTCAAAGTGAATGTTTCTTTTTATTCACTTTTGCCGCTAACCTGGAAGCACACACCAATATGATAGAGTAGGTACACTTGTATTATACAATTTGATTCTGATTCCGACCTAAATCTGACAGTAATTTACAAAAAACCAACCCAGCTTGAACTTATTCGCCGCACGTTTATCGAACCCGCACGCATGAATATCTGCAAGATTATGGACATTTTGTAACACTTTATTTTAAAATACACAGGTTCGGCTTTAAAGACCAATTGAGCATGCGAACGAATTCGAACTTACGTGAATAACGCTGAGCAGCGCTGATATGAAATAACGCCAAAACACGTCAGTAGACATTACCTACGACAGTAAAATGACACGGCATTCTGTCGTTAATTATAATACAGTGCGATATGTCCACGTTTCCCGTGACACTATAATAAGAAAGATATTAGGTTTGTATCACGATAACAACGTCGTGTCATGCTGATGTCGTCATGTTTAGGCTCTAGACCCGTTCTTATTGCTTTGATGTATTTCAGTTCAGAGACACGCACTTGAAACCGTTGTTAACATTACGATAATTATTTGCCAAAAGCGCTATAACAGCAACTAGGATATGCAATCCTAGTATTATTTTGTAAGCAATGCAATACCGTAATTAGTTCTGATGCGGCATACAAACTAATACCGAAATTACATGCCCTATTCGAGACGCCGCCGCCAAGCCCATAGCAGCATTTTTAAGTATCGAAAACCTGCTACAAACAGTTAGCGCGAACATTTCACGTCGTTATCATATGTCACATTTTCGAATCGCCTTTACACTTTCTCGATGGCAAATCATTATCGTTAGGTACTCAATAGACGGAGAAAGTTCGTGTTCGCGGTACCTGCTGCTTGGAGTAGGCAGTAAAGGTATTAAAAAACCAAAACTTCGTGACTAAAGTACGTAGTATGGTTTTTTCATTTGCTGTTACTCGGTTTTTTTTGCTAAATCTGTGTCCATGCAGTTAAATACATATTTGGCTGTTTTACATATGTTTGATTCTAAAGTTTGAAACACTGTCCTCGTGACCATTATTTTACCTGAAAAAGAAACACATTTTTAGTTAAAAATATGTAAAGTTTAACTTACTTAAATTAAATGGCCATTTATAAACGATTGTTCATAGAAACAAATGATAAGCATAAAAAATGGTCAGCAGGTATTAACTCAAAATGTAATGGTTATTTAATTAAATAATGTATCGTTAAACGAGATATATTTTAAATTTATTAGTAGCCAAGTTTTTGCAAATACTTTTGAATTTAATTCCAAGTGTGAAGGTGCTTTTTTAGTTTTATGTCTGAAAACAGAAGAACTAGACAAAAAATTCCGTTAATAATGGCCGTCTCTGGAGGTTAAATAATGAAAACGTGATTATTTTTTAAACAAAAATGTTTTGAAGGTAGATTCCAAGCAATCAAAAGAGACTCGAGAAGAAATAAAAACCACTTGAAAGTTTAGTCGTTGCAATCTGAACCAATCACAGAATTTCTTCTCTGTAAGGAGTTTTGATTCGATCATGGATTGGAATGAATGCAGATTCAGGTTATTTCTTAACGTGATAAAATATTTTGTCTGCTACTATTTTAAATTAATATTAAAACAATTATACAATAACAATTATATTTCCTATTTTTTGCTAGTGAATCATTTGTCTCACGACGAGGCGTTTGCTTAATTGGTAATGACTTTAGATGCTAGCGGTCCTGGGTTGAAATCCCGGTAAGGGCAGACATTTGCGTGATGAACGTGAGCATTTGTTCCTGAGTCTTGGATATAGGTAAGATTATCTTTGTCTAGTACCCTTAGTACGAGCCTAGGGTTTAGTTCGGGGCTAGGTAAATTTGTGTGAGATTGTCTCCTGTTACTTTTTTAATTAATAACACATAGAAAACATCCAAGACTCAGGACTAATCTATACTCGCGCGCGTCTCACAAATATCTGCACTTACCAGGATTTGAACCCAAGACCGCTAGTTTCGTAGGCAGCGTCAATACCAACTAGGCCAGCGTGTCGTCATTCATCGATAAACACAACCATATATCAGCCAAACTTGAGTCTCGGATTCGTAAACAAGAAGCGACCATTTGAGTGTGGTCGGGTGAACCAATCGGCTAGTAGAGAGATACGCTCGCAACACAATGCTTGCAAATGTATTGAAGGTAAGTTTACCTTAAGGTAAGGTTAGCCTACGTAAAGCTATACGCTACGGAGCTAACGTAGTGTTCGTGAATGATTGGCTCACATACAACTTGCCCGATTTTTTCCCCTACTAACGATTTGTAGTCGAATTCATCACTATTTCTACTTAAAATTTCAATAATTTTTATGTACACAAATTTCAAAAATACTACTATCGGAGTTCATAACAGACTGTATTCAGAAAATTTTAGTTCAAATTGGCATAATTTAGATTATATTTGTACACATACAATGCTATTTTAATTAAATTTGGTTTTAATATATCCAATAATATATTATTGGACCAAAAATAATCTTGTCAGGCTTTATTTTATTTTTAATTTATAATATTTTTAATAATACCTAATGATTGATGACGATCCTTATTGGTGAAATGATATGAATTATTAATTATACATTTTACTTATTCTTTTGTGACAAAAATGCTAAGGATACTTTTAATTTTGACATGTAATGCAAACTTTGTATTTTTTCCATGATATAAATAAACTAAAATAACTCTAAATGTATACCACAAAAAGTGCCATATTAATTTAAAAAAATCGTTTAGGTTTTTTTTTTAATTATTTTGTGAACCAACTTTACGTCACTACATTATCCATTCCAAGCTATCTTTTATTTCTAGTATATAATTCACCTACAGGTGTCCGAAAACTAACTACGATCCTTTTTTTATCCCGGTCTAGAATATAGTTTTAACTTTCTTTATTAGGTAGTTGAGTTCATCTGTATCGGTCAAATTGTATCAATTTGACATCTAGAGCTATCGGAACTATTCAATTCAAATTGTGAGCATTCTGGGATGGATGCAAAAGTAACCCACTCGAAAGAAAATGTCCTAATTTATTTATTATGGTGGTATTGATTACCAGTTACAATGAAGTGATATTTCTACAAGCTTACAGATATGTTAACAAATGTAAGTCCTAAAAGATTTAACTTTGACAAGCAAGCAAATCTACAAGGAAAGTCTTTTACACGATGGAATGGTGAAATAACGAGACGCACAAAGTGAGCAAGCTGTTGTCGGTATTAAAATGAAATTTAATCGAATTCTGCATATCTAAGGTTTTCCTTTTGACTCCGCTATTCAAAGGGCAGCCATTGGAGTTTGGCCTTAATAAAATTATAATGCTGTTATTTCGTGATGTTTATGTAAATTGGTATATATTGTTGCGAAAATTAAATAGGGACTAAATAAAAAACAGAAAATAACCAAAAAATGGGCGTTGGTCCGAATAGTCATTGGAGATATCTATCTATCTTTTGAACAACTATGAAGGCCTATCACACAAATTTATTACTATTATATTAGAGCACGTAGAACTGGAGTCACCTTTCGTAAATTTACCGTTCTGCAAAGGTATAAAATTTAATTTAATAATCTCGCACGTTTACAAAAGTATACCTATAACCCCCTTAACCTTTGTAGTTGATTACTGATTCTCATAATAGTTTTCGGGAAATAACAAGCTCCAAATAGAAGACTTGCTGTGCGTTTACAGAAATATAAAACAATATTCGTCATAAAGTTCATTATTATAATGATGCGACATTAAAATATTTACTTTATAAACAGCTGTACATAATCAAATATGGGCATGGTCCCGGACAGTCAGAGGAGATGTCTATTTGAAATCTCCCTGACTATTGAACAACTTTTTTGCAAACGTATAAGATTAAATTAAATAATCTTAGTTGATTACTGACATTGTTATAACCGTGTTCGGGGAGGAACAAGCTCCATTAAAAAAAAATGTAGTCCTCCATTTATGTTAACTGTTTGCATTTGTAATTTAGCCTTTGATAAATGTGTGACCGACCCAAGAAATAGTCACAGAGTGAGACCGAAAAATTATTTATTTATTTATTTATTTATTTATTGATAAAAGCGTTTACATGACCTTACAGTATAACCAATGCGTCATTAAACTTAGACTACTTAACTATTAAATATAAATATCACAATAATAGAAAATAAACAAATTATAATGGAACTGTTGATGACCTAGCATCCGTCGCCTCACAGAATCTCAAGCATTCTCTACACACTGCCGCCCATCGCCACGCAAACAAGTCGCACTCAGGTGCCGATGCCAGGAGCGCATTTAGCTGTGAGAGAGCGCGGGGCAGCAGCGAGTTCCTGCACGACACGGTGCGCGCCGGCGGCACGGCCAACAGCTCGCGCCGTCGCGGTCTGAGGGCTATCCTCTGGACATCCGGGACAAACAGTCGCAAGAGACGCTCTACTATTTCGGGGCAGTCCGACTCACCATGCAAGGCTCGACATGCCGTGACCATAAGTTGGTAATTCCTCCTGACCTCCAAGGAGTTGTACCCAAGGGAGCCGAGAAGATACTTCGTTGGGTACAGATGCGGGTAGAATCCGAATATTTTTTTATAGAGAAACCTTAAAAAAGCTTTTTGTACCTTTATATTATTATGCCAATATAGTCTATTCTCTCCAGATCTATATGCTCTAAGTTACCAAATAATGAGTGAAAATAAAACTCACCTTGTTCATAACGATCACGGCCCTATCTTATTTATTGTCGCCTATAGACAACGCTTCAATGGTCCGGGTCTTCAGATGGTCCTCATTAGCTACATTGTCGGGATATGTTGAACTTCTAATAACAATCTATAAACATATGATACAGGGTGCTCCGTAGGTTCACGTAGGGGAGCACGAGCCCTCGATGCACTGGAGCCCGCGCTCACAAGTTCCTTTGAATTCACCACAGTCTTCACCTATCGTTCTCGCGCATACTTTGCAGCATCTGAAAAAAACAACAAGTCGTTACTTTTGAAATTGTAAAAATCTTCAATGTTCCGTCCTAAATGTTGACTGGCGTTGTCAGCATTCTGACAGAATTTTTAAGCTCGAGATGTCATAAAAAAGGACAGCCTGTATAAAATACCTCCTATTTGTTATGAAAATATGAAAGAGGAAGTTGGTTTTTTGAGGATTTCTAGATAAATCTTTATTGTTTCTGTAAAGTTTAGTCAAATTTATGAGTAGATAACTTGTCATGAGATGTTGACAAGTTATCTACGAGTGCGAGTATTATTATGAATTTTCCTTTTAAGCTCCCTTAAAGATGTTGTATCTATAAAGTAATTAAGTTATACCAATAATATTATTTCATTATATCTAAATGTTTCTTTACTCGTAAATGCAAATTTACAAACGAATATTCATACATTTCCTAGATTTTTTTTTATTGTAAGATGGCTTGAAAATCTCTTTATTAAAAGAATATTGAACATTCTTTGATTGAATATCTTCATACGATGTCTTTCCTCGCTAAAGTTCCGAAGATTCTACCAATTCGTAATCAGTTTAAACTAAGTGAAAAAGATCAAGTTATTTAACTATGTGCATACAGATGAATCTTCTTCATTATAAATTATTATGATAACGAAATAAAATAAGCATTAAAATAAACTTAAAGATATTCTTACACCCTTAGATGAAAACAAAAAGAGGGAGATATGTTACCAGGCGCGCGGGCTTGAGGGCCTCAATATAGGCGCTGAGCGCCTAATCCGAGTCAGTTGTCTAGCCGCCACCGATCGGGCAACACGTGTTTGAGCGAGATAGTGTAATATAAAGTTTAATCGAGTAACACAATTGCTTTTAATTATATTGTGAGATAATCCTTCAATTTAACTCTACGAGTATTGCTCCTTAGTGCATGTATATGCCATTCTTTCACAGCTCTGTGTGTGGTGTTTGCAAATGCAGATGTTACGTCACGCATTGTTTTAGTGTTATGTACGTCGACAACATGACTTCCCTTTTTGCTTTAGTGTAAGCTTACACCCTGTATTTTGATTTATATTGTCTGTTGTATCTTACTTACTAGTTATATTACCTAAGAGGCAAGCGAGAATAGAATGCAAGCTATTCAGCACAGGTAACTCATCACTTCATCGATCTTTACTTCATCGAATGTATCATTTCATCGAATTTCATTACATCGAACGCTATTTTCTTCTGAAACCATAATGTTTTCAGGGTATTTTAAACATTAATTAGGTAGGTTAGGTAAGGTTAGATGTTCAAGATACCCCGAAAACATTATGGTTTAAGCAGAAAATAGCGTTCGATGAAATGAATTTCGATGAAGTGATACATTCGATGAAAGGTGTTTCAATGAAATGATAGACACCCATTTAGTACTACCCTTTATCTCTACTATTATGAAACTTTGACAAAAGTATGTAACCACACCACCGTACACCGTTTTTCAAACTTGTGAATGAAAAATCGTCACTAATTGTCTTAGTCGTCATTAATTGACTCTGAGGGTGGCCGTAAATATTTTATCTTACCTTAAATTACACCTACAAAACCTCACTCCCAATGACGAGAGTCGAAGATATAAAAGTGCTAAATCCAAAAGAGCGAAGTCAAGAGTAAAATTAGTAAGGGAATACAAAGACGCAATTTAATTATGCATTTAAGCAAGACATAATAAATAAAATGGGTTCAAATCCCCGTACCTAAGGGCAGATATTTACAGATATTTATTTATAGATATTTAGTTCCTGAATCTTGGATGTTTTCTATGAAGTCTAGTACCAATAGTACAAGCTTACTTTGGGACTAGGTCAATTTCATAGAAAAATTCTACCCATGAATAACAATCAATTTAATCTGTTTGTTTTGAAAAATCTAGAAAAACATTTACACGTTGTTACAAGTTGCTTTTGATGCCATAATAGTTACGGTTTAAAAAATACAAGCAGAAATTGCACAAAAGCATTTGAAAGGCTATCTTGTATCTCCTTAAAAAAACTAAACTTTTCAGCTGCATGCTTCTGTAAAAATGTTTATACACATTTCTGTTAATTAAAAACTTTCCTTTGAATGCTGCGTTGCCGTACAAAAGCGATTATTCGAAAAAACTTTTTTATTACCTCGTCTCGGTTCGTTGTTATAGTACGAGTATAAATGGCGGAAGAAATAAGTTACACGAGAACTTCCGTAATTGCATTAGCCGTTCGACCGAGTTCCTTATTTTGAAGTTCACGGGCAAACTAAGTGGATCAGTCACTTGTTTACCGTCTAATAAGAAAGCAACAAATAAAAGTTTTAATCCAAAAACCATTCGAAATTACTTTACCCAGTCTTCCCCGTCAGGGAAGTTACGAAAGAGATTGGGATTAAACCGTCCCTCGCAGACAGTCACTGACTTAGACCGAGATCTCATTAGCTCCTAATTGCAGTCGACGAGGAAACAAGATTAAAGTTTCTAGGTGTTAATAAAAAGTAACCGAAATTAAAGAGGGCGTGAATAATGATTTTTGGTTTACAGAACCTCTTCTTACTGTACCTATTTTACTCTCTATTATTAAAGGACACGTGCGTCTTTATGGTCAAGTTAAAACTACCACGTTTCGTCACAAAAATTAGTCGTACATTTAGATACGTTAATTTTCGTGACAAACTGAAATTTAAATATTTATTTACAATTTTTATCCTTAACGATTTTTTTTAATCCACTCAACTACCTACATGATAACGTTGGGCGTTTTCCAAAAAAAGTAGGTACCTTAAAGACTTAAATTAACCACGGTAACTTTTCCATTACGTCACAAAAATAAATATTTATCTTACTTTAAATAATAATCTGTACAACTACTCTGTTATGTGTGGCAATAAATCTTTTTCTGATTCTGATTCAGATCCTGATTCTGAATGTAACCATGTAACAGAGTAGTTGTACAGATTATTATTTAAAGTAAGATAAAATATAAAGTATTAACTACAACAAGTCTCATAGATGCTACGGCAAAAGGTTCAGGACTCAGCGTATGCTGTGAGACGGGGTCTACACAGCAATCGCTGTTTTTCAGCCTGCACCTCCCTCTCAATGTGTAAATGCTTAAGCCTAAGGGTACACTGCACACTACACTACACTACTTTAAGAGATCTCTGACAAAACTCCTGTAGCAAGTTCAACCATATTACTAACAGGTAAGGTTTGAATCTGCATCTAAATCTGAATTAAATAAGCATATAATTTAAAATACCGCGTATTGGTTTATGAGGACAGTATATAAATATATGACTAATTCTCGTGACGTAATGGAAAAATTACGATTGTTAATTTTTGTCCTTAATTATAGGTACTTTTTGGAGATCGTCCAAACACATAGTTTATATAAATTAGAGGCCCTAGTTACACTGTTAAATTGTGGATGAAATATTAATGCCTAGATTGTTTCAGAACTAGTTTTTAAGGTAAAGCGAGTAACTCAGAAGTAATCTTAAGATCTTCGCCATCCTTCATAAAATAACAAGAAAAAAAAATGTGAATGTAGCAAAGGCGAGTAGTGAAAGAAATGAGACTTGTGATGTCCCTAACAAAGCAGTTAATTTAAATAAACAAACCTACACTATAGTTGTCATTATTGCTGTGAATTAGAGGACTGTGAAGCAAAAAAAATCCATACAAAATGCGATAATGTTTTGCTCCCCTTAATCGTAGGCCGATTTTTTCGATTTTTGATTATGTTGTAGGTATTATGAAAAACTAAGTCTGTACGCTTTCATTTTTAAGTAGATATTTATTGGAAAAAAAATATAGAAAACCAAGCGGAAACGTACAAACCTACTTTTTCATAATATCTATAACACATTCAATAATCGTGGAAATCGGATTGGATAAAACTATATGAATAAGATAAATTTATATAAATTATTTTTACAGCTACGCGATTAAAACATCGTTTAACAATCCTCTTAATGTAAATAATTAGGTAAACATTTCCTTGAACTTACATTATTTGTAAGAACGTATGGGATATTGTATCCGCACGACAATTTATTTCTTGAAAATAATAGCAGAGTTATAAATTACTTCCCCTAAACCTTAAAATAGTACGATATTGGTTAAAATAAGCTCAGTTACATTGTTGTTGACATCAAAAGTGTCTTAATTGTCCACAACTGCACGGCAACTTGTCCTTCCTATTGCAACTTTACCGCAGAGTTACAAAGTACTTAACACGTTGCAACTTCTGTTAGGAACTGAGTGAAGCCCGCGGGACAAACACGACAGTATTGAAATTGATAGTTTTAACCCTCATTTACTTGGCAACCTTGGGCTAACAAAACAGAAGAGAAGATCCCTTTGTACATTCCTATTCTGCAAATCTTGTATTTGAATATCTTTGCCTTGAACAATAGTGTTATCATATGCAGCGAGCGGTTAAAGAGACCAAAAAATATTTTTTAGTATATACTAAAACATAAAAAAGGATTCTTTCTTTTACAAAAGATTCGCTTTCTCTTTGGTTAGCCAAAGGTCCCTGAGAATTGGGGTTATAACTTTTAATTTCGATACTATCTTGTTTGCCCTGTTGGCGTTACTCAGTTTCTAGCAGAAGTTGCAACATGTTAAGTACTTTGTACAATCCTATTCTGTAAATATTGTATTTAAATATCTGTGCTTTTAACAATAAAGTTTTTACATACATACTCGTACATACATATTACGTACCTATTTTGTAAATTAAGTTTAATTCATATAATATTATATAAATAAAAAACAAAAAACAAATTTTAAAAAGACAAATCAATCCAGTATCTTTCATGTTATATATAAAGTGGTTTTGAAAAGTGAAGAAACTGTGACGTATTATTATCAGATATCAGTTAATTGGCAAATGTATCTTTATTTTTAGTTCTAAGTTTTTGGAGACTAATTAATAATATTCTGATTCTGGACCGATTATTCGCGACCGATTTATTATTTCCGCAATAAATCAGTTTAATTTTAATACCAGAATTTCCTGTTATAGATTATTATGTAGAACGTACGTAATGTAATTACTGAACCTTGTGCGGTGCCCTCGAGGCTACAAACGTGCCCCATACGTACCTAATCGTTAAGTGGTGTTTCCATTTGAACAGCTTCAAGTTTTGCTACCTTACTAACGTTTACCCCTGAGCTTAAGGGTCTAAGGTAAAACATAACTGCTCAAATAATATAGGTATTGAGATTAATTTCATTGCCGTCAAACTGGTTGGGTTTTTTTCTAGGGTACAATTTAATACAACCGTTACGGAACGTGATCGACTGTTAAAGGCTATGAAGGATCAAACTCAAGTTACAAGAAAGGTTTTAAGTATGAATGTGATGACTAAGCAAAAGTATCGCCACTCATGCTGATTAAAGACAAATGTCTAGAACTGAAGACATACTGTTTTCCAAAAACCTTCAGAACGAAAGTGTCGTATCCTAAGAAAAGGGCGTAATTACAAGATGTTAATTTTTCAGGAGACGATTTATATTAGTATCTAAAAATCAGGTCAGAACTTATTTAAACCTAGGTATTTAATCACTTAAGAATACCTGTGATTACATTAAATAATTTACTTTTCTTTTTCTTAGTTTTGTTCCTTCCGTCCTTTTTCCACGCCAATTTTAAAATTTATTTTTATTTCTGATGGAGGAATAGAGACGTAGTAAGTAAAGATAAGAGGCCTTGTTCATGAAAAAATACAAGGCCACAACCGCAATAGAATTAGGTATTATTTACTAAAATATTGTTGATGATACTCTATGTATAAGGTATAATTTGAACCATACTTCACATTTGTTTAAGAAATTAATATAACTTTCCTTTCACCCGCCGAGGAAGGGTGTAATGATATTATTATCTAGTGACTCTGTTTCACGCTTACCGTCTACTTTTTTTATCAAACTAACTGATTCAGATTATTTAGTGTCAATATGATCGCAACAGGTAATAGCAATTATACAGTAGTAATTATACTTTATATGCTTCATCTAGTTTTCAGTCGTGATCAATTCACGAAAGAAACCAGTTTCTCGTGCGCCTGCGCTCCGCGAGATTCTGGCGTCGTCCCGGCGTTAGCGACCCCGCCCCCTCTTTGCCACCTTGTAGAAGAAGGCCTTTAAGACAGTCATGGTGAGTTTCACCGGAAAAAACGGCGCCAATGCAATTGTGGCTTAATAAAAAACTTAAATATCTTCGTGAGTTTTATGATACTAAAGTTTTTTAAAAGCTATTTTGGTGTAAAAATAATAGTAATTTAAAAGCTATTTTGGAAGAACAACGGTATTAATGATGTTTGCGCCCGTTTTCCTAGGATACGACGAAATATGAAACGCCTGCAAAACATTCGCTGTTGCCATTTGTCAACATGTAAGTAGTACACGCTTGGCTGGCTGTGCTAAACATACTTGCACGGATCCCACACGACCATGCCCAACCCTGGGCAGCCGCTGGGCTCCAACGCCTCGCACTCCCGTGGGTTGCACACGCAGTCCCACCCCCGCACCGCCCCCGCCAGCATCACCACGGCCACCATCGCCAGCCACCGCATGCTGCTCACATCACCCAGCGCCTCAGGGCTACTATCCTAGCAGGCATTGCGATGTCAGTGGGGCATTCTGAAACAAAAGAGATTTCATTGTTAATATATTATGAAATATAACTTTGCAAGGTCGTTTTCGTGCCTACGAAGCTAATGGTGCCGGGTTCGATTCCTGGATTTGTGTGAGCGCCAGTATTTGTTTGTAAGTCTTGGATGTTTTCTATGTGTTTTTTCTCTATATAAGAATGTTTAGCAGTGTAGCATTCAAATTACAAGCCTAGAGCTTAGTTTGGGATTTGATTTATAATCATCCATAAAGAAAGCTTTTTTATTATTCGTTATTCCTTTCAAACTCATTCCGTTTTTAGGGTTCCGTAGCCAAATGGCAAAAAACGGAACCCTTATAGATTCGTCATGTCTGTCTGTCTGTCCGTCCGTATGTCACAGTCACTTTTTTCCGAAACTATAAGAACTACACTGTTGAAACTTGGTAAGTAGATGTATTCTGTGAACCGCATTAAGATTTTCACACAAAAATAGAAAAAAAAACATAAATTTTGGGGGTTCCCCGTACTTAGAACTGAAACTCAAATATTTTTTTTCATCAAACCCATACGTGGGGTATCTATGGATAGGTCTTCAAAAATGATATTAAGGTTACTAACATCATTTTTTTCTAAACTGAACAGTTTGCGCGAGAGACACTTCCAAAGTGTTGAAATGTGTGTCCCCCCCCCCTGTAACTTCAGAATCAGAATCAGAATCAGAATAATCTTTATTCAAGTAGGTTTACAAATAATAAACTCTTTTGAAACGTCATAGTAGCGACTTAGCCTAAATTGACTGCAGGTTCAAATCGCGACCGATCAGAGAAGAACCTGTAAGAAACTCTGTCGGATGTCTTTTTTTTTTTCGACGTTCGCAACCTTTTGTCGTAAGGACTAAACATTTTATTACAAGCAATTCAGTCCCAAGCATTGTCTCTAAAATAAGAGAATGATAGAACTAAAAAAAATATATGATATGCATTACCATGCAAACTTCCACCGAAAATTGGTTTGAACGAGATCTAGTAAGTAGTTTTTTTTTTAATACGTCATAAAAACATTGATCAAAGCTACGACGAACTTTTATATTATGTTACTTGCTGCTACGGAACCCTTCTGGCACTTGGCCGCTTTTTGATATAATATCTAAATTAGACGAGACTTTATATGCCATGTCATGCAATAATTCGCGAAAAATATTCACTGATACTCAAATCTAAATTTCATAATATACCTACTTCTCCAACTATTACTTTATTTGTGTTAATTAACCACTATGACTTCGCTTTTATCAGATTAAAATATTTCCGACATTTAACTTTCATTACCTGTTAATAAAAACCGGCACGTAATAAAAATGGAATTTAAGGCTTCGATGTCGTTATTATGGTTTCCATGAATATTATGTTTCCGATTAAAATCCCGTATTAAATTTCAACGCAAAATAACAACGCGGTATAAAATTCACATATTAAATATTTGATTTGAAAAATGGTCTCTCGGCGTTCAGTCAATACCGAAACTAAACATTTTATAACTAGAATTACACATACACATATACGTAATATTACGCCTTCATTCCCAGGGTGCGGTAGGCAGAGCGGGGTCATACACACTCTTAAAAACAAAAGTTGTCTCTCCTGTGGTCAATAGTTAAAAGCTTGTGTGCATATAAGTTATGTTTTTATGTGATAGGTCTAAAGCAGTCCTGACGGCGTTTTTGCGGGAATGGGCTTAGCCAGAAAATTAGGCCTTAAAAACGTTAACTTTCGGTGTGTCCACAGGAAAGACTGTAACCTAAATCTGTGTATGACCCAGTTGCAGAATTAGGTAACATCAACTCTACAAAACTTGCTGATAGTTCTGTTACTACATTTTGCCTAATCATCCTAATCCATTGATTCCTAGTCCTACAGGCCCTTATTCCCTTAGTCGCCTTTTACGACATCCACTGGTAGACCTGGAGTGGCACTATTCGAACCCGCAACACGAACAAAACTAACCAGATATTAGATTTTTGTAATTTAAGTACCTCTAACAAATAAGGATTCTATAATTTTTCGTCCAATCTCACAAATAGAAGGATCGTTTATAAAAAAAACCCGAAGGATACCCTTTATTCCATTAGAGTCGTTCGTCAGAGTTCGATTTCTATTAGCGTCCCGGCCATAGAGCGGGCCGACGGTTGATTATCGATGGCCTATCCACTCCCTTGCCTTTCAGGGAGGGTCATTTATCTCCAACGAATTTATGCCTTGTCCGTCGCTGGAAATACCAATCTTCGTAGATCCATGTACTCGTGAACTTTTATGTATAGTGAAATTAAGCAGTTCCTCTTTACGTTTGCCGCATCTGTCTGTATGTTTGTATATCCGCTATTTTTTTAACCAAGCAACGGAGTTTGATGCGGTTTTCACCATAGGCTAAAGCATTTTTCACCAAAGGTTTTTATGTATAATACATTCTGGTTTATGGTGTGTTACTGAAAACTCTCTTTTTTTTATAAAATCCGGGCCGGGTCACTGGTTATAAGCTAAGCACTACTGAGACAAACTGGCATACCTGAAGTAAGTAGGCTCTTTTTGACGCTCTCCTACGACCAAGATGCAATGCTTTTATAATCGCTATTTCACTGTTTGTGTCATCTGAACATACTGAGGATCTAAACGTAGGAATGGCGAACAAAGCAAAAAAAATAAATGGCGGTTACACCGTTGAGTTTTTTGCGGCGCTTCTTCTTAGACTCGCCTACTTACTGATATTTTTTTTGATATATTATGTACTTACATCTTACCTATTTGGGCAGAACTGTAAAAGTTTAATAATAACAGGTACAAATAAGTACGAGTATAACAGTAATATAGTGTAATCAATCCGACGAAGGCGCGCCCTACCACTTAACTTGATGTAGTAGCAGCATAGTTTATTGGGACGGCAGTAAATATTTACTACTGTTAATTAAAAACAATAAACCTTACCTAAACTATTTCTTACCATTATTTCTAACCCCTAACGGAAAAAGAGGGGTTTTACTGTGTGCATTTGTATGTATGTGTATCTGTCTGTCTGTGGCATTTTAGCTACCAAACGGATAGACCGATTCGGACGCGGTTCTTTTAAGAATTTTAGAGCTAGGTTTCATGGGTCGTTATTACGTTAGTAATTTTGACCTACTTTATAGTTATTAATTAACCATTCTTACTCGAATGCCACATTTTACCAAATAAACGAAACCCATTACACCTAAAAATAAGCTATAAGCGTGGCACTGAGGCATTGAATAACGAACTTATAAAAGCCATTATAATTCCACAAATAGCCCGACGTGGCCCCGACGGCGTCAATCAGCCACGGCATTAGCATCAGCAAACCGCTCGATTTGCTGAACTTGCTCCATTATTTCTGTCGACATTCCGCCAATATCGTCAGTTTGGAAGGGTTTAACATGAACATGAAATGCCTGGCCTCCTCAGTCCCTAGGTTTTCACTTCAGGACATAATACCAAATATAAAAGGCACTATAATAAATTCAACAAGGTTGAAATTATACATACATACATACATTACATCACGCCTTCATTCCCAGAGTGGGTTAGGCAGAACTACAGAAATACCAACAACTCTAAATAGACTTGTTGATAGTTCTGTAACCACATTTTGAACAATCAGGCCAAGAAGTTTACCAGTGTATTAGTGACAGGTTGCAAGCCCATCGCCCAACAATACTACTTTTCTTTTATAAAGGTCAGTCCAACTGAATTCGGCTATTGGTTAAAAATATTGTGGGACTCCTATCATTTCAAAAAAAGTTATTTGTTGCTTTTTGAAGACGGCTTTTAGTTTAAAAAAAAGGTAATTTCATTTCATACCTTTTAGTGATGAGAAAGTCATAGTCATATGTTTAAACCATTTGAATTTGCTTCGTCATAGACGCTCAACTATCTTAATCGAGATATCTTAGGTACCGTTAAGGAGTTCCAGTGGCCGTCAGTGGTCTTAATAATCAGTTCTACTTTACTGAATGATATGCCAGATTTGTCACTGAAAATACTAAAATCGCTATATGTATTGCTATAAGATTTGAGGAGTTCCCTCAATTTTTCCAAAGTTACATCATTAGATTTTAAAGTGCTAAAAATAGGACCAACTGAAAAGTATACCCATTTAATCAAATACATTGTTTTTGCAAATCGTTCCAGCGTTTTTTGAATAATCAGGAAACATATACAAAATTGAGAAAACATATACGAAAGACAAATTGAAAATCTCCTCCTTTTTTTGAAGTCGGTTAATAAAAGGTCATGGCACTCATAACATACACAGAAAGTCAAGCAGTTGACAAATACTGAAGTGGTTGGCGATTACCAACAAGAGTTAGAGTGCAACAACGAGAAAGAGCATTAGCATCTTGGCACAGATTACAAGTAGGATTGCCAACCGTACTATATTATACTATAGTAATGTACTATATTTTGTACTATATACTGTATACTTAGTATGCAAAACTACTATATTTCAGAGGTCCCTAAGAAGTGCTCTTACTTTTCCAGGTTTCAATTAAATTTTATTAAATCGCAACACTGCCCAGTCAATAATGTCAACAACCACACCTTACGCCATTTGCATTTAAACAATAAATAAATTTTATGTTATGTTGTTTTGAGTCTGGTTTTATTTTTTATCCTTGATTGTATTTTATCACAAAACAGTCAGTTGTTGGAGTCGAGAAAAAGGTTGATGCCAATTAAGCCAAGAGAAGCCTTATGACTAGGGAGTTGTACACAGAACACTAGTAAGTATAAAGTAAACTAAGCATACATTGACCTATATTAAGGCTTATTTCATAAAATACTCTATTTTTTCAGTATACTTACAGTTCGTTTATGACGTTTTTTTTCTGGAAAATACTATATTTTCCAAAAAAAAGTTTGCAACCCTAGTTACAAGGGTCTTAAGAGCGTGGCCTAGTGGCTTAGGGGGTCGATCGGTGATCGAAAGGTACCGAGTTCGAACTCCCGCGGTCACCATGTACCAATGAACGGCTACGCTCTTGTGACCTGTGCCAAGACGCTGCTTGCCGGATTTCGGGGTCGAAGTGTATCCGAAAATACCCATCTGTAAGATAAGGAATAAGAAATACAAGGGCCTTTGTATGGGAGCCAGTTATTTCCCATCATTATGGCAGGAAATAAAAGCCATCTTTGTACGACTGCTCAAGAAGAATAGTTGTGTTTTTGACCCTATGAGATCCTATCATTTCATAACGAAAATTTCACAAACATATCATTTGACAACCCGCGTTTTTTCCAAAACTGTTAATAATTCTGGATTTATTTCAGGACCGTCGTGTAGAATATAGGTAAGGTTAGGTTGTTTCTATAAAAAATCCTGAAATATTTGTAGTTACAGAAAAAAAAGCTGGTTGGCAAATGAATAGGTTGCGAAACGATGCATTTTTCAAACATTTGTCGGCGAAAAGGCAGAGAACCCTTTGTATGTACCATTGCCTTGAAGTTGAACGGAAGGTCCGCTTTCGACAAAAAAGGAGTGGATTGTCGGCAAAGAACTACGATAAATATGAAAAAAACGCCAAAACGGCGGTTTCTTTTTTGATATGAATTCAAACTTTATGTTGACGACAGTGTCAAAATATGCATTCGGGTTTTTGTTGCTTGCTATCTCCTTTTGTTGTTTGTTTTTTTTTTTTTTTTTTTTTTTTTTTTTTTTTTTTTTATGACAAGTAGGAGGCACACGAGCACTCAGGCCACCTGATGGTAAGTGGAATCTGAGACCCATAGGCATTTGAATTCTCAAGTCTATAATCCTAAGACCTCAAATGCGTTGCCAACTCTGAGGACGAAGATGGAATGCCTCTATGCTATGTAGTAATTTCACCGGTTGTCTTATCCCCACACCGGAACACAACAATGCGAACACTATTGCTTGGCGGGTGGTTAATGGATAAGATGGTGGTAGCGATCCGGACGGACCCTGCACAGGGTCCTACCACCACTAAACCACCGTTCCTCCACTGCTGCGTTAAACACATAAATGAGGGTCTATCCGCTGTTAACTTATTGTAAATACTTTCTTTTGTTCTGCTTTTCTCCTGACTTGTATATCCATTCATTAAAATCTGTTCAGATTATTACACTATACGAATATAAGAATCACAAACAACCACCTTCTTAGGATGACCTACATTCTTAAAGAGCATTACAGGATCATGTTCGTGAGATGCAAAGCGAACATGTGTTCCCTTGAAGCATTAACCTGGTGCTACTTACGCGAGTCAGGGGTAAGTAACTTACCACGGTAACTGTAACGCAAGTTTAATCCTCAGTAGCTTAACACCGTGTTTATGCATTAAACTCACGGATACTAAAAAATAACGCGCGAAGTTAACATTTACATTGCTTTTATTCTATAACTTTGCACTATCATTGGTTTAAGCTTCATAAAGGAGAAAGCCAGATAAAAACGTTCGCATATTGTAAACTGTGGAAATTGTGTTTGCAAGAGGATTTGGAAACGTTTTGTGAAACCATGTAGTATTTTATTTTTCCCTTTGTTTGTGAGAGCATTAAGCATTTTGGGATTCCATGGCACTGCCATACTGAATGTCGAAGTTCAAAATTACGATCCACTGTACCTCAGAAGTACTATAAAGCGACGCATGTTAGTGCGAAATTATACTAAATCGATTCACTTGTCCTCGATATCTATCACCGCGATGCACGTTAGCGAAAACATATGCCACATCGAAGTTCAAAATTGCGATTTATTGTATCACTAAAGTACTAAAATGTGACGCACGTTAGGAAATTGTGCATAGGAAATGCGAAGTTAGGTTCCTGCTTGTTGATAGGTCAGATTTAGTTAATTAGGTTTTAAATAGGTTAGGTTATGTTAGCGTGCTTCAGGCCTGAAGGGCCGAACCACACATAAATAGAAGCCCCGCACAGCGGGGCTTCGTCGACTCTGTCAAGACAATGGACAAAAAAAATACTACTTAACAATATTTTGTATAATAATAATAATAAGTACTAAAGTAAAGTGTTTGCTTAACGATGAGTTATTAAAAGGCATGTTTTTAACCAAGACGTTCTGTAAAGTTTTCTCTTTGCTATATTATTAGTTTTTAAATGACGTATTTTATTCTGATAAATTTGTCAAACAATAATATATATTTGTTAAATGAAAAGTAGTGAAACAATTTTCGGTAAAATAGTAGTGAACCTTCGTATTTCCTAAGCAACGCGCTGGAATACATTCAAGAACGTGTGCATCGATGTAGCATATTTTCACACAATCGTGCATCGCATTTTAATACTTTAGTGATACAGTGAATCGCAATTTTGAACTTCGATGTGGCAAACATTAGCACTAATGTGCATCGCGGTGATAGACATTCGAGAATAGGTGAATCGATGAAGTATACTTTCGCACTAACGTTCGTCGTATTTTAGTACTTTTGAGATACAGTTAATTGTAATTTTGAACTTCGAAAAGTATGACAGTCATTCCATGGTTATGTAATTGTCAAGTCCCCAACACACGAGGCGCTTTGCCTCTATTTTCATCATAATAACAGATCAAAGGATAAAATCAATTAATAAACATCGGAGGGAATAAGGGCTTGTAGTACTGTTAGGCGATGGGCTTGCAACCCGTCACTAATACACTAGTAAACTTCTTGGCCTGGTTGTGCAAAATGTGGTCACATAATTATCAACAAGTCTTTTTATAATTATTGGTATTTCTGTTAGCTCTACCTACCCCACTCTGGGAATGAAGGCGAGATGTTAAGTATATATGTAAATATTGGAACACAATGTCACACAAATTGACCTAGTCCCAAACTAAGCTCTTATATAGAGAAATATATACTTAAATACATAGAAAACTTCCAAGACTCGGGAATAAATACTCGTGCTCATCACACAAATATCTGCCCTTATCGGGATTTGAACCAAGGGCCCTAGCTTCGAAGGCAGGGCACTACCAACTAGGCTAGCGTGTCGTCAAACATTCAAGCCTTAAAAAAAATACACAAAAGCTAAATAACAATAATAACAATAATATATTTGTAAGTATTGGTTCTTTGTAATTCTAGAACTGTAAAAATGTTCTAGTTTAATATACTCTCTCGACGAGCAAGCTTTATTACTTATCACAAAGTCATTTAACAGTCGAATTTATTTACAAGGAAATTTAGCAACTTTTCAATTTATGAAAAGAACAAGGGAATCAAACGCACGACAAGCTTGATAACTGATACAGCTGACACAGCCATCGATTAAAATTTTGTTAAAGCACAGTAAAGAATTGTTACAGTTTTTTTGGAAAATTTAAGGTGTTGCATAGTTCCCGAGAAAATAATGGTTAGAGATAAAGAAAATCAGAATCAGAATCAGAATAATCTTTATTCAAGTAGGTTTACAAATAATAAACTCTTTTGAAACGTCATAGTAGCGACTTAGCCTAAATTGACTGCAGGTTCAAATCGCGACCGATCAGAGAAGAACCTGTAAGAAACTCTGTCGCAACCTTGTGTCGTAAGGACTAAACATTTTATTACAAGCAATTCAGTCCCAAGCATTGTTATCATTAATATAGTCTTTAATACTATAATATGCTTTAGAAATTAGTTTACGCTTAACGTAACTCTTACATTTATTTACTGATAGTTCAGTAACATTACTTGGGAGCTTATTATAGAACCTAATACAATTACCCATAAAAGAGTTTTTTTATTTTATGGAGCCGCGTGAAGGGCACTGCAAGCTTATGTTTATTTCTGGTATTAACATTATGTATGTCACAGTTCTTTCTAAATTTAGCGATGTTTTTATGAACATACATAATGTTTTCATAAATGTATTGACTGTGCATGGTCAATATGTTAATTTCTTTAAACTTATCTCTAAGCGAGTCTCTCTGGCCCATCTTGTAGACAGCACGAATAGCCCTCTTCTGCAGAACAAAGATGCTATTTACATCAGCAGCACTACCCCACAGTAAAATACCATATGACATAATACTATGGAAGTAACTAAAATACACTAAAATCACATTGGTGTGCCCATTTTCGTCCTTGATCCTTTTTAACGATATAAGTCTAATAGAATTTATTATAATAAAAAATAAACATCAGAAGATAATCTCAAACAGATTGACCTAGTCTCCAACTCTGCCCTCCTAACATAGTATGTCAGATTCAATTGCCAAAGTAGATTCAATCTTCTCTTGTTAGTAATAAGGTTTTGATTGCTACAGGAGACTTTTTTGACATACTGCTATTTGGCTTAGCAGGGCAGAACTTATCTCTGGGCTTGTACTATGGGTACTAGACAACGACATTACATACTATAGAGAAATAAATACTTATATACTTAGAAAAACCCAAGACTCAGAAACTAATCCCCACGCTCATCACGCAAATATTTGCCTTAACCGGGAATCGAACCCAGTACCGTTAACTTCTTAGGCGGGGTCTCTACCAACTAGGCCAACGCATCGTCAAAATATGTCTTTTCAAGAGTGTGCGAACGTAAGTTCATTAGGTATCATTATCATCAAAATGTTCATAATCATCTGTCTGGCAGTGATCAATCGCAATGCTGAAAATCAACTTCGTGGTTGATGCCGTGACACAGTGCTGAGTGGTGTCATTTTCGACATGGCAACATTATGCTATAATTGTTTTCTTTTCAATTTGATTTTTTTTTGTTTATTGTGTAGTTTGTTGCCATTACTTTATTTTCTTTGAACTGTTTTTTTTGTGATCGTCGAATAAATGTTTCTATTTATATTTCTAAAGAGTTTTATTACAGTTTGACGAGGCTGGAAATAGCCAGAGAGAGAACCATCTCCATCATCTTCAGATTATTTAGGTACGATAATAATGGTGATAAAGGCTCTGTTGGAATTATCCATTCAATTTAAATATACTTTCAGTTTAATCATACACGACTCAACAAAAACCACTTATAATGTTAAATTGGGTTTTTCAAGAGCTCATTCCTGCCTCTAGTTCATCTCAAATAACTAAAATAATGCATACGACCCAACTAAAAGTCAAAGTTTAGATTAGAAGCAATCTCATGCCAGTTGGATTTGAATATGAATTATGCTTGCAATTTTGCTAAATTATGTGCAAAAGCCGAGATGAGCTTGAATAATACACGATACACTGGAAACTCATATCACAAGAAATTACTGTTTCAAACTACAATGAACAATTTTGCACTTCAGCATTGAAGGTGTTTCGGTCGTGTTTCATGAACTATTATGTAACACACAAACAAACTTGAAACGGTGGGGTACAAACTTGGTTCGTTTGGCTGAGCAAACAGGATATTACTGCTTAGTAAAAAATGAAGAAGAAAGGTATTTGGGTAAGGACCAAAAAAGTGGCCACGCTAACTCACTCAATTAAATTTTCAGTGACACGAAAATTAGCCATAAATTTGTAGGGATAATTTTCGTGTCACAACGGAACTTTTTTCAATTTTGTTGTTTTTATGGTTAACTACGCTTAACTGTGGTCCAACTATTTGGTCATTACCCATTTGCTGTGGATAAATTTGTCCACAAAATATTTGTATAAAAGTTGAGAGATTTGTCAGCCAATTTTAATTGAAATAAAAATTGGTTTGCTGTAAATGTGGTACATTAAGATGTCGTTTACATTATTTAAGATGGCACACTTTGCTGTGTTCAGCATGCAAAATTGTATTACTTACAAACATTTTATACCAAATGTAATATTTTTAATTACAATTAATTACATTTAACATTATCTTATATCAGCGACGACTAGCGCGCTCACACGGTATGTCTCGAAGTGGATTTGCATCGTATGAGATTTTTGCTTCATTTTCTCATCACTATCATACTTTCTACTATTTTAACAAACACGCGCTTCATAGCCTACACGTGCTGTGTTGGGACCATTTTGCAACAGCTGTAGTATCTGGAACCCTCTTTTTTTAAGATGTTTTTTTTGTTCTTTTAGATGCTTTAAATGTATGAATTCTTTCATCAACGCATTTATAAACGGCTTAATGGATTGAAATAGAATTTGACTTTTGATTTGATTGGTATAGGGAAATTTGCTAGTTCCCAAAGGACGTTAAACAACTGCTAAGTGGACAAAGTTGCGGGCAATTGCTATCATCACTGACGACACTGCTTGTTTGACGACACGCTAGCCTAGTTGGTAGTGACCCTGCCTTCGAGTTCAAATCCCGGTAAGGGCAGATATTTGTGTGATGAGCACGAGTATTTATTCCTGATTCTTGGATGTTTTCTATGTATTTAGGTAGGTATATATTTCTATATAAGTAAGTTTATCGTTGTCTAGTAGCCATAATACAAGCCTAGAGCTTAGTTTGGGACTAGATCGATTAGTGTGACATTGTCCTGTGATTTATTTATTTATTTCACTTATTTTCCTACGCCAGTGGCGTTTACCACAAAATTGGCATTTCCTCTTACGCTTTACCTTGAGTAAGTATTACCTAATAAGTTATTTTCGGCCGACTTCAATCTTCCTTATTTCCGATGCGTCTTACGAAAGACGCCGACCTCTCATCAAATATGTACTAAGCCCGAATGTCTATTTTATTCGCTATATGCTCTAGTTTCATTCCTTGATCTCGAGACGTGTCCCCGATAAAACACCATCTGCGATCTCAAGTATTCATTGGCACTTGGTACCGAACCGCCAATCAGTACCGGCGACTCTCTAGAGGCGGCGAACCAGTTAACTGGCTTGCTCAAAATCAGCGGGCCCATTACAGTTGCAAATACGTTAAATTATGTGCGGACTTGGGTGCGCGAGCTAGTGGAATAATAATCAGGTGAAAGCAACAGTTTTGCATATGTCGCTTTAGCTTTGTAAGATTATTTCTAACAGGGAGACCATTTTTAGGGTTCCGTAGTCAAACTAGGAACCCTTATAGTTTCGCCATGTCCGTCCGTCCGTCCGTCCGCAGACTACCTCAGATACTCTTAGTACTAGAAAGCTGTAATTTCGCATGAATTTGCTATTAGTTTAGTCATGCCAACAAAGTGGTATAATAAAATGTTAAAAATATATTTTTATTACTGTACTTCCCTAGGGTGTTGTTGGATAGGTCTTTCAAAAATAATGCGGGTTTGTGACAATATTTTTTTGATTATGGGGTTCGTTTATGAAATATTAAGCTTTTAAGAGCTATTTTTTGTTAGAATCTAGTGCGACCCACCCCCCCTCTCCCTCCTACAGCCAAAACTACAAATATTAAAAATCTGAAATAGTAGATTGTTCAACAAGAGACTAAAACAAGCTATAATGACACGAGATGTTTAGCCACGCGAGCGAGCTTGCGAGCGAGGGTGGCTGTAGTTCGAGTGTCATTATGGTTGTTTAGTCTCGCGTTAAACACTCTACTTTTCACTTTGAATGCGAGGAAAAAAACGACGTTCTAAACAATATCGTTGTTTAACAACGTACGCTCAATACAAGTTATGAACATATATTCAAAATACAAATAGGAAAAAAAAGTTCCGCGGTTTTTTTAGGGTTCCGTAGCCAAATGGCAAAAAACGGAACCCTTATAGATTCGTCATGTCTGTCCGTCTGTCCGTCCGTATGTCACAGCCACTTTATTCCGTAACTATAAGAGCTATACTGTGGAAACTTGGTAAGTAGATGTATTCGGTGAACCGCATTAAGATTTTCATACAAAAATAGAAAAAAAACAATAAATTTTTGGGGTTCCCCATACTTAGAACTGAAACTCGAAAATTTTTTTTTCATCAAACTCATACGTGTGGGGTATCTATGGATAGGTATTCAAAAATGATATTGAGGTTTCTATTATAATTTTTTTCTAAACTGAATAGTTTGCGCGAGAGACGCTTCCAAAGTGGAAAAATGTGTGTCCCCCCCCCCGTAACTTCTAAAATAAGGGAATGATAAATGTAAAAATAATATATGATGTACATTACCATGCAAACTTCCACCGAAAATTGGTTTGAACGAGATCTAGTAAGTAGTTTTTTTTTAATACGTCATAAAAACATTGATCAAAGCTACAACGAACTTTTATATTATGTTACTTGCTGCTACGGAACCCTTCATGGGCGAGTCCGACTCGCACTTGGCCGCTTTTGTAAAGTGATGTTTTAAATGCTTGCATATTTAGCCAACAGATTCAAACTTGGAAACCATTTTAAAAGTAATTGGACCACGCATAATAAAAGAGTTCGGCCTTAATATGATTAAATAAATTCATATTCGTAATAATTAATCGTGTTTCACGAAATTAAATCCTTTTTTTTTTTATATTTGCACAGTTGTCATTTTGAGGTTATTTCGACACCCAAAAATATGGTCCATATACAATCACTGAAAATGGCGATAATCCTCCATTCACAAACACCGTGATTGGCTGTTTAGGGGTTTCCAAAGTAAATTAACAAAAATATACTTTAATCCCTAGAGATTAATAAGGAGCTTTAGTCCCGAATCGCAGAGATTTAAGTAGCATTTTAAGAGCATGAGAAGTGAAAAAAAACTTACATGACAACGCATATAACGAATTTACAGGGAAAAGTATCACGACTAAGTAGACATCATGGGTTCTTCAGATACAGGCGTTTATCATTGTTGTTTTTGTTTATTTGAGTGTTATTATACCTATTATTGTATTATTTTAATATTATTTTATCATTTCGTAATAATGTTTTGTTGACGATATCAATGTAATTTCGTATTTTTTGACATGCAATGCAATATATATTGTAACATTACATTGATAAATAAATAGACTAAACTAAACTAAACTAAACTATACCTACTAAAATTATCTAAGGCGGCACCAAATGACTAAATAGAAAATTAGTTATTACTTGTTGATTTTTATGATTGTAGTACTTAACGGCTTCGGAACCCTACACTGGGCTGGGATTCTACACGGTTATAACGATATCGTATTTGACGTGTTTCTGTATTGTCAACGTTTTGATAACTCTTATGACTTATGTCATTTACAATAATAGCGACTACAATAATAGATATAGTTTTAACGCACCTGAATAGAGGCTCTGAGCATGGTCCGACATGCTCTTACCGGGTTTTTTTATGCTGATAATTTTAAAGACCTGTCGGAATCTGTGGAACACGTTGATATTAGTGAACAAAACAGCTTATTTTACATGTATGGAGTGGCCTCCCCAAAAATATAATGTTTACTAAATTAAGCCGCGGCTTTTTTGTAGTTTTTGAGTAACATACGGAGTCTGTATGTCAAGTCCGTATTACGGACGGACGGACTTAACTTAACTACAAGGGTTCCGTTTTTGCCATTTTGGCTACAGAACCCTAAAAATAAGTGCCTTAGACTCGTGTTGAACAAATAGAGTTCACGACAATGAAATCTGTAGGGCATTCCATGTGGAAAAGTCTCGAACAACTTCAACAGTAATGAGAAATAAATAACGACGGTCTTGTAATTCAAATCAGATTTTCTTGCTCTGATTTTTTGTTACTTCTTCTTAGTACATTTTTTTTTATGTTAAGGCGAAGGCACACGAGCACTCAGGCCACCTGACGGTTAGTGGAATCTGAGACCCATAGACATTTGAATTCTCATGACTATAATCCTAAGACCACAAATGCGTTGCCAACTCTGAGGACTAAGATGGAATGCCTCTATGCTAGTAATTTCACCGGTTGTCTTATCCCCACACCGGAACACATAAATGCGAACACTGTAGCTTGGCGGGTGGTTAATGGATAAGATGGAGGTAGCGATCCGGACGGACCCTGCACAGGATCCTACCACCACTCAATTTGACGTTTTTGTATTTTATTTCTGATAACGTAATAGGAATATAATGATAGGTAGTTTGAGTTTGAGGTACTTAAACAACATTACCTACTCTCTTTCTTCGGCGGTCAGGTAATAGGGTACCAACACAAGTTTACTTATAATTAGTCATATTTATATCTTTAGTAATTTTTATAGTTTTATGTTTTATAAATTCTCTGTTGTTTTATTATTTGTTAGTAGCTTTTTCTATGATGAGCGCTGTATGTTCGTGTAAAATTGCACGTACGATAAGTAATATTATTAATTTTTTATGAGTGTGGGAATATCGATTCGAATAAATAAATAATTCATCAACATCATAATCATCATCAGCCTAAGTACATCAGCCCACTGCTGGACGCAGGCCTCTTCCATTGCACGCTACCGAGCACGATCTGCGGCGATTCTCATCCAGCCCGTGTCAGCCACCGCGAAGATCAAGTCTTGAAGTCAAGCCATAAAACACCCATTTTATCATTGTTCGCGACAAGTTAGCATGGGTAGATTTGTATAGCTATGCCTATAGCCCTGTAGAAGACAAGATGCATTCGGAAAACGTTATCGAAAATGTATAATATTCACGTAAACTCCGAAACGGTCACGTCAAGCGCATACGTCAATCCATTTGGCGATGTTTTGAAAACTCTTTACGTTAGCATGTTATCTAAGTCCCTGTGGTGCTAAACAGGTTGCATTCGACAATCGTTAGCGATTATGTTTCGATAGACAAAATGTATGGACTTCTAGGTGGCTTACGTCAATTCCATAAGTTTTTCAATTGAAACCAAACATAAAAGGCGCATATAGTTTGTTCAACAAGGTTTTTTACAATATTAATTAAATAGGTATTGGGTTCTTACGAGGTCAAAGACCTAAAACCAATCTGTATAACTTCTGTGCCATGTGATGACAATTAATAAATGAATATTAGTATAAAAATGAATCATAAACTCAAGTTCACTTTAGTTGTATTATTTCTCTGTGCTTTTTGCACCCACTGACTGTTATTTTATATGTGCAACATGTTAAAAATAATTACTATACTCCGTCCAAGATAACGAGTTAGTACTAGAAAACTGAGAACGCACGCGATTGGTCAGCGAAATGAGTCACAAATACGCATCAGATAGGTTTAGGTACATGGCGGCCAAAGCTCAGTCAACATCTGTCTCTCGTACGGTGCGGACGCGTTATACTTTCTTTCGATTTGGCGATTTTTTACGTTTACCTGGCTTGTATACTGGATTGTTATTTTCTGCATAACTTGTGACTCGGCTCGTTTATAGGACTGTTTTCTACTTAATCTGCGACTCTATTAATTGTACATTACGAATATACATTGTTTTATTTATATAACTATCCAGGTACCTCTTTTTAAACTTTCCTTAATGATGTTAAAATAAAAAGGTAGGTAATAAAGATAATAATTCCTCGCTTTATTTGGGAAATGACCGCATTAAACAAAAATATTCCTTACATAAATATTCCGAACGAACGGCATGTAAGCCTGCCCAAGCATAGAGGTGCAATTGTTTACGCCCACCGACGACCTTCCTTTGTCCCTTTCATTTGCATACAAAAGTGCAAAAGAGAGAACGCTATATTAACTCGTTATCTTGGACGCAGTATAGTTCTCAAGCTGTAACTCCACGAGTATAAGTATTTTAAACTTTACGTGGCTATTAGAATAGAATAGAATAGAATCCTTTATTCGGCTAGTTAAAAAACAAAGAAACACATACAATTGAGGAAATAAAAAACAATAGTAACATTATAAGTAGGTAATTAAAACATAGGTAATAGCCGAAACGGAGCGCCAGCTCAGCGTGATGCTGGGGCACGGAGCCGCAGCGCTGATTTTCAGCTGGACCCGTATGAGAGTTAGATGGCAAAAAATCAACAAAATAAATGTAACGGTAACAAGACACTGCTTAAAACTAATTCTAAACTAACAAAAATTAAAACAAAGTAATTCAACTCAAAGTAAAAATTTCTAATTATAAAATTTTAAAAGTGAGATCTAGCGTTCGCGCATTGTTATTTTCTATATAATCAAAAATTAAACCTAAGAGATAAACATTCAGTAAAACATCATAATTCAAAGTTACAAAAAATGATCTGTGCAACCGTCTATCTGTAGCGACAAAGCTAACTCTTTTAATTTGTTCTTAAAGCTACTAATATTTGTGATGTTACGAATCGGCGGAGGAAGGTCGTTCCAGATCTTGGTCGCTGCATACTTGAAACAGCTCCGGAACGCTTTGGTATAGTGCCGTTGAACAAGAAGGCGGCCAAGGCGATCGCGAGAAGACCAGATTAATTTTTCAAATAAGTAAGGTGGTTTGCGACTTTTAATGACACCGAACAAGAGAGCAGCAAAATGACAAGAGCGCCTAGAGGACATATTTAAAAGTCTAGCCTGGTTTATGTACGGGGACACATGTGTTCTAGCCGGTATTCTAAAACAGAATCGTGCACAAGCATTCTGAACCCGCTGAATTAAAGATTTTGTTCTGGCTAAAAGCCGCGGACCATAAACAGTGTCTCCATAGTTAAATCTTGACAAGACAAGAGATTCAACCAATCTTATTCGCATGTCTACACTGAGGTAATCTCTCATCCTGTAAAGAGTTTTAAGACGGTAGAAGCAGTTTGTAGCCACCTCCTTATTTATAGAGTTTACAATGTTTTGACTACAACATTGCTATTAGCCGCCTTCTTTGGTATAATGGCAACATTGTTAGCGATACGACGCTATACAAATTAACTTGATTTAGCCAACGGCGCCGGCGTTACACACACAGATTGTTCAAGTAATCTGAGGAGTTATTTTAAAAATTGGGCAAGAGCATGTCGGACCATGCTCAGTGTAGAGTTCCGAAACCGTTTAAGTACTACAAACATTAAAAACAACAAGTAAAACTAATTTTCTTTTTAAAGTCAATAGGTGTCTTAGATGGTTTTAGTAGGTATATACACTTTAATCGCCTGCATCTCAAGAACCAATGATGTCTACTTAGTCGTGATAGTTTTCCTTTTATAGTCGTTAGATGCGCTTTTTTTTTTTTCTGATTTTTGGTAATTGATGTTTTGGCTGTAGGGGGGACTTGAGTCTAACAAAAATTTGCACTTAGTTGAATATTTCTTAAACGGATTACTTAATCGAAAAACTGTTTCCACAAACCCGCAATATTTGAAAGACCTATCCAAGGACACCCCACACTATAGCGGACTAATATGCATAATCATTCCATATTACAGCTTTCTAGTACTCAGAATCTCTGCGCTAGGCTGCGGACGGACGGATGGACGGACATGGCGAAACTATAAAGGTCCCTAGTTTGACTACGGAAACCCTTGAAGCCGGGCAAGAGCAAGTCGAACCATGCTCAGTATAGGGTTCCGAAGTAGTTACGGTAACTACAAACAGAAACAAACTGTCTCAAAAACAACAAGTATACCTATGTCGGCCTTCTGACATTACAAATACTGATTAAAAATGTATAATACGGCGTTTCCCGCGGCTTACCGGAAAGTTAGCGTTCTGGCTCATCCTCGGCTGCAATTAACCCAGTTGTTTTAACGTGGTTAGTGGCTCTTACCTTTTAATATCACTTATTACCTTAACACAATTTATCAGATGTAAACTAATGTTTAAAAAAAATACAATATGAAACTTTATACTATACTTACTGTTCCCCGCGACTCCGTTTATCGCTATTCCCTCAGGAACTATTCAATTTTGCGGATCAAAAAGTACTCTACGTCCTTCCCCAGGACTCATACCAAATTACATTTAAATCGGTTCAGCTGTAACCGTGAAAGCGTAAAAAAGACAGACTGGCAGGCAGAGTTACTTTCGCATTTATAATATTATCATGGATACATTCTACATAATAATATATACAAACATAACGTCACGCTTTCAATCCCAGAGGGGTAAGCAGAGCTACAGAATTATTACCAACTCTAATAAAAACTTGTTGATCATTCTGTAACCACATTTTGTACAAACAGGCTAAGATGTGTGAAGGTGTTCAGCTGTAACCGTGAAAGCGTAAAAAAGACAGACTGGCAGGCAGAGTTACTTTCGCATTTATAATATTATCATGGATACATTCTACGTAATAATATATACAAACATAACGTCACGCTTTCAATCCCAGAGGGGTAAGCAGAGCTACAGAATTATTACCAACTCTAATAAAAACTTGTTAATCATTCTGTAACCACATTTTGTACAAACAGGCTAAGATGTGTGAAGGTATTAGTGTAAGGTTGCAAGCCCATCGCGTAATAGTACTACAAGCCTTTATTCCCTTAATTCTCTTACGATGTCCATGGGAAGGCACTGTTCTAAACCGGCAACCAAACATTTATCTATTCCAAAGTAATTAGAAAATTAGGTCATCTCCGGCCCCAGACTTTCTGTTACCTACTGCTGCTCGGGTGCAAGATTTGCGTTACGCTATGCGCATAGCGTAATAGATAACACGCTTACAACCAAACGCGGCATTGGCACCGCGCCCCGGCTGAACCGGCTTGGTCCGTCCTCTTGAGTTTTCTTGTGGTAGCTCGCGGCGCGTATACGGTCGAGGCACGCACACATGCCAGGCACATATGGCACTCATTTTTTATAACTAACAGTTGTTTATTCTGTGTCTATTCTCAAGAATTTGCTGAGATAAACCGGAATTTTGTCAGTTTGGTCAGTTTTTGAAAATTGCTAACGTGAGTGTGATGCATTTTGCCTAGCGTCGAGAGCTGCAGTAAAAACAGACAATTCTTAACGAATTGACGAAGAAAAGTGAGAACTCGAGTAAGTATTCTAAGTAGCACTCAGTATCAACGATTAAAAGCTTATAAAGAATATTAACATAATACCAACACTCAATTTATTCTAAATAGAAATATGTTAATCGTAAGGCTTCCTTACTCAAGGCAAGAGAACCGACATGAACAAGCACTCATCTGAACAAAACGTTGGGAACTTTTGACGTAACTCCGATTACCCCTAAGGGGAGAAAGTTGAGCGGGTCTAATTATTATATGGCTTCAACTTCAACATCTAATATTGCTTGTACGCGTATTTCTACAATTACATGTCAAAAATTCGACTAACAATGGAGCCAAAGAGAGAGGGTACGTCAATATAGTTTACGTTTTAAATGAATATTAATATTGTTTACAGACCTAGCTTTTGAGTTATTCAGGGCCTCTATTATGTTCTAAGTATTGTTTTTAATTCGACCACCATTACTGTCAAGTAAATAATATTTATCATGACGTTGACAATACTATAGCATGTCAATAGCACAATGGTTTTATGGAGTAGAACTAGATATGTTGTATTCAATACTTACCAAGTACCAAGTACTTTTTAGACTTTGCTTTTTAGTTTTAGTTTAGTTTTACTTCTAGTTTTAATTTACATTTATAATAAGTTGATTTCCAATAGTAATTCATTAAAGATAAGCAACTACTTCCTAAAATGTACTATCTCATCACTCTCCATTTTAGGTGACACTATCAGTAATCACTAACTCACTGCAATATCATTGGCATGTTATGTTACAGAAGTCTTGGTTAATTAATAGGTCTACTATTGAACAGTTCAATATGAACGCTGATGGGCATTGCAGTATAAAGTTGTCCACACACAGAAGACGTAGGCGGGCAATTCTTTGGCGTTTCAACCGCCCGTCATTGTTGTCTTCAATATATTGACCAAAATAATGATATCAACGAGCAAATTTTGGTGTAACTAGAAGCAGTACCAGGGATAGTTTATAATTATTGTAAATTAATTAAAGAAGTGTTAATTATATCTGAAATAATATGCAAAGACAACAATGACGGCGGTTGAAACGCCGAAGAATCACCCAGGCGGCGCGGAGGCGGGCTTATTGCCGTTACAATGCTCGTAACGTAACGCATTCTCCGAAAGGCCTTCTTACATAGTGCAATGTATACGGTAATATGCCCTGCTCCGCGCCGCCTCCTTTATCTGTGTGTGGACAGCTTTAGAGAAAAAATCTTACTGTACCTACAATTGAAATCCATCATTTACATTTTCATTGAGCGTGTTGTAACATTTATTAATCAGTCTGTAGTTGTTTAAGTTTATTTATGAAGTAGAGGACGCTCGAAACTTCACACGCGTACTATTAGTTTTTTATGGAATAGGAGGCAAACGAGCAGACAGATCGCCTGATGGTAAGCGAATATTGTCACCCAAAGACACCTGCAGCACCAGAGGAGGTACAGGTACGTTGCCGGCCGTAACCGCCGGCCAGCCAGCCGGGCGTAGTTTTCTGCTACGTCTCCTATTTTAACCCCGCAAGGGATGAATTCCCAAGAAAATCTTCATAGTTCACCCTTATGATATTCAAAGAATATTCTCTCCAAATTTCAAGTACGAAGGTCCGGCGTCAGTCAGCCAGTCAATTTCTTCTATCATATAGATGTGTTTAATATAGTCTATAAAATGAATTTCGTGATGATTTCTAGGTACTAAATCATACACGTACACTCACCCTGTCAATGATACTTTAGCTGTCTATTTAAAAAATGATATAAACATCCTTTTTTGTATTTTCATCTTTATAGCCTGTTTAAAAATTCTAGGCATGTAAAAATCCTCGATGTAAAATGTCACCAAAAAAGTCACAATGCCCAATCCGCTAGCCACACTTGAGTGACAGATGGACAAATTGGACAAGGGCATAAAACGCTTTCTATCCAACCCGGGACAAAAACTCGTGTCATGACATAGTTCCATTATTTTGTTTTATTCCCTTTACTACGGCAGTTTACGGCCCGTGTTTTGTTACTTGAGGGACCATTTAATTCCAGGTTTATCGTCATTGCATCAACCTGAAAGGAATCTTTTATGGTTCAAGCTTTTTGTATTCGGACATAGTTCTAAAAAATAAAGATGGTTTCCTTGCTTTTCAGTTGAGGGCTGTGATTTATAAGGATATGGTTCGGTTCTGACACATACTTTATTACTTTTAGATTGTATTTTTACTAAGGACCAGCCCTTAATCTCAAGTTGGTGATGCAGGAAGTTCGTTTATAGTTTGGATCGGAAGTAGTTTGATTTCTGCGAAAGGATGAAGAATTTTTATCCCAGGGAATCTGATAGTTCATGCCGAAAAACAATGAACTAGTAACAGTGTTTTCTACTAGAGAATGCCTTATTGAGTAAAAAGTTCGAATAAAAAAAAGTGTACTGGCATACTTTATTTCAAACTTAAATAGCCACTCCATGTCTTCCCATGGATGTCGTAAGAGGCGACTAGGGAACTAAGGGCTTGTAGTACTGTTAGGTGATGGGCTTGCAACCTGTCACTAATACATAAGTAAACTTCTTGGCCTGATTGTGTAAAATGTGTTTACATTATAAAAAGTATTTTTAGACTTGTTTGTATTTCTGTAGGTCTGCCAACCTCACTCTGGGAATGAAGGCGTGATGCTGTGTATGTTGTTGTCATTGAAAAATCCTAAACAAGGAGGATTAAACTAAGCGAGGTTTTGGTTACATCCATAATGAAAAAGCTGTGCGTGTAACGTGATTTATTAATCCCTAGCAATTTAATAAGCAAATAAACAAGGAGTTTAAAATATTTAATGTTATCGGCGTTATCGCCTTTGATGTAATCAAAATCCAGCTTTTGCTATTTTCGATTCAACAACGAAACATTAATTAAGTCATTCTCGATCCTCAAATTAAATTTTGCCACCTAGTTTCAAGGTTCATTTGACCCCCGCACAATCTCCAAGCAACAAATCGTTGCTATTTATAACTGACCAAGTTTCGTTATCAGGTCTTGGCAGAACTATTTAAATCTTCTCCAGGAAAAAGGTCATATCAACAATGTAATTGCCAAAGCTGTTCTAACTTTGCTCTGATGTTAATAAAGACGCATTTAAAAAATATTTGTGGAACAGTTATGGTGCTAGTTCTATGGAAGTATTGCACGCTAAGGGCATATAATTACATGTCAGTAGGCTGGTCACACTTACGATTTCAAATGCGGAATCGTTTGGAGTTTATTACAATTAACCTTTCAAGGGGCTGATAAACGATTTACTAATGCTGTTTTACTCTTACTTCATATGTTAGAGCAAGACGCCTACAGGTGCCGATCACACATTTCCTTGAATATGCTGCTTGTCTAACCAATTCCTAAGGTGATAATTGCTGACTTATGCCCTGCGAAACAAAAGCCATCTCTAATATATCATCTGAAGTAGGTGCGTGCAGAATCAGAATCAGAATCAGAATAATCTTTATTCAAGTAGGTTTACAAATAATAAAATCTTTTGAAACGTCATAGTAGCGACTTAGCCTAAATTGACTGCAGGTTCAAATCGCGACCGATCAGAGAAGAACCTGTAAGAAACTCTGTCGGATGTCTTTTTTTTTTTTCGACGTTCGCAACCTTTTGTCGTAAGGACTAAACATTTTATTACAAGCAATTCAGTCCCAAGCATTGTTATCATTAATATAGTCTTTAATACAATAATATGCTTTAGAAATTAGTTTACGCTTAACGTAACTCTTAAATTTATTTACTGATAGTTCAGTAACATTACTTGGGAGCTTATTATAGAACCTAATACAATTACCCATAAAAGAGTTTTTTATTTTATGGAGCCGCGTGAAGGGCACTGCGAGCTTATATTTATTTCTGGTATTAACATTATGTATGTCACAGTTCTTTCTAAATTTAGCGATGTTTTTATGAACATAAATAATGTTTTCATAAATGTATTGACTGTGCATGGTCAATATATTAATTTCTTTAAACTTATCTCTAAGCGAGTCTCTCTGGCCCATCTTGTAGACAGCACGAATAGCCCTCTTCTGCAGAACAAAGATGCTATTTACATCAGCAGCACTACCCCACAGTAAAATACCATATGACATAATACTATGGAAGTAACTAAAATAAACTAATCGAGCGGTATCTAAGTCTATTAATTGCCGAATCTTATTAACTGCAAAAACTGCTGAACTGATTCTACCCGCCAATCCAGCAAGATGAGGACCCCATTGGAGCTTGGAGTCTAACGTTATACCAAGAAACACTGTATCATTAACTAGGTCTAGTTTGTCATTTTTAATAGTTACAGTAGTTTGACTATTTTTCACATTAGTAGTCATGAACTTTATACATTTCGTCTTTTTTTCATTCAGTAATAAATTATTAACACTAAACCAATCGACTACTTTTGATATAGCATTGTTTACATCGACATTAAACTGCTGTTGTCGTTTAACTTTGAACACAAGTGACGTATCATCAGCAAACAATACTATATCATGGTTGTCCTTTATAAGGTAAGGTAAGTCATTTATGTAGATGAGGAATAAAAATGGACCCAATATTGAGCCCTGTGGTACGCCCATTGAGACCAATGACCCAGGTGATCGTACTCCATTCACGTCTACCCTTTGTATTCTCCCGTATAAGTACGTTTTTATTAAGTTTAGCGCAGTACCTCTAACTCCATAGTGGTGTAGTTTCCTGATCAATGTGTCATGGTTAACGCAATCGAAGGCCTTGGACAAATCACAAAAAATACCTAAAGCATCCTGTGACCCTTCCCAGGCATTAAAAATGTTTTTAATCAACTCAACACCAGCTTCGGTTGTCGAGCGACCCCGAGTAAAACCAAATTGTTTATTGTGTAATAAATTATTATACCGAAAATGTTCCGCTAACTGTGACAAAATCAATTTCTCAAATATTTTACTGAAAGTGGGTAGTATGGATATTGGTCTAAAATTTGTGGGGTCAAAAGTACTACCCGTTTTGAATAATGGAATTATCTTACTATGTTTCATAAGATCAGGAAACTCACCACAATCAACACAGTGATTAAATACGACCATTAAGTCAGATGCTATGACTTCAATTAAGGATTTGAGTACATGGACCGACACTCCCCAAAGGTCACTGGTTTTCTTTATATTGATTGAGTTGAATGCCTTAATTACATCCAAGGCAGTAACGCGCTTGAATTCAAAGTATATACTGCATTCAGGCACGTTATCTTCTAAAAGTACAATGGCAGACGCAGGCGAAGAGTTCAAGCACTTAGTCGTGGACACTGGTATATCGGTAAAAAACTTTTCAAATTCAATTGCGATATCTGGATTGGAATCTATTATTTTACCATCTACTTTTAAACGATAGTCGTTAATGTTCTTTTTTCGGCGACCTGTTTCTTCATTAATTATTTTCCAGGTCGTTTTAATAACATCAGAACTATTCAAGATTTTGTTACTTAAAAAATTTCGCTTAGTTATACGGCAGTCTATCTTGAATTGCTTAGAATACTGTTTGACATGTTCCTTAAACTCCTCACTCGCGTTATACCTCCGTTCCTCATATAGTTGATACAGTATTCTTCTACGCTTATGTAAGTCCGCAGTAGCCCAGTCACTGAAAACCTTTGCACCACCAACCACAACCGATTTGGATGTAAATACTGCGTTAAATTGTTTCATGAATGTGTGAAAGAATGAGTTGTACATGTCATTGGGTCCCTTATCAGTTGTTAGAAAGGGCAAATTATGCACTAGGTTATGTCTCATTCTTTCCACACGGTCTGCAGTTATTGGCACAAAAGTAATTTCTTTTTTTGGAATATTATTCGATACGGACTTGAATTTAATTAATTGACCCAAATGATCCGATTCCAGGTGCAACCTTATTACTAATGAATGACAGTCAAACTGGCTTTAGATGCTGTATATGAGGTACCGTCTCTAAGCTAGCTTGAAAAAAAAACCGGGCAAGAGCATGTCGGACCATGCTCGGTTTAGGATTCCGAAACCGTTAAGTACTTACTACAAACATAAAAATCAACAAGTAATAACTAATTTTCTACTTAAAGTCAATTGGTGCCGTCTTAGATGATTTTAGTAGTATCTCAAGAACCCATGATGTCTACTTAGTAGTGATAGTTTTCCTTTAAAATTCGTTATATGCTCTTTCATTTAAGATTTTATCAGATTTTTAGTATCTGTACTTTTGGCTGTAGGGGGAGGGGGGGGGGACACTTGAGTCTAACAATAATTTGCGCTTTAAAGATTAATATTTCATTAACGCATTACTTAATTGAAAAATTGTTTTACAAACCCGTGATATTTTCGAAAGACCTATCCAACGACACCCCACACTATAGGGTAGATGAGAAAAAAAAAATACATCCCCACGTTACGTGTAGGGGAGATACCCTAAAAAAATGTTTTTTCTACATTTTATTGTACCACTTTGTTAACGTGACTAATATTAGCCAACAAATTGGTACTTACTATAAAATGAATAAAAAAATATATTTTATGGTATGTCCATACACGTAACGTAGGATGTATTCCCCCCCCCTCCCCCCTACAGCCAAAACTACAAATACTAAAAGCCTGAAAAAATCTTAAATGAAAGCGCATATAACGAATTTAAAAGGAATTAAAGTATCACGAGTAAGTCGACATCATTGGTTCTTGAGATACAGGCGATTAAAGTGTTTATACCTACTAAAATCATCTAAGACGGCACCAAATGACTTTTAAATAGATTAGTTACTACTCGTCCATTTTTATGTTTGTAGTACTTATCGGCTTCGGAACCCTAAACGATACTCGTCATGCCTAACTAAACATCTTCCCGCGTGTATTATCTACCGTCTGCAATAGACTTCTCTTTTCGTTTACTGTACTAAGTACTTCCTCATTCGTCTTCTAGTCATATGTATAAAACGTTTATAAGTATGTATATAAAGCAATAGTTAAATGTGACGCATCAGCAGAGTTTTGCAGTGTTGGAGGTAAAATTACAAGAATCAATCAATCAATCGAGCAATATTGGCATATTCATGCCAAATTACAGCTTTCTAGTAAGAGTCTCTGCGCTAGGCTGCGGACGGGCGGACGGACGGACGGACAGACGGACATGGCGAAACTATAAGGGTTCCTAGTTTGTCTACGGAACCCTTAAAAAAGTAGGCGTTGTGCCGTAAGTATCATGTTAGAGAGGAGTCTCGGAATAGGGAAGAATGGAAATTACTGCACCGATAAGAGCACAACTCTTATGTATATGATGATGATATATATTTATATTTTTATTCCAATATCATACGAGTACGTTGTTACATTTTACATAGTTTTCCCAAAAACCCTAGTAAATTTAGTAACCCCTTTGTGATTTTAACTACCCTACACCAACATCAAAGCAAATTAAGGTCCGAAACCTGAGCGATAATATTGCCTTAGAACTCCACGAAGCTAAACTTTCGGTAGTTCTGACGGACCACAGTAAATTACCCATCACAAGGAAATTCTCAAAGTTTGTCAATTTTGTATTTATACCCTAAGATAAAAAAACATGGCAGATAAATTTTAGCAGTCTTTTTTTTCAAACAAATACTTACTTTGTCTGACGGATGAAACTTTTAGTTGAAAATGGAAAAAAACTGATAAGAAATTGATCTTAACTGTCAAACATAATAAACTGAAAAAGTTGAACACTACAACGATGAATAAAATTAATAAAAAAACCCATAATTAAGACTATTGAACGCGAATAAAAGAAAGTAACTAGTAGGTATACGTTCTAAGAACGAACAGCATTAATATTTAATGTCGAGGTTATTATTATTTTATTATTAAAAAACATTAATTTTGTTATCACATTCAGTCACGGATATAAAGTAAATTTCATCAACAATTTAAGGAATGTGTATTTTGGCTATAGCGTTTTCCATCTACGATGACTTTATTGACAAATCATGGTTGCATGGTTTAGTGTAAGTAAAACATTACAATTTTGATAAGTACAGCACAAAGTAAGATTCAAAATTAATAAAGTTTGGTTATCTACAAGCGACTAATGGACTCTTGTTACAATTTGTATTAAGCATTTTCCTTAAATTAATATTAAACAGAAGGCCGTCTAGATATTTTGTAGCACGAGTTAATTAGTTATTGAGTTTCTCGCCTTTCCTTTGTTTTTTGACACAGAGTTACATTATCAATATACATACATACATACTATCACGCCTTCATTCCCAGAGTGGGCTAAGCAGAGCTACAGAAATACCAACAACTACAAGAAGAGTTGTTGGTAATTCTGTAACCACACTTTGCACAATCAGGCTAAGATGTTTACCAGTATATTAGTGACAGGTTGCAAGCCCATCGCCTAACTGTCCTAGAAGCCCTAATTCCCTTAGTCGCCTCTTATGACATCCACGGGAAGACATGGAGTGGCACTATTCTAAGCCAACAACCACGGGCATTATCAATATTAGTAGGAATAATAATTCCCCGACGTAAAAAAGACGAGTTTGTCGAGATGAGCCTTCATATGAGCCTCTCTAACTTACTCTAAGTAGAACCAGAAGAAGGAATTAAGTCACATCTGCAACAGCAATCCCTACAGAAAAAGGATCTAAAAGCCTTGTAATGAACTGTTTAAATCTGGTAAAATACAGCCAGTACAAGGAAAACCGTTACAGAAGTCATCCTTTCACTTAAACTCGTCAGGTTTAGACAGTTCAGGGCATCTATTCAGGTGCGTTAAAACGAGTTTAAGTATCGTTTATGTCACAGTCGCCATAATTGTAAATGACATAAGAGTTATCAAAACGTTGACAATACGGAAACAGGTCAAAAACGATATCGTTATAACGCAGATGAATAGAGGCCCAGTTTAGGCTTTGGTTTTGGCAAAGTCTCAAACCTGACCAGGGCCTCTATTCTACTTATATACAAGCATGGCAATATCGCTGTAACACACAAGAATAAAGGCCCAGATTGAAGTTCGACGAAAAGGAAATTTAATGTTATTATGGCACAAAATATAAGTTGTTTTACGGATGCATTGTGTGCGTGTTGCAGATGCCTGTCAGGAAAATAAAGTATATGTGTAATTATTAATTATTAAGAGGCCTAACAAGTCCAAAAACCACGAAAACACTTCCAAAGCGGCTAAACACACGAAGTTTCTTTGTACACGTGGCCCCCATAACTTTCAATATTTAGTACGGTCCACCTTTGAAGATACGTGGCTCATATGCCTTGTGTATTAGGGTTGAAACTTTCTTTTCGGCACTTGCGTTGTTCATTTGATTAGGTCCACCTGTAAGAAAGTATTATAGCTCGTATTTTCTAAGCACTACGGTTGAGAGTTTTCTATTCGCTTAAAGGTCGGCTAAGGGTTGGCCCTTTGAACTTTGCGACCCGGCACCTAAAGCTATTGAACTTGAAACTAAGTTGCACCACAAATTATTGCCCGGTTCCGTACGTGTTCTGAAACTACAATCTGAGTTATTAGCAGTATTATGTATGGTGTAAACTACCGTCAAGTGAGGCAACTTTGCCTCGTCGTGGCAACTTCCCCGTCGTAATAGCTTGCACTTATAGCTACAAACATCTACGATTGATATTTGGGTAAGGGCCAAAAAGTTGGCCACGCTAACTCACTCAATAAAATTTTCTATGAAACTTTTCCGTTGTGACACGAAAATTAGCCATACATTTGTAGGGATAATTTTCGTGTCACAACGGAACTTTTTTCACTTTTGTTGTTTGTATGGTTAACTACGCTTATCTATGGTCCAACTATTTGGCCCTTACACATTTACTGCCAAAAATTACACTTGTCTTAATCACTACATAGTATAAAATAGTCGCTTTCGCTTCCTTCTGTCTGTCCCTATGTATGCTTAGATCTTTAAAACTACGCAACGGATTTTGATGCAGTTTTTTTTAATAGATAGAGTGATTCAAGAGGAAGGTTTATATGTATAATATACCCGGAGGGCGGGTCGCTAATGGGAAATATTTAGTGAATCCACAAGCCTGTATGGAAGTTTTTATCAAATTAAAGAATACAGAATAATTATTGACAACTAAGAATAAGGCACGTTCTTAGTTAATTATAGTGATGTGCAAAATTAAAATTATCTATAATTTGACTAGGCAAAAACGTAAAAGTTGAATATTTGTGTTCTTGTAGAGAATATAAATCACAATGTTTGCCTACTAATGGGAATCCGAGAAAGGTTAACTTTAAATGTTCTACTTTCTACGTTAGTATGAAAAATAATTTTAAAAGCCTTGCAAAAAGCTTACACATACTATCAACTGAAATTAGCAATATGCAAGTTACAGGAAAAAAAATCAATAAGTATACTTAACTTTTACAATTTGAAAAATTTCCTATTGGGTTTTTTATGTTAAGGAGAAGGCACAAAAGCACTCAGGCCATCTGACGGTTAGTGAAATCTGAGACCCATAGACATTTGAATTCTCAATACTATAATCCTAAGACCTCAAATGCGTCGCCAACCCTGAGGACTAAGATGGAATGCCTCTATGATAGTAATTTCACCGGTTGTCTTATCCCCACGCCGGAACACAACAATGCGAACACTGCTGCTTAGCGGGTGGTTAATGGATAAGATGGTGGTAGCGATCCGGACGGACTTTGCACAGGATCCTACCACCACAATACAATGCAATGCAACAATTTGTACAATGCTTACTGCAATTGGCAAGTAACAAAAGTATAGCATCAATATTTTGTAGTATTTATTTTCGCCCTTTTAAGGGCATTTCTTAGAAAGTTTATACCTATTTAAGGACTAAAATTCTGCCCTGCTAACATAAAATGCAGTATCTGAGACAAAACTTCTGTAGTATATTGAACCTTATTACTAACGGTTTAGGGTTGAATCTGCTTTGGCCATTAAATCTGAGATACTGCTTTTTTGCTTAGGAGGGCAGAATTAAGAAACGTTAATTTTTCCGCTGAGTTACGAAAATTAGCTATACTGTTGTAAGACAAATGGTGGTATCTCAGACAAAACCCTTGTAGCAAGTGCAAGCATATTACTAGCGGGTGAGGACTGAAACTGCTTCATTTATTGAATTCGAGAAACTGCTAACTGGCGCTAAGTAGTATATAAATGTACGAGTAATTTTCGTAACTCAGCGGATGAGATAAAATTTCTTAATTTTAGGCCTTAACTAGGTACAAACTTTATAAGAAACGCCCTTAAACGTCTGTCAAAATTTCATGGCGCCAATTTCTAAAATCTCATCAATAATGTTAATGGCGGGGACCGCTGTAATTTCAGTAAATACACGCATAAGCTAACTGGAATAATTACAGAGCTGTTTTGCGAATATCTTCTGAATTCGAGACTCATCAAAATTCTGAATAAATTAGAATAATGTGTCTATTAATCGACACGGGCAGGAATAAACTAGACACTAGGTAAAATTAAACTCGGTTTATATAATAACATCCTAAACAAATAATGATTGGGGCAAAACTTTCCTACTAACGTTTTCGTTTTATGGTTCAAGTTCACAATCAATTTGATTGAAGTTTGAGCTATAAATTTAAGCACGAACTAACTTTAGCTGATAATAATTATGAGAGCAAATGTTTAATGCTAAGTTATGGGTATTTGATAGAAGATTTACAGAAGCATAAAAGCGATCAATTTGACCTAAAATATTGCGTTAACAGGGTCAATCAACTTTTCTTTGTAGCTCGTTGCCATGGTGACGTCTCCTGGGTCACTCTTTAAAACCACGATTTTAAAGTATATAAATCCAGCAAACATCGGCTTTTGTGGCAATTACAAGCCCATTCTTTTATGGGTTTTCTTCCAAGCGTATTAGTAGTGTATATTATAACCATTTTTCTAAGGAACTCTATCACTGTTGTCTCCTGGCTTACGGGACAGAATAACAACAACGAAAAGTTGATCCACCCAACAAGTGCCAGTGGCGCCCGCGCACTAATTTCGATTATTGTGTTTTCTAATGAAAGAAACTTTTGTCATAAAAAAACAGAAGACAATCTCACACAAATTAGCCTAGTCCCAAACTAAGCTCTAAAGGCTTGTAATGTGGTTACTAAGCAACGAAAATCATAGAGAAATTACAAGTATATAGATAGAAAAAACCCAAGAGTCAGGAATAAATACTCGCGCTCATCACACAAATAATTGCCTTGACCGGAATTCGAGTCCGGAACCGCTAGCTTTGTAGGTAGGGTCACTACGAACTAGGCTAACTGAAACTCTCCTATCTGTGTCTCTCTCCCCTAATCTAGAAATCGAAGAGTGGTTTTTGGTTGCACAAATGAAAACCCTTTTTCCTCTAAGTTCCTCACTGATAGGGTCAATTATGTCATATACCATATAAATAGTGTTTTCATGTGTCCAATAAAAACCACTCTTCGATTCCCAGACACTATTCTAGTTTACATTAGAACCCACAATTACAGTAATGAGGGCGCCACTGGCTCTCGGTGCTGTTTTAAAGTATCCGCCATTTTTCCCGTTTGTTATTTTTAAGCTCATTAAGAGACTTTTATTGCATGGCCAAAAATAAAATCATTTTATTCATTGTTAGTAGAATTTTATGAATACTGCCTATTTAACAATGCCTAATGAGTTATTTCGTAATGGCTGTCTAAGATTTTTCCATTGTCAAATTACGTAACAAGTCAAAATCTAATTTTAATTTCAAGAATATGGTTTTACTTAATAAAATAATTTCTTACCTCACTTACGAGTAGGTACTAGATAATTTTGTTAATTTGCGAAATAACAAAGACATAACCGTATTTTTACGATCTTATAAAGGCCAATGGAACCTTGTTAGAGATACAACCACATGATATAATTACTTACTTCTCCGAAAACAAGGACAACATGTAATAAATCAAAGTGAATAGAACAAAGTAGAAAATATAAATAATTAATGAACAATAATTTGTTTTCCGTGTATCTAAACATTCACGTAAAAAGGACGTAAATGACGGTGTACCGAACACTGATCGGATAAAGTGGAAAAAAAAACAATTTGAGGTTTGATGTTTAAGAAAATTTCAAATAAAAACATAATAACATACTCAATTGCGAATTTTTCAGCGGTATACTCGTACGTGTAGATATGTCATAACTACATACGTTAACTTGCGTTTCGTCTTACAATTTATTTCATGTAGTTTCTGACAATTTTGTAATTGTTTCTCGTTGCTCCTTTTTTTCTCATTTCCTATTACACAAAGGTTGGCTGGAAGAGGGATCTCTTCATTTCTTCTCTTTAAAGAATCCCATTTTTAGGGTTCCGTAGTCAAACTAGGAACCTTTATAGTTTCGCCATGTCCGTCCGCAGCCTAGCGCAGAGACTCTTAGTAGTAGAAAGCTGCAATTTGGCATGAATATGCATATTTGTCAGTCAACAAAGTGGTACAGTCGACGTCATAAATATGTTTACACTTTAGTACCTTGTCACTGTCAGTCACTGATACAATTTCATATATAATTATATGTAATTGTCTCAGTGAATGAAAGTGACATGGTACTAAAGTGTAAACATATTTCTGACGTCGACTGTACAATAAAAGATAAAAAAAAATATTTCTTTAGGGTACCTTCTCTACTCGTAACTTGGGGAAGTATTTTTTTTTCTCGTCTACCCCATAGTGTGGGATAGTCGTTGGATAGGTCTTTCAAAATGATTACGAGTTTGTGAAAATAGTTTTTTGATTAAGATATTCGTTTGTGAAATATTAAGCTTTAAAGCGCAAATTTTTGTTAAACTCAAGTGTCCCCCCCCTCCTTACAGCCCCAGAAAAAACATATAACGAATTTTAAAGGAAAATTATCACGACTAAGTAGACATCATTGATTCTTAAGATACAGGTGATTAAATTGTTTATACCTACTAAAATCATCCAAGACGGCACCAATTGACTGTAAATATAAAATTAGTTATTAGGTACTTGTTGATTTTTATGTTTGTACCTTACGGCTTCGGAACCCTACACTGAGCATGGTCTGACATGCTCTTGCCGGGATTCGGAAGTATTTTATTTTGATTTTGTATTGTGTAGAATTAAGTGTTTACATACACCCATACATACAACCTTATCTTAGTAGAATGAAGATCAATAAAATAGCGTTAAATTACAGTTTTAGGTCTTGCCAGACCGTCTCTCACATCCTGTATAAAATAAAAGTACGCTCAAATTTTATAAACATTCAGTGCCTAAGACACACTTTATTAGTAGTCAATTTATACAAATAACGAGGACGAGCTCTGAATGTGACAAAGTAATTTAGTAAGTGATTTTAGTATTTACATTTCCGAGAACGTTTTTTGTTTACTAACTCATCAAGTTGTCACGAAACCATGCAATTAAGATAATAAAAATGTCCTTTGTCCGTTGTTACTTTATAAAATTGTTTGTTTCACGAGAACACGTATTTCATTTACATAATGGGTTACTCACCATTAAAATTTAGTTATATTCTGATTGTTGCCAAGGGTAGAAATTACGTGATTTACGGACGAGTCATATTGAAGGCAAAAACGTAGTTGAGGCCCTCTACTGTAAGAGTCTATAAATTGCACTTTCTGCCAAGGCAGTCATAGTACTTTTCTCAACTACTGCTAGGAAATAAAGCGAGTTTTTTCATTAATTATTCACATTTGTTTGTGATGTTTTCTAACCCAAACCAGACCGAAAATGCATCAATCATGTTTTTCGAAGAAGACTTTTCTAAACTTTCTCATGATAAGCACATTTCTTAGACATGCATATCGACGACCGTAATCTAAATTGACGTAACGGACAAATGGCTACTTTTCAGGAGAGCCAAAAAACAGTATTTTTTTTCTTTTAAAATTCATAGTTTTGTTGTTTGTTTACGTATCATGTAACTAAAAATAGCCAATTACTTACTTTTTTCCACTCTTTAACTACAAATAACTCAATTTATCATACAACGGTTAGTTACTGAGATAGCATGTCCCTTACGTCAAAAAATAAATTCATAATGTCCAATACCACCCTTCTCCAACAGTTGCCTTTAGAGTAAATTTGATGTATCTACAAATAAATTTAAAGAAATGAAATTAAAGTGATCGTAACTCCATTGAAAGTAATCAATGACAGGGTGTAAAAGGTACATGGGAAATTATCTTAGGTGAAATAATAAACGAAAACATAAAATGTAATTGTGTTATTTATTAGGATAATTAAGAGATCAATCATGGAAGTATAGACATAATTATCCAGAGCTCAGAATCGCAATTATTTAGTGGTATTTGAGTGTTTACAGGACTTTCATTATTTGAATCTTAATTTTTCTGTTACTACCAGCAATATACGAGGTTCGCAATTAAAGTAAAGTGTTCTGAAGAACATATACTTAGTTTTATAATTATATTTCAACGCTACATCACTACATACGCCATTATGAGCTCTCATTAATATGTCGATAGCTAGACTAGTAACAAGTAATAAAATAAAACAAAATACACGATTCGGTGTAAAAACGATTAGAGATATAAAATAAAAACATAAACAATTTTAATTCGACAGTATCAATTAGAACCTAGGTACTAATAGTAGTACAATTAGCAATAGGCCAAATCCTATCTTAATTTTCATCACTGCTCATGAGAGCAGACGACGTATGACGATGATAATGATATCATCGTCAGTTTCAGCTAAAGTAGCTGTTATCATTTCAGAGTGAGGCAAAGTTAAATATTCGTTATGAAAACGCTTTGGGATAGTACCTAGAAGGAATTGGTATTTAATATATTTAGAAACGTGATAAAGTATTTTGGTCCTCATAGCATTTCTAAAGACTTGCAAAATAATATACCTACATAAGTAGACACAAACACGGTAATTGCATGTAGCCGACAATTTGATATTTTATTAAATAAAATACTTACTGCAATAACTTGCCTCGATACCGCAGTAATTTATTGCGTCGAGCTAAGAGTGATTCAATACTGTTTATATTCATCGTTATCTCAGTTGCCTTCCTTATTATTAAGTACTTGAAACATGCGTGAAGACGAGTGCTCGTGCAAAACAGAACTGAGCAAGCAGCGGCAGCACTCAATCCAGTGTAGCCAGGTGTAATTTGAAAAATGAATAGTTTTTTATCAGTCGAAAATACCTTTGAATAAACGATTAATAATCTGGATTTTTTCTTGTACGTATGTATGTATGTAAAAGCTTTATTGGAAAACTAACAATTGAATTATAGTGCTCTCATTAAAATTATTTTATTTTATTTCAATTGAAAAAAATATAGTTATCACGTGTCGTGTTCATTGTAAATACTTTATAATCTGTTTGCACAAATAACTAACCCTTGGAATATTATTTTAAATGCATTGTTAGGCATATTTTCAATCGATGTACAAGGCTCAAAAATCAATAGATTGTCAAGAAAATTCAGTAGATTTCGTAAAAATCAGATGAACCGGTAACACTGTCAACCACAACCAGCAGCGACATGCTCTTTCTAAAATGTTTTTTGTCGCGTACAACGAGGTGATAGTGAGATCTCTTTCACCCTCAAGCAACTTTAAGTGCGTGAGAGTGATTTAGCTATATTAACGAACACTGAGTATGTCATCTAACGAAAGAGATAACGCTAACATTTTAATGTAAGGGACGGTAGTTTTATGATAGTAGTTGTGAAAAAATGTCGTATATACTCTTAGCAAATATTTGATACACTTACAAATTACCGTAAGGGTCACTGTTGCCTTACATTTGTGAAAGCAAAACTGCGTATCGTACAATTGCTTACAGAATAATAGTCTTTTACGACGCAGGTAAATTTAGAAAATGATAGTTACGTCTAATTGTGATAGAATCAATTTTATTTTTGTAGATAATTTTGAGAACGTTAAATGATGTATCGTACCTTTACTTATTTAATGGCGCCTTACAGCGTTAGGTAAATTGCGAGATGAAGGTTACACCAAGAATAAATTGCAGTTTTTTTAATTGCTGTAGATACGTCGTATTTTTTTGAAATACGGAGTCAAAGTAACATTTTTTTAAGGCTGTAAGGGGCATGTTTTTTAAGGCTATCGAGACGTCACCTATACCAATCGATAGAGAAAAAAAACTGAATAGAACTGCATTCATAACTCACTTTCGCCATTTTGTCCCTTACATCAATTTAGATTACGGTCGTCGATATTGTGATCATGCAAAGAACTGTAAAAATATATTTCCTCTTTGTATTTAAACCACTTTTATGTAAGTAAAGTTTAATTTAATTAACATGTTACACAGAACAGCATCAAGCAATAAAGGCGTATATGCAGAACAATGTGCTGCTTATACGCCCTTTATGACTGAAAGTCTGCTCTATATAATATATCACATCATCACAGCTGACCCGAACCCAAAGTATAAATTATACTCCGTAAAAGGTCGCGACCCACCGTGCAAGAAAACCACTTTGTGCCCAATTTAATTAAATTAAAACACGTTGCGTGTGCGACGGTCTTAAAGCCTTAAGCGACTCTTAATTTGCGTTTCTAAAAGCGTGCACAATGTGTATAGTACAGGCCTAATAAATCTTATTATCAGAGTACGGAATCGGTTATTGGGAACGCCGCCGTCCAAAATTTGTGGTTATATGAGCCGTATGGTGTTATATTTATATATTTTGGCTGGTAGCATGTTGTATGTAAATTTAGACAGACTGCCGTTATAACAAAGAAGGCGGCTAATTGCAATGTAGTAGCTTGTGTGTACTCTATTGGTTACCATATTAAATTTAAAATGCTAATACTATAACTATGTAGTTATAGCCACCTTCTTTGGTATTACATCAGCAGAATACATTTGACGCCATAATGTATGCCATTTTTGCTAAATGATGACTGAGAGTTGCTGCAATAAATGCATCACGTTCAATATTTCTAGCTATATCGCTTATTGTGATGTTGGTTTCGTAAAGCTGGGAACGAATCTGAGCGGCTCCACCTGAGGCATGCTCGCCCCGCGCGGCAAGCTGCTCGCGAGCCAAATTATTATACATAAACATGCGCGGTTGAGGCAGCGTACTCACCGCGAGCCGACATTTTAAAATGGCGTCGTACACGATGACAGCCGCTGCTGCACGAAGATGAAATCGCCCCGGTGGTAGAACAACTCAGCAACTTTATCAAATTTGTACGCGCCTCGCCCACAGACAAGTTAAGGACCGTATCGTTAATTATGGAAACAAATAAAATGGTGTAATCTGTATAAATACTTTTTATTACAAAAAAAAAACTTAAACTACGCGATTCTTAGATCTTCAAAGTGAACCATAAAAACTACTTTTAGTTATTTATTGATCCCCTTTGCCAGTTTCCTCACTTTGCTTTTGATGCTCTTCATTAGCCCTTGGACATCGACTGTTTTGAAAGTTTTGTGGGTACGGATCCAGTCTTTTTTTAATTAGTCCATGTTATCTGTTGGTTTAGCTTGTTTTCGTAGCTGTGCCTTCATCAGAACCCAAAATTTCTCGATGGGCCTGATCTCAGGGCAATTCGGGGGATTTAATGATTTCGCGACAAATTCGACATTATTCTCTCGATACCAGTTCAACACATGGCGAGCATAGTGACACGCAGCTAAATCAGGCCAGAATAATGTACGACTCCTGTGCTTTCGAATGAGTGGTAGTACCCGTTTTTGAAGGCATTCCTTCTTGAACACATCCGAATTTAAGTTTCCCGTTACGAAAAACGGAGACGTTTTAATGCCGCATTAACAAATAGCTTGCCAAACCATCACTTTTTTCCCAAATTTCTCGCAAAAAATGGATTTGTCGTCTTTAGAGACCTTCGTACCTTTTATTACGGTGTAAAACTGCGGTCCGGGTAGGGGTTTATAGTCAAGTTTGACTTGGTTTCATCGTCCATTATAATACATTGTTCATTTTTTGTTAAAATTTGGTCGTACAATTTCCGAGCCCGAGTTTTGACAGAAGACTCCTGGGTTTTGCTGCGTTTAGGCTGTTTTTGCTTTTTATACGTTACAAGCAAGTTACGTTCCTTGGCACGCTGAACCATTGCAATAGAAGTACGACATTTTTTCGCAAAATCCCGAATCGATATCTCTTTTTTTGAGAAAAATATTCGCATATCTTTTTGTCCAAATTAGGACATGAAGGGCCTCGTTTTCTACCTCGGCCAGGTAAATCTTTTAAATTATTATTCATACTAAACGTTTTTATCGTATTGTAAACAGCTTTCAGGCTAACCCCTTCTTCTGAAGCAATCTTTCTCATAGTTATACCTAATTCTTTACAGTATTTGGTCACAATTGAATGTCGTTTTTTCTCTGAGAGACCCTTCATCTTGCAATGTATACGAATTATACAATTTTTTATAGTAAGTTTTAACACTTGACTGTATGCTTAACAGATTGACATATGACAGAAAAGACAAAATATTGTAACTTTTTTTTTAGAGCAATTCAAACTTGTTTCCATAATTAACGATACGGTCCTTAGGACTTGTCGTTCTGCCCGCGCGCGCGAGGCACGTACACCGAGGCGCCTTTGAGCACGGTCAAAAGACCGACTCCTGACGGCTCGTGAGCGCGTACGAATTTGAGCAAAATAGGTGAGCCGTGCGTGCCTCAACCTGAGGCTGCTCTAATTCGTACTACCCATCTTAAGACCTCTCCATCTAGAATGATCTTGCCGCCTTACAAGTTACAAGTATCTAATGCCTTCCAGAAATTTAATTCTACTTTGATTAATCCCATCTTGATACAATGTTGTTGTTAGATTGTCAAAGTTATTATAAGCCATTCCCTTGATAGGAAGGGCTGCCATAACGCTAACAGTGTCATTACGATATGGATGCGAGATATGTTAAACCAAAGTAATCAAATTAATTTATTAATAGCCATCTCATGGCACGAGCGTTAAACAGATGGGTGTTAGTGTCTTTTAAACTTACCTAGGGTAGTCCATGCGATACCCTGCGAGGGCCCTACAGTAATTATGATAGTAGCGAAAAACAAGGTACATTCTCTATGTTCACAGCGCACTAAGTGAAGAAGTTTGACATGAAGTTTCTCAAGGAGCATCTTCCAAACTTTCTCAGCGGTAATTTCTACGTTTAGAAAGTATGTTTTATTCGTAAAAAAATAGTTTTCAGAAACACTAGGCTTAAGGAATATCATTGTAATAAGAAATGTATTTGAAAAGAAGTTCGGTCTGTTGAGTTTCATGCGGCGCTTTTACTTAACAGTGGTTTCCTCTTGGAAAGCGCTGGTAGACACAATAAAGATTTTATCATTGTAATTTTCACGTTTTTAGTGAGAATGTGTTGCCGACCTGATACCGTTATCTTCGTTTACAAAACGAATTTGAGTATATGATGCATTGCCCCTGGCTCGCCTCGGGCTGATTACGCGTGACCCTAATCTGACGTGACCCATATTTGACTCACGGAACCCGCGGCGGAATAATGGTTTCATTTCATTGAATATTAATGTTTATGTTACGTTGATTGTGGGGGTTCTTTTACGGTTGTACTTTTCGTTTATTTTTATAACGTTATAAAGAAGCTAGGTATTTACGTTGACATTAGTTAATAGTTTAAGAGGCCGTACACGAAATTTTGCTGGTTTTGCTTCTTTTTGAGATTTTACAGTTAAAATACTGCTATTCTTATAAGCTTGAATGCAAATCATGAAATATCATTTCAGTTCTAATCGAATAAATGACTTACAAATAAATGAGGTACTTTTTCAGATTTGTCGAGTATTATAATGCAAGATTTAGGTTATTTTAAAACATTATTTATTGCTATTTTTTTTTATTTTTTTTGATATCTTTTTAAAGTAATGGATTGATTTTGAACTGAACTTTATTACTCTTGTTTTAATTTTATGAACGATAGTTTTAAGTAGTCGTAATCAAAAACAATGTTTTGCCCATTTTCTGTAAAACTTTACCAAGTTAATAATTTCTTTACACAAAAAAAATATATAAAGGTGGTAAAAAGTAATTCATACATTTTTTAGACAATATTACAGTAATAAATTAAAAAAATAAATCATACCTTTTAGACATTAAAACGATTCGTGAATATGCGACATTCTAAACCTCTTACAGCAAAATTCACAAAACAGTCGCCGGTTTCAGGTCAATGAATCAGTATCAAATAATAAAAACAAAAAAGTAGCTCATACATTCGTTTAAAGTTGAAATTATCTTTCGTGTTGCGCATTAAAATTTGTAGAAGTAAAGTATTTCAACAGTAAAATCACGTCTGTAAAACCAGGTAAATCGGCGAAATCGGCAAAATTTCGTATACGGCCTCTTAAGAGCGTTTTGAAAGTTCATGATGTTTTTTATGGCGTAGATCGAGCAAACAAGTTTACGGGCTGCTTAGTTAGTGTGTTCAGAGAAATTCCTGAGAGTTAAGATAGATATCCTCTATAGCAATTCAAGCCGTCATTCCACTTCAAATTAATTAATTGGCATCTCTAAGGACATTGACAACTTCAAGCAGATATATTTTGAAATGGGTCTTTAACGAATGTCCTTGACCGTACATGATAACTATAACAAATATTTAGCATGTTATGCCTTAATTAAAATAAAACTATCGCTGCGTATCTTATTATAAGGTAATTTGTTTTTATGTTTCAAATGGCTGCACTCAGACTTAGTAAATGATGATTAAGTCTTTCTTTGATGTCGATATTTTTTTACATAAGTAAGTAAAAGTTAAGAGTTAGTTTTCTCTAAAATATATCTTATTACGGCGAACAAGTACGTTTACAAAATTTTTGGTTAAATTGATGCATCAACATAATTTTATGGTAATTTTCTTTTAAAAAAAACAAAACACTAATTCAAATAGCACATTAAAATCTGAAGCTCAGGTTGACGCATTAAGTAGACAGATATTAAATATGATATCCATAATGATAATATAATTTCTTAACTATTACACGAAATAGAAAAGCTTACACAAAGTTAGTATGAACACGTGATTGTCTTTTTTTCAAAGTGTGTCCATATCGGTCCAACCGTTTGGGTGTTCACAACCCTTTTTTAACGGGAGTAAAAAAACATAATAACCCTTACCTCATTCTAATAAACATTATAATACAGTTATCGTTTTTATTATCTCCTCGAAAACAAATTAGAGAGAACTGTGTATCCTTCCCATGTATACCTAACCGATGTTAGGTCACCGTGAAAGAAGCGTGCGGTCGTCAAACACGTAAATAGCTAATGTACCTAAACATTTGAAGCGTTAAGTGCTCACAAAAGGTCAGTACAAAGGCCCTTTTAATAATAAATCAACCGAGTTAATCGCATGGGAGCCAAGGAAGCAAAATAAATGGACTCCTTGTTGCATTTACTGGAAGAGTCAGAAGAAAAACTGGGGCGCTCTCAATCTGTGTTGATTTACGCACTCGCCCTTTTTAGATTTAGCGTTTTGTTTTTTTATGGGATTGGAATGGATTTCGAATGCTGTGTTAGTGTTGGGGTGACTTTTGCCGTGATTATATTTTGCTGTAGACAATCGTAACCCACCAATCATTTTATCGAATTTCACTTCATCAATTGTATCATTTCATCGAATTTTATTTCACCAATCGCTATTTTCTGCTAGAACCGTGATGTTTCAGGTTAATTAAACGTTAATTACGAAGATTAGGTAAGGTTACCAGGCCCAAATCCTAAAGCGCCGCAAATATTCATCTTTAATTTACGATTACGAATTTGTGGCGCTTGCAGTGGAGACCATGGGAGCCTGGTCAGATGATATGAAAAGCTTCATAAAGGCCCTGTCATCCCGACTCATAGACGCCTCCGGAGATCCCAGAGCTGGTGCTTACCTCTCTCAAAGGATCGGGCTAGCTATCCAGAAAGGTAATGCAACCAGTGTCATAGGGACCATGCCGCGGGCGGACCTGTTAGAGGGGGTGTTCTTTTTATAGTTGTTCTTTAAGTAGCTCAGTAAGTTTCGTTTGTTTGTTCACTTAGTTACTGGTTATTAGTTAATTAATTATTATTTTTAAATTGCTATCATTGTTGTTTGGTTAGACTTTTGACAGCAAAAAAAAACTCATGAGGTGAGACATGCTTTTCGATGAAATGAAAATTCTGCGTTCGTTGAAAGGTATTTCGATAAAATAATAGATGCCCAAGTCGGACATACAAGTATAAATAAAAGAGAGAAAAATACTTGTCATGAGGGTTGTGACTAAATTAATAAAGAGTCATAACACGAAAAAATCTAAACTCATAAAGGCTCAAAACAAACAGATGAAAAGTGGTAGCCGAAAGAGTGTTAGTGTGTTTTAGCTATTGTCGCCAAACTTTTAGCGCTCACGGGTAATGTTTATTTTAGTTTAAAAAGTTCAGAACTCCTCACGAAGGAAACGCTGCGGCTTAGCAGTCAAATTTTATGAGGTCATGTATAGAAACGTATAATTTGTGATTTTGAATATTGTCTTAATAAAAAAAACTGGCCAAGTGCGAGCCGGATATGAAGGATTCCATACCATTTTTGTATGTGCCACTTTACTATTATTTTTGTTGCTATAGCGGATTCAGAAATACACTGTGGAACTTTTAGCTGTTTGCCTACATTTCACGAAATACAGCCTGACAAACGAACGGACGGATAGCGGAGGCTTAGGTATCGGGTCCCTTTGGGTACTTAACCCTAAAAACTAACATTTCACAACAAATCATACATAATAATTATATGCAGTCATCCATATTAAACAATGAAAAAGCGTAAATCCCGCAGGATACCTCGACCTTTTTATATAATTACTAGCGACCCGCCAGCGGCTTCGCCCGCTGCAATTTTTTTTCATGTCACTTGGGGGTTTGAAAAATAGATGTTGGCCGATTCTCAGACCTACTCAATACGCTCACTAAATTTCATGAGAATCGGTCAAGCCGTTTCGGAGGAGTATGGGAACGAAAACTGTGACACGAGAATTTTATATATAAGATTTTAAAACCCCAGCGTTACAAACCATTCAATGAGAGGGTCAATAAAACATGTCGCGTTTAGTTCAATTTTACTCCCTGGCCAGTAATAGAGCCGTCAAGGTTGGAAAATTGATGTTTTAGGATGCGTTGAATAAGAAATATTACATCCAATGTGTTAGTGTGGTCGCTGTGACTGAAAACGTTTTGTTTTGTCCCCGTGAGACTATTATTAACCCATTCAGTGCTGTGAACTTCATTATCACGTTAATTATGTTTGAAAATTCGGGGAATGGTTTGTGACATGTCTTATGTGACCTATTGTTTCTGTGGTGATGCAGCTTATGCAACTGGATTTGAATTTAAATGATAAATATTAAATGATAAAACATGATATCGAGGCCCCTGTGTAAGTATAAAAGAATACCTTTGTCAAGCACATTAAATAAAATTAGGTACATGGAAAAAATACTTTTCTCAACACTAGATACTTGGTTACATGAACATTGTTGGGCTGATTTGCCGTTTTCATACAAAATAAAAATATTCGTGGCCTATTCCATACTACTCGTATGAAAAAAATGATTTATTTCCTCGCAATAGTTAAATAAAAAACTCTATATGACTCGTCCATAAATTGCGTACTTCCTACCCTTTGCGACAATGTACAAAAACTGTTATAAAACAAAATAGTACCGCGAAAATTATTTGTGTCATCAACTGCAGATGTACAAAATACTTAACTAAATACCGAACAAAATTCCCGAGCCTCACCTGTTAAATAATATTTTAGAAAAGTAATTTATTTCAAATGCTACGCGGTGCGGCGTAATTGAAAATCGCCTTTACCTCAATAAAGCCGTCCAGAGTAGAAAGGCAGTAAAAGCAAAAGGACTTCGTACCCGAATACATCCTTTTTCTTTTAGGGGTAGTATACGCCTGGGAACTATGACAAAGAAGCAAATAGTATCTTTGGGTTCAGTATGTGTACGTGATCGGATATATAATGACTCTTTCTATTGCCGAAGGGATTCGATTACTGCGTGCTAGAGAGTTTACAGGTGTATAGTGAAATAAATAGTAGGGGAGATCATTATAAGTTGATGTAACGCTGGTCTGAAATTAGACCATGTTTTTAGAAAGTATGGTCATTCATAAACCATTTCGAAAATAGGCTTACTTACCCAAAATTCAATTATCAGCTTTGAATATATGTTTTTTTTTTAAAGTTATTCTTGATTTTGTCGTTGACATTTGTTTGACTTTATGTTTCGAAAAGACTGAGTACGAAATCGTAAAAAGGTTACAAATACAAAAGACGAAATTAGTTTTTAAATAGATCCATATTTAGGCTTTATTTAGTTGTAGTAAAGAAGTTTACAGTCGGGTTAAATAGATTGTTTAGTTTTTTAAATACACTTGTTAGTGAGCTTTGAAAAGTTAGAGAAATGAAGGCGGGAATTAAACGATTATTTAGTGTCCGAATATTGTTTTGGGAGGTTGTAAGTTAAGGACTAGGCTAGGGTGTTGTTTTACTTTGAATCCGTATATCTTATGAATAATAGCTTGTGCTTGCTTTAAACGGCTTGCTAGTCCTAATGTCTATCTGTCATAGCTACTCGTATACCTATCCTATTCCTGTTAGCACTTCATCATCACGGCACTCAAGAGCATAATCTATCCGTCGTGGACCACGCGTGCGGCACCAGGTCTGTGGCCGCGGGGAAGTACTCTGTGCCGAGGGTCTCCAACTACTACGGAGACAGGTGCCTGCACAAGCGATTACCCTACATTCTTAATAGTTTACCCACAGATACCAGATTAGAGGCCAATAAGGCAAAATTTAAAAGAAAATTATTTAACTATTTAATAAGTACTGTATAAATATATATATATATATATATATATATATATATTAAGTAAATTTATATTAGAGATATTATAATTAAGACAATATTATAATATAATAATAAGAGACTCAATGATCCCGCAGTCAAACTGTGCAAACGGTTTTGTGGGACAATATTTTATTGTAACATTGTAACCAACTGATTTGTTAATAAATTTTAATAAATAAATAAATAGAAAATATTTAAAAACAACATTGTGTAGGTAATGTTTAATATAGGGGTAAGTCAGTCGTTCATCCTATATTGCGAAAAGCAAATCGCGTATTTTGATTAAAAGAGCTATATTAACAAAAAGTGTCCATATCTCAATTTACTTTTCAAATTACTGTTTAGGAAACATAGCCTTCAGTTTAAAACAAATCCAGACTTCTTTAGAGTAGAATTGGTACCAGGGATAAATAAACGATGAAGGTATCTTTAGGAGAGGCTGAAAGGAAAGTGTATAGCGCTCAAGAAGCGTTTTCGGGCAAGTTTATTAGTGTTTTCATAAATATTTTATAAGAACGCGGCATGTTGCGTCATTATAAGAAATTATGTTCACAAATCTAAGCAACTTCGACCTGTTTCTTTTAAAATATGGTTTGAAGTTAGGTATTAAATTTTGGCAAAAACTTAATGAGTTTTAGGACCATTATGATTCAGTAAAACCTGCCAATTTTCAGGCAGCGAATAAGACAAAACTAACTCTGCCTTTTAACTGTCTAGAACTAAGCAGGTTTTATATAAGTACATACATAGCATGACGCTTTTATTCCCAGAGTGGGGTAGGTAGAGCTACAGAAATACCAACAATTCTAAAAAGACTTCTTGATAGTTCTGTAACCACATTTTGCACAATCAATTTAGCAGGTTTTGACATCTTATATTGCGACCTTAGATAAAACAACGAGGCCTTAGTGTGTATTGTTTTTTTTCTGGACTATCCATTTACGTCTGCTGATGACTGCACGTGGAAGAATTGAAATGTTGGTATATGTACATAAGAAAATAATTCCCGTAACTTAATTTGATTTGCAAATTTAACGCTACCAACATCACTTCTTTAAAAAGTCCTGACACCACGCCACGGCCTTCAGAAAGAAGAAATATTAAGTGATATTCACTCTCTCAAAATTATCTCAGCTCCAAACTTATACGTTATTTTCTTTAAAATAAACCCCAATAACAATAAATCATGAATACCTCGTTATTCATTCGTCATTACAATCTCGTTAATCAAAAAACAAATTTAATTAAATCGACACCTTCCAATGACATTATTTCCTAAGACAAGCAAGACCGGTATTCAAAATGAATCCTTAATGACAAGAAAATCGTATTCAAAATGTGACCATTATCGCTCGCGTTTCTTCAATTTGTACAAAATAAAGCGGTACCTACACAAATCAGATTACATTTCGAGTTCGTTAAACTTTCAACGGACGAGGTGCGGGGCTGATTGAAATTCCCTCTATACAAAGCGCAATTCTAATTCAGCGTTTTTCCGGTGACAATAAAAATGGCGACGGAAAATTGCAGTTATAGAATATCCTGTGACGGCTATTGCTTTATCGAAACACCCCTAAACGAACGTATCATTTATAAGTAATAATCTTATATATAAAATTCGTCCAAACATTCGTCCGTGTGGTTTCCGGGTTAGAATAGTGCCACTCCATGTCTTCCCGTGGATGTCGTAAGAGGCGACTAAGGGAATAAAGGCTTGTAGTACTGTTAGGCGATGGGCTTGCAACCTGTCACTATTACAATGGTAAACATCTTAGCCTGATTTTGCAAAATGTGGTTTTAGAATTATCAACAAGTTTTTTTAGAGTTATTGGTAATTCTGTAGCTCTGCCTACCCCTCTCTGGGAATGAAGGCGTGATGTTATGTATGTATAAAATTCTTGTGTCACGGTGTACGTTATTGAACTCCTCTGAAATGGCTCGACCAATTTTCGTTAATCTTAGTGTGCATATCGGCTAGGGTGGAAAATCGGACAACATCTATTTTTCATACCCCACTAAGTGACATGAAAGAAAAAAAATTGCAGCGGGCGAAGCCGCTCGCGGGTCGCTAGTAATATATAATAATAATATATCACAGGACAATGTCACACAAATTGACCTAGTCCCAAACTAAGCTCTAGGCTTGTAATATGGGTACTAGACAACGATAAACATACTTATATAGTGGAATATATACTTAAATACATAGAAAATATCCAAGACTCAGGAACAAATACTTGTGCTCATCACACAAATATCAGCCCTTACCGGGATTTGAACCCAGGACCCCTAGCTCCGAAGGCAAGGTCACTACCAACGAGGCTAGCGTGTCGTTATGGATAAGCGTACATGTCTAGCCGAATGAGTTTTTTGTTGGTAGCTCCGTGTCTAACATAACCTACGCAGCTACGTATTAAATGCTTTAGATGTCACGGATAGCGTCCGATAAAATGAACTTCATTAAAATGATACAATCGATGAAGTGAAATTCGATAAAATGACTGGTTACCCCTGAGACATGTAGAAGTTTAAATGTAAATTGATGCTATTGTTTTATATTAAATGGAACGTTTTGCTAAAAAACATTTTGGGGTATGGTCTTTATTAGGATCCAAACTATCTTTGCCGTTGTTTCCTTAGAAATTTTGACGACACGCTAGCCTCGTTGGTAGTGACCCTGCCTTTGAAGCTGTCCTGGGTCCTGGGTTCAAATCCCAGTAAGGGCAGATATTAATTTGTGTGATGAGATATTTGTGTCCTGTGATATAAATCTTAGCTTTTCGTGTCAATTACATATCAATCTTAGGAAAATGGTTAGCCACTTGCTACTCTTAATTTTAGCTGAGAAATACATACTAAATAGAAATATAACTCGGCTGCCATTACTGTCAAGTACATAATATTTGGGTAAGGACCAAAAAGTTGGCCACGCTAACTAACTAATTTTTTTTTTATGAAACTTTTCCGTTGTGACACGAAAATAAGCCATAGATTTGTAGTGATAATTTTCGTGTCACAACGGAACTTTTTTCACTTGTTGTTTGCATGGTTAAGTACGCTTAGCTATGGTCCAACTATTTGGTCCTTACCTATTTATCATACCATTGATAATACCGAAACACGTCAAAGACAATATCGTTTTTGCCGTATATAATCTCAGCTCTGTGCAAGCTATTGCTACACAAACCAACGACATCACAACGTGCTATTTTATACTAGCTATAGTTTTGAGATTTCGTATAAAGTAATTGATTTGAAATTTCAATGTACGCGTAAACGTCATACAACTTCTATGCAAGAAACAAATGAACGCCAAGTAAATTATAGTTCAAATAAACTGGCTTTACTCAATCATAGCAATTTTTATAAGTTATAATGCGCAAACCGTTTAAAGCATTGCCTAGAAGTTAATTGCAAGAGATATCGACTTTTCCCCTAACCTTCATCCGTTGGCTTTCGAGTATTCGTGCTGACCCAAATTTCTATTGAAATTGCTCTAATTCTTAGTTGACGACTATGAAAAGAGAAATCTATCTATAAAGTGATAAATTTATCTATTAAGCATCGTCATATTCTGATTTTTAATTTATTTACCTGAGGGGTTATTATGACCTAGCAATACAGTTCATTTGACGGTGAGCGTAAAGGATTGAGCAATGGAATTTATATAGCTCTGTCCTTTTCGCTAAGCGTAGCTATGTCATAATAACCCCCCTTTGCCCGTAACTAAGTGGTTTTGCATAATGTTTGGAAATAAAATGGAGCCTATGTTAATTTTTGGATTTAAAAAAAATACTTGGTCCAATTTTATATCAATTGCTGCGGAACAAACAAACAATTACACTTTTATATTTATGATTTAGTCAGGAGAATGATTCAAGGTTAGAAAATGTATAACGAGTCAATTTTACAAGTCAGAAGGTTTATTTAGGCGGTAGTGCTAGAGTAATGAATAAACTTAAACGTATTAAGTTTTATTTTGGAGCGATTATAAGTTAATCCATGTTCATACAAAAAAAAAAAATTTTTTCAGGTAGGCTTTTTATGTGACGCCAAATAATTACAGTTTTATATATTTATAGGGTAGATTCTTGATAAATGGGAACCTCCTAGTCACTAGTCATTTTGTAACAATATGAATCTTTAAAACAAAGTAATCAACTTTATTATCCAATTAAATAAAATTTCAATGCGGGTAGTTCTTAAAAACTCGACCAGGGCTCGTATTATGTTTGCTTTTGTCGCGGTGGACAAAGCATCAGTCAATCTCGCACTTACTGGTCAGAAAGTGATAATTTTATCCACATCGATAAACACGAACAAAATAGTCCCACAGGTTTGGTTAGAATCGATTAGACTTGCATAAGAGCGTCTAAGAGCGAGTGAGACAGAAGTATAAACTCAAAGGCTTTGTGATGTATCTAAATCAAGAAGTATTAACTACGTTTGACGACACGTTGGCCTAGTTGGGAGTGACCCTGCCTCCGAAGCCAGCGGTCCCGGGTTCAAATCCCGGTAAGGGCAGATATTTGTGTGATGAGCACGAGTACGTACGATGTCCTGAGTCTTGGATGTTTAATATGTATGTAAGTATATATTTCTCTATATAAGTAAGTTTATCGTTGTCTAGTACCCATAGTACAAGCCTAGAGCTTAGTTAGGGAATAGGTCAATTTGTGTGACATTGTCCCGTGATATTTATTTATTTATTTACCTTGACCACTAACCTTCAAAAATATTCGTAAGTTTTCTTCATAAATCTGATGGCAAGGAAATGAATCTTTCAATCAAGCAAGCTAGCAAACAAATTAGCATTTAAATCGTAATATACTATTTTTAATACGAACTTTAATTAAACATTTTTTATCCTAAACCTAAAAACATACTTAATAGATGAAAACACCATTAACGTTTTTAAAAGGTCACTGGCTCAACTTTCAATCACTTACACAAGATCACCAATTCATATACCCACTCTAGATTACCAACAACTGATGCGTGTGAACTTGGAGTGGGATTCGTATTATGACTAATATTAAAATATATGAAACAGTTCTCCCGTAGATGAATATATCACTAGCCAAATACGTAATTCGGGGACCTGAATATGTTACGCCCGACCTGGTATTTTAATATTAAAACATGCAAATCACAGCATTACCATGTTCTACTTTCTTCCCCGAACCCAGCATATAAATGCACCTGTGTAATAAAATATAGCTTATTGAATGTTCTCTATTGCTATACTGATTTTTGTTGTATTGGAAGAGGATTATGGAAAGTGAAATCACTCCTCATTGAAAAAAAAAACTGATTTATTTACCATCTGCATTCTATTTTGACCGGCGTCGGATCAATCACCACTAGAAGAAAACTTTGCAAGATAATTTATGTATGCAATTTTAATCATGCATTAGAGTTTTTATCAGTATACCCTCGTGAGGCCCACGTCAAATTTAACTAGTTCAACAAAGAACCTTGTGTAAGTCAACTAAAATTTAAAGTCACTTTGACCAATGTCCTAAATTTAGGCCGTTGGGCCGTACGAGGTTAAGTATATCATTATTACTAATGAAATATTCCGTAAAATTAATTAGGTTCATTCTAGCTTGATGTAAGGCATTTTATTACTCATCAATTTTATAAATTTTGATCTGGTATTTGAATGATTAAACTAAACTAGATGACGACACAACATAATTAGGAGTTTATATTAACCATGCAAAGCAAAAACAAGAACTGGCTTAAAAGCAAAGCAAACATTAATAAAAGTATTTACATGATAATATACAAAATACGAATATAGAAAACCTTTTTTATTAATTTAAACTACCAAATAATAGGTAATTAAAATAAAATCAAAAATAACCACTCAATTGGTTCAATTAATAATAAATATGTCGGAATTGTTTATCTTTCTCATAAACAATTCATCCATTGTTATAAAAACATAAAAGCAGCATTAACCCTATTGAGGAAAATATGCTTCGAAACACACCAATTACCATGTATGGAATTGAATTGTAACATTATTATATAAGCTTCCATTCAACCTTAGATATTATTTATCCAATTACCAGCAATTTATTATTTTGTTTCCCATTTCAACTGAAACCCACGCAAAGAATAATTTGTATTAAGGCTTCTTTTCTTTCGAGCAGGTGTCTTACATTAATTTGGAAGGCAAAGAAATGGGTTTACTATGGGAAAATACAAACTATCAGAGGTATGGAAGGTAATTTAAATACTGAAGCGTAGCCGCGTAGCGCTTTCTACAGGCTACGAACAGATATGGCGTAGACTTTAGTTTTAAAAAATAAGTGTCTGTTTGGTACGCAATCGTGAATCAACTCGGTGCAAAAAAATAAAGAGTTAAATTACCGGTTTCGATGTCCAGTTTTTTCAGGATTGATCAAAATATTTGAATTATGTTTTTCTACATTCTGAAATTGTCGAATTTTTATTGGCCACCCTGTATAATAAGAAACTCGGAATTGTCTTCTATGACCTCTGGATAATAATTAGCTAAATGATTTTTATGAAAATATCATTATTTGGTTTTAAAAAAAGATTTTATACTTATATGTATCGATTTTGAAATTACAGCATTATAGTTTATGAAGGCTTGAGCTCCATACAAAGGTAACTTTCTTTTTAATTCTTGAATGCTCTGTCGTATAAAGGATGCTACTTCGCCAATTTAAATTTCTTCAAGCCAAGACCCAAAACATATGACGGAAATTGGTTTTTCTTTAATAAAATAGGTAAGGTATCGTTCCCACACAAGAAGATACTTTGTTGTATGAAAGAATAAATAAGAAAAGATATTAGGGAGCCACTACACCGGTGCTTAACGGTGCGTAGATTACGATCCGTCAAAATTTACTCCATGTAATTAGTATGACCCCTTCTTTTGTTTACGCAACGTTACCGCATTTTAAGCAACGGTGTGGTCGCTCCCTAACTTGAAGCTGTCTACGTAAGTACTACGGCACAAGTGACCTAAAATTGATTGTTCTTTAAATATTTACTTTTTCCACCAATGTTTTTTAAAGTAATTTAGTATTTGATCAGAGGTAATGAACCTTCAAATGTTTTTTTCATTGCAGATAGCTAATTAAATTAACCTTACACGGTATAAAGGTTAAATTTTAATATGAGTAGGTTAAGGGCGAGCGTCTAAAAAGGTTAAAAAAACTAAAGGTCAATTTAGACCCCGATTTATAAATTTTCGTAAAAGAAACTTTGATAAATGCATGCTGGGTACAAACCTCGAAGATATTTTCATTTATTAACCGACTACAAAAAAGGAGGAAGTTCCCAATTCGACGTGATATATATTTCAGTAGCAATAGTTATAAAATAACCTTATGGTTAATAACAAAATCCTACCAATTTCAATATTCCTTATAAAACTAAACAGACATTAGATATTTGAATAGTGTGTGAGTGAGGCAGAACCTTTATATACACATGAGCTCACACTTAGATACTCCCATTAAGCAAAACCTTAAAAGCCTTTAGGCATTTGCACATCACTAGAATAATCATAAACGCGGTATCCTTACCCTTAAAGTAACTTAAAAAATGTGGTTTTAGTATCAAACCCTAAAATAAATACGATTTTTAAGTATAAAAAATTAAAAATATGCCTTACCTTATCTCAATACATTCCTCAGCGTTCTCAAAGACAGGACACAAAACAAACACAGACAAAAAACGTTATATAATTTGCGTGTATCGCGAAACACGACAGTTTTATGATCGAGCAGCAAAGCGTCCTACCCCCACGACGTCCGTTGCGGTACTGGCTCGACGACAGACTTGCCGGATGGCTCGCGAGTGTGAAATGCGCAAGTCACTCGCCGCTTAACTTATCCTGCTTTCGAAATTCAAATTGTCATATTATTCTTTCTTGTAACGCTCGCATGGGAGACTAAGTGCGGGCCGGCGGCAAATTTCCGGTGTTCGATGTTTTCACGCGTCATCTACGTGTGTATGCGGATGAGAAATTCACTAGGAATTTTCATGAGTGAGCATGACGCGTCAATAGATATGTGTACGACCAAATAGAGGCTGATATTTACCCAGAATTCGGGTAAGGACCAAATAGTTTAACCATAGTTAAGCGTAGTTAACCATACAAATAACAAAAGTGAAAAAAGTTCCGTTGTGACATGAAAATTGAATTCACGCTAATCTGATCATGTTTTTACTATATTTGTTTGTTGTATTGCAGTGTGTTAATGTTAAATAAATGTTATGAATTTGAATTTGAATTTGAATTTGAAAATTATCCCTACAAATGTATGGCAAATTTTCGTGTCACAACGGAAAAGTTTCATAGAAAATATTGATCCTTACCCATTCCGGTCTTTTCCAGATGTACCAATGTTACTATAGTTCATAAGGAAGTACTCTTTGTAAATTTAAGAGATTCAGAGTAGTCAACCTGGCGGCCAACGACGCTCTCAAGGGCCTTATTCTACTGTGTCTTAACACTAAACTTATGTTGTCGTACTGTTTCAATTGGCCGCCATCACTATCAAGTAAATATGAGCTATGACGTTGACAGTATGATAACAAGTCAAAAGCAATTAGGTTTAGCTTTAATATAATTAGAGCTCGTCTAAAATTTACTTGTTTAAGATTCAGAAACATTAGTGAGAAAAGCAGTTTTTCTTTCAACAGTCTAATGTGTTTTTTTTTTATATTTTACTAGCTTAAGCCCGCGACGTTTTTCCCACACGAACTTTAAAAATTTCGGGTCTACAAGTAGCATGTGTTCCAAGATATAAGCTAACTCCATTCCAAATTACATCCAATCCAAACCCGTCAAGCCGTTGCAGCGTGAACGAGGAACAAACGAACACACACATATATAAAACCTTTGTCAGTTTCTTAGTAAAACTATAAACTGCGCAACCGTAATAATTTTATCACTTTATATTTAACAAAAAACCTAATCACCTGCTAAATGAGAGCACCCTGTGTGCAAACTTTCGACATTTTGACGTCATCGGCACTCCATGAGGCCTTCAGTGATTTTTACAAATGTACACTTTTCTGACTCCTCTCAAAAGTGCCGGGGGCCAGGAAGTTAATTTAAAAACCTTTTGTACTAAGGTAATAAAATTACTTTTACACCTCTGACATAAAAGGCTATAAAGCAGCTTTGAATTTTGACAGTTTGATTGTGACACCGTGCCGGGAGAATTACGCGTTTTAAGGAGTTCATTGCTGGCTTTGTATGGTAGGGTATTTATACAATATGTGTACTTAAAGCGATGAATAGAAGCAATGTTAAATATGTAAAGTTATCTAGATATGTACAAGATTTTAAATTATAATAGATTGAAATTGCATGAAAGCTATTTTTAGATGCCTGCTTCTATTATATGATACTTTGGTTTGTTTGATAGTATTAACCAATTCTCATTATTTGAAAGTGTTGACATATTGTATACATACCTATATACGTAAACCCAAAGAGATTATACAATATTGTACAGCCTAAGAGATAAACGCGCTAATGAGTTGGTAGGTGGTAACAGGATATTAAGCTGAACTTAACGTTTAGTCATCTACATAATCAATTAACCTATTATGTCAAAGAAAATAATATAATATAATGTTAATAAATATTCACTTAACGTTACGACGACTCGTTAGCCTAGACCCTGCCTCCGAAGCTTGCGGTCCTGGGTTCACATCCCGGTTAGTAATATATGTGTGATGAGCGCGAATATTTCCGTGACTGGCGTGAATAAGTTAATAACTCGTTGAAAATGAATGAAGTAATTTGAACTATATGCAATTTGTTCTAAATACAAATTTCACTAACTTTACATTTCGAATTATCAACTTATTCACGCCATGCACGGATTTGTTCCCGAGTCTTGGATGTTTTCTATGTATTTAAGTATGTAGTTCTCTTTATAAGTATGTTTATCGTTGTCTAGTACCCATAGGACAAACCTAGAGCTTAGTTTGGGACTAGGACAATTTGTGTGAGATTGTCCTCTGATATTTATTTTTAAATAATAAAACTAAGATATAAAAGTACTTAAAAAAAAAACTAAGTCTAAATCTCCATGTCTTTCCGTGGATGTCGTAAGAAATGAATAAGGGCTTGTAGTACTCTTAGGCGATGGGCTTGCAACCTGTCACTAATACACTAGTTAACTTTTTGGCCTGTTTGTGCAAAATGTGGTTACAGAATTATTAACAAATCTTTTTGGAGTTGTTGGTATTTCTGTAGCTCTGCCTACCCCACTCTGGGAATGAAGGCGTGATTTTAAGTTTTATGTTGTTTTATAAATCTTAATACGACTAATAAAAATAGCTTTAAATACTGGGAGCATTAAATTTCCTTTTTGAATACCTATGCTTAGGGTCCATTCACACAGACCGGCTCGGGGAGCATCGGCCCGCGCTCTTCTGTTCACACGGACCGGAGCCGGTCGGCTGCGTGAGCGCGGAAGAGCACACTAAGCAGCCGGTCGGTGGTTATTATTTTACATGAAGCGCGTTCAAGCATTCTCAATGACAAAAGAAGTGCACATGCAAAAATAAACCTTATCACAATGACTCAAAACTCTGTTACCAACATGATAAAAATGAGGTGCCCTTCATCTGGCATATTTTTTGGCATCATTATCATTTGGCATAGTTTTTTTTTCTGAAACTGTATACTTTTCTAGATTTTTTTAAAATATCATTGCATAGTACCCATTAGGTTAGGTTGAGTTTATATTATATCAATCCTGAAAATTAAACGGTTTCAGAAAAAAAACCTGTTTGTCAAATTATGATTATGCCAAATGATGAAGATGATGCCAATAAAAGTTATGCCAGATGAATGTAAACCGATAAAAATGCTCTCCTCTCCAAGCCGGTCTGTGTGGACGGACCCTTATTCATTGAGACAGGAAGCCGCCAGCTCTTCGGTCACCTGTGATATAAACTAGGCGCTTGCTAGTGGCTAAGCAATTCAGTTAACGGTGAGAAAGAGACAGATAAATATATCAGAGCCTCTATTCTACAGAGTAAAAGCACATTGCCTTTGAAATAAATAAATTTAAAAAAACACGAGCGATAATCTCAAACAAATTGATATCATCCCAGAATAAACTCTTGGCTTGTACTATGGATACTTAACAACGATAAATATACTAATGTAAAGAAATACATACTTAAATACATAGAAAACATCCAAGACTCAGGAACATTTACATTCGCGTTCATGACACAAATATCTGCCCTAACCGGGATTAGAAACCAGGATCGCTGGCTTCGGAGGCAGAGTGACTCCCAACTAGGCCAACGTGTCGTCAACATGTTTTACTATTGTTTTTAACTCAACCGCCATTACTGTCAAGTAAATAAGAGCTATCAAAACGTTGACAATACGGAAAAACGTCAAAAGTAATATCGTTTTTAGGGTTCCGTAGTCAAACTAGACACCCTTATAGTTTCGCAATGTCCGTCCGTCCGTCTGTCCGTCCATCTGTCCATCCGTCTGTCCGCAGCCTAACTCAGAGACTCTTAGTACTAGAGAGGTTTAATTATATGAATATAACGGCATGAATATACAAATTAGTCACGTCAAAAAAGTAGTAGAATACATTTTTTTTTTTTATTTAATACTGTTCTTTCTTTACACATAACGTGGGGATACATTCCCCATAGTGTGACGTGTTGTTGGATAGGTATTTCAAAAATATTACGGGTTTGTGAAAACAATTTTTCGATTAAGGAATCCGTTTAAGGAATAATAAGCTTTAAAGCGCTTATTTTTGTATCCCCCTCACTACAACCAAAACTATAAATACTAAAAATCAAAAAAAAAATGTTGAATGAAAGTGCATATAACGAATTTAAAAGGAAAACTATCACGACGAAGTAGACATCATTGGTTCTTAGACTTTAAATAGAAAATTATTTGTCACATGTTGATTTTTATATTAGTAGTATTTAACGGCTTCGGAACCCTACACTGAGCATGTTCCGACATGCTCTTGCCCGGTTTTTATGTTTGTAGTAATTAACGGCTTCGGAACCCTACACTGAGTATAATCCGACATGCTCTTGCCCGGTTTTTATGTTTCTAGTAGTTAACGGCTTCGGAATCCTACACAGAGTATGGTCCGACATGCTCTTGCCCGGTTTTTATGTTTCTAGTAGTTAACGGCTTCGGAACCCTACACTGAGTATGGTCCGACATGCTCTTGCCGGTTTTTATGTTTGTAGTTCTTAACGGCTTCGGAACCCTACACTGAGTATGGTCCGACATGCTCTTGCCCGGTTTTTATGTTTCTAGTAGTTAACGGCTTCGGAACCCTACACTGAGTATGATCCGACATGCTCTTGCCCAGTTTTTATGTTTCTAGTAGTTAACGGCTTCGGAACCCTACACTGAGTATGGTCCGACATGCTCTTTCCCGGTTTTTATGTTTGTAGTTCTTAACGGCTTCGGAACCCTACAATGAGCATGCTCTTGCCCGGTTTTATAGTATATCTCAGCTCTATAGTCTTTTTGTCGTTGTCTGTTTAAACCTAAAAGTTTTCAGTATTCAATGAAGTGCAACAAAATTTAATGGTTTACATATGACATCCGTTTTTTTCTTTTTTATTAACTTTTTATCCGAATAGAATTTCTGGTAGCGTTTTAATATTGAACATTTTATTCTGACAGACTCATGCATATTTATAACGTTACACCGGCGCACGTATTTGTTTATGTTATGTTGATTTAACATGTTCAGTGTTAAATAAACTGCTAATGTGCTTACCGTAATTATTTATATATTCATGCAACATAATTTACAGGTTAAGTTCATAAAACCAATTAATTACATTGAACATATTATTTGCATATGAATTTTATTTGCACCAATTATTAATACTACTTTTTAGGGTTCCGGAGCCGAATGGCAAAAACGGAACCCTTATAATTTGGTCATGTCCGTCTGTCCGTCTGTCCGTCCGTCCGTCCGTCCGTCCGTCTGTCCGTCTGTATCTCACAACCATTTTACTCAGAGCCTATTGGCACTATATAAATGAAATTTGGAGGATAGATGTATTCTATGAACCGCTATACAATAATGTAGTAAAATTTAAAAAAAAACTTAGGAATGGCACTCCATACATGTAATTAGGGGACAATTTTTTTTTTTGAGTTACATCAGCGTGTGGGGTATTTTTAGATAGGGCTTCCAAAATAATACATATGATGAGAGGTTTTTAAGTGACTTTTTTACGTAAGTGAACAGTTGGCGAGATATACGCTTCTAAAGTCGTAAAAATTCTGTCCGGGTGGGTAGCTTTTGAACTGTTAAATAGAACATTCTAATAAAAATTACAGTAGTAGAACATACGAAATACTTCCAACCAAAATTGTTTTGAACACGATACGCTGTGTATTTTTGAGATTTTAATTAAAAAAAAAATGAATTTCAACCATGACCGTTCATCCCAGCTACGGAACCCTTCACTGTGCGTGGTCCAACATGCACTTGGCCGGTTTTTAAAGATAAATATAATAATAAAATAAAATAACAATACCTTAAGATGTTTATTCTATAACAATGGAAAAGTTTTTTTTTTTTCATTAACACAGATCTAAAAACAAAAACATATTTTTTATTGATTATTTTATCAATTCTATTATTTATTGTTTATCAATAGAATTTGCATGATTTATAAACAAAATAGGAATTTCAAACGACTAAAGTTGACTTATTTTAAAACGATATCTAAATCTCATTAAATTTTTAAAGAACCAAAATAATTTAAATCATTGCATAACAGGAAAACCGATAAGAAACCCGGGCAGGTACAACATCATTAACGTCGTAGACGTCTACGCCGTAGCCGCGCGTAGCCTGTAGATAGCGCTACGGTTCATTATTTAAAGGTCATTGCAAGCATGACCTTAAAATAAAACATGAAGGTCGACTATTACAAGTTCATTTGTTTTGATTTTGGGCGCCCGTATATTTTTGAAAATATAAATCTGTTGTTTCAAGGACAAAATTTTTGTTAAAATTATTTGTCATTTTATTTTTACTATTGCCTTTTTACGAGCTCCACGTGTAAGTGTTAGGTTTAAATCTTGCAAGCCAATAAAAAAAACCTTTTATACAACGTGTTACAAAATAATCCGTAAAAAATAAATTTCAAAAGTAGTGTCAACCCTTATTAAATAACGTCAGGGCTGGAATTCTACAAGGTAATAACGATATCGTTTTTGACCTGTTTCCGTATTGTCAACGTTATGTCATTTACAATAATGGCGACTGTGGCATAAACGATCCTTAAACGTGTCAAACACGATATCGTTTTAACGCACCTGAATAGAGGCCCAGGGTAGTATGTGTGTGATACCTCAGCATAATGCGGAAGTGAGCCAGAGTGTTTCACTTCCTCCAAAACACACAATCCGTGCTTTTCCTGTTACCTAATGTATATTCTTTTATTTTTTTATATTCGTTTTTTCTTTCTTAATTTATGTACTTTAGTTGTGTTTGAGAAAAGGATAGTAACCGTTTAGTTTTTCCGAAAGTTTAAACTGGCCATCACCCAAAAGTTGTGGGTAAAATAATTATATAATTATTATTTAAATTCTAAAAAAGGCTTAAATTACTTTTACTTATTCCCATAAAGGCTTCTAGTATTTTTAGGCGATGGACCTGCCACCTGTCACTAATTACACTGGTAAACATCTTAGCCTGTTTGTACAAAATGTGGTTACAGAATTATCAACAAGTTTTTAGAGTTGTTGGTAATTCTGTAGCTCTGCCTACCCCACTCTGGGAATGAAGGCGTGAGGGTATGTATGTATGTATTTAAATTCTCTGAACACAATTAAAAAATGGTTTGAGCTATCAATTAGTATTTCTACGTATAAATTTTCTGATTATTTGTACAGCGTGTAAATTTCACACACCTCGATCATACAAATCATGTGGGAAAGATATTTTGCTAGTTACTTTTACTATTTAATAGCAGTAATTTTTTTAAGTTTGTCTTAGGCGCAATTTACGAAGTGTGTGAGCATTCAATATATGCCTGTACCCAAGTGCAAGGACGAAATGTGGAAAATAAGTACCTGTCTCAGGCGAATGAACCGTCTGCATTAATGATATTAATTTTTGACTTTTATTGGCGAAGTAAACAAATGGCGAACCATAACTCATGAGTCATGACCATACCTGGGATACCTCGGGGCATCTATACGAAAGTGATGTAGCAAAATGTTTTAACGACAAAAAATATATCGATGTTACTGCCAAAATCTAAATGTTGTGCGACATCAATGAATATTACTTATTTTCTCCTCATTTTTAAACAAAAAAAAAGAAACAAATTAAAACGTGTACCTACTATTTATATGTTTATTTTAAAATAGTTTTCATGAAATACATTCAATATTTTTTTTCCATATTCGATGGTATTAATGATTGCCGTCTAGATGAAAATATCCACTTCAAACTGCTAAACGTTCTATCAACGACCACAGTGGTCAATGGGGCATTCTTAAAATATTTATAATAGACAAAGCCAATTTCTCATTTATGTTGGTTAGTGAAATTTCCTCACCTTTTATAAGACTGTTTACTTTTTCATGGTGTCATAACCCTATCAAAACCCCCCGATATCAAATCCCTAGAACTTGTCCCAAGTTATCCCAGGTATGGTCATGACATAACCATTACGTAGATGCTTAAATTTAATTGGAGCAATGTGTGTTACATTGCTTGCTGAATTGATTGGTAAGAAAAAATATTGTTGCTGTTACACAAGTTTTTAAATTAATTAGTGTATATTAACTGTTGTTAAAATATATGCCCGCATGAAGTTTACATGCTGTATTTTGATCCAAACTTAATTTAAAGAAAGGCACAAAACACTTCATGCCTCAAAGGCAGCCTCAAATTTCTGAAAGCATGCAAAAAGCTGTAGGAATATATCGGTAAACCGTGAAACATTTTTTACCCTAAAACTTTCCTCACCGAACCATAAACTCTATTTATCGCCGAAGAACACCGAAATACAAATGAAACCGTTTCAAAAGCAATGTCTAATATTTTTCCCCAAGATAAGATACAAGCAATAACACCATTTTGTTTATGTTGACGTCGGTCTGAGCCCGCGGGGAGCGTAGGGATCGACGAAGGCAAGCAAGAGCCTAACACAACTATCGGGACACATTCACCAACCATATAAGAACCACCGCCCCCCTCTCACCTGAAACACTCGCGCCCCTGAAAGGGTTAGACTCTTATTACTCGCAGACCTATTTATATTGGTAACGTAACTAGCCCCTTCGACGTAGGTACACGGTATACCCACGGGAGAAATCCCTCTCAACCACCAATAGCATGATACCGCAATGATAGACTGTCCTTCCCTATTCCCATTTCGTTTTTGTGCATGAAAGCTATTCCAGGGCCACGTAAATATGTGGAAGATATCGAATCCGGATTACCTATGGACAGCTTTGCTTTAGTAGGAAGATCGGAATATTCCTTTTATCAGTAAATACGGTGGAAGCAACTTTTATGTTGGGAAATCACGACGCGGAGTACAAATATTAAATAGAGGAGATGCTTTATCCGAAAGGCGTGCAAGTAAATCAATAAATATCAGGGGACAATGTCATACAAATTGACTTAGTCCCAAACTAAACTCTAAGCTTGTACTATGGGTACTAGACAGCGATAAACATACTTATAAAGATAAATATATACTTAAATAGGTAGAAAACATCCAAGTTTCTCAACTCGTGCTTACCGGGATTTGAACCCGGGACCGGTTAGCTTCGACGGCAGGGCTACTATCAACTAGGTCAACGTGGTAAATAAATTTCATGGTAAAAACGACTAAACCGTGGATAATGTTGAAGAAAGTATTTGTATACTTATTGGATAGGATATTGGACATTTATAAATAATTTTACGAGGATGGAGTCGAAGGCAAGAGCTAGGTTAGGTTAGGTTAGGTTTTATTTATTTTATCATTATGCGAACAAGGCCTCTATCCACAACCATATTGCTTTTGGCATGTAATCGTATTGTCAACGTTGCGATAGTTCGTATTACTTGAATAATGGTGACCGAGTAAAAAACAATACCTAGTCCTAGGCCAGATATGAACCATATAATAAGAACCGGGCAAGAGCATGTCGGACCATGCTCAGTAACAAACATAAAAATCAACAAGTAATAACTAGTTTTCTAATTAAAGTCAATTGGTTCCGTCTTAGATGATTTTAGTAGATATAAACACTTTAATCGCCTGTATCTTAAGAACCAATGATGTCTACTTAGCCGTGATAGTTTAACTTTAAAAGTCGTTATATGTTCTTTATTTAAGTTTTTTTTAGGTTTTTAGTATTTGTAGTTTTGGCTGTAGGGGGGGGGGGGGGGCACTTAAGTCTAACAAAAATTTGCGCTTTAAAGCTTAATATTTCTTAAACGGATTACTTAATCGAAAAATGGTTATATTTTTGAAATAACTATTCAACGACACCCCACACTATAGGGTATACGAGAAAAAAAAACACATCCCCAAATCATCCTGAAATTTAAATGAAGGCAATCCATCTGTCAGTGGTAAACTCAAAATAATTCTGCTGTATGAGTGCTTGGCTGTTTGGAGTTAATTAATATAGTCCAAACATGGTCGGTACAAGTAATATTCGCGGGGCGTAATGAGTGTAATGATAGTAAAATTTCATATATTTTTAGCGGATGCTGTCATTGGTATACAATAACTTATTTTCTTCGCAAGGTGTTTTTAAAACAGTATGGTTAAAATTTCCGAGCATCTCGCAGAAAAATATTTCTTACGCCTCTATAAGATATGAATTAGGTTTTTACCATTTAACTAAATGTTATGTGTAAGTTAAAACAATATATATTTTAATTCAACTACATTATTGTTAAAATAACCCGTGTGGTTGCCGGGTTAGAATAGTGCCACTCCGTGTCTTCCCGTGGATGTCGTAAGAGGCGACTAAGGGCGATGGGCTTGCAACCTGGTACTAATACACTAGTAAGCTTCTTGGCCTGATTGTGCAAAATGTGGTTATAGAATTATAAACAAGTCTTTTTTAGTTAGCTCTGCCTACCCCGCTCTGGGAATAAAGGCGTGATGTTATGTATGTATGTATTATTAATATTATTCGCCGCTTAACTATACTCTTATTTGTTCTGCGTTAAAAAAACCTTTTTACCCCTCATGACAAGGGTCCAGCGTGTTTATCATACCATGTGTATGTATTTAATCAAATGAAGCCCATCCTAAAGGGATGTTTTGCGCCAACTTTGCCTATTTTACTCAAATAGTGAAGTTATTGCAGCAACGGAGGCTTATTTTGAAGCCAAAGACAAATGGTTCTACACGCATGGGATAGAAAAGTTAGAAGTCTCTTGTAGGAGACTACGTTGATGAATAAAAAATAATTTTATAAAAAAAAACTTTTTTTTGTACTTAGTCTTGGGACTTATTGAACCACATGTTATATCACCGTACATGGTTATTTTATTTTATTAATGCTAAGGTATCATTTATGTTGATTTTTAGAAGAGCGATGCGTCCCAACCATAGAATAGGAACTAAAGGCATAGAAGCAGCCTTAAAACGAAAGCGCCATATCCCCGTCTCGAAAATTTCAATATGATTTTTTTGTAAGTTAAAAAAGGAAAGATTATAGTGCTAAAACTAACCGTACACACCTAGTCACTAACTTGTCATCCAACTGGCGACCATCATGCCACCATGGGCGTAAATTATTCTGCCAAATCAAAAATCTCTTAAAGATAGTCTATGGTATTGAGCTAGGCATAAGCTAGGTGTCAAAAGGATGTCATGTTTTTTTAGTCGTGTGTACCTATTGTTAATCATCCGCAGGCTGCCGTTGCGACTTCATATTTGTTAGAATTTATTTTAACAACAATATATGGACGGCACGCTAGCCTCGTTGGTAGTGACCCTGCCTTCGAAGCTAGGGGTCCTGGGTTCAAATCCCGGTAAGTGCAGATATTTTTGTGATGAGCACGAGTATTTGTTCCTGAGTCTTGGATGTTTTCTATGTATTTAAGTCCATATTTATCTATATAAGTATGTTTATCGTTGCCTAGTTCCCATAGTACAAGCCTAGAGCTTAGTTTGGGACTAGGTCAATTTGTGTGAGATTGTCCTTTATTATTATTATTATATGTGGTGTTTTATATAAACGTGAAGAAAAATAAACAGCAATATGGCGTGTGTTGTGTTTGAATGCAGAAAAGAATGCAGCAATGTTGGATAGAAGCTATTTCACAACCAAATTGGTCTTGGTCGAGACATAGTCGGATTAGCTTCAAACATTTTGAAAATGACTGTTATGGTGGCACTCTACTTGGAGTTGCGTATTTGCGTTGCGTCGTTGACCCTCATTTGCAGTATCGATAGTATTGTTTTGTCCGTCCCTGGTGTAAATTTACTTAGTCTGTAATCTAAACAATATCTGCACTCATAAACGTTGTTTATAAATGCAACAGTGTACGACCATGACATTTAGTGTAGCTGTAGCTATAGAACTGTCTCTTATTGGCATGCTGAATCCCAATAAAACTGTGCGTATCAGCTATCTGTATTTTGCCTTTTATTTTATCGCTCCTTCTATGCCTTTAGTTCTTATTCTGTGGTCCCAACACGGGCTTTGTAAGTCTAAAAGGAAGCCTCATCAACTGTAAATCTATAAACTGGCTAATTGATAATAAAGACTTTTTGATTTTTTATTTCGGAAACGGCCCTTGGATTCTTTTCTTTTTCACAAACTCCCATTTTTTCATGTTTTACGTATCCATAACAAAAGCCCATTCCCAACTTCCACAAAGGATTCTTAAAAAAAACTGCGCCGTATTTACTGGCTCTACGTGTCTCTATAGAATATTACGAGCCGCGTTACAAAACATCACGTCCTCAAACCATCGACTAATCCACCGCGTCGCAAATTGGTGTAATTTCCGGGAAAAAGAGGCCATAGAGCAATGTTGTTTTTTCTGAGGCAATGACAACAAAGATGTATAAGGGTACATTGCCAATTTCCCGGCCACGACTCACCTCGCGGCTGGCAATATCCGGTAACATGGGCAATATATGTCATTGTAATGCTTGTAGGGTTTAAAAACGACTTGACAAGAAATTATAGAATAGAGAGGTCTAGTTTTCGTTTTGCAAATTATTTATTGCTGGATGTACATAATTAGCGCTTCAAAGGTGTTTCAATCTACTGTTTTCAATCTATCATCGATAGTTCTTGGGACGGTAAATCATCACTTATTTCATCGAATTTCATTTCATCGAACGCTACTTTCTGCTGAAAGATATATTGAAAACATCTTTTAAGGACATCTTCAACGTTAATTATGTACGTTAGTTTATTAGATTTGTGACCTAGAAATATAAACTTATGTGGCGAAAAATGAACTTCGATGAAATGAAATTGCTGCGTAATCATCCCTCCAGGGCTCAACTTATTTTTCTACACTGTATAATATATGAAGTTAAAAATATCATGTTAAATATTATTATAATCAGGTCAATCACGTCAAGTTTTCTTTTAGTTAATTCTACGTTGTTTGCGATGAGGGAATAAGGATTTTTTTTTATATTTATGACCTGTGTGATCGCCTGATCCATGTCTTCCCGTGGATGTCGTAAGAGGCTACAAAGGGAATAAGGGCTTTTAGTACTGTTAGGCTGTCACTTAAACACGTACGGTTACGGATCAAATAGTTGGACCATAGTTATGCGTAGTTAACCATACAAACAACAAAAGTGAAAAAAATTCCGCTGTGACACGAAAAGTATCCTTACAATTTTGTATGGCTAATTTTCGTAGCACAACGGAAAAGTTTCATAGAAAATTTAATACAGTGAGTTAGCGTGGCCATCTTTTTGGACAATACCCGTAAATTTCTTGGCCTGATTGTGCGAAATGTGGTTACAGAATTATCAACAAGTCTTTTTAGAGTTGTTGGTATTTCTGTACAGCGTACCCTAAAATACAATACAATACAAATATTCTTTATTGAACACCACATACAAATACAGCATGAAAAGTAAAATACAAATAAAAAGTTACTAAGTGAGTCAATAGGCGATCTTATCGCTAAGTAGCGATCTCTTCCAGACAACCTTACAAAGAAGAGAAATAAATCAGCCCACTCTGAGAATCAAAGCGTGAAGTTGTATGTTTCCATTGTTTTTACGCAGTCGGTTAATAACAGTAGGTATGTTATAAATAAACAGGTAAAAACTCCCAAGGCTCTCGCGCTTTAAGTGTTTATTTAGCTTACCTACTTAACGTCTACTCGAGTTGACGTCGCTAGAGGAATTTCCATTTCACCATTCTTGCACATTTTTCTGCATAAAATTACTGAAGTTAGGAGAGCGGGCCGGTGACAGCGGGACGTTAGGTATGATTTATAATGTGAAGTATTAAGGGCATAAATAAGTTCGGCTGCTTAATTTGTTTTATCAAATGACTTCACAGAATCTCTTTTTACGTGATTTGACACGTTATCGTATTGTTTTTATTGTACCGCCATGACTAAGGAAATAAGAGCTGTCATACAAAATTACATAACGTCACGCCTTAATTCCCAGAGTGGGATAGTACCACCAACTCTAAACTTGTTGACAATTCCGTAACTATATTCTGCACAACTAGGCTAAGATGTTTACCAGTGTATTAGTGACAGGTTGCAAGCCCATCGCCTAACAGTACTACAAGCCCTTATTCTTTAGAGCTATCATAGTGATGATTATACGATAACATGATACAAGTTGGGTTTTACCGAGTATAATAAAGCCACAGATAGTATAGTCGAATAATAAAGTCCTTTACCATTTATGGACCTTAGAGTGATACAAATAGAGTCGAAAAGTGGTTAAGGAGTTTCTTGGTCAACTGTACATCCAAAGGGTTATCGTTTTAGCCAAATTTAATATTGTAAATGCAAAAGTAACTCTGTTTTTACTTGACTGTTTTGTATGTATTTATGTCTATTTCTTTGGCATGCTCTCCAGCCTAAACGGCGTAATAGATTTTTATATAGAGATTTGTCTTTGTTGTGGGAGAGAAGAGAAGAAGTATTTTAATAAAAGCAACTTAGGTTTTACGTTATTTTAACGAGTATACCTATAAATTTCATAATATAACATTCTACTGGTGAAAGAATTTTCAAAATCGGTCCACTAGTTTTCTAGTTCATCTTTTACAAACAAACAATTTATAATAAAATACAGTTGAAACAGAATATAATAAAAAATTACAAAGAGAACTGACAAACTAGGAACCCTTGTAGTTTCGCCATGTCCGTCCGTCCGTCCATCCGCAGCCTAGCGCAGAGACTCTTAATACTAGAAAGCTGTAATTTGGCATGAATATGCATATTAGTCACGCTAAAAAAGTGGTACAATAAAATCAAGAAAATATTATTTTTTGTGGTATTCCCCTACGCGTAACGTGGGGATGTATTTTTTTTCTCGTCTACCTTATTGTGTGGGGTGTCGTTGTATAGGTCTTTCAAAAATATTACGGGTTTGTGAAAACAGTTTTTCCATTAAGTAATCCATTTATGAAATATTAAGCTTTAAAGCGCTAATTTTTGTTAGAGTCAAGACAAAACTACAAATACTAAAATCTGAAAAAAAAACATAAATGAAGAGCATATAACGAATTTTAAAGGAAATCTATCACGACTAAGTAGACATCATTGGTTCTTGGGATACAGGCGATTAAAGTGTTTATACCTACTGAAATCATCTAAGACGGCACCAACTGACTTTAAATAGAAAATTAGTTATTACTTATTTATTTTTAAGTTTGTCTTAACGGTTTTGAAACCCTACACTGAGCATAGACCGATATGCTCTTGCCCGGTTTTTAAAAATGAATCAAGAAATACTTCCAACAAAAATACAAAAACAGATATAAATCGAAATTGTAGGTCAGATTTAAACTAAAACCAACATAAAAATTAAAACGTACTAATAAAACACTGCTATTGTTATAAATTTGCTTCGTCGTCTATGACTATCTAAAGGTATACGAGTTCGGTCCCGGTAGTAATATGAAAAGTTTTGATACTAAAATGCAAACTGTCGGGAGTTGAATTTTATACCGTGTGATGTTGTTCAAGCATAAACGACTAAAATTCGAAATTGAAATTAAACTTGTTTCATTTAATTTAGAGAAAGGACATTAATAAATACCCGACCTCTTTCACACAGGCCAACTGTACTGGCCTTAGTAGACCCCGGATTCTTGTCGCAATGACTTCACAATATGGTAGTTTGGGAGGTAAATGGACCGGTGTTAATTAATGCGAATAAATGTTTTTTACCGAATACATTTTAATAACTAGGCATTGACGACAAAAATTACCTAGTCAATTCATCAAAATTTACCTTTGGTTTCGAGCGGCAGCCGCCATATGGCTTTTTCCGCGATGTCGCCAGCTAGCCGGCGATGGCCTTGTTTATCACTACATAGTATAAAACAAAGTCGCTCCCCGCTGTCTGTCCCTATGTATGCTTAGATCTTGAAAACTACGCAACGGATTTTGATGCGGTTTTTTTAATACATAGAGTGATTCAAGATGAAGGTTTATATATATAATACTTTAACCCGGAGCGAAGCGAGGGCGGGTCGCTAGTTATTTATAAAATGAGCTGTTAAATCTTCACCTATATTACTCTTTTTTACAAGATACTTTTGTGAACAGATAAAGATGGCGTACAATAATGGTCACGACAACACTTTCAAATAAATTTCGTTAGAAATTCATTCATTCCGTAACAGCGCGTGTGTCCGAGTTCAGACTAGTTTTGCTCGTAGATTAAAAATTAATTATTCTAAGGCGAGGAATAATAAAAATCAAAAAGTGTAAATAAAGACACTTGTAAATAAACTGGTATTTTCTACAATTAACTGTTTTATTTCATTTTGGGCCCCCTGCCACTTGAGCGAAATTCTCGCAAAATGGCCGCGCCACTTGGCGGTAAATGACAGTCCCCGGCTAGCCGGCGAGCACCACTCGAGGGGATATTACTTCAGACCATACATTTGTAAGTTAAACTGGCTTTTGACGAACAAAAAGTGAGCAGCCGAAAAAACCAAAGCCATCTTAATGTACAAATGTATGGTTTGCAGTAATATACTGAAAGATAACGTTGGTCAATTGAATACGTATTTTTATCGTGAATGCCTAGTTATTACTTATTCGGTTAAATCCGGCAGTTTTTTGTATTACCTAATTAACCCTTCCGTTCAGCAAACCTATACAACCTAATTCAGTTTTGACCTAAGATATAAAATATGAACGCCTGATTATAAGTATTTAATTACGTAGAACACTAATAGACTAGGTTACCGTATTAATTAACTCCGTTCCATTTACTCCCCAAACTACTATATTGTGACGTCATTGCGACAAAAATTCGGGGTCTAAATGAGTGCACGTTTCAAATTTGACTTTAAAGTGACACAGCACTAACTATTGATAAGTAACTTTGACACGTAAGGCGTTACGGATAAAAGCGAGTATGCCTTTATATTAATAAATGCTATACAAGTAAATATTTTGGATTGAATCTCTGCGATAATAATTACGCTTTCACGAACCCGGAAAACCAAGTCATAGTGGCGTTCAATAACTGAAACTGAGTGAAATTTACTTTTCCCTATAATATAATTGCAAATGTTTGGAATGTTTTTACCAAATACTTTTTTATAACTATAAGCCCCAGTCCCATTATAGATTCAGTAGAGTCAAAGTGCGTGCTAAAATAATAATGTAATGATGTTTTGCTTGTGTTTATTTATGTATTTTGAAGTATATATTTTTTTTATTTATTTTAAGCTTGATTAAAAACGTGATATAAACTAGTTTTTGTGTATTCCCTTATTTTATTAGATACATACAATATGTTAGACATGCCGTTTCGAATTATGGTTGCCCTAAAGAAGTGCCTATTATTTTATCGAAATACAATTCAACGAACGCATACTACCTTAGATCCTTAAGTTGGCTCATTTTACTTAAAGGAGACATTCCTTTATTATTAAAAAGAAACAAAACTGCATTCATTAATTTGCTAAAACACGCTTGCCTCGCCCGGGACTCGAACCAACTTTAATTGAAAAAACCGGGCAAGAGCATGTCGGACCATACTCAGTGTAGGGTTCCGAAGCCATTAAGTAGTACAAATATAAAAATCAACAAGTACTTAATAACTAATTTTCTATTTAAAGTCAATTGGTGCCAAAAGATGATTTAAGTGGGCATAAACACTTTAATCGCCTGCATCTCAAGAACCAATGATGTCTACTTAGTCATGGTAGTTTTCCTTTAAAATTCGTTATAAGTTCTTTCATTTAAGTTTTTTTTTCTGATTTTTAGCATTTGTAGTTTTGGCTGCAGGGGGGGGGACACTTGAGTCAAAACTGAACAAAAATTAAGCATTAAAGATAGTTTCCCTCCAGGGCCCAACTTATTTTTCCACACAGTTAATATTATTAAGTATATTTATATACTATTTTCATCTTTTCTTTGTATTTTTTTTAATTTCTTCCGTTTCTGGACGAAGGCCTCCTCGATCTCTTGCCAGTTTTCTCTATTTTGCCTGGCGGGTCCATAAGTTACCTGCCACCGAAACGATATCATCCTTACATCTTCGGACGGGCAACAACGGAAGGGTACAAAAAATTAAGCAAAGCCTCTTTTCAACTCTTGAGGGTTTCGTTTTGGACCATATGGGACAACTTAAACTTGTCAGATAATTTGTCGGCGAATTAAAAAGCGAGTTATTTAAAAGTTTCCCGTTCCGTAAAACCATATGGAAACTCGGCCGCCATTACTATCAAGTAAATAAAAGCTTATACGATAACATTATGTCAAAAGCAGGGTTTCAAGGGTTATAGAGTAAATTAACCAATAGAGTAAATTAACCAATACGTAACACATACAAATCCATTAATAACCCAACGGTATCAACTGGATTTAACAGTATTTTCGATTAAAGTTTTATTGCACGTTTTAAAAGCGAATATTTATGCGATACATTGTTCGAGCCCCACGGTCCGTCTGTTGTTAATGTCTGTTTAAATGCCAGCCAGTGGACAGTCCTTGTTTGTATTGTACGTTAACAAGTAATAAGGGACGTATTATATTATCAAACCGCTCAGTTTTTTTAAGGCAAATGACCAAACATGCCACTTGGTGGTCTTTGACCGATAGACAAATTCATTCTCAATGCGTTGCCAATCCTGAGGACTAAGATGAAATGATTATTTTCCTAGTTATTTTACCATTAAGATCAGTTTGGACAATGAGTTAGGTACAAGTGGAGCGACAACGACATGACTAAAAGTAAAGAATAATAATTGTTTACTGCCGCTTCAAAAACTACTAAAATAAGAAAAGAAAATCAAGAAACAAAAAAAAACAGATACAAAAAACTAACTCAACAACGGCAATGGATATAGTCGAGTTCTTAAATATGTATATAATTGGCACCTTACTTCAATGGTACAAAAGTGAGAACTTGACTGTTCCAATAGTCCCTTTCATGAAAATTGAATGTACTAGTAGGTACTTGCACTTGAGCTTGGTTACAACAACAAAAACAATAAAGTAATACCTAAAAGCAAGGGGAAGTACTATTAAATGGTGCGAGAAATAGTGACAGAAATAATAAAGGATTGATCTGTGTGGTTGCCGGGAAGAATAGTGCCACTATATCTTCTCATGGATGTCGTAAGCGGCGACTAAGGGAATAAGGGCCTGTGGTACTGTAAGGCGATGGACTTGTAACCTGTCACTAATATACAAGTAAACTTGTTGGCCTGATTGTGCAAAATGTGGTTACAGATTTATCAACAAGACTTTTTAGATTTGTTGGCATTCTGTAGATTTGCTTACCCCACTGGGAATGAAGGCATGATGTCATGTATGTATGTATAATCTGTGTTATGCTCGTGTTAAATGCGATGAGGGTTACCATAACATCTTTAAGCATTCCGTTTAGGATGAGCAAGGGACAGAGCTATAGCAGTTACACGGCTCTGTCTCTTTATTTCACGGTAAACTGAATTGCTTAGCCATGTCATGGTAACCCCTTAGTTCGGGTACGTGGTCACTGGGCGGCTTAAATAAAGTGCAAGTCCATAAGGCCCAAAATTAAAGAAACAGTAACTTAACCATCTTAGCCTGACTATGCAAAATGTGGTAACAGAATTATCAACTAGTTTAGAGTTGTGGGTATTCTGTTGCTCTGCCTACCCCACTCTGGGAATAAAGGCGTGACGTTATGTATGTATGTAGTAACTTAACCAGTGGGTTAAAATTATATTTTCTCAACACTGCCCTGAACCAATTTAAATGTATTTTGATATGGAAAATATCTCCCCATGTGAAAGCATAACTAACAAACAATATTAGTAGGTATTAATAAACCGTCTTTTTAGAGTTGTTGGTTATTCTGTAGCTTTGGGAATGAAGGCGTGATCCTTTTTTGTGTATTACAAACATACATAACATCATGCCTTCATTCCCAGAGTGGGGTAAGAAGAGCTACAGAATGCCAACAACTCTAAACTTGTTAAAAAGTCTGTAACCACATTTTGCACAATCAGCCTAAGATGTTTACCAGTGTATTAGTGATAGGATAGAAGCCCATCGCCTAACAGTACTACAAGCCCTTATTCCCTTAGTCGCCTAGCTCTTACGACATCCACGGGAAGACATGGAGTGGCACTATTATACCCCAGCAACCACACGGATTGTATGTATGTATTAAACTGGACAAAAATTGTCTTTATTATATTTTGGAATATGCATGATGATACAGAAGGTCAAAATCAAAATCAAATCCTAATGATTATACTCGTATATATACGAGTATAATCATTAGGAAATAGCGACTCTATGGATTCTGAAACCACGGTTTGCGCTATAATACACTGGTAAACATCTAGCCTGGTTGTGCAAAATGTGTTTAGTATTTCTGTAGCTCTGCCTACCTCAGTCTGGTAATCAGAAATCAGAAATCAGAAATTTTTATTTGCATTGACACAGTATAGGGATGTTACAGTACATTATGTTTTTATCAAGCTTGCATGCAAGCGTGCAAATATATGAAGGCGTGATTTTATTATGTATTAAATATGTACATTATTTTTTTAAGCCGCCCTATTTGCGCGGCTCTACCTAACTCCTCGCTTCGCTCCATGTTATACGCGTCGCTTGGGTTAAAAAGAACCCTTAATTCATTCCAGACGCTCGCAAAAAAACTTGATAACCAAAACGATCGCGTACAGCAAATATCGGCGATAATCCTTTACACGAAATACCCGCTCTTTTACAAAAAAGTGGTTATTACCATTTACATAAATTACCTTTTAAATGCTCTTTAGGTTTGTATTTCTCTCTTTACTCGCTCTTATACTTACTCAAGCCATTCTAACCACCTTTATCCGTATCTGAAAGACTTTTCCAAATCCTCTTGGACAGTCTTCTTCTCAGTAAAATCATATTGCTTTTGAGATTTTATCAAAAAATAGCTATCGTAACGTTGACAATACGACAACAAGTCAAAAACCATATGGTGTTACCTACTCGTAGTAGAATTATAAAGCTTCTGATCATCGCTTAAGCGGTAACGTTATCATCTCAGTCCTTTACCCGTGACCGCAGTAACAAAGTGGAACATAATAAATCCCGCGCACATTAACAAACCGTAATTAAAAATGGATGATATGATCCTTTGTAAATGCGGTTCATCAATAAATGCATGACATGACATGGACTTCTCTATAAATAATTTAAAGGTACTTTTATTGGGATCTCTACAAATGATAGAGATATTTATTAACACGTATAATTAAATACTTAATGAAATGGCAAATTATGTCAAGCGTGTATGAGAGTGAGTATGCGTTTTAATAATTTTCATTTTATATTAACATGTCGGGCTTAATACAAACCGTTGTTTTGAATTAAGAATAATTAACCCGTGAAGCGCTCTATAAACACCGTGTGTTCATAACGATATTTAAATTTGGAAATCAGAGTGGTTCGAATTAAGATTGATACAGTAACACACATATTTATGCCATGGCGCTCCACGAATTAAATCATTAAACTCGTGTACGCTAAAAAATTAAAAGAGGTTTCTAAACGATTTTGACATAGTATAATGTACGTAGATCCAGGATTTAAGTACTTTTTATCAATTAAAATAATGTTAGGTAGTTCCTAAATAAGGAGCAATTTATGAATTCAATCCCTTCTAACCTTAAAGGCTATTTTAAATGTGTCTTAAAGAACATCAGCGTCCTGAGGCCCGTTTCACGAAGCTCCAAATTACAAATTACAAGTGGAAGTCTCTTTCTAACTCCTTTTGCTAGAACGATAGTTCCGCTTGTAATTAGTAATTTGTATCTTCATGAAACGGGCCACTGTCCACTGATCGGGGTATCACCGAATTTGCACCACTCTTCTCCATAGTTCCATACCGTTACTTTCAGCAGTGGACGAACCCTGTGTAGGATCACTACCGCCATCTTGGATGCCACCAGTGTTGGACACTAAGCTAACAGGCACCAATAATGGCCACTAAACTCTTAACTCAAAGATCATACGGTCATAAATTGATTGTTGCAAAACAAATGAATAATATCTTCTGTACAATAAAACCCTCCACCTAAGGGCCCTAGTCCATTACTGGTTCCATCATCCTAAACTTACACTCGATCACAACAATGCGAACACAGCTGCTTGACTTTACTTTTCAATGCGTTTAGAAGAACCGATCACCAATTTTGTACCGATTTAACTCATATTCACATATTTTCAAACTCTTTTAACCCTTTTCCAGGTCGCACCAATCTCGATGATTTATCTTGGAATGGTATCCAAGTTTTTACATGTTGGGAATTAATTTCAAAGCAAGTAACTTTTTGTGTATATTCAATCAAATTTGAACCCTAAGCTCAGGTGCCAAGGTTGAAATTGTAACTAAACCTATGAGGTCAATGCAGAGCCTCTGCTTGGTCTTGCTCTGTGCTTTTTGCGCATACAAGAAGTTTTAACCTTTTGATCGCCTTACGTCGATTAGGATTACAAATGCGTCACTCATACGCCAAACATGTATTAAAAGTTATGCAAAATATAACTGAATCCATACGAAATAACGTCTCTTCTAAACTGTACCTGTGACCTATATAATGTTCGGTGGCGTTGTAGGCACGACAGATCATGACCACTTTAGTGGTCGTTGGCGTTCAAAGGGTTAACAAAATTAAGTTTAAAGGCCAAAGTTTGAGAGTTTTGGAAAACCTTACTAACGTTGAAAATTAATTTTCTCGAAGTTGCAACTTGAGAAATAAATTATTCGAGCGTTAGAGTCGCTTTGGATGTCGTGATTACAAATACAATACACTTATTGCTCGTTTAAAAGTATAGGATTACTATATAAGCCTTTAGTAGTAGAAACTGCGTAAAACTGTAATGCCTGTATTTATTTATTTAATACAGAATTGTAATTAACAGATAAACAAACACGTTACAATCTTAACTAAAACCATGCTACAATTACTTAAATTGTCACTGTACAAATAGATTCCTGCATTCTTTGCATTTAGTCACATCCATAGGTAATCAGATCAATAATAAAACAATGTTTAAACAACTAAATTTCATCAACATTTAAAAATAAATAAATTTTATTAATGAGGGCAGTCCAACCATCCAAACAAACCGGTTGAGGAGAGCTAAAATAAAATTCTGAAGGCATCAGAATCTGTAAATTGTGAACTTTGACATGTTTATCGCATTGTTTTTAACTCGGCCACCATTACTTTCAAGTAAATAAGAGCTATAGTATAGTAAATAAATAAATATCACAGGAAAATCTCACACAATTTGACCTAGTCCCAAACTAAGCTCTAGGCTAGTACTATGGGTAATAGACAACGATAAACATACTTCAATAGAGAAATACATACTTATATACATAGAAAACATTCAAGACTCTGGAACAAATATTCGCGCTCATCACACAAATATTTGCTCTTACCGGGATTTCCAGGACCGCTGGCTTCGGAGGCAGGGACACTCCCAACTAGGCCAACGTGTCGTCAAATAGTAATGACATTTCGCCAGTATTTTCTGACTGCCTTCTGCATGTAAACAATGTCGTATCGATGGCTCCAGCTGTAACTCAGCGCTGTGGCTACATGCTGCACCATTGATGCATAAGTGTCTCTAGGTATAAGATACATTTGCCCATTCAGCCGAAATACATACATAACATCACGCCTTCATTCCCAGAGTGGGATAGGCAGAGCTACAGAAATACCAACAACTCTAAAGACTTACTGATATTTCTGTAACCACATTTTGCACTAACAGCCCATCGCCTAACAGTACTACAAGCCCTTATTCCCTTAGTCGCCTCTTACGACATCCACGGGAAGACATGGAGTCGCACTATTCTGACCCGGCAACCACACGGTCCGATTCATCATCATCATCATTCAGCCGAAAGTAGGGCGTAAAAGGTTGCGTGCGAATTATTTAATTTATTTCATTTTATTTTCTTAGCCACAATTTGTTTTGTTTTGTTTAAATAAGTATGTGTGTGTAACATTGTGGTTTCACCTGATGGTTCTAACGGAAGACCTGGCGCTGACAAATGCCAGCATTATGCTGAGTTGGGACCATTTCGTTACTACATTCTTCTTGTGCGTATTCCTCTGTTATTTGTTGTTGTTTGTCACGAATGAATGTATTTCTTTCTATCTTTCTTTCTTTCTTATATAATAGACTTAGGAGCAATAAAAACGGGTCACTTTCTATCGAAACTCTGTACTAAGTGACCCGTTTTCATTGCTTTTGACTATAGTTGCTTGCACTTCGTTTTGTAATTATTACAGGCACTAAATAAACGACGTGCGACGTGCGTTTCTTTCTTTCTATTTTCCCTTAAGATTGATTCCTAAAAAATGCTTATAGCAATATGTCCGTCTTTTATGTTATAAATAAAAGCTAGGATAATAATTATTACCCTTTTATTGTCGCCAGAAAAACAAAACAAAAACGCCGTATGTGTAAATAGCCGTCGCAATGATACTGCCTTGTTCGGTCAGCTTAATTAAGTACAGGGGAAAGTGAGTGTTTAGTTAGGGGTTAGTTTATTGCTGGGGACTAGTTTTATTGTGTCTTAGTGTACCGCACATTATTCTTTCTCTGACGTCGTAGGAGGCGTAAGATATAAGTCGGAGGCGTTGTCCCGAAATGAAAAATGAGTAAGTACATACGTACATAACATCACGCCTTCATTCCCAGAGTGGGTAGGCAGAGCTACAGAAATACCAACAACTCTAAAGACTTACTGATATTTCTGTAACCACATTTTGCACTAACAGGCTAAGAGGTAAGTAAAGAGAGAAGAGAGGTAAGAGGTAGAGGTAGTAAGAGGAGTAAGCAATAAAACATTAAGCAATAAAATATATATATTACTCAAAAGATATAAATCCAAATTGTATAATTTTGTTTGCTATAGCATTCAGTTGGTACGATCGCAACGTATAACAATGATAATAGATTCTCATAACATACATATAATGAACTATGTATCCTTTTTGTACAGCGATTAAATGATATAATATTCACATTACCTAATATTTAAAACAAATAACATACTTTATTATAACAACAAAAAACATAACGCTGAAACAATGTAATTCGGTTCTGGCGTTACCCCAGGACGTTATAGCAAATAAAATAATATAAAATGGATTTATATCTTTTGAGTAATATATATTTTGTTTTTATATATTTCATCACTAACCCGTTATTAACGACTAAAAATAATTGATAAAAATGCTCGTGTAGCCGTAAATACACCTTGACAAAGATAAATTCCTTAGCAAGCATATTATAGTAAATTAGCAAGTATAAATTAAATAATACTTTTTTACTTAACATTATAGTGATAATCTTAGTCTGGTTGTGCAAAATGAGGTTACAGGATTATCAACAAGTCCTTTTAGAGTTGTTGGTATTTCTGTAGCTCTGCCTACCCCACTCTGGGAATGAAGGCGTGATTATGTATGTATTACTAGCGACCCGCCAGCGGCTTCGCCCGCTGCAATTTTGTTTTCTTGTCAACTTTTCTTTTTTTTTAATAAAAAGTATCTTATGTTACTTCTAGTACCTCCCAGAATATGTATACAAAGTTTCATGATGATTCGTCAAGTAGTTTTTGCGTGAAACCGTAACAAACATCCACGCTTTCACATTTATAATATTACCAGCGACCCGCCAGCGGCTTCGCCCGCTGCTTATTTTTTTCTTTCATGTCACTTAGGGGTATGAAAAATAGATGTTGACCGATTCTCAGACCTACTGAATATGCATAAAAAAATTCATAAAAATCGGTCAAGCCGTTTCGGAGGAGTATAGTAACTAAAACTGTGGCACGAGAATTGTATATATTACATAAGTAATTATAATATTAATAGTACGCACTACGTACATAGACGTACGTACCCTCGAGCCTCTCCCAATGGGGTAGGCAGAGAGTATGGAACGCCAGGTGCACCGGACTAAACATACAACTTTCGCTTCCTCTACATTCACCAACCTCTTCATGCACGTACGTCGCTTTCGGGTGCTTTTGATTTAGCCCTTATTCAGTACATTGCGAATTTGATCACTGTATGTGCGTCTAGGGCGTCCCCTACCGACATCTCCCCTCACCCTCGCTTGTCATACCTCTTTTGTAACTCTTATTTCGAAGCAAGATAGGAAGTAATCACCACCGCCCATGAACACCGGTAACTTAAGCAGAGTTGTCGGTCAGTTGCCAGCCTCTAAGGAAAATAAAAACTCTTTTCTCAAAGGACCCTATGTCATAACTGGCTGGAAATACCGCCGAAGAGAGTTCGTTCCACAGTTTCACCGTACGAAGAAGTGCCTAGAGAAACTCACGGTAGAAGAATACCGTTCATCAAGTTGATTGATGGAACCTGGCGGACGGATGCGAATAGTTCTTCAGAACACTCCCCGTTATAAAGCCTACAATACAAAACAACAATAAGTACAATACAATATAAAAGCATCATAAACATTATAACAAAAACATTTCTTACACATTGTAGCATCAAAATTTATATTTTGCAATAATATATAAACAACTCAAAAAGACTTTAACCCTTTCACTTCGCGATGCCGTTGTCATGTTAATTTACTATAAAACTAATAACAATATACAAACTAAAAATAACAATTGCCAAACAATTCATTTCCCGCTGCCGCTTCCATCTGCCACCCAATGCCAGCCCCACATTAACAAAATGAGCGCCGTCTTCCCAAAGACCCGTGAAATTAATTTAACGAATTGCAACAAGCGTTATTCCACGCGAAGTGCAGGCGCGTGCTAATTCCGAGGTTTTCTAAACTGAAACACTTTCAGCACCAACTTACTTCCTCCCCCACTAAATGAACTCAACAACGTGTACTTGGCACTGAAAACGGTAAAGCATTCAGTGCCCGAATTTCTCGTTCCCAAACAGAACGGACCCGATTCAGTGCTCATGGCAAATAACGTGTTAAGAAAATGTCACCAGAGTTCAGACGCTTTGCTCAAAGGAACTTGAGCACCCTTTACGGAATTTACGAGATATAAATGCGATGTTGCACGTTCGCTGTACGTTTAAATAGGTACGTAATGTGTTTCAACTGGGGTTCGTGTTATTACGCGTTGAGACAACTTAAAGGGCTAAGAATAATAAAGAATAAAAAAAAGGAAACATAGTTTATTTCACACTCATTTGGCCATATTTATACAAACTAGGGTTTCCCGAGACCCCATCCGCGTAGGAATCGTTTACCGCTTTTCCCTTGGGAACTGTCTAATTTTTCGGGATAAAAAGTATTCTATGTCCTTCCTCGGGACTTTAGTTATCTCCATACAAAATTTCATCAAAATTGGTTTAGCGGCTTAGCCGTAAAAGAAGGACAAACAAATTCAAAATTAAAATCATTTATTCAGTAAATTCGCCCAATAAAGGCTCTTTTACACGTCGGTATAAAAATAAATAAACACACTTTCGCATTTATAATTATTAATATGGATTGTGTCAAATAGGAAACCACTCAGCATTATGCCATGACAATCCACGGCGCTGGTTTTCAGTGGTCCCTACTCGAACTAGAATGTGCTCACGATCGCTGGCGCCAAAATAATATGGAATTAATTAATTAATTCAACAGTAATGCAAGTAGCTTACATATCTAATACCTACCATTAAACGAGAAATTCTTGTATGTAAATTTATTTCTGTGATCTCGGAAACGGCTCTAACGATTTCGCTGAAATTTGATATATGGGGGTTTTTGGGGGTAAACAAATCGATCTAGATTAGTCCTATGTTTTCGAGTTTTCAAGCGTTTCTCTTTCCACCCAGAATCTGGTCGCTAATTTCGTATTGCCGGCCATTGTCCGACTCGTCCAGCGGGTTAAGAGGCCGTACACGAAATTTTGCCGATTTCGCTGATTTTCGTGATTTTACAGACGTGATTTTACTGTTGAAATACTTTACTTCTACAAATTTTAATCCAATAAACAATAAACAAATCAATGATATCCATCTTCATAATCCACAAATTTATATTAAGGGCAATGTTTTAAAACAAGTGTCAGAAGCTCGTAACTTAGGTGTTATCATGGATAGCAGACTTCGATTCGAGAAGCACATGTTAGAAATTATGCGTAACTGTTTTTATAGGCTTAAAATACTATATCGTGTTCGCGACTATATAAGTATTGATTTGCGTGTCAAACTGTGTGAGTCATTAATATTGTCAAAACTGAACTATGCTGATTCTGTTTTTGGAGCATGTTTACTAGGGCGTACCAGTAAGTTAATACAACGTATTCAAAATGCTTGTGTTCGGTTTTGTTTTGATGTACCCCGCCGTTCGCATATAACTCCATTTTTGAATATTAACAAGATGTTAAATATGGTAAATCGACGAAACTTACATTTAGCTTCACTAATATTTGGCATTTTAAATAGTGGTGAGCCATCTTATCTTTACGAAAAACTTAAGCAATCACAACGTCAGATGAGGTTTGCCTCACTCTTAATCGGTACCCAACACAGGACGACTGCTTTTCGCGGCAGCTTTTGCTATGCTGCCACGAAATGTTGGAATAATCTGCCACCACCAATCAGAAACTCTAAAAGCGTTACAACCTTGAAATATAAAATGAAACAGTACCTACTAAATATCCAACTGGCTAACACTTAGCAAACGTCCTGTGCTTATAAAATTTGCTTGATTTTGTCGTACATATTAGTATTTCTTTTCAAAAATAATATAATCTTACATAGACAATCTTACACAACCAATAATTTTAAGTCAGAAATGTTTTTTTTGTCAATAATTTTAGTTTAAGCATAGCATTACTTTAAATAAATAGTAGTGAGACGGACTGGCAGCGCTCTCCTCTCTTTTCAACTCGGTGGCCCCAAGGCTAGTAAGCCTGGACACCTTGCTGAGTGGCAACCATTTCGGTGTTACTTTTAGAAGATTAAGTACCTACTCTAAGTTCGTATTACTCTTTTTTTGATATGTTTTGTTGTTGTTTTTGTTCATTTTATTTTAACACCGAATAAACCATTTCTTTCTTTCTTTCTTTCTTTCAACACGAAAGATAATTTCGATTTACAACGAATGTATGAAATACTTTTTTATTTTTATTATTTTATTTTGATTAATCGACCTGAAACCGGTGACTGTTTCGTGAGTTTTGCTGTAAGAGGTTTAGAATATCGCATATTCACGAATCGTTTTGACGTCTTAAAGGTATGAAAAAATAGCAATTGATTGCTGTAAAAGTTGTCTAAAAAATGTATGAATTACTTTTTACCACCTTTATAAATTTTTTTTTGAATAAAAAAATTATGAACTTGGTAAATTTTTAAAGAAAATGGACAAAAAATTGTTTTAAATTTCGGCTTCTTAAAACACTCGTACATGAAATTAAAAGAACAGTAATAAACTTAAGTTCAAAATCAATCCATCACCTTAAAAAAACATCCAAAAATTAAAAATTAAATAGCAATATATAATGTTTTAAAATAACCTAAATCCCGAATTTAAATTCTCGGTAAAGATAAAAAAGTAGCTTATTCATTCGTAACTCATTGATTCGATCATAACTGAAATGATATATCATGATGTGCATTAAAACTTATAGAAAAGCAGTATTTAAACTGTAAAATCACGAAAATAAGCAAATCTGGCAAAATTTCGTATACGGCCTCTTAAGACGCTCTAAGTTCGCGTCTATATATATATTATATATTCAAGTTTATATATAATGTCTTCATTTTTATTGTTTTTAGACAAGTTTAAAAAAACATAGTTAATGTTAGAGATATATATTTCTCATGAATATGTCTTACATTTACCTATACTGATTACGTGAATAAAATTTATTAGTTACTAGCGGTTGCAAATTTCTGACTTTCCCGAAAATTATTAGAATTTTTCTCGCCGTAAAAACCATCCTTGGACTTCAACGAACATTAAAAAAAATGAATTGGCAAAATCGGTCCAGACGTTGTGGAGTTATGCGCTTACCAACACATTTTGCGATTCATTTTTATATTATAGATAACCGAGCAAAGCTCGGTCGCCCATTTACTAATACTTTTACATAAAATATCACAGATGTGATAAACAGTGGTTAGTTTTTAATTCCGGCGTAAAGTAGTATACCTACTATTTTACAACAACGTGCAGTATGTACCGTACTAGCAGTATTAAACTGTATCACGGTAGGATAGTATGCGTCCTTCCTCATGCATCATTAATTACTAACAGGATAGGATTTAATCTGCTTTAGCTATTGAATTTGAGATACTGCCTATTTTCTTATGAAGGCATTGTGTGTTTTATGTATTTCTAAGGTTACTTAAGTATGCATTTTTGCTACCAATTGCCAATTTGAGTATCAGTTTTAGTTCAGATTGCTGAATAAAGTATTATAATATTACATTTGGCTACGTACAAAAATGTATTTGTATCAATTTCGGCAAAATGGATAATTTCTTTGGAAACAACGTTAAACGATATTTATGCAGACAAAATCGCGGATAAACGCTAGTATAGAATAAGGCAAATTTTATGTAAACAGGTATAGTTAACATTTTAAAGTCATTCTCAGATTTCAAGTTTATTGCTGAGCTAATTAATTAAATTCGAGCGAGGAAACGAAACTTTATCTAAATCAAAACATTTTCAAAGCTTGCTATAATTTTGATTTCAGAAATACCCCAAAGTATTTAATTTTAATCGTTAACGATCATTCCTTGAACCTCCGTTTTAGGTTACAAAGTCTGAAATTTTCCAGATGTGACAAAATACTTGCTGCGTAGAGGGTCACTGTTCTTGGGAAATTTCGAGAACGACTTTTCTCAATAGAATCTCTAGTTACCTCCCCAACACGTAAACGTGGGAATGTATTTTATTTTTTCGTCTACTCATAGTGTCGTTGGATAGGTCTTTCAAAAATATTGTGCGTTTGTAAATCATTTTTTCGATCAAGGGATCCGTATATGAAATATTAAGTTTAATTTAATTTTAATTGGAGCTAAATTTTGTTAGAGTCAAGTGTCCCCCCCCCTTTCCCCTACAGCCAAAACTACAAATACTAAAAATCTGAAAAAAAACTTAAATGAAAGCACATATAACTATTACGACTAAATAGACATCATTGGTTCTTGAGATACAGGCGATTAAAGTGTTTATACCTACTAAAATCATTTAAGACGGCACCAAATTTTGTCTCTAGTTCTGTAAAGTTCAGGTTTTCTTAATCAAAAGCCTAAATTTAATGGCCACATGATATTTCATGTAAAAGAAAGTTAAAGGGTGTTTAAAAAAACCTACAGTGGCATCAGCACCCTGAAAATACTTAACATGGAATCTAATAATAGATACTTCGGTCATACCTCGGAACATTTAAATCCTTTTGGGTCCACGAGGCTCGAGCCTGGGTAGGGACAAAGTTGCGCCAGCGAAACTTTCCTATTACGCCCACTTATAATTCCTGGGTACTTTCCTCTCACCCTAGCGCTGTAAACAGTTTTCATTTGTTTGCTGTTGAAATTAAACTTTGAGGATTGATCCTAGTCCTCTGACTAAACTGTAAAAACCGGGAGGGCACTTGAGCCTAACAAAAATTTGCGCTTAGAAGCTTAATATTTAATAAACGGATTACTTAATCGAAAAACAAACTTAACAAACCCGTAATATTTTTGAAAGACCTACTCAACGATATTCCACACCATAGGGTAGACGAGAAAAAAGATACATCCCCAAGTTAAGTGTAAGGGACGTACCTACCCTAAAAAAATTTTTTTTTTACCTTTTATTGTACCTCTTTGTTGGCGTGACTAATATGCATATTCATAACAAATTGCAGCTTTCTAGTATTAAGGGTCTCTGCACCAGGCTGCGGACGGACGGACATGGCGGAACTATTAGGGTTCCTAGTTTGACTACGGAACCCTAAAAAGTTGGTGTCCTAAATTTTGTCGTGTATTTTCTGTTTTAGTTATTTACTGCTTTTTAGGATTCCGTAACCAACGGGTAAAACGGGAACCCTATTACTAAGACTCCGCTGTCCGTCCGTCCGTCTGTCCATCTGTCACCAGGCTGCATCTCATGAACCGTGATGACTAGACAGTTTTCACAGATGATGTATTTCTGTTGCCGCTATAACAACAAATACTACAAACAGAGTAAAATAACTATTTAAGAGGAGCTCTCATACAATAAATGTGTTTTTTTTTACGTTTTTGCTCGATTTTAATAACGGTTACAAGGAGACACTTGGAATAGTCACATTACATTAACTTGTTTATTCACTTTAAGAATAAATAATTGAATTACCATATTTAAGGGGGGGGGAAACGTGTTTTTTTTGCTATTTATAGCTCGATCTTAATACAGACACCGTGGTTGTATAGATAATGGTACGGAACCCTTCGTGCGTGAGTCCGACTCGCACTTGGCCGGTTTCGAGAAGTATGTGACGAGCTGGTCTACCTCGGAACAAAGTGCACATTTTAAAACACTTTCGCATTAGCCGTATTCGTCTAGCGCAGTTAGGTAAAAATGAATTCTCTAGTCGTAAAGCGTAGGTATATTTTAAGGAACTCCGATAAAAAAGGCTATAAATCGTGAGGCCATCAATTTGCATGCTAATACAGCGCAAGAAGGCCTGGCCTAGACAAGTGAGTGACAGGGGCGCAACTTTCTACCCTTCGAGCCGCCTAAACGACCCCTTGGGTATTAAGACAGTTTTCTTCTTCTAAGCAATTATATTAAATTTACAACCCGCCTCAAAGCGCAATTTTAAGTATTTTAACATTCTTTTTTTTCTAACGTAAAGTAATTCCCTCATCTTCCTGTTATTTTTGAGCTATCCGTTACGAATAAGTATCTTAAATTAATATTATTCTCTTGTTTGTTCAAAGCAATTTTCTTTGAGAATGACAAAGAGGTTTTTTGACACAGAAAAGTAATTTGGTTTATGTAATTTGGTTTGATTTCATTTTGGTGCTGTCGTACACAAAAACATGAAAGGGTACAGGGTACACTTTAAAATAGCGAGTTATGTCATTGTAAAAGTAATTTGCGCTGCTGAAATAAGTATGTTTATCCTTATATTAAAATTGCGTTAAGTGAAATTATAGGGTTCATGGAGACTGATATAAGTATATTACGAATATAGTATTTTAAATAAAATACAAAAAAGTTAAAAACATGTTAGAGTGTTTTTAAACCACGACGGGCTCAAAAGCAATATTACTGGAAAAATATTTTTAAATTGTGTAAATAACTCATTTTTCCTGTTGTTAATGATAACAATTTCAACAATAAAGTGAGTGTCATTGCCATCTAGGGTTGGGAATCATTAATTTAAGTAAGAAAAACTGGTTATGTGCACCATTTTTAAGATCACCCTGTATAATACGTACCTACCTACCTACCTATGTAAAGAAATATAGCATAGTCACACTCTCCAATATTGCCAGGCGAGAGAGCACCCACTTTCGCGAACTTTGCAATAATGATTGCCTTCAAAAACAAATAACAACCGAACCGAGAAGCAAATAAGTATCTCATCTGAGAGATATTGGCTCCGTCTCATAGTATTTGATACACATGAAAGATTGAAACATCCAGCCAGTGTGGCCATGTCTCTAGTAAATATAAATAATGTTTTGTTTTTTTTAATGCTTTATTAAAAAATATATTATTTTATAACTGAGTTACAATACCATTTATGATGATAAAATTCTACTTTAACTCGTAGTTGGGTGACAAAATAATAATGTGATTTTTCTGCTACAAATAGGAAAAAAAAGAAAGAACAAGTACATGAAAATAAATTCAATGCAATGGAACCAAAACTCTTATAATATATGATATGACATTGGATATTTGCACGGAGAATAACACCTTGAAGCCAAGAAAAGTGACCTTGAATAACGTCACTTATGTTTTCTGTCCCTTTCTTTTCAACCTAAAGAAAGGGACAAAAAACATAAGCGACGTCATTCGAGATCAGTTTTATTGGCTTCAAGGCGTTGTTCGCCGTGCAATCTCCAGTGTCATATATAACCTACTTGAATGGAATCTATTTTTTAGGTTCAGATACAGACTAAATAGAGAAATATAAATGAATATCACAGGACAATGTCACACAAATTAACTTGTACTATGGGAACTAGGCCACTATAAACTTACTTATATAGCGAAATATATATTTGGTTGCGTGTGGTTGCCGCCCCGTGTAGTTGCCGGGTTAGAATAGTGCCACTCTTAAGAGGCGACTAAGGGAATAAGGGCTTGTAGTACTGTTAGGCGATGGGCTTGCAACCTTTCACTAATACACTGGTGAACATCTTAGCCTGACTATGCAAAATGTGGTTACAGAATTATCAACAAGTTTAGAGTTGTTGGTATTCTGTTGCTCTGCCTACCCCACTCTGGGAATTAAAGCGTGACGTTATGAATGTATGTATGTATATAAATTCAAATACAAAGAAAACATCCAAGACTCAGGAACATACCCATGCTCATCACACAAAATATCTGCCCTTACCGGGATTTGACCGCTAGCTTCAAAGGCAGGGTCACTACCAACTAGGCCAGCGTGTCGTCTACTGATTTTAATTTGGGGTTTATGGGAGCGTTTGTAAATTAATTAACAAATCGATTATTCAATGTTATTTTAAACTAGCTATTGCCCGCGACTCCGATCGCGTAGAAGTCGGTTATCGCTATTCTCTCGGGAACTATTCAAGTTTCAGAGATCAAAGTGGTATTTATCCCTTCACGGAGATCAAAACTATCTCCATACCAAAGATTCAGTAACAGATAGTTCATTTATTATATTATTATGACTGGATTTGATTAAAAACTTTTAAACGTGTTAGGGAATATTGACTTTGACATTTTTGCAAGTACATAGTATTAATTCAATAAAGAATAAATTAATTAAATATTTTGTGAACAATCTTCATACTGGGTGATTTTGGGGTCATGATACTCATGATCCGGAATGGCCAAAAGTGAATAAGATGGTCGTACTGAACAACCTTTCCGATGGGACCAACCACGAAACCGAAAAAAAAACCCAGCTGTTCCGTACATTAACTCTCAATTAATTCACCGTTAATTTATGGAACAGCTGCTTTTTTTTGGCAATTTCGTGGTTGGTCCCATCGGAATAGTTGTTCAGTATGACCATCTTATTCATTTTTGGCCGTTCCGGGTCATGACCCCAAAATCACCCAGTATATGATAAATTTTTCGGGTGTGCGTGCAGGTGCTGGTTGGCATAGTTATTGCGCGCCTGGTGGCCTGTAGGTAGAAGTTGTTAATTAATTATTTTTTTCTCTCTCTCTCTCACTGTTTAAACGTTTAAGTTAGGCTTATTCTTTTTCATAATACTTAATCGTTAAATGTGAGAACCTGTAATTGGCTATATTTTTGTTAATCTAGTTTTTTTTTTGTAAAGCTGTTGGTTTTCAGTGGATTAATAAATAAATAAATAAACAACATACTCGTACTAGTTCGCCTTTGTACATACCTTTTACGTTTCTGTTTTATTTTTACTTTGTTATCTTTTGTTTGTGCAATAAACAGTTTATATACATACATACATACTATAATGTACTCTATTTTTTAACAATAATTCATGTCTTGTTAAAAACTGTCTAAACTCGGATCTATCTCAATGAAATATATGCATGCAAGTGAAAATTATATGGCATTTTATATGAAATCATTGTGTTATTACAAATGAGTAGCTATAAGATAACACAAAAATTACAATGCTGTGTGACGATGTTTATGCGTTCTTTATTTATTCATTTTATAAGTACATTAAAAAATATGTTCCAATACATAACACTGACTACATAGCCGTACTTTAACAGGCATCGTGACAAAGCAGAAAGTTAGATAGATAAGGTATCTCCCTTAGCACAGTTAAAAATAATTCTTGCAAATTTATTTCGTGTCGCGTACGTATTTTTGGTTCGGTTCGGTTGTTCAGGGAGATTTATTCCACCCGCAAAAAACGCTGGCCGTACTAGCCTGTAATAACAGGCAAAGTTGCTACTTGATCCGGCGCCGCGCTTTGTTTCACCAAATTTCCATTTATATTACTTTGAGTTTTAAGCAAGCAATACCTTGCGCGGTCTCGCCGCACCTCCGTACTGCTCCGAATAAACTTCAAAGCCTTCAACAGGAATTTTAATAGGATAAACTGGTTTATTAGAAATAGATCGGAATTCGATCGGTTCAGCATTGATTTGAAACTGTCGGATGTGGTATTGCTGTTGAACACGAATAGATAAATGGAAGCTCTATTTTTAATGGAGTGATGACTCGTGTGGTTCGGCCCGTGTGGTTGCCGGTTTAGAATAGTGCCACTCCATGTCATCCTGTGGATGTCGTAAGAGTCCACTAAGGGAATAAAGGCAAGTACTGTTAGGCGATGGGCTTGCATCTTGACACCGATACACTGGTAAACAAATATCTTAGCCTACTTATGCTAAATTTGGTTACAAATTTGTTAGTATTTCTGTAGCTCTGCCTACCCCACTCTGGGGAAGAAGGCGTGATGTTATGGGTATGTACGATAAATTCGTGCAATAACCATTAAGCACTCTGTGGAAAACCAACTGTAATTTTTGATATTATCGTCAATGTATGTATGTTTATGTATTTTTTATTTTTATAATACGGAGAAGACACCCGAGCATTTAGGCCATCTGATGGTAAGTGGAATCTGAGACCCATAGACATTTATATTCTGACGACTAATCTTAAGACTGCAATCCCAAGACCTCAAATGCGTTGCCAACCCTGAGGACTAAGATGGAATTCAATATTTTTAATCCTTTTCTCCTGATGTCAACAATAGTATCAAATAGTATCAAATTGACAGTAGGTAAGTCATTCCTCATGGTTGCCGGGTTAAAATAGTGCCACTCCATGTCTTCCCGTGGATGTCGTAAGAGGCGACAAAGGGAATAAGGGCTTGTAATACTGTTAGGCGATGGGCTTGCAACCTGTCACTAATACACTGGTAAACATCTTATCCTGTTTGTGCAAAATGTGGTTACAGAATTTTCAACAAGTTTAGAGTTCTTGGTATTCTGTAGCTCTGCCTACCCCAGTCTGGGAATGAAGGCGTGACGTTATGTACATGTGTCCTTGTCCTTACCAAGCAACAGTAGTTTAGAAAACAAAGTTAAGTGAAATAAAGCGATATCGCCGACAAGCGGTAAAAGGTGTCCGTATTGTAGAGTGAGGAGCCAGCCGTTTGGCCAAAATATTTTTGGTCATGTTTCATTTTCGAAATTTTATAAATAATTATATAAATTTTTCAGAATTTATTTTATTACCATCATGTAGAACCCTATAGGTTAGGTTAGGTTAGCTTTTATAAAATCCTGAAGCATTTACGGTTACAGAAAATAACCTAACCAGCTCTGGGTTCGCAAATGAAAATTTGGGAAATGAAACTTTGTCCAAAAACTTTTTGAGGAAACGAAGGTAACCCTGAGGAGTGACGTCGCCGCTCAGGCCCCGGAGGCAAAGGATTTTAATACGCAACAGATTCCCCCTCCTTCACCCGCGTCGCTGCAATTTTTCGTAGTCTAGTGTGGTCCTGGACGAGTTGACGAGACTACCGCATTCTTCAAGATGGACATGAACTCACGGGCGTACTGCAAGTAGTTCATTAAAATCAAAATCAAAATGTTTATTCAGTAAATAGGCCCCCATGGGGCTCTTTTACACGTCGGTAATATGAAGTGAATTTACTAGCGCTTCAGATAAGACCGTCATTGCGGAGATGAAGCGCCAAGAAATTCCAGCAGAAGGTAATTTTTTCAAAAATAAAGTACAGAAATACTTAAAAGTAAGTTACATTACAAGTACTTAATAAAGTAATAAATAATAATGATTAAAGCTTGAACAAATAAAATCAATACAAATGTAAGGCTAATAACATTAAACTAAAAATAATAAGTCTAGGGGAACAACACGACGAGGTCTCTACGTCAAAAGCCATATCTAGAATAATAAACTGAAGAACCAGTCCTAGCAAACGTGAACAGACCGGACCCCACAAACAGCACCCGTATGACGCGTATCTCAGCCATCACCTCTCTCAACCATGTGATCGGGAAAGTGGCGACCCGATCAACGACGTCGCCGTAAGCAAAGACCTTAACACAAAATCTTAAAAAAAAGGTAAAAGTAGTGTTAGTTAAATTGTCACCCTTGTTCAAATTAGTTATCCATGCTTATTTTATTCCTTTTGAGTTAATTAAAAGAGGGTTTAGAGCTATAAACAAAAAGGGCTAATTAACATCGTGTTTAAAATATTAACAAGAGCCCTAGTATTCAAAAGACCGTTGTTTAGTTGGTTTATCTCTTTGTTGTTCTTTACGCTTGAATGTAATAAAATAATGTTGGCTTGCGGTCATTCGCTTACAAGATTTTGGATATTTAAATGTTAAACCGCTATACGTAACTATATCGCATAAAGTTTTAAATCACTTTCATGCTTATCAGTTTGTAAAAAAGGTTTAGGTTTAGGCAAAGGTTTTTATATGATGCACACATAATTACATACCTATTGCCTATCAATGATAGAAAAAAAGATGACTGATTAAATTAAACATCAGGTTGGTTAAAAGACAAGAGTAGGGTTTATCGTTAAAAGCACAATCAGCAAGAATATCAAAAAAGTTGTTCACCTTTTTTTTCCTTAACTAGTAGATGGCCTTAATTTGTATTATACTAGAGGACGCCCGCGACTTCGTACGCGTAGTTTTCCCCCTATTTCTTCCCTTTGGGAGCTGATTTTCGGAAAGTCCTTTCTTAGTGCACCCCAAGACCTCATAAGCAGTGATCGGAATGGGTAGTGCAATTTCGGGTGACCTTAAACATTATACTCAATATGGATAAGACCCGAGATTGCGGGACTCGTTTCACAGAATATTTTCTTGACATGACCTTAATCGAAGTTAAATGGGAACATACGAAAAATCTAAAAAAATAATGTTATTGTAAATACTTTTTACTTTTTGTCATTGCAAGTGTCTACATATTTCGTCAATGCAATATTCTATGCTACCAAAATAATCGTTAAAATCATATTCGAATAACATTTCTGAATTAAACACAAACTTTAACACTTTGCAAATGTAATCCCGGGGCTACAAGCTATATCCATACTAAATTTACGCACTGAAGTCCCGCGAAATTGCACTACCTATTCCGATCACTGCTCATAAGAACAGAAGAACTTGCAGGTAAGAACCCGCGAGTGATTGGTCCCACCTTTTACGAACGTCTGCCCTCCGAACTTAAAAGCGAACCAGCTGACAAAGCATTTGGACGCCGGCTGAAAAACCTTTTATTACAAAATCCATTATACTCAGTCAATGAGTTCTGGACCTAAAATTATAATTGAGATGTGTTTTATGTGATTCCGTATGTAATGTTGCCTTTTAATTCTGATGTTTTGACATATTATTTTAATGATTGACTTATTTTTATTGCTTGTATTCTGTTTAAGACGATCCATAATGGTGATTAATCCTTTTTTTTTTTTTGTGTTCTTATTGATTATGTTTTATTTTTTGACGATTTCAATGTAATTTCTTATACTTGACATAACACGCAATGTATACTGTGACTTACTTTGGAAAATAAATATCATTCATTCATTCATTCATAAGGAACCTACGTGCCAAATTTGGAATCTCTTGACCCAGCGGTTTGGGCTGTGCGTTCAATTGTCAGTCAGTTTGTTAAGAAAAAGATAAAGATAAAAGTTGTTTGTTTAGTAAGTAGGCCGCACGGGAACTTTTACTCATCAAAATTGTACCAGCACTTAACAAGAATAGACCACTGCTAGAAGATACGCTGCAAGAAATTCCAGCAGAAGGTAATTGTTTCAATCATAATCAGAGATCGGACAAATGGGTGTCATTACTCGCACTAATGTGGACATGACTCCAATTTTAATTAAACAAATCAAATTATATGAATTTATTTCTTACCTGAACTTTAATCTTGATCCTTTGTAGGATAGTTATAAATAAATAGTACAGGAGTGGCCATTGATATTATATTAATGAAAGTACATAAGTTTGCTCCATTAACATCCGTGGATTGTGAAAGGAGCTTTCACCTCATAAGTTTATTTTAGCCGTGAAAAGGAATAAAATAACCACGGAAAAAATATTAAAATACCTGTTTATTTGCTTCAATAAATTATACACAATAACAAATCTTTGTATAGTTTATTTATTAATTATTACGGCCTTGCAAAGGATCAAAAATATTTTTAGGGTAAGTAATCAATTAATGTAATTTAATTTGTTTAATTAACATCTATGGAGTCATGTCCACATTATTGCGAGTAATGACAGCCATATGTCCGATCTCTAATCATAAGGTTCTTTCAGTAAGCATTTAGATTTAAATATAAACTACTAAGACATGGTTTGGTGTGGTTACCTTTATTCTTCAAACCAGACTCGCTCTTTGCCGGTTTTTATTCACTTGTCTAACCTAGTCCCAATTTACGTAACAATATTTTTGGATGTGCTAAAAAAGAGTACAAATAGCTTTTAGCGGAATGAACTTAAAAGCGAACCAGCTGACAAAGCATTTGGACGCCGGCTGAAAAACCTTTTATTACAAAATCCATTATACTCAGTCAATGAGTTTCTGGACCTAAAATTATAATTGAGATGTGTTTTATGTGATTCCGTATGTAATGTTGCCTTTTAATTCTGATGTTTTGACATATTATTTTAATGATTGACTTATTTTTATTGCTTGTATTCTGTTTAAGACGATCCATAATGGTGATTAATCCTTTTTTTTTTTTGTGTTCTTATTGATTATGTTTTATTTTATTTTTTATTTTTTGACGATTTCAATGTAATTTCTTATACTTGACATAACACGCAATGTATACTGTGACTTACTTTGGAAAATAAATATCATTCATTCATTCATTCATAAGGAACCTACGTGCCAAATTTGGAATCTCTTGACCCAGCGGTTTGGGCTGTGCGTTCAATTGTCAGTCAGTTTGTTAAGAAAAAGATAAAGATAAAAGTTGTTTGTTTAGTAAGTAGGCCGCACGGGAACTTTTACTCATCAAAATTGTACCAGCACTTAACAAGAATAGACCACTGCTAAGAAGATACGCTGCAAGAAATTCCAGCAGAAGGTAATTGTTTCAATCATAATCAGAGATCGGACAAATGGGTGTCATTACTCGCACTAATGTGGACATGACTCCAATTTTAATTAAACAAATCAAATTATATGAATTTATTTCTTACCTGAACTTTAATCTTGATCCTTTGTAGGATAGTTATAAATAAATAGTACAGGAGTGGCCATTGATATTATATTAATGAAAGTACATAAGTTTGCTCCATTAACATCCGTGGATTGTGAAAGGAGCTTTCACCTCATAAGTTTATTTTAGCCGTGAAAAGGAATAAAATAACCACGGAAAAAATATTAAAATACCTGTTTATTTGCTTCAATAAATTATACACAATAACAAATCTTTGTATAGTTTATTTATTAATTATTACGGCCTTGCAAAGGATCAAAAATATTTTTAGGGTAAGTAATCAATTAATGTAATTTAATTTGTTTAATTAAAATCTATGGAGTCATGTCCACATTATTGCGAGTAATGACAGCCATATGTCCGATCTCTAATCATAAGGTTCTTTCAGTAAGCATTTAGATTTAAATATAAACTACTAAGAAATGGTTTGGTGTGGTTACCTTTATTCTTCAAACCAGACTCGCTCTTTGCCGGTTTTTATTCACTTGTCTAACCTAGTCCCAATTTACGTAACAATATTTTTGGATGTGCTAAAAAAGAGTACAAATAGCTTTTAGCGGAATGAAATTGAATAATAGCTTTAGGCATCCGTTCCAATTCAAGTAAATAAGTTTCGAGAATTTTGTATAGCGATGGCCACTGATGATAAGTGGGATCTGTGATCCATAGACACGGCATTCTCAACACTACAATCTAAAGACCGCAAATGCGTTGCCAACCTCGCAATTCTATCTTAGACTTCAGGGACTAAGATAGAATGTCTCTATGCTAATAATTCCACAAAAAAAGGTTAGACAAGACGCTATGTTAACATAATCAATTTTCGAAAACAAATTGTATTGAATTGACATTGCATCCGGCGCGACCGTCCGACAACTTGGAACATGTTCTCGCAATGTCTCTTGTCTAGAGCCGTTGTCATCTTATCTAGAACACAGCAATGTGGACACTGCTGCTTGGTGGTAGGTTATAGGATACGATGGTGATAGCGATCCGTATGGACCTTACACAAGGTTCTACCATCACATCACTCAAAGTCTAATTTCATTTGGAATGATTCATACAAATATTTATAACTAAAGACCTATACGCGCACTGTTCCAGCTTGAGAGAACACTATATCGTGTTTGTTGTTATTTGTGTTTAAAGACCTTTTAAAATCGGGTCAGTAGTTTCAGAGATTGCCACCGAAATAGAAACAGGTCCGTCCGGATCGCTACCACCATCTTATCCATTAACCACCCGCCAAGCAACAGTGTTCGCATTGTTGTGTTCCGGCGTGGATAAGACAACCGGTGAAATTACTAGCATAGAGGCATTCCACCATTTTCCTCAGGGTTGGCAACGCATTTGGGGTCTTAGAATTATAGTCTTGAGAATTCAAATGTCTACGAGTCTCAGATTCCACTTACCATCAGGTGGCCTGAGTGTTTGTGTGCCTTCTCCTTAACATAAAAAAAAAAAAAATTATAGAGGGAAATAAACTCGTTACTTATTTAAATATGTGCACACATAGTGTATGAAATATTTTTGCTAAGAAACAACTTAAAGCTATGCACTAAGGGCTTGTTTACGGAGACGCGGGGCGTCGTGCGTGGCTTGCGGCTTGGCGTCGCGCGGCGCGTCGGGCGTCAGAGATGCGGTGCTTGCAGCAACGGCCCGCGTCATAACACGCGCAAATACACACAGATTTAGGTTACCGTCTTTCCTGTGGACACACCGAAAATTAACGTTTTTAAGGCCTAATTTTCTGGCTAAGCCCATTCCCGCAAAAACGCTCTCAGAACTGCTTTAGACCCAGGGATTGTAAAACCGGTTTTATTCAATACCTGTATTTAAATTGACAAATTGTTACCGCTAAAAAAAGTAATACCTATATTCCAATTAGAGGTATTATTGTCATTCCGCTTTTGTTTTTATCGCTATGTAAACACTATTTACAGTACTCAATACCGCTATTCATTGCACCTGATAAGTAAGATGTCAATTAGACTGTATTTAATTGTAATTTCAGACTTGTCTAAGGCGTGTCTGAGTTTTTTGCAATAACACCGAAAACATTTACAGAAACAAATAAACGAGTAGATTGACACTGACAGGTTTACTGGTTATGGTTTTTAGGGGTAAAGTATCAAAAAGAGGTATTGTTCTCAATTGGCTAAACCGATAATATACTTGAATACCGGCATTCATTATACCGCTAATCAGAGCTTTAGCGATATAAATAGCGAAATGCAGTTATAACCGGTTATACCTCATTTAAAACCGGTAGTCAGAATACCGGTAACGATCCCTGTTTAGACCTATCATATAAAAAGATAACTTATATGCACACAAGCTTTTAACTATTGACCACAGGAGAGACAACTTTTTTTTAAGAGTGTGTATGACCCTTTTGACAAATTAAATTAGCCGATAACTCTTTGTGGATGTTTGTTTGTTACTTAATTACGCCAGAGCGGTTAAACGTATCTAGATGAAATTTGGCATAAAGCTACTTATTATACTTCAATACGTCCAATTTATGACAGTTCCTGAGGGAATAGCAATAAACTACTTCTACGCGGAGTCGCGGAAAACAAGATTTACTCAAAAAACACACTTTTTGAGTAAATCTAGTTTACAACTTAGGCTAAACGCGTCGTTTTCCTATTGATACAGTATGTTCAAAGCAAAGATAGATTTTTCTCAATCGTAAACTTTAATAGTATCTTTACACGTGGACAACTAAGCGCGTGAACATCCATAGCTACAGAATAAAATAAAGGTGCCAAAACAGCTGAAATGTTATTTTATAGACAAATCAAATTGAACCTTTTACGACCGTAAATAAAGTTGTGTATTCAGTAGGAGTGATACATTACACCTACGACAAATTCTTAGTACGAAATAGTGTTTTGCAATGTAGTTTGGTGGTACGCGTATCCGTTACAAGCTCGCATTTGCAGCAATATAGAATAAAATCTGGGCACAGAGTACTTTTTGGCAGAAAGCACACTTTTCTTAATTACAAAGGGAGCACAAAATTTATAGTGATTTTAAAAATATTGATGGTGTGTTTTCCTGTATCTAGATAACTGTAGAGCTGAACAAAGAGTTTTGTTTTTAGAAAGGACACTTATTCATTCGTCTCAAAATTTCAATAAGTACCTAATGTTCTAGGGGATTAACTCAATTTCTGACCTCACTACTTTTACAAATATTTAAGATTTACAATAACTAAAAAAAGTTACAAACTTCCAGAATCCCTAGTGTAAGTTGGTAATGATACAAAAGTCTCAAACGCGTTTGCGTTTCTCGTATGAATAACATGGACGCAAACGCGTTTGCAACAGTTTGCCACGTCAAAAGCAACTTACATTCAAGGCAACGTTTAGCGAGTTTCTAATCATGTTAAATAAATAACAAATAAATAAATATCAGGGGACAATCTCACACCAACTGATCTAGTCCCAAACTAAGGTCTAGGCTTGTACTATGGGTACTAGACAACGATAAACATACTTATATAGAGAAATATATACTTAAATACATAGAAAACATCCAAGACTCAGGAACAAATATTCGCGCTCATCACACTAATAATTATCTGCCCTTACCGGGATTTGAACCCAGGACCGCTGGCTTCGGAGGCAGGGTCACTCCCAACTAGGCCACTGTGTCGTCAATAATATAGAAAAGGCCACCGTGTCGTATGTTGAAAATAATGTTCTGAAAAGTATTTATAAAGCGTTACCTTTGTAATTATTTCATATTTTATGGACTTTCGGTTCAAAAGATAAAGGGGAGACAACATTTATGCAACTTTAAAAGCGTATATTTCCGAAAATATTAACTAGAGCAAAAAGGGTCACACGTTGATGTTTGCCGAAAAAAAAAACGTTTTAGCTTTTATTACAGTAATAAATTATTTATTTCTGTTATTTTACTACCAAACTAAGTAGCGGCTTATACAAGACACTTTATGTCCCAAATTTCATAAATTTACTCGTACATCTTGAAGTGTTTGAGTAAAATGCCTGTGACATACGGACGGACGGACATGATGAAACTAGAAGGGTTCCGTTTTTACAACTTTATGAAACCCTAAAATCTATCTAGTGAACCTTCTTAAACACAAGTAGCTATGCGCACCGTTCCACTGGCAGCAATAAACTTGTGCCATTCCAGGTAGAACTAGACACGGCATGCGTTTATTTTCCTATTCCGCTAGGTTTATGTCGATCGCGTCCGGTGTATCCAGCGGTTAGGAGTCACTAACGTGTTGTTATTTGACACGGTTGAACAAAAAGTTGTATGTCTCTTTTATGTTTTTGGTTGGTATAGGACTGCTCATAAGTATCTTGCATTTTCTAATAAACTAAAGTATTATCTTGAAGTCGAAGATTGGTTTTTTCTAGTAGGTACATATGAAAACACAATGTGAACAATTTGGCCACTTTTTCAGTTAAGTCACTGTACAATTGTTATTAAATTATGTCATAATAGGGTATACCAGGTGTGGCCAGCAATACATTGAGGGATCGTTTGTACTCTATAAACGTAGCAACATTTGTTCTACAACTTTAAAAAAAAAAAAAAAAATGGGTTTTTTTTGAACAAATTAAATAGGATTTTCAATGTACTCCATCCAAAAGTATAGTTGACATCTACTGTCAGCCCACAAACTTCGTAGTTTTCGCAATTCATTGCTTGCTTGGAAAATCTAAATTCATTAATATTAAGTTAACAATAAGTTATTTCCAAAAGTTGTACAATAAATGTTTAACTTTTTGCTCCTATTACAGGCCACACCCGGTATGATAATGTAATCATTTGTACAAAGGAAAACCATTTCGATTTCAAGGCAATACTTACATAAAACAATATTAGTATTGAATAATCTAATGACATTTTACAGCATTTTTTTTGTTAAATTAAATTAATCCCAACAATATTTATTTTGCTTCAAATCGATAATTTTCCTGATAAGGTGTTCGATTATGAAACAAAAGCAACAATTCAAAATAGGAACTGCAGCTACAACCACAACTCTACACCTACTAGGATCACAAGAAACGAGGGAGGGTCGAAGAGCGCTAGAATAAATAAACCCGTTTTATTTGTACCTTAATGCTTCCTGTAATTACGTAAACTGTTGTCAAACGGAATTAAAATCCCGTCGACTCAATTGTCTCAGTAATTAGTGTACGCTTCGGCAAATTTATCGATAAAAAGTTACATTATTGTCCCGAACTGATTGGATATTGATCGTCAACACTCACCGGTTGGTTACAAATAAGATTGAATCCTGAATGGCTTGAAATCGGTTGTTTAAATTGCGAACTCGTTTGTGGCTTATTTCCTAGTTTATCAAACGCTGGGTTTATCTGTTTAAATGTAATCTTGTAGACTGTAGTACATAGTTACTGTTAGGCGATGGGCTTGCAAGTTGTCACTAATACACTAGAAAACTTCTTGGCCTGATTGTGCAAAATGTACTTACAGAATTATAAACAAGTCTTTTTAGAGTTGTTGGTATTTCTGTAGCTCTGTCTACCCCACTCTGGGAATGAAGCCGTAATGTTGTGTACGTATGTAAACGTTTTCGAACCATACTTATAATTATAATAATTAAGTGCCTCTTTCACAATCGACATAGTATATTAGTATATTAATCTGTTAAATAAAGTTACGGGCTATCTTTGTCTATTTTCAAGTGTAAGAAAGGAAAATACTAATAATAATAATAATAACGGGACAATGTCACACAAAATGACCTAGACCCAAACTAAGCAAATATATTTATATAGAGAAAAACATACATAAATACATAGATAACATCCAAGACTCAGGAACAAATACTCATGCTCATCACGCAAATATTTGCCCTTACCGGGATTTGAACCCAGGACCTCTAACTTCGAAGGCAGGGTCACTACCAACGAGGCTAGCGTGTCGTCAAACGGAATACTTAGATGCTTATTGCTTTTTTAGGGTTCCGTAGCCAAATGGCAAAAAACGGAACCCTTATAGATTCGTCATGTCTGTCCGTCTGTCCGTCCGTATGTCACAGCCACTTTATTCCGTAACTATAAGAGCTATACTGTGGAAACTTGGTAAGTAGATGTATTCGGTGAACCGCATTAAGATTTTCATACAAAAATAGAAAAAAAACAATAAATTTTTGGGGTTCCCCATACTTAGAACTGAAACTCAACAATTTTTTTTTCATCAAACTCATACGTGTGGGGTATCTATGGATAGGTATTCAAAAATGATATTGAGGTTTCTATTATAATTTTTTTCTAAACTGAATAGTTTGCGCGAGAGACGCTTCCAAAGTGGAAAAATGTGTGTCCCCCCCCCCCGTAACTTCTAAAATAAGGGAATGATAAATGTAAAAATAATATATGATGTACATTACCATGCAAACTTCCACCGAAAATTGGTTTGAACGAGATCTAGTAAGTAGTTTTTTTTTAATACGTCATAAAAACATTGATCAAAGCTACAACGAACTTTTATATTATGTTACTTGCTGCTACGGAACCCTTCATGGGCGAGTCCGACTCGCACTTGGCCGCTTTTTTTATGATTTGCGGGAGTTTACTGGTAGGTGAATAGGAGCTAGTAGCAATACTGATTCGCTTTAAGACATCGTAGTGGAATGGAGTACCGTAAATCCAATAAGACCGCGCCGAACGTAAGCTGGATTACATTCAAAGATTGAAATTGCTTCAAATATATGTAATAAATACCTTATTATCAGTGACGTAGAGGCATGTACCTAAATATTTTTAACGTCTTTGGAAAGTATAATATTTATGACTTCTGTACATGACGCCCATGAAGCCCGTGTGGTTTCCGGGTTAGAATAGTGCCACTCCGTGTCTTCCCGTGGATGTCGTAAGAGGCGTCTAAGGGAATAAGGGCTTGTAGAACTGTTGGGCGATGGGCTTGCAACCTGTCACTAATACACTGTTAAACATCTTAGCCTGATTGTGCAAAATGTGGTTACAGAATTATCAACAAGTTTAGAGTTCTTGGTATTCTGTAGCTCTGCCTACCCCACTCTGGGAATGAAGGCGTGACTTTATGTACGTATGTATGTTCTAAACGTGTAAGGATATGTGAGCATCGTCACTGTCATCATATATCAGCAGAATGAATTCCGTTGCTTACCCCAACTGCAACGAATCCCGTTTCTATCTTCCCAGCGAAACTATGTATAATAATTGTTCCATTACATACATAAGTATATATTAAACTAGAGACCCGCCCTCACTTCGCTTCGGTTACATGAGATTTTCTGTAACACACGTAGATACGTAAATCAGAATGTATTATACGGCTATTTTTACACCTTGGGTGTATTATTGAAGGTTTACTAGGGATCGCTATTTTTTTTAAGTAATACATATAGTCCATACTGCTCAGAGATAATGTAGCATTCTAATAGTGGAAGAATTTTTGAAATCGGTTCAGTAAGTTTGAGTTTATTCCTTACAAACACAGTCAAATATAAATCTTTCCCCTTTATACAGGGTGCTTGGTAAATAGTGGATAACCCGAATAGGGCTGATAGAGCAGGTCATAAGCTATCGATTTAACCCCCATGTATGTTCAGCAATTGTTAATAGTTTCCGAGATATTGGTAATTTTAATCGGATTTTTTGTCATTTTTCCTTATAGCCGTGTTACGAAAAACCCCTAAGTTCATGTATAAATTCAATTTTTTTTTCGTTGTTTCTTGCATGGTTAGAATCACTATGAACTAAGGAAGTTTTTAAAGCTACATGCCCAGTTTTTTTCATGACAACTTTTTGTTTAATCGCACAGTTTGTTTTTCCATACTACGTGAAAAACAAACACGGGGATTTCTTAGTATGGAAAAAGTAACTTAGTTTACTCAAAAAGTTGTCTTGAAAAAAACTTGGCATGTAGCTTTAAAAACTTCCTTAGTTCATAGTGATTTTAACCATGCAAAAAAACAGTGAAAAAAATATGAATTAATACATGAATTTTTTTTCGTAATTTAATTTGAAACGGTTTTTCGTAACATGGACATAAGGAAAAATTACAAAAAATCCGATTAAAAGTCCAAATATCTCGAAAACCGTGCGACTTTTACTAGACCTATTTTAGCTTTTTCATAACGTCTTAAGTGCCCTCTATCCGTAGTTCAAGGATTATCCACTCATTACCTAACACCCTGTAATATTAGTGTAGATTAATGAACCGCCGTCGCTTCGCTTCGGTTCATGTGAGTATTCTGTAACATTCCAGAATTTATGATACATAAAAACCTTCGGTAAAAACTTATCTAACTGATGGTGAAAACTGCATCAAAATAAGTTGCGTGATTTAGGAGTTAGCGGATATACTGACAGACGCGGTAAGTGACTTTGTTTTATTGTACAAAATGTTCGGCAGAGGGTTGTCCGAACTTCAGGGACTAACTCTATAGGTCATGAAAAAATATGAAAAATGAAAAATATATTTATTTCGTTAAAGCTTAAGTGTAAATTATTACTAGGTGGAGACTTCCTATTAAGTATGCAATACCTGTATCAGGAAGCCCCGCTCCTCCATAGCAACTAGTTTTCATATAGAGAAATAAATGTGTGTGTGTATGTGTGTGTGTGTGTGTGTGTGTGTGTGTGTGTGTGTGTGTGTGTGTGTGTGTGTGTGTGTGTGTGTGTGTGTGTGTGTGTGTGTGTGTGTGTGAACTCACACTCGTCAACTTTTACTATGGGACCAAAATCCAAATCGCGAAAAAAAGGCTGTTCCATACAAATCTTGAGAGCTACAGCCGAATTGTATGGAATAGCTTTTTTTGCGGTTTGGATGTTGGTCCCATAATAAAAGTTGATAAGTGTGACCTAGTCCCTAAAGTTTGGACAACCCTCTGCCTAACAGCCTGTATTTACAGATGGAAAAATAACATACTTAATAATATGGTGACAATGTAATTTTGGAGGGATTTATGGAGCTGGCGAGTCACCATTGCTATTTCAATCAAAGTTATTAATACTGCCCTTGCCATGAGTAACAGTGACCGTATATACCCGCTACTGAGTTGAAAGCTCTGTCCCTCACGGTGTTGTAATAGAGTGAGAGGGACAGGATATTCAACTGTCTAGTGAATAACGTTCACTGTAACTCAGGAAGCCGTTAAAATTTCATCCCTATTCTGGTTCACAAATCCATATCTTTTGAACGTTAATTACGAATCTTCACTTTTAAAATAGAGATCAGCGAAATCCAAAAATATTTCGGTGACCCCTTTTCGTTTTTTGCGGTCCTTTTTCGATCCCTATTGTGTACGGTGATACGGAACCCTTCGTGTGCCAGTCTAACTCTCATTTCTACTAGCTTCTGTCCGTGACTTTGGCCACGTAGATTTCGATTATCATAATTCCTTCGTTTTTCTTTCCAGGATAAAAAAGAGCCAGGGTATTAGCTATTGCAGCATTACCGCTGCAAAGTTAAACCTTTTTTTGCACCGTCGTATTGTTACCTCCTTGTTCCGGTACGTGATGTTATTCTTTGGTCGCTTGTCATGTATGTTTTTAAATTTTTAAATTTTTAAGTTCAAAAACTTTCGAATTTTTCCTGACGTTCTCCGCTCGCTTGTTCTCGAGCATTATGAATTCGGAGCTGACGTGTTGATAGTCACATAAAGATTATTTTTTTTGAAGAAAAGTCATGTTTTGATCAGTGAAGGCTCTCTAGTGTATCGCCCGCAAGATTCCTCAGTCTTCAACCTTTTTTTGGCCACTTTTGAGTCTTGTGCTGCCTCACGAAGGCACCGCAGTACCGGTTTATTCCCCGGGTAAGTTACGCTTCGTCTGTGTTCGTTTTCCCCCGATTCCGTTCCCCTCGTTTGGTTCTCGTAGATTTATTAGTCTATTCTTTCCAGTTCCTACCGCCTACCCCATTTGGCACCAGTGCTATTACGCACCAACCAGGCTCCAGTCCTTCCACCTACCCTAACCGGCACCACGGCGTGGAGAGGTTGACTCCGCACCACCACCGCTCAGCCCGCACCAGACTACACCCGGCGCGCGTATCGAGTTTACACTCCAGCTACGGACTAACACCGCGGTCGGATGGAGACCGACTAGTGCGCGCGTGCATTTTTCCTTATTTTTTTTTTTTTTCCTGTATAAGTTGTTTTAAGCGGTAGTCTCTGTACACAAACGTCACCCCAGAAACCGTGAGTATACCATTGTCACATTTCGTAGTGTTGCTTTGGCGACGTCTCCGTAGTAACATTCCAGTATTTGTTGACTGGTAGTTTAGTCACCATCTCACACCCTTCATACTACCCAGTAACCCCTATCACCTTTTTCCCCCTAAATTCAAAAAAAGGCCCGCGCGCCTGATCGAACAGCATTTATTATGTTCTTTTTCAGTTTTCAATTTGGTCAACGATAATTGTATTTGTGAACACATAACCGGCACGCTTTCTTCTTTTACCGTGTCAAGAACCTATCTGTTTCCTATCTGTGTACCTTTGAATTGTGTACATCAACGTTATATTTAGGGTTTTGTTAAAATCAATTTGTACGGCTTGCTATTTTAATGTGTGCATTTCTCATTTGTGTATGTTGACTTAGGATTTGGTTAAAATAAATCTTTGTCTTTAAAACGTTGTTCGGCATTTTTAATTCCACAAATTCTACGTGTTGAGCACCGGTATACTCCGTGTGTTCGGTAGTACGATCATTTAAAAGTTTTTTTTTTTAAATAGTCGTGCTACACTATCTACATTCCAAATTTCATCCGAATCCGTCCAACAATTGCAGCGTGAAAGAGTAACAGACTAACTTACATATATACCGGGTGTTGCCTGTAATAGGAGCAATAAATTTAGGGATCGTTTCCACACCACAAACGTAACAACATTTATTCTACAACTTTTGAAAATAACTTGCTGTTTACTAAATATGAATGAATTTAGATTTTCCAAGCCAGCAATGTATTGCAAAAACTACGAAGTTTGTGGGCTGACAGTAGATGTCAACTAGACTATTGGATGGAGAACATTGAAAATGCTATTTAGTTTCTTCGAAAAAAACCCAAATAATAAATTACATATTTTGTAAAAGTTGTAGAACAAATGTTGCTACGTTTATACAGTAGAAACGATCCCTCAATTTATTCCTCCTATTACAGGCAACTCCCGGTATTAGTGGGATAAGAAAAACATCATAGCAGAACAGCATTTTCAGAACTAACTAGAGGTTACAGTGTAAATTTAAAACCGACCATTCAATGAAAATAAACCATTCCACAGACCACCTCATTAGACGTTCATTACAGGCGATAACTCTGAGAATCGCCCCCGATACCGAGTTCTACACTTTTATCTCAACAATCGACCCCCGAGATATCTTGTAATGGATTGGCTCGTTATTTGAAATAGCGAGCGAGAACCATTCCACAATGTAGTGAGAAATGTGTCATCATGTTGCAATGTAGCCGATATTATTACTATCGACGGTGGACAAATTTGATTCCTGCACCATGGGAGTGTGTCAGTGTCGTTTTAAATAAAACCGTGTACTTAACTCGGGGCACAAATACTAAAGTGACGTAGCAAAACATTTTTCGGCCAATAATTATATCGATGTTACTGTTAAAATTAGGATAAAAAGGAAAAATGAAAAAAAGTATTTTGATATTTCGGTACATCGTATAAGTGGGGATCTCCAATTAGGTATAATAATTACCTGTGTCAGGAGAATCCGCTCTTCCTAGCATAGTTTCGATTATCTTTATTTGTTAGCCTACATTAAGGCTAAATCAAAATTTAAAATTAACAGAAACAAAAGTCTTTAAAAGTTAAACAGTATGTAAAATCATGGCTTGCTAGCCTGTGTGCAAGTGTGCATGTGTGTATGTGTGCGTGTGTGTATGTGTGTATGTTTGTGTTGATATTATTTACTATTACCGTATAAGAGATTTGTGTATATTTGAGGGGCAAAGGTGTTTCTTCTTCTACGAGTCATTAATGAGGGGATGAATCTCAGGGATTTATGCAATTATAAGAGGGTTAGTAAGATATACAATACAGTGGATGTTTATTCAACAATAATAAATATACTTTTTCCCTTTAAAATTTTAAAACATTTTAAAATTGACTACGAAACCCAAAAAAAACGATTTTGCCTTTGACGTGTTTCCGTATCGTCAACGTTTTGATAACTCTTATTTACTTGAAAATGGCGGTCGAGTTAAAAACAATACTAAAACACGTCAAACGCAATATCGTTTTAACACAGTTAAATAAAGGTCCAGGTGGCCAGTGTGTTTTTACCTTCTCGTGCTGGCGTAATCCTAAAGAAGGCGGCTTATTGCATTAATAGTATAAGCATTTTAAGTTTAATGTGGTTATCAATAGAGTATAGAATGCTTCGACTTGACTTTAATAAAAATTAGCTCTTTAAAGCTTAAATTTCATAAACTGATCCCTTAATCGAAAAACAAGGTTCAAGCTTTTATGAAACGGGCCCAGGGCCTTCTCTCTAGGTATTATTCAACCGCGATGAGTTTACACTTGGAATAGCTGCCAGTTCATATAAACTTTGACGTATTTATATGACAAAACTGTCACCGCCAAGACTATTCTAATCGCGGTTTGTTAATAATATGGAAGACCGAACTATAATAGTAAGATGCTATTTCAGCATCCAGTACCTCGACGACCGAGTCGAGTCTATGTTGACGACACTATAAAATCACTCGATTTTTCGTCAGCGGATTTTCCCAAAAATGACGATTTACCAGATCATTTTTTTGACTCAATAAACCCTTATGCCGCAATTTTCATCAAAATCATTAGAACCGTTTTCGATAACATGATTACAATTATATGGGCCTTTCTCTGTAAGCTTGTAATCGGCTGTCCCGGTCAATTTTTACAAAAAGTAATTTAAATATTCAAATAGACATCACTTCTAATAAAACTTAAACCCCTAAACTCTACAGGCAAATTGTTCTTAAAGTCGTGACTATTATAAGTTTTTTTTTAGACGTGATAGAAGCCCTGAAATTACAGTCCCCTGGCTGTCCCCATCACTGTATTCCCACATAGAAATGAGATTTACGAAGAAACTAGTGAAGCTAAATACATTTGGCAAGTAATATAATACACTAAAATAATAAAATTGTATAATTGTCGTAAAACAAGGATTCTGATTACCTATATAATATATTAAGTAAACTTGTAAACTTTGTCCCCTGAATTTCTATACAGTCCCCTGTCAAAAAATCAAAGCCATAATAAAAGAAAACTATAAGGTTTACAAACGTTTCTTTGAGTGAAACGAAACGCAACTGTCGTGAAGTTGGCGACCATGAAGAAATCGCCGGCGAGACGCCATTTTGTTTAGTGTTAGAGCGTCACTTGTGACGTGAACGCGCGTTTGGACTGCTACCCAAAACAGTCCTCTGGTAAGTAATAATACTCATATCAATTGCTTTAATTATCTCTGTTATATAGTTTATTGGTTTGTTATGTATGCCTAAAAAGATAGGTAGGTTCTTAAAAAACTAATTTACATCCGTTTTGTAAACATTGCGGAATTTATACGAAATACACAGTCCCCTGGCAACAGTCCCCTGCCTTAAAATGTAGCAGGGGACTGTTCTCCATAACAGGGGACTGTGAAATTTGTGTAATGGTTCTTATTTTTATACATCGCACTGCTAGATCAAAACAGCATCAACTCAAAATAAAACTGTATTTCTAAATCAACTTTAATACCAATGTGTTAGGACTTGAAACAAATCTAACAGTTTTTTGAGTTGATACTGTTTTGATCTAGCAGTGCGACATTGTTTGTGTAAATTTATACCGTTAATCGGTTTTATTAACCCCCGACGCAAAAACGACGAGGTGTTATAAGTTTGACGTGTCTGTGTGTGTGTGTGTGTGTGAGTGTATGTCTGTCTGTGGCATCGTAGCTCCTAAACGGATGAACCGATTTTGATTTTGTTTTTTTTTCTTTAAAAGGTGTATCAGTCGGGAGTGTTCTTAGCTATGTTTGATGAAACATAACACAATACACTATATATGAGTCGGGGGTTTTTTAAAATTTAAATTTGAATAGTTATTAATGTAGAATCACCACAGTATCATTGTTTTGCATTATTTTGTTCATAAACTAAAATTATTTTGCACAGGCTGATCGAACATAATGGCTCCCAAAAAGAAAAACTTATCCCGTGAGGAGATGCTAGAGAAAAAGAGAGAAGCAGAGGAACAAAGATACCTACCTAAAAAGAAAAAATGACCCTCAAAAAAGAGAAGAAATGAGAGAAAAAGAAAAGTTAAAATACCAAAAGAAAAAAGAAAAAGGGTTACGGAAATTAGTGAAGATTTAAATGAAGATCTCAGTTGAACTAAGTATTTGAAAGACTGTTTTCTAATAATTATACTAATAATAGTAATAATTTCAATGTATACTGCATAAAGCATTAATTACAGATTGATATTATAATAATAAGACTATTGATCTCAGTGAGTACAAAATGTTTCTAGTACTAAAGGCTAATTTTTGATATGGATGTTTGAAGAATGTTATGTTTTTAGTTGATATTTTCTAAAGAAACTTTTGTTGATTGTTAATACGCAAATATGCCATAAAAATAATAAATGATTGATTAATATAAATTGACTTTTTTCTAAGTAAAACAGTTCTCTACCTCACTACACAATCCCCTGACACGTTCAAAACAGTCCCCTGATGTCTCAAACAGTCCCCTGTCATGATTTTTTGGAAAATCGCTAATAACTCGGAAAATATGTATAGATTCAGTGGGCTTCCTTGCATAAGTGAAATAATAGTTGATTTTCTTCTAAATAGAACTCTGGTTTATGCCAAATCATAATAATAACTGCCAGGACAGCATTTATATGGGTCCTGTGCAAGCTTACAGAGAAAGGCCCATATACTAAGATTGCTCATTTAATAGTTTAGGATTCAGTAGCCACATCAACATACATGGTGATTCTTAATACCACCTAGATCAAGATAGTAGGTTCCTACTTATTTTTAACCCCTGACAAAAAGGGGTGTTTAATTTTAACATGTGTCAGAAAGCTATTTTAATTAGGATTGTTCTTAGCTAGGTTTTATCAAAATTTATTAGGCCTTTTAAAAGATATAAGCTCTGAAAGAAGAGTTCTCCTTCTGTTAGGGATGTTTACCTATTGAATAGTAATTTTGGTAAATACATTAAATAACTGCTTCATTTTCTAGTGCGGTTTAATCTAAATTACCAGCAAGAACAACGATTACTATACAAATTACAAGTTCATTAATTTGGCTGGGTTCTATCCCAAACTGCGCCCTGGAGCGATTCCCAACTAACCAAGACTGTCCTAAGCAAATAACGGCAATTTGTATTAATTCTGGGACTAAAGGACTAGTTTCATTACATGAATTAATAATATTAGAGTAGATATTTTTTAAATCTTGCGATATCCTTTTCAACATTGCCAAAATAAATATCATCAATCGTTTAAGTACACGCTGTACCTCTTCTCTTCTTTACATAGTAAAACAACTAAATCAGTTTCCGCATCTATCTCTCTGTCTGTATATCCACTAACTTCTAAACCTCGATACGGATTTGGAAGCGGTTTTCCCCATTAGTTAGTTTGTTTTTGGGACGTTTATTATAATTGACATTTTTTAGCTGTTTTATTCTAAACAACACCCAGTCATTCAAACTAGAATGGATTATTTGAAAAGTTTAAAAGGGAATATCAATTTTCCTGGTCGTTAATTTTGCGGTCGAGAATATTGAGGGAAAAGATACTAATAGTTTTAAACAAATAAACAGACTTCTAATAATATGTAAATGGACAATAACGTTAGAGTTAGTATGCAACGTTTTTGTAACCTCAACAAGTGAACGTCTGAACTGTTGCAGTTGCCCTACAAGACTTATGTAGTTCCATTTCTTTCATTCTATAATGTAAAATGTAAGAGATGTTAGACTAGTATGGCTAATACTGCCAAGTGAAGTGACGCCATAAGGAAAATCCGTCGCTATAACACATTATTTATAAAACAAACCGGCTTGGTATAACAGACACAAAATTAAGAGACAGCTCTTTAAAGTTCGGACGGAGGGACGGACAAACGGATGGCCGGCCAACGAAGGCTTAGTAATAAGGTCCTGTAGAAAAACCCTTTAATATAGTTTTAGTTATACATTTGCATATTTCCTTCTTGCCACGCACCTCCGTGTAGAATCAGCTCTCGGCGTCTGTATTTCCGAACGAATACGAATATTCGTTCAGAAATACAGACGCCGAGAGCTGGGGGGTGATTCTCTCAACACAGCGTTGCGTCGATCTCAAAGGCGAAGTTTTATCCGGCAAGTTTAAAAAGTCCCGTCGGAGCGTACAAAACACATTTTAGCGCGTGCCTTCTCAATTAGACAGCAGGCAGGTGAGTCGAATTCAGAGTCGTATAAAGCTGCCTAATTAAGAAGGCACGCGCTAAAATGTCTTTTGTATGACTAAGTTATTTCCATGGTTTGTCTTGATATAATATATCAAGTAATAGGTCCATATTAGGTCATATAACATTTTACATTTAACATTAGTTTCCTGTAGTTTAACTATTTCTGGGCAGAAAAAAAACAACCTCTTCCTTCCTCCAACCTAACCTATCCCAGTCGGTTCTGCCCTGATTCGTCTTGCTCGTTTCATTTTCTAGATAGTTAAAACAACTTACAAGCAAAATAAAACTAATTATGAATGATGATTATGACTATATATCAACTAATATCTATTATTAGATTTATTAATAAATAAAACGTTTGTCAAATCAAACGTATTTAGACCAATAGTAGTTTTGTCTAATAACTCAGTTAATCAATCTTCATTTCGTTAAATTATTATTTATAAAATGTAAAATGACTCGTAGTAAAATGATCAATTGACAAAACATGTTTTTGCAAAATTTGCCAAATGACTTTTGGTCAAACGGCAAGACACCGTTTGTGTACCATGAGGTGACCCGCTTGCTAGTCTGCCTCCATTTTCCTGTTAAAAAAAAGAGTGCTCAGTAAATGTACAATACAATACAATACAAATACTATTTATTGAACACCAAAAAAAAAAAAAAAAAACAGAATATGGAACAGTACATTTAAATCATAGGTATACAACAGGCGGTCTTACCGCTAAATAGCGATCTCTTCCAGACAACCTTATGTACATTCTGGAAATCCCTCTTTTTTTACAATTTTTTATCCCAAATACCTCAAAACGCTTCCAGTGCTCAAAGTGCTCCAGTGTTAATTTACTCGGGTGGCCATAAAACGGTCGAGCGTTACGGAATATTGTGGCAAAAGACCGCAATTTGCTGGGGAACCCAACACCTCACAATTACGGGTTGTATTAATGTGTACTTCATTCGCGGGGACATATGGAACGTAAACGCTACAGTTTATGGCCTCTAGAAGTTGCAAAATGAAATGTTTGGCTACGCAGCCTGCGTTATAAGTTGGCCACATCTGGAGCTAGTAAGTCGTAAAAAATACTTTACTCATAACTAACGTTGCGTCTCAAGGTAGGTCATGCTTTAGACGTATTTTAATTGACAAATCTACTCTGTCATGGCCCGTATGGTCGCCTTTATCGCGGTGGATATAGCATTCGTCACTCTCGCACTTACATATTCGTCAAAAAGTGTCAAATGTATCCACGTTTATCCACATCGATAAGGACGACTTACTGTCTTTAGTGGTAATTTAGCCACAAGATAAATAAATAATAGACATCAATTAACTACACAAAAGCGGTCAAATGCGAGTCGGACTTGCGCACGAAAGGGTCTGTAACATTATCTATACAACATAAGAGACTATATTATAACTTGAAAAAACGGCAAAAAAATAGTTTGTTCCCATACAGGGAACCCCCTCAATTTATTTTATTTTAATTTAACTATTAAGTTTAGACGTGAATATATAACTACATGTTCTGTGAATATTTCAAGCGTCTACCTGTTGCCGTTATTTATTTAGAGCAAAAACGGCAAAAATATCATGTTTGTTAAATATTTATTTTATTCTACTTTCAGTATTTGTTGTTATAGCGGCAACAGAAATACATCATCTGTGAAAATTTCAACTTTCTAGCTATCACGGTTCATGAGATACAGCCTGGTGACAGACAGACAGACAGATAGACAGTGGACTCTCGTAATAGGGTAGGGGGGGTTTAGTGGTGGTAGGACCCTGTGCAGGGTCCGTCCGGATCGCTACCACCATCTTATCCATTAACCACCCGCTAAGCAACAGTGATCGCATTGTTGTGTTCCGGTGTGGGGGCAAGACAACCGGTGAAATTACTAGCATAGAGGCATTCCATCTTCGTCCTCAGGGTTGGCAACGCATTTGTAGACTTGACAATTCAAATGTCTATGGGTCTCAGATTCCACTTACCATCAAGTGGCCTGAGTGCTCGTGTGCCTTCTCCTTAACATAAAAAAAACCCTTCGGGTACGGAACCCTAAAATACGATGGCGAAGGGCTCAGCAACATGTTACGAATAACTTTGCGACACTGATATTCTGCCAGAACTAATCAGTTAACCGAGAATACTACAATAAATGTCTGTCTGTGTATACTTGTATGTCTATCATGCTAATGTGCTGTAAGTCAAGCACAAGGGTAGCTGTACATTTTGTTCCCTTGTCGTAGTAACGTATTTCATTTGAGAGTGGTTTGATTTAGTATATCAATAACTGCGACATGGTGGTGAAATGACCAGCTACCTCTGAGTTCGGTCGTACACTGGTCAAACAAAGCTCATTAATTTCTAACCAAATAAAATTAAGAGGCCACATATGTTGCCACGCCCACACAAGAATCAAAAGGGATGGCCTTATGTGCTTCCGCGCGAAGAACGTGAGATGATGGCAGCATCAAATTAAAATAATTGCTGTTTTCTTTAAAATCGCAACAATTATAAAAAAAGGATATACTAGGATTAAAAAGTTGTATATACTCAACAATTGACTCAAAAAAGGCCATAGATTCAAACAAAAGCATGCGAAAAAGGTGTCATGTTTCAAAAATAAAGCTATCGAGGATTTAGTGTGTTTTGAAAATGAGCAAAAAATTGTTTTGGATTTCGGCTAGGTACTTAAAACTCTCGTTCATAAAATTAAAACAGCAGTAATAAACTTCAGTTCGAAATCAATCCAACCGACCTTAAAAAAACACCCAAAAAATGAATAAATAGCAATATAAATATAAAGTTTTAAAACAACCTAAATCTCGCATACTCGTCAAAAATAAAAAAGTAGCTCACTCATTCGTAACTCATTTATTCGATCATAATTGAAATAATATTTCATGATGTGCATTAAAACTTATAGAAAAGCAGTATTTTAACTATAAAATCCCAAATTTCGTGTACGGCATTTAGCACAAGATTACTCTTTCTTCAAAAACTTTAACTCTGCTGTGGGTCCGTTTAAATACCAGAATTGTGCTCCGTGCTATAAATTCTACGGCGTTCCTTGAAATTTGCTATTTTCCACAAATTATTCTATTTAAACACCAGCTCGAGTAGTTTTACTGACTCGGCTAGAAACAAGTTTTTGTTTGGAGTGTTTTATCATTATCTGACTCCAATTAGACACGTTCTGGCTCTTCAATGGAAACTATCAAAGGATATATTCGATGCAAAGAACTAATAGGTGGCGCCATTTTGTGTAGAGGTTTTAAATCCAAATCGTGGATGGTGTATGTATTTTCATCTAATCACAAAAAAGAGGGATGTTAAAAGATTAACGCGTGTGTGTGTGTCTGTCTGTACCATTTTCCCGCCCATGTGGTTTCCGGGTTAGAATAGTGCCACTCCATGTCTTCCCGAGGATGTCGTAAGAGGCGACTAAGGGAATAAAGGCTTCTAGTATTGTTAGGCGATGGGCTTGCAACCTGTCACTAATACACTAGTAAATATCTCAGCCTACTTGTGCAAAATGTGGTTACAGAATGATTAACATGTCTTTTTAGAGTTGTTGGTATTTCTGTAGCTCTGCCTACCCCACTCTGGGAATGAAGGCGTGATGTTATGTATGTATAAATATCAGTAGTTCGTTTGCGAGTTTGCTAGCATTACGCGAACGGCGATTTCTTGACTATTACCATTAAACTTCTTTACGTGCGCTTGACTAACGGAGTAAGTAAGTAAAACTTTTACTTCGGTCGTGTAGGACAATCTTTTTAAAAAGAAATGCTATTTTAATTGGGACTGTTCATGAAAATCGCCTAAGAGATATCAGAGCCTATAGCCAAGATACGATTGGTTTAAAAACCTAACGAATAGAAAAGCTAGTTAGCAAACGCATCTTGGCTATAAATTTAGCTCTCAAAGAAATACTTCTCTAATACATACATAACATCACGCCTTCATTCATAGAGTAGGAAAGAGATAATTCTGTAACCACATTTTGCACAATCAAGCTAAGATGTTTACTCGTGTATTAGTGACAGGTTGCAAGCCTATTGCCTAACAGTACTACAAACTCTTATTCCCTTAGTCGCCTCTTACGACATCCACGGGAAGACATGGAGTGGCACTAATCTAACCCGGCAACCGCACAGGGTAAGTATCTAAATACTTAATTATATCAATTTCGATAGTCCGACTGTAAAAACTACCAAACCTTTCGGTTTAAAAATAAATAGTTCACGTAGGTAAGTAAATTAACTCACTTAATTGTTTCCATTGCTGTAGGTTTTGTAAACAATTAGTTTTCAAATAAAAACTCGGTTGTGATAAACAGGGTAATATTTGAACAAAGCAACTGAAATTGCTTTAAATTAGAGTTGGTAAGTAAACGTGGAACGTACACACACAAACTCTACAACAAACTCTCAGCGGCAATGCAGTAACTTCTAATATCAGGAAACAGAGCCTCATAAAAACTCCTCAATTCTGCGTGTACGGAAACAAGTACTAATTTTCAGAAACTCGGCTTTTGCTTTTAACGCAGTATTAAAATGAAACCGTAGCGTTGGGAGATAAGGACGTTTTTAAATTTTTAACTAGAGATAGATACGAATGTGGGTAAGTAATAACCGATATCAAAGTTACACGGCAATATGTACAATGGTCGGTGTAATGGGGTATTCTTTCACTTGTTAATAGCTAGAAAAACTGTTGCTGCATGTTTTGTAGTTGTTTGACATTTTTAAAACTATTCACGGTCTCTATTGTACTGGGTTAAAACGATATAGCCTTTGACGTGTTTTGGTAATATTTTAACATGGCCACCATTATTACTGTCAAATAAATAAGAGTTATCAAAACGTTGACAATTTGGTTTTATTTACTATATTGGTTGGAAAATAACGCGATCCTAATAATTATCTTACAAACAAATTTTAGATGTAAGGAAGACGTAATTGGTAGACCAGGGCCTTTATTCTACTGAGTCATAACGATATTGCGTGTGACGTGTTTTAGAATCGTTAATGTCGTAGTTGCCATTACTGTAAATGACAAGAGTTATCAAAACGTTGACAATACGGAAACACGTCAAAGACGATATCGTTACTACCGTGTAGAATCCCAGCCCTGGTTACTTTATGACAGTGCGATACAGACATTTTAATTCTGAAAACTACCTATCAATCCTTTTAATTTTTTAGGAATCTTGAGCCACGATAGGACTGTATTACAGTGATTTAGTGATTCATGTCGTACGAAGGGTTGAACGAATTGTATTATAATATCACTGTGAGAAATGTTTTATGTTGGTTAAAAGGAAAATGGTAAAAAGTGATTTAAATTAATAGCAGGGTGAAACTCATTGGAAAAGGAAGAGAATATTACAAAAGTTAAAGGAAACATAATTTACGGGCGATCTGCGGTTGAGAAGTGGAAAATGGGGAAGGGGGTTAAAGGCAAAAAATGGTTATCTCGATTTCCGGCAAAACTACAAGTCATATGCAAAAAAACCGCAAATTTGTAGGTAATAAAAGTTATCTACAACTTTTGTATTTACACTTTTTTCACATAACCTTGGACATAACATATCGCACCTACGGTGCAACACTGTCACTTATGCAAAAAAGCATTTTTCCAGAAGCATTTAAAGATTTAGTGTGGTATAAAATTATTATACTTTCTGATCTAGAAAAGGCGATTGTTTGATATGATTACTGCTACTTTTAGCTTATTTATTATGTTGCTTCAAGGACAGGGTACTTAAAGGGACGTTATGGCATACTTAACTCAATTTAAAAAAAATGCAAATAAAAAAGTGCGATATGTGAAAAATTCAGATAACCAAGTTTTGGTTTTTTATTTTTAGCTTTTACAAAAAAGGTCTTTTTTTACTTAATTTTTTGAAAACTTACCTTTTTATATCCCAAATACTATGTATTTTTTTATTTCAAATATTTATTTTTTTACCTTATTTTGAATTTATATTGAAAAAGCACCCTAATTTTCAATCGACAATTCTCACGTCAAAATATATGTTTTTTTAAAAACTCAATAAGATTTTTATGATGGTATACCAAACAATTAAATAATTTTCCTTCAATTTTTGTTATATTTTCTGTCTTTTCCAATGTGTTTCATCCTACTATTATTATTTTGGTTTCAAAAATTATCGACCCTAGGGTACAGGTAGGTTAGGTTATTAGGTTAGGTCAGGTTAGACTTGTGCCAAAAACAATTTACTCATGCGGCAAGAAACACTCTTCTTTTATACAAAACTGGGTTGCTCTTGACCCTAGTCGAGACCGGAGAGTCAGGACAGTGTCGACGATGAAGCGAGTTTACCCAAAAGGTACCTATCAACCCTATATTTGAAGAACTCCGGGTCAAACGCACACGGAAATACGGATGTAGGCCTGGTCTTGGTTCTGATCTTAGGCATAGCAACCAAGTATGGGTTGTACCCCACAGTCCGTCTAGAGTTCCGGTGGTAGAAGAGAGAAGGCGGAATCATATCGTGCTCCTGTGCACACTCTCCGAAATACAGCCTGTAAAACACGCACAGGCACGCGACCCTACGCCCTTGATCAAGGCTTTGTAGTTTATTTTTAACCAGCCCTTTATCATCCACAAGCTTCCTAGCTCTACGCTCATCCGAGTCCAGCATGGCAAGCTGGTATTTAGCGGAGCCATCCCAGAGGTGACGGCAATACTCCATGCATGATCGGACTCGGGCCTTGTAAAAGGTTGAAATTTCTCCTGCATTAAAGTATCGCTTTACCCTATTGAGGACGCCCAGCTTTTTTGCCGCAGTCTGAGCCTTGGACTAGATTGTGGCGCCAAAATTAAGGCAAGACGTCAACACCAAGAAGCTGGAGCTGGTCAGTGTCAGGGACAGACGTACCTCGGGGAGTTGGAGTCAGGTTAAATTCACTCCGTTCGGCAGAGAAAAGACACGCCTGTGTCTTCGAGGCATTAAAATTGACCAGGTTGTCATCGCCACACTGGGAAACATGACCAAGGGACTTGTTCAAGCGCTCAATCATGGCTCCTCTTAGTGCACTAAATTCATCCTTGCCAGCATTGGAAAAGGGTCTATTTCGTTAGGCCAAAATATTTTTGGTCAAATGTTTCATTTCCCAAATTTTCATTTGCCAACCTTCTTTGTTTTCTGTAACAGTGAATATATCAGGATTTTATAAAAAGTAATCTAACCTATAGGGTTCTACACGATGGTATTAAAATAAAGTCTGATAAATTTATAGTACATTGGTTTGGCAAATGAAAATTTGGGAAATGATACATTTCATTAAAAACATAATGGCCAAACGGCAGGCTCCCGTTGGAAAAGTATCTCTTCGCAACTGTACTATCATCAGCGAACTCTACAATATCCGGCCCCAGCAGGCCTTTCGATGAAATGTAAATTCCGTGTAATAAAATGTTCGTTGATAGGTGGTTCGATAAAATAATAGGTATAGGCACCACGAGCTACGTTCATAATGTCGTGTCTGACGGAGTATTTTTAAGTCTTATTTAGTAGTATCGAATATAGTGCAATATCGATGTTTGCAGTTATATTGATTAACACATCTCTATGCTTGTGAAACGCACGATAAAATTCACGTCCGAATAAGACTCAGTTTACTCCAGACAATACAAAGTCAAAGTCATATTACAACTGTGCAATTCCTCGGAAGAATTCCTTATCATTTTAATTAAAAATGGCGGAATAATTAATACTGCCTTCATGCGGAATTAATGCCGCTATGCGTGTCGCGAATATAGTAAGAACGTCGTTGTTTATAGTTAATTTTCATCTTTTGTCGACTCAAAATGGTAAATATTTTAAAATTGTATCATGTACTTAGATACTTTTACGGCTTGCAAGATTAAAATGGATAAAGTACGTTGATAATAATCAGAACTTTTCAGGGGTGGGCCATTTTTACGTCATTAATGTCAATTGCGCCGCACGTATGCAAAAAAACTCGTTATGGTACAGCCAAGGACTTTAATTCCTATGCCACTAAGGAACCCTGTTATAATGACAGCGTCAAATCACATGAAAGAAAGCTAACATTCATGATTGACGACACGCTAGCCTAGTTGGGAGTGACCCTGCCTTCGAAGCTAGGGGTCCTGGGTTCAAATCCCGGTAAGGGCAAATATTTGTGTGATGAGCACGAGTATTTGTTCCTGAGTCTTGGATGTTTTCTATGTATTTAAGTATATATTTCTCTATATAAGTAAGTTTATCGTTGTCTAGTACCCATAGCACAAGCCTATTTAGGGCTTAATTTGGGACTAGGTCAATTTGTGTGACATTGTCCCGTGATATTATTATTATTATTATGATTAATGCTGTCATTATGATATTGTTCCATAGTGGCATAACAATTAAAGTCCTTGACCGTACTAAGAATGGCCAATCTACTTTTAACCCTCGATTTGACAAAAATAGTGTCCAATTAATGGTTTAATTTTGTAAGACCCACCATGCTACAAACAAGGAGATTCTTGTGAATGTGAATTTGAATATACCACCAAGGAAATAAGGTTCAACTATGTTTGCCCTTAAATGCCATTAATAAAAATGAACGAAACATTTGTATACAGTTTAAACAAAATTGCTTTGACTATGTACCTCCTATGGTACAGTCTCACGAGGTTAAGTCAGCGGGGTTTTAATTGTTACTTTTTTTTTGTGAGTATCGTATATTTTGTATGATTAAAATCACCAGATGAATATATTTTAAAAGAAAATTGTATCGTACATATAATAGTTTATTGGGTAATTACACAGCATTGTCGGATATTTTTCAGATCCAACAATACCAGGTAAGTAAAACAGATTTTTCACTGTTTTGCTCTTAGCAGGAGTTATTTTAGACTATTTAACAGTTAAGTAGCTATTTCTTTAACTTATAAGCAATTGTAGTAACCAAAATTATGTAATGATATTATTTGAATTCTAAACGAATTAAAATTCAATTTATTACTGCTATGAAAATAAGGCCCCTTATTTATTTATTTTACTATTATAACACAATAACAAGCTTAATTTGTAACACAACGTCCCGCAAAACAGTTTTAACAGTTTGTCTGTGGGATCCAAAAATAATGGCATTGATAAGGTAAACGTGCACACAAACCACCAAAAAGGTAAGTAGGATCTGAGAGCCATAGATATTTGTACTTTCAAGACTACAATCTTAAGACTGTCAATAGGTAAGGATTAAGGTGGATTGCCTCTATGCTGGTAATTTTTATATTATTATCAACTAAAAATCATCACACAACCCTTGTTTTAGACCGTCAAAATCCAACTCGTGTTCTTTGAAATTTTGTTATTAGTTTTTGACTAAACTTTTATTTATTTATTATTATTTCAGACCCTCCTTTGGCAGAAATTGAGGATCACATTGGTCAACGGGACCATCACACGTTCGTCGCTATTTTAGAGTAAATAACTCAAATGATTACTATATAAAATTAAACAAATAAATTAATAAATATCAGGGGACAATCACACACCAATCGAGTTTCAAACCAAGCCTTAAGCCGGTAATAGTACCATAGAGGTACCAGAGAACGATATTTACGTAACACCTGGCCATAATGTGAGTTTTATCGCACGCTGCGCGCACGGTAAAACTCGCATTGTGGCCAGGTGAAGACGTAAAATTGTGTACTCATCACGGGCAGTAAAAAAGAAAGCCCTCTATCGCATGTTTACAACCCTCGCCTACGGCTCGGGTCTCAAATACCTGCGATTTCGGGCTTTCTTTCTTTTACAGCCCTTGTTAAGTAATGTACTATTATACTTTTTTTATTCATACCCAAAGATACTAATTTAAACCATTTGAAATACGAGTAGTTTCGTCAATCCGCAAAGCAGTTTGTTGGCGAAGACAGCGGGTGTCTATCATTTCATCGAAACACCTTATGCATGTGTGTTTAAAAAATAGTTTCTGCGTCGCATAATGCACCTTGTCATAAGTATTATTTTTACGCATAAGAATCGAAAGGTATACATAATGTCTGAGTGAGATTTTTATCTTTAAACAAATGTACCTTTCCTCAACACTGCTTGAGAAACATTAACATTTTTGGTTTGGTTTGGAGTCAGAAAACATAATTATTTACAGGCCGTTTTCATACTACTAACTTCGAGCAGATAATTGAATTTTGTGTTTTTGCCTGAGAGGGCAGATCGTCAACAATGTACTATGGGTTGATTTAAATAATTAATAACAACTTTATATTTTCAGCATATTATTTAGGGACAATGTGAAAAAGCTATGTTCGGGGGCCATAATACACGACTTCGTGGTCCTCACTGCTGCACATTGTTTGTTAGTATTTTATGTACAATTATAATTATCACAACTATATAATGTGTGGTTACTGGGTTAGAATAGAGCCACTCCATGTCTTCCCGTGGATGTCGTAAGAGGCGACTAAGGGAATAAAGGCTTGTAGTAATGGTAGGCGATGCGATGGGCTTGCAACCTGTTACTAGTACACTGGTAAACATTAGCCTGTTTGAGCAAAATGTGGTTACAGAATTATAAACAAGTCTTTTTAGTGGTTGGTATTTCTGTTGCTCTGCCTACCCCACTCTGGGAATAAAGGCGTGATGTTATGTTATGTTTATAATTATCACAACTATTTAATGTGATGTGTGGTTGCCGGGTTAGAATAGTGCCTCTACATGTCTTCCCGTAGATGTCGTAAGAGGCGACTAAGGGAATAAAGACTTGTAATACCTACTGTTAGGCGATGGGCTTGCAACCTGTTAATAATCTGGTAAACATCTTAACCTGTTTGTGCAAAATGTGGTTACAGAAGGGATCGAATCATAATTTATAAAGTTCAAAATACATAATGGGTCATAATACATAATGTTCATAATATGTAATCATTTTATTTCTGAAACCGTCAACTTTTCAAGATTTTTCGAACTGCTATTTAATTGTATAGAACCTATTAGATTAGATTTGTTTTATAACATTTTGTGATGATGTATTTTGAACTTTATTTATTATGATACGTATGTACCCGATAAAGATTTATCAAAAAGTCTTTTTAGAATTGTTGGTATTTCTGTAGCTCTGCCTACCTCTTTCTGGCAATGAAGGCGTGTAGTTATTTATGTGTACAACTATGTAATAGAAAAAAACCCTGAAAACCCTCTTCAACAGCCTAACAGTTTTTCATGGAACCTAACGAACCATAAGAACCATTTCGATTAAACTAACTTTCTATACAAAAAATCGCGTTCAAATTGGTTGGCACGATGCCAAAGATAAATAGACATACACACATGCACAAATACACGTGCTAAATTTACAAAATTCCTCTTTTTAATTACATTGATACATAGCAATATATTAAATCACGCCTGATTCCCAGAGGGGTAGGCAGAGACCGCCTCTTTCCATCTGCTACGATCCTGACAAATCTCTTTCGCTTTTTCCACATTCATACATTGAGTCATGCATGCACGTCGGTTTCGGGTACTTAATATTCGAGTATTTCTCCGAATTGATAAAAAAACGCATAGGGCAGCCCTTTCCGAACCTTCCACTCACTTTCGCACTGCATTTCTCTTCAGTCGATCCATTTTCATCCTTGCTTTCCAAATGACCAAATCATCTTTTTATTGAGGGTTAATTATAGTGATTATGATAATTTGTCAAATATGTAAGTGAATAGTGAGATGTTTTAGATACCAGGGGGCAATCTCAAACAAATTGACCTAGTCCCAAACTAAGCTCTAGGCTTATAGTATGGATTGAAGACAACGATGTACTTACTTATGAAGGAAAAAACATGCATAAATGCATAGAAAATACCCAAGACTCAGGAACAAGTATTCGCGATCATCACACAAATATCTGCCCTTACCGGGATTTGAACCCGGGACCGCTAGCTCCGAAGGCAGGGTTCGTCATTAGCCGTGTTTTCGTGATTTGTCGACCTATATGATATCAGAAAGATTTGCCTAATCCCAGTTCTGACACCAAATGTTAGCACACCCATAATTAAGAGCAGACTTTATTATTGCACTCGCTTAATCGTTACAAATTATCGCACAATAAACTTATAATACTTATTGTTAGATGATCGCTTGGTTCGCTCTTGTTCATTTGTTCGCTCTCCAAGTAAAGAATGAATCACACCGCGTGCGCATCGCCTTTTATACTCCCAATCTCGGAATGTTCCAGAATGCCTTCTCGAATGACGGATGAACTTTGACCCGCCGAGGACGTTCTAGAGAGTTTAATACTGGAAGATTCTACAAATACTCGTAAACCAACCTGTTGCCCGCGACTCTATCTGCATAGAACTCGATATACTATCGGGATCTGTTCTATTTTCTGGATTAAAAGTATCCTATGTCCTTAACCCAATCTATGACATTTAATGCATGGCAGCAAAGGTTGAATCGAAATTGAACTTTATATCCTTGGTGTTAGATTTAAATTCCCATCTACAAAAACCTCCCGGGTTGAGCCGTATAAAACGATTTATAAGCTACAAAAAGGGTCACAAACTTATCAGAGGATCTAATCAGGAAATAATAATTGTATCATTTACCTGTAAAACATACCAATTATAAGATTTTTCTAATCTAATGCTTTAAAAATTAAAAGATTTCAATCTTAAATCTATTTGCAGCACAAGTCCGAACACCTTTCCGGAACTGACGCTTACGTTCGTCGTGGTTGGCACGGGCAAGATGTACGATACCGGATACGAGCAATACCTACCCGTGGAACGGTACAAAATTCATCCTCAACACAACGGTTGGACGGCGGACCTCGCTATGGTCTACACATACATGTCGATGACGGAAGGAAAACCGGGGAAAACAATTATGCTGGCTGGTGAGAAAATCAGAAACCCTATCGACACTTCCGTCACAGTCCTAAGCTGGGGTCACGCTGTTATAAAGAAAGTTGATAAACCAGAGGTAATTCTTATAGTACGAGTATTTGATCCGAGTGTACAACGACCTTCACCGAACTGGTAAATGGATGAAAAGTATTTTATATTAAATTAAATATGTTAAAAAACATATTGGGTTTAATAAAGAAATTCAGTCCAGAAGATGATTAATTAAGCTTAATTTTTTTGAACATCACCGTTTTGGTGAACAGACATACCAATCAAAAGTATTGAGCCTATAGTAAAGTAAGTTACAGTACTCTTTATTCTACTAAGATAAAATCATATCGTATTTGACAGGTTTTAATAGGATTGTGAACCTAAAAAAAATCATACATTTAATTCTCTCTCCAAACGTAGTCCGATTTTTACGGTTTTTGAAAATGTTGTAGATATTACGTTTTCCTTTCCAAGATTTTTTTCTGTAAAGGAAAAGGTAAGATTTTTTTTGTTCGGGCCAAATCTTGCAAGGAAGACTTGAACCACTTCTCGGGAACTGATTGAGCTGAAATTGGGTTCACCTCCGAAACTTCGATGACAATACAGTATTCATTTTGGCATCATCGATCAGGTCTGATGATAAAGTCCGCTACCCTGAAAGCAGAGCCACCGTGTTTGGAATCGTTAGGTTTGTCTTGTTAAGAAGTAAATGATTTTGTAAAAGCAAGTAAAGCTTGTCCCAAAGATGAAATTATTGAGTGATTTTTATAAATGACTAAAACATATTCAAAAATAGTGGAAGTGGGACTTGATTAGAGAGTCAGTATTTAAGTGTCGCCTCGTAATAGCTCATAAAATCTCTGTTTAGATGGTCCGTATGTGAAAGAAGGACAATTCAACTACAATTCACATTTTAAATGTAGAAAGTTAGATTACCTGTATTTTTTTTTGTTTCAGGATAGTGCTGTAAGTTGTGTATTTTAAACTTATTCACACAGTTCTTAATTATATAATACAGGGTGTTTAGTAAATAGTGGATAACCTGAATAGGGCTGATAGAGCAGCTCATAAGCTATCGATTTAACCCCCATGTATGTTCAGCAATTGTTAATAGTTTCCGACATATTGGTCATTTTAATCGGATTTTTTGACATTTTTCCTTGTCCGTGTTACGAAAAACCCCTAAGTTCATGTATTAATTCAATTTTTTTTTCGTTGTTTCTTGCATGGTGAGAATCACTATGAACTTAGGAAGTTTTTAAAGCTACATGCCCAGTTTTTTTTCATTACAACTTTTTGAATTAATACATGAAATTAAGGGTTTTTCGTAACATGGACATAAGGAAAAATGACAAAAAATCCTATTAAAAGTCCAAATATCTCGAAAACCGTGCGACTTTTACTAGACCTATTTTAGCTTGTTCATAACGTCCTAAGTGCCCTCTATCCGTAGTTCAAGGATTATCCACTCATTACCTAACACCCTGTATAATGAACCAGAAGGGAGGGAAGGGTAGTTTTCAAAATAAAAATAATATCACCGAAAACCAAGAAGCAAATCTTGGAATACTCATAAAAAACCGTATTAGCGGGAACTTTCAAAAGAGGACATGTTTGATAAATGTAAATAATCAAAAAAAAACAAAACATCTTAAATTTACGTTTTTCCTCGCAATCCATAATAAAGTTTATTTATAACCATATTCAATAACACTTAAGCCATAGAAACACTGAACATAAGTACGGAAAAGAGCAAAAAGGTACTAATTCGGGACCTACATACACACAGCAAGGTTATCATAGATACATACAGACTTTCTTTTTTGAGGGTACTTTTAAAAAGATACCCTTTTTTGCCTTTTTCTGATTTTCCATCTACGAATGCTATCAGGGCCTCTATTCTACTGCGTTATAACGATATCGCGTTTGACGTATTTTAGAATCGTTTAAGTCTCGGCCGCCACTATTGACAATGACATAAGAGTTATCAAAACGTTCACAATACGGAAACACTTCAAAGGCTATACCGTTTTTACCGTGTAGAATCCCAGCCGGACGGTATCTGTCTCTATTACGGTCACATGGCATAACATTTAGCCGCAATATACATTACCTATTTTATATAGTCGCGCCATGACACCTGTCAAAATATATCCTCAATTTTATTTAGTACTGGCCTCTAAAATGGCGCAAATTTAGCTAACGATCTAAAATGACACGAGTAGCAATGAATGTGTTTAATTCATTAGAAACTGAATCTACATAAATATCGAAGTTAATTGTTTTCTATTTTACAGGCATGCAGGCCAATAAAAGGCCGAAAGGTAAACCAATATGTTAAACACGCTTAAGCGTGTTAATAATAGAAGGTAGCTTTAAGGCTTTTCTTATGTCACTTTTTAAGGATGAAGAATGAAAACTGTCAGCTTCTCTTATTAACACGCTGAGTTTTATGCTTACACTCCACTTGGCGGTGTTTGCCCAAATATTCGTGTTGCATCTTTTTCCTTCCTACAAATGAAAGAGTGGCAATGACGCAACGCGAGCACGCAACCCTAAGTGGAGTGCCACCATTCAATGACAGTTTAAGGTCAAACAATTCAGTGAAAACTTTCTGCCGTAAAAAAAATGGACACGCGCACTACAGTTACTATACTCGTACTTAGGTATATTGGCTTATTACTTATTTATTTCTGATCGTCGGATTGACTTGAAATTTTGTCTATTTAGCAAGTATGATGACCAAAAACGTCAATTAACTAGTGACTTCCTTTTGATGTTAAATATATCGATTACTGTTTCAAATACTTATATCAACGTGACATTTCATAGTAGATAGGTTAACTTAATAGTTCACCGGATAAAATAGCTAACTAAACTGCTGATTCATAGACCCATCGATGTTATTATAATGATAGGTAGTATTTTTAATTTAAGTAATTCATGGTCATACTTTTTAGAGATTTTGAAAATCAAATAAACATAAATTTTAATAAATGAAATTTTATTATTTACATGTTTTTTTACACAAAAACGCTATTCAATCAATTTCCATACAAAGTAAACTGAAACCAAGAGTGCCTTGCAACAAAGGCCTATTTAGGTAAATTGTATGACATCGTAAAAAAATATTGTACGTTCATATTAAACGTTATTCATAGTCATAACGCCATAACTGGGTCATACACAGATTTAGGTTACCGTCTTTCCTGTGGACACACCGAAAGTTAACATTTTCAAGGCCTAATTTTCTAGCTAAGAACATTCCCGCAAAAACGCCGTTAGGACTGATTTAGACCTATCATATAAAAAATAATTTATATGCACACAAACTATTAAACTATTGACCACAGGAGAGACAACTTTTGTTTTTAAGAGTGTATGACCCAATCGTCATAAGAAAGTACAATTTATCGATAGATTAATATCATTCGGAAGTTCCTAGAACAATAAAAAATTATTCGTGCCACAAAAACTTATGTCTGATGATGACAGTAAAAACATGCTGTAATGATGAAGACTTTGAGATGGGCCTCTATTCTACTGCGTTATAACGATATCGCGTTTGACGCGTTTTAGAATCGTTTATGACTCGGCCGCCATTATTGACAATGTTATAAGAGTTATCAAAACGTTGAAAATACGGAAACACCTAATAGTTTTTTACCGCGTAGGATCTCAGCCCGTATGATATAGGCGACCATAGAAACTCCTTAATCGTTGGTAAATATATAATTCTAAACTGATTGTGGATATATCAATGCACAGCCTAAACCGCTGCACCTAGAGACTTAATATTGGAGGGAATGTTCCTTGGATATCCTAGGGTGCGGAGGGGTTTTTTGGAAATTCATACCTTAAAGGGTTCGAATAGGGGGCAAAACGAGAAAATAATTCTACGCATACGAAGTCGCTGGCGTCGTCTAGTGGCTTATAATTCAATTGGATCCCATAATTTTGTATTGACATTTCAAACTTGGATCTTTTGAGCATCAGCACATTGATATACAACGTGTTACAAAATAATCCGTAAAAAATAAATTACAAAAGTAGTGTCAACCCTTATTAAATAACGTCAGTTCAGTATCTTAGGTATACAGTGAACTAGGGTTGACACTACTTTAGTAATTTCTTTTTTACGGATTATTTTGTAACAAGTTGTATATAGTACCAGTGTCAAATATCTGATTTAGAACATACTAAATCATGTGTTGTTGATTTTGCTCAAAAATCCCAACTCACCTCGATGCGTTTGAAATTGCTTAATTTTTTGAGATTTATCTTCAATTTATTTGATGATGATTGAAGATACTGTCATCCCATAACCTCCGATTCTTTTTAGGGTTCTATTAGTCAAACAAGGAACCCATTCTCCATGTCCGTCTGTCTGTCTGTATGTCATACTTATTCACTTTTTCTCGTAAACTATCAAAGGCAGAAAACATAAAGATTGCACACATATAGATATTTAAACTGCGTAATAATACCAATAATTAAAATGTTTTCAGGGTGTCCGTACCTGTGCAGCAAAGGGTAAACTATTTCTTTAATTTACAACAAAGTTGGTATACCGGGTGTGGCCTGTAATAGGAGCAATAAATTGAGGGATTGTTTCAACTCTATAAACGTAGCAACATTTGTTCTACAACTTAAAAAAAGATGTAATTTAATATTTGGGATTTTTTCGAACAAACTTATAAGCATCTTCAATTTACTCCATCCAATAGTCTAGTTGACATCAGCTGTCAGCCCACAAACTTCGTAGTTTTCGCTTGCTTGGAAAATCTAAATTCATGAAAATGGTAAACAATAAGTTATTTTCAAAAGTTGTAGAATAAATGTTGTTACGTTTGTGGTGTGGAAACGATCCCTCAATTTATTGCTCCTATTACAGGCCACACCCGGTATGGTTAGATAGTTCTTTAAAAATAGTTACGTGTATGGTATTACATTTATTTTACGTTTAGGAAATATTGATCTCTGCATCTTTCACGCTAAAGTCACGTGTCCCCCAATAATCAAAACCTACAAATGCTAAAAATCTGAAAACCATCCTAAATTAAAGCACTATAAGTAGAATTTATTGGATCTTAACTTGCAAACGATTACAATGTTTATTCTCACTAAATTGCCTAATATACAAAGTAAGCTGATACTTGTGCTTTTTGCGATGTTTTTGTGTTTGTAACGGCGACGGAACCCTTCAAAATCGCTTTAAGTGAAAATGAAGACGCCCTTACACCTTACCGTCTAGTTCGTTTTAATTTATTCACTAACTCTTAATGTATTTATTATAATGACGTGGTTATTTTAATTATAAAGCGGGCGGACGAGGAAGAAATATTTGATGAAGCACTGGTAAGCAATCACTGGGATCCATATTGAATGTCCTAAATAAAATAAACATAATCATGACGCAAAATTGTCACACAATTGCTTTGACTTAATTTATGCGAGCATAATGCTCATGATGATGATCTGTCATGATTTGGTATTAAGTTACCCATTTCGGTTTGCATTTTAATGCCTTCGCGGAAAAAAAAAAGAAGTAATAATACATACATACATAACATCACGCCTTCATTCCCAGAGTGGGTTAGACAGAGTTACAGAAATACCAACAACTCAAAAATGACTTCTGTAACCACATTCTGCACAATCAGGCCAAGAAGTTTTCTAGTGTATAGTGACAGGTTGCAAGCCCATCGCCTAACAGTACTACAAGCCCTTATTCCTTTACCTCTTTCGACATCCACGGGAAGACATGGAGTAGCACAGTTCTAACCCGGCAACCACATAAGTTTAACAGGATTAAAAATAATAACAGTCATTGCG